>CM063106.1:61998820-62608360 GCA_031841125.1 Acanthococcus lagerstroemiae
ACTGTGGCACCTGGGAGGGGTGAGTTCTCAAACTCTTTATAAAATGTAATATGAATGTGAGTCACTGAATTCATTTTTAATAATAATTCGTCGTTAATTTGCAAACTATGACACTTAACAGTGGCGGGGCTGAGGGCTCCAATTTTTATAAAATACAAAAGTGAGTGTTTGAATTACCGCTCCCTTCCAGGTACCATAATTTGCAAATTAAAGACAAACTGTTACCAGAAATGAGTTCAGCAAGCTCCAAAATGACAACCATATTGAATTTTACGAAAATTTTGAGCATCCTTTCTCTTCCAGGTTCCACAATTTCGAATTTACAGCCAAGTCATCACCAAAATTGAATTCTGCAGCCTTGAAATCTTCACAGCCGGTATCTCGATTTGTTGATTGGAGCCAATGAAAGGTGTACACAGTTGTAATAAGAAAGTCAATTTTATGATGCTACAAAACACAGAAAGACACGAATTCCAAAATGTGATTTCTAAAGGGAGAAGGAAAGAAAAATAAAAAAAATTCCAGGGACCGGTAGATTGAGATGTGAGAGAGAGAGAGAGAGAGAGAGAGAGAGAGAGAGAGAGAGAGAGAGAGAGAAGAGAGAGAGAGAGAGAGCAGAGAACTGTTTATAGTTTATTATTTTTCCGCAAGGCTTATACTAACGTGTTGGGCTCATTTTGGGCTCGCCGTTTCAGGAGGTTCTAAGATAGACACGAAGAATTGAGGGGTCTAGGTGCAAATGAGACATGTTTCAAATTTCTCAAAAATGAGTTAAGCATGATACTGGATGAAACATTTCAAGCCGAATCGAATGGTGTGAAGATTTTTCCTAACTTCACTTTGTTCAGTGTAAAACGGGCCTTGTAAGTACGGGGTCAGAGTCAAAATTTTTTCAAATTTGGGGCACTGAAGGGGATTGGATCAAAATCAGATGCGATATTCGAAGTCAGCAACCTAAAGAGCGTTTGTTTTGATACCTTGTTTAATTTTATATTCCAAGTCAGTTTTGCCGATATTTTTTTCCCCGAATTTGGGGCAGTGGAAGGAGTTGTATAAAACATCTAAGGTGATAATCAAAGGAGGGGGTATTTTTTCTCGGGGGAAATATTCTCTTAATTCTTTTCTTTTTTTGGGGAGGTGGGGGGGGTGGAGTAAAAGATTATTTTTTGAGGGTACCCCCTCCTCTTACGACACGCTACCTCACTGACGAAGATTGTTGTTCGACTATTAGGTAAATAGTTTCATCATGTCTTACCTCATCCCGGTACTAGGTAACGGCGAAAATTAGGTACTTATCCTCAATAAAAAATTTGATCCCTTCCCCCCCCCCAAACAAAAGAAGACGTATAGAATAGTCATTCATTCTACATGGTGTATTCTATGCGTAGAATAAAAAAATCTACGCCAGTTTATTCTATGGTACAACCCTGATGCGAAATGAACAAGAAAGGAATCAGTGATACCAATATAAAGTTTCAAAACATGTATGGTAATCCCTAATCTTACTGGGGTGGTTAGAAGGTAAATAAAGTTTTTCCGATTTTCTCGGAGGGGGGGGGGGAATGACTTACTTCGCCAGGGGAAGGAAACGCCCCCCTGGCCCCACTTTGGCTACGGGTCTGATTCCATTATTCGCGTGATTGATGTTTTTGAATACTGATTACTGAATAATGAATGATTACTCATTATTCATACTTACGACTAACGAATAAACTCTTCGTGATTCGTGATTCATGCGCTTATGAATAACGAATAAAGGTTGCGTTATTCATTATTCAGTATTCGAATATTATTCTGCCCAACTCTGTTGGAAATGCAGGTATCCAAGAGACAAAAGTCGTTTGTGAGACGTTTTCATCATGCTACATAATATAGTCTAGTGGTGTCAAAAAAGTATGGTAGTATCGATAGCATCGATACTTGACTAGATTCGATACTTTGACTGGAGTATCGATACTATAATAATTTCTTTAATGCTATGAAAATTTTGTAGACTTTAAGTTGAACCGGTGATAGTTTCAGGTGTTTCATTATTTTAGTTTTTAGTATTTTAGTCTTACCTGGCAATCTTAAACCAAACATTTTAATTTTAATTAAAAAAAATATGCTTGCTTCATTCTCGTTAGTTCCTTCGCTTATTCTAGTTTTTTAGTTCATAATTCTTCAAAAAATTTAATTTTATGTAGTAAAAAATAGATAGTAGTTGATTTTGATTCTTCAGTTTTTGTTTTTTTTCTTGTTGACTTTGAATTACCAATTCGGTTTCAGCACTCAGCCTGGCAAGGTGAAGATATCGATAGTGTCGATACTTGTCGATACTTTTGAACACCCCATCGTATTAATCCATTTGACACCCCTAGTATTGTCTGTTCAAAATAAGATTGCACGTAAATCAAAATCCAGTATGCATTTCGGTGTACTTAGGGGAAAGGAGATTACGTCGATTCACACTGTGCAACGCGATACTGCAGATTAGAATGAAGTTTTTCAAATGAAATCGATTCACCCTTTATTTTCTGAAGGGTTCTGATGGCGCTTGAAAATAATGAAACCGTTTTTGAAAATGGTGAATACTTTTATAATAAACTATTCTGCGGCAAGGATGCTAAACAGTGTGAACGTCTCTTTCATTGGAGTGCAATCTTATTTCGAACAGACTATGGGAAATAGTCAGGTAAGATAATTTATACAGAAATGTGCATTTCGCGAGGAGCAACTCAAAGAAGCGAGGCAAGAAATTTCATGTCTTCCAGGAAATGTTTATGCGTCAGTGGTAGCAGAGCATGGTTGAACGCATTTGATGTCAGTGGTAGCAGAGCGTGGTTGACAACATTTGATACCACTGATGTGAATATTTTCTGGAAGACACGAAGTTCCTAACCTCGTTTCTCTGAAATATTTACGTCAGTGATAGCAAATACTTTCAACCACCCTCTGCTACCACTGATGTAAATATTTCCTCGAACTTTGTACTCAGCTTGTTTCATCCTAAGGAAGGGTTTGATAAATCGATTACGAAATAACCCGACATCAAAATAGAAACTCGAATTTCCGCTACAGATGCAATCGATTCACAACACGGGCGAAACAAAAGGAAAAAGTTGGTGCTGTCAGTGTGAAAAAATCGGCTCGTATTCGCCAATCACGCCGAGTTAGGTTTAATTAAAATTGTGCTTGTACTACCACCTATATATATTTCCTGTACTACATAATATATTCTACCTATCTGCATACATACGTAGTATAGGTAATTGATACTGTTCGACGAAAAGCAAATACGAGCGATAGTGTTCGATACATTGAAAATGATACAGCAACGATGATAGGTACCTATTGACTATACTCGTACATACGTCGAGTGTTTCTGTTAATATTTTTAATTAACGAATTTCAAGAATGACGCCTCTCGTTGCCGGTCGAGTGCAATTTTTCGTTTGTTTCCCCTTCGATTGCGGTACAGGCTGTCGCCAGTGTTTGGCTTACTGTCAGTGCATCTCTCTGCCATTCGAGCTGAAAAGCTGAAATTCCTTTTCAGAAGGCGACACGCCGTAATTGTGTTGCAGCTCGAAGTGCAGTGGCCTGATTTTGTATTTTATGATTCTGGCCGCGGGCTTTAAAGAAGGGGAATAATTACCGTGAGGGGCTGCCTTCACGAGGGAATGATAAATGCGGATTCAAATTAATAATCGGGGAAGCAGCGGAATGTACCTTCTCATTCCGTTCAGTATTGATGTTACAAGATGAGATAGCGCTGATTGCAGGCCTGTAGCTAGGGGGGCCAGGGGCAGCCTGATGCAATCTTTGCCCCCTGTTCCCCCCTGAGAAGATCAGAAAAAACTTTTTTACTTTCTAATTACCACAGTAAGATTAAGGATTACTATACGAACAATTCCTCTTCTATGACTCCCATTAGCAGTGACCTCGAAGGCCGAGGGTTGGTTTTTGCTTCAAGAAGAAATATAGAAATGCTTTGCCGAAGCTCTACATGGTTTCTGGCAAATGGTTTGACTTGCAGGAGCGCATTTCGGGAATAGTTCGCAACTATTCCGACTATGATGGTAGAAAACTCGAGTATCTTCGAACACTTTTGTACAATGTTAATCTATAATAAAATAATACCTAATTTTTTGTACAATGTTGATTTATAATCAAATTTCATCTATAAAAAAGAAATTGAATAATATTTTATTTTATTTTTTATTTTTAGGGTGTTTGCACGCGCCCAGCGCTGCAAGCACCCCATTGCAATTGAATTTTCATTTTTCATTAAATCCGACTGAATTGTTTACAGCTCATAGTTCAGTCTTAACTCAGTTTCGTTCTCCGTCAACTGCTGCCATCTATCGATAAGTCAGTTTACTATTATGAATGTATCCTCTCATCCTCTCGTTACGCTGATGATTTACAAATGCTGCTTGTTTACGTTTTATTTCATAATTTCGTATTTTACTCATGACAGTATTTTGCGACTTGTACTTTTCTACAAAAGGAACTATTTCCTCAAAGAAAGTGAAGACATTAACTGGATTTAAAAGAGGTAAGTTTACCTATTATTTGTTTGTATGAAATGGGTTCTCAGTTGAATTAGTGTATATTTGAATCGAACCAAGTATAATATGCAACATTCTGTGGTACTCTTATCAGGAAATTTTCCTCGGAATAATACGATGTGAGTCATGTCTCATTAAGTAAGTGGTAATTTTGGTATTCTGTTTCAGGTCTTTCACGAATATTTCGTTTCTCCTTTGACTATTTACCTTCATCTTTTTGTTATCAGGAACAAGGAATCATCCAAAACCGTCAACATGTCTTCCACCACAAATTTGAACTTCTATATAATAATTATGTAGCCGAGTTAACGAAAAACGTGAAAAAATAATTGGCAGATCACGTTTTATCTTTCTCGCATTCGAACCTAGTTTCAAACGGTTCACGAATATTTCACACGTTGTGTGACCAGGAGTGGAGCGTGGAGCTATGTCTTTGCGTCTTATAAACATTGTAATGAGGAGTAAGAACACATTAATGTGTGTTTTCTGAAGCAAGAACACAACTTTATTTGAATCGAAGTAAAATTCCTCGTTTATTTGAATCGAAACAAAATTCCTGTCCCTCTTTGAATTGTTATCAGCAGTTATCAGTTTATATTCATTGAAACTCGTGAGTTTATAGATATTCCTTGGATTTATGTCCTTTGAATTTATTCGTCTTGTAAAGGTAGAGTGTTTGATTTCTGCTTGCCGCTTGGAATGAATTAAACGGAAAATGGAAATGTATTCTAGTATGTTGTTGTTCATCAAAGTCTGCTGCGTGATTGCAATCTGCAGCTTCACAGTTTGAAGCCTTGAACTTCCATGATGTACGTGTAGCGTCATCAGCTTTTATGTTCCCGGGGAAAAAGAAGACGTTATGTTATATAGTGACGTCAAATCATCATTCGTTTATCAAAAAATACCTATTCTACACTAGCGCTTCTACAATTTGCACAGTCCCAATGGCAAACACCCTGTTACTACCTCGCGATCCGCGAGATCGTTTGTTTGTTCTGGAAGAAAGCATTTGGGAAAATACGAGAGTACCTATTTGGGAACCAGTCGTTTCTGAAAAACGTTTTCAAGAAAACGAACATTCGGGAAAGCAGTATCGGGAAATTGGGGGGAAACGGACATAACGACACGACCTAAGTTACATCCTGTATGTCGAATCATGTCTACTTTTTAGAGATGGCTATATTGAAAAAAATTTGATATTGATAATATCGATATTTTTTATTTTAATATCGATAGGTATTTCTCATTTTAATATCAATAATGTGTCAATATTTCTGAATATTAATATTTTGATATTTTGTCGATATGTTGCCATTACTAGTACTCTCTAGTGATGGCAACATTTGAAAATGTTTGATATCGATAATAACAATATTTCTCATTGGTTCGATATTTTTGGATATCGATATTTTGCCATCACTATTGCTTTTTAGTGATTGCGATATTTGAAATTTTTTAATATCAATATTTCTCATTTTAATATCGATATTGATTGATATTTTTGAATGTATGGATATTTTGCTATTACTACTTCTTTCGTGTTTTCTCATGTCTGCTGACACAATGTGACGATTAAGTTCCTAGACTGATTTTTTACACACTTTTGTGGTAACCCTGCGACCTCGAAATTTTTACACGACAGTCTGGCATCCCTCCCCTATTCCTAGACGTGTTGGCGGCGCTCATGCGATCATTGTTCTGTTTTATACAACTGTGTTAGTAGTGGTCGTGACGAAAATGAAGAGAAATGAAATGTAGAGCAACACGTCGCGATTAAATTTTGCATTAAACTGGGCGATTCGGAAACCGAAACGTACGGTAAATGGCTAAAAGTGTATTGTAGTGATTCTATGAGTCGCCAAAGCCAACAGTGGCTGTCTCCGGGTGCCTTGAGACCGAAAAAAAGCTCGCATGAGCAAGTCAAAAGTGAAGACCGTGTTTATTTGCTTTTTTGACTGCCGCGGGCTGGTCCATAAGGAGTTCGTTCCAGATGGACAAACTGTTAGTTAGGTCTACTACCGTGATGTACTAGAAAGACTTCGAAAAAAGGTCAACAGAGTGTGTCCCCCCCCCCACATTGCGAGAACGTGGATTTTTCATCATTCATGACAATGGGCCTTGCCACAGTGCGTTCAGTGTTACTCAATTTTTGACCTTTAAAGGGATTGAAATGTTACCCGAATTCGTCTGATCTCTCACCATATGAATCTTTTCTATTCCCCGAGATCAAATAAGTAGTGGTAAAAGGTACGCATTTTGAATCCGTGTGACGAGGGTATTATAGGACATCCCACTTGAAGCGTCCCAAAACTGCTACAGGACATGGAAAAATCGCTGGAATCGCTTTATTGATGCCCAAGGGAACTACTTCGAAGGCGATTATGTTGTTATTGAATATTCTTAAATATACGATTTTCATAGACTCAGTTTTGGAACCTAACTGTCACACTGTGTATGTCTGAGCACGTTCCTATACAATCTTACCGGTGACTGAGCCGCAGAGTGGCCACTGGGCGAAGGCCCCTCTTTTTTTTTTCTTCAAAATTTCGATATCCCAAAGTTCAAAAATTTACCTGGAATTCACTTTACTGAATCAAGGAACGATTTCGTTTTTTGAACATATTCAGAGTGTCGTATTTTCGTTTGTCACGTCGTTTTCGAAAATCCTTTAATAAATTACGCGTTAAACTTCGAGACTCGTGGTTCACGGATTCATATTATTTAAATGAACTAAAAATTAATTGGGTGACGTTATATTTATACGACGAGGAAGAACTCGAGAGGGCGTCCCGTCCAAATAAGAAAATGATTGAAATAAGGGGCATCCTGTAGATGACGCACTTCCTGTTCACGTCAAACAATTGACATATTTCGAAAATCGGTGAACCTGACGGTTTGGAGGAGACGGCTGGGGTGAATAATTGAAACAGTCGGGAAATACGAAGCAAGTATGAGACTCATGCCCGCCCAAACACACGGTTCCGATTCGAGCCCTTTGGAGTCGTCGATTCGACTCGATAATATCCACGGACTCGGATAAAATCGATGCTTAAATTATTGTTTTTAAGCGCGACTGCGGTGTCGCTTCTTACGTCTATATATACACGAGCAGTGTGTATAAGAATTGCAAATGGAAAGTAAATAGGCTCGGGAGAAAGGTTCGCTGTATTTTTCGCCGAACCACACTCAGTGCTCACAACAGACTTCGGTTGACGGGTCACGGGGTTCACAAAATCGTTTGATACCGTCGAACGAATATCGGCTGCTGGGGCCGCTACGCACGAGTCCGGAATGGAGTTGGCTGGCACTGGCGGTGACGCTGGCGGACCGGTGTCGGGGCTGGAAACAGGCACGAATAACGCTGACGGTGTTCGAGTTTCGCCCCGTTATCAAATTTTCGGGCACCCCTTCGGCCGCGTCACTCGCGAGTTACAAAAAGGGTAGTATACTTTCTGACAAGTCGGCATATTTTAACGCTTTGACGTTGCACAAAAAGCGATAAATTTTTCTCGTTTCTACCGCGAGCGAGGAGGCATTTTGGAAACGAGGGGGTGTGACGTAGCTTCAACTATTTACAACTCGGCTTTTTGTGATACTACTTTTGATAATAAGGCGCGCTGCGCCGCTGAAGATTTCAATTAACATTTTAAAAACCGTCGCTGTCGCTTTCGCCGTCGCCCGCTTGTATTTTAACATTTAGAGCAACCGTACTTCTTTGTGAAGCTTTAACTGGCGGATTTAATTCGTTCGCGTGTACTCTCTGCAGCGCCGCATATTTTCAGTTCTGACCACAGCGCCGTTCTTCGTGCTCATTTGCAGCCTTTACAGTGACGTACAAACGTCCGCGTCAAAAGCGAGACAAATACTTATCTAAATAAATGGGGTTGGTTCGACGAAGTGGCTGCCATCTGGCGGCCGCTTTGTAACGTGAACTTATCTTATTTTGAACTTCCTGTTTAGATGATGATGAGAACCGGACTCGAGAAGACACGTGGAGCAGCTAGCGAAAAGACTCCTTACAAGTAGGACAAGTTGGAAAAACGAACTTTTCAACCCAGCGAAAAGACACCAAAAAGGTCCAAACCAGGACATTTTCGGGTTCTAATTAGAATTAGAATTAGACTTAGAAAAAGTATATTTCCCTCATCACTGAGCTAGTAAGCTAAACTCGTGTTGACGGGGCTTTAGGTTGAACATACATTTTCCAACTTTTGTGCATTAATATTATTTCTTCACATATTTGGATATCGGATAGTTATCAATTATTTGTTTCAGTGTGCGTTCTACGTTTTTTTCGGTTTCCTATTACAGTTCGTATAGCTTTTTTGTATTGAGTAATTGTTGCGTTAGTAATTACTTCTTTATCCTGTAAGTCTAATTTGTTAAAGTTTTGTATCCCTTTGTATTTACTGTTTACTTTTCCGGAGTTGGTTTTAACATGCGGTAGCTGAATAGTCAATGTATTGTATCTTGTTTCTTTAGGTTTCATTGTTATATTTGTGAGGTATCCATGTTTTTTTACGTATTTTAATGTTGTTACTTCGTGTAGTTCTTCTATTGTTGGGACGTTTATCTCATTGAACAGTTTGATTGTGCTATATCTTTTTGGTTTATTGAACAAGATTTTCAGGAATTTTTTTTGATTTCGGATTACTGGTTTTAGATTTGTTTTATAAGTGGCCCCCCATGATGATATCCCGTATTGAAGTTTAGATTGTACCATTGCCATGTATATTAATCTTTTTGTCCTATTGGGAATCATATTTTTTATTTTTTGTATTGCCAAGTATATCGGCTTAAGTAATTTGGTTGCTAGAACTTTAATGTGTTCCTTCCAGTTCAAGTTTTTATCTATTATGACCCCCAGATATTTAGAATGCTTTACTTTCAACATTTCTTGACATTCAGTTTCCCCTGTATGATTGTTTGTTGTACAATTTTTATGGTGTATAAGTATACTTATATCTTCTTCTGTTTTTTTATTTTTCAGCCCAAACTGAATAAAATTAGTTTTTTTCAGATTCAATATCATTTTATGATTGTTGAGCCAATTTATTATCTTTCGTAGGTCTTCTTCAGTATTTTGTTTCACCTCCTCCCAGGTTTCTCCTATCTCTATCAAGACGGTGTCATCGGCATAAGATATTAATTTCCCTTTAAGTTCTATTTTTCCTAGTTCATTCATATATATGATAAACAGTATTGGAGAAAGTGCTGATCCCTGTGGCGTCCCGTTTTTCAGTTTAAGGTTTTCACTTTCTGTTTCTCCTATTCGTACTTTTTGTTTTCTGTCATATAGATATGATTGAAACCACTCGAGAACCTTCCCTCCGCCTCCTGCTTCTTTAATTATTGTTACAAGTTTTTTATGATCCACTAAATCAAACGCTTTGGACAAATCCTGAAATACCACGGTGCATTTTTTGCCATTATCAAGATTTGTTGTAAGCTCAATATGCAGCTTATTTATAGCATCTTCAGTTCCCATATTTTTTCTGAATCCCATCTGGCTCTCAACAAAATATTTACTATCTTCGAGGTATTCAATGAGTTGATTTTTTATGGCTTTTTCAATTATTTTTTATATCCAATACGATAGTAATATCTAGGGGGCATTCTACAGAAACTGAGAATATTTATTTGATATTAATGTCTCCTCTTACAGCCAAAACTGACCAGATTAGGAGGGGACAAAGTACTGTGTATTAACATTTTTCTACTATCGATTAAAGAAAAAAGATAACAAAAAAATTAAGGGTATAAGTGAGCGCATATAGCAGTATTGAAAATTGAAATAAATAAAGAAACTAAACTTTTGATAATCCAAGTTTATGTTCCTACACTAGACTCTTCAGTAGTAGTCGCGCCGCAACAACACGACTGCATGCAAACTGTAGTCGCGCAGGGCGCAGCAAAGATCAAGATCAATGAGCATATGGCTGAAAGGAAATTTTGATTTAAAACGAAAAAACGTGTCTCCTACAGAGATGCTTTCGTGGTGTCCATTTCTGAGTGTGAATGAACTTGGTAATATTCCTGGTATAGGGTGTGCTAATTCACTTTTTCTTTTTCTGTATTCCAGAGCGCTTTCGGCTGTTATGTCATAATCAGTGGAGTACCCTAAATGAGACTTGTCTTTTGTGGTCTTCTAGTTATAGTTGAGGGTAGTACCGTATTGTAAACCTGTTTAGTCTTGTGCTGCTATTGGTTGCCTGTGATTATGCAGTCTGTCCTATCAATGAGTGTGATTAGTTGTGTGCACCTGTTGGTTATCTGTGATTTTACGATCCGTCCAATCCGTCGGGGTTATGTTATTAGTTGGAATAAGTTCTCACTTTGGAAGTTGGTTGTTCTGTTTATTAGGTTGTCTTGTGAAAAAGGCAACAAGACCATCAACTACCTTGACCTTACAATACAAATAAAAGACAATAGGATACAGTACAACATCTACAGAAAACCCACCCACACAGACGAAATAATACCCAAAGACTCCCTCCACCATCGAAAACACAAAATGGCAGCACTACACAATCACTGTCATAGAGCAGTCAACATGTTACGCCGAATCCATCAAATTGCCGATTTCATAAAATCGGCAGATATTTTGCTGGTTTTATAAAATCAGTAGCGCAAGAGCAGTTGTTGCCAAATTTATAAAATCAGCAGCATTTTTTGCTGAATTTATAAAATAGGCGAGTGTCTGCCGATTTTACAAAATCGGTAGGAAGTGATTGTTGCTGATGAGTGTAGCCGACGGAAGAGGTCAGAATTCGCACGTGCTTACGAGAAAGCAAAATCTATGATAAGATGAAATGAAGACGAGTACTAAAGGTGAGTGGTAATGACTTGCTGGATATTCCCACTTTTGACCGGGGCTGTGGTGACCCAGCTCATCTGATAGCCGTGGTCGTCGAAGAAAAAGAAGGGAAACTTCGTGTGGCAACTACTCATGGCTTTCTGGATCATTGGCTAGAACGGAATAGCGTCCAGGCTATCGGGCACAAATTGTTGAGTGTTGAGAACGTGCTCTCAAAAACTGATTATTCCCTCCGTGAGCTGGTGCGGCTGAATTCGTTGGGTACGGGGCAGGAGTACCGTAGATGCTCCTGTCGTCAAAACTGCCTGACAAAAAAGTGTGCCTCTTTAAAAAATGGCTTGGAGTGTAACTCTGCTTACCAGCCAGGGCGTACATGTGAAAGTAATAATTACCGTATTTCTTCGCATATAGGCCGCCCTCGCATATAGGCCGCACCCCATTTTTGAGACCAGAGTTTCAGAAATTTCTTTATCACTGGAATATAAGCCGCACACAATACATAGATACACAGTAAGTTATGATTTATTGATTCAGGGATCGATTTACAAAAAATTGTGTTGGAAGCGTCGTCATACTAGGTAGTAATTAACTTTCCTCAGAATCGGAGGCAGTGTCGGGGTCTTCTGGGTCGGATTCGTCGGAAGAGGAGAGGTTACTTGCTTCTTCATCGTCGTTAAATATGATATCATTGAGACTTGCCAGAATCATTTCTCCGCGAAGAAAAAGAAAAAAAAAATCGAAAGTACTTCGCGCATATAGGCCGCCTTCGCGTATAGGCCGCACCCCAGATTTGAGGTTCTGAAACGTGAAAAAAGGTGCGGCCTATATGTGAAGAAATATGGTAATAAAAATTTTTTTACTTTGGGTGTATATTTCTTTTAAATTTTTAGTTAATTTAACCGTGTAAGAATTATTTTTCGTGCAATTAGAATCTAGTACTCGCAGTTTAAGTCTACCTATCTAGCAACTAATTCGAGCTTGTTCGAGATAATATACCTGCTGATTTTATAAATTCACAAAAATGTATTGCTTATTTCATAAAATCAGCAGAACCTGCCGATTTTACAAATTCGGCAATTTAATGAATTCGACGTAACATATACTAAACGACAACAACCTCACAACAACAGAGATCAACAAAAGTAAACAAATAGCAATTAACAACAAATAACAGTCACAAACAGTAGACAGAATAATTAACAAACTAACACAACCAAAAAGCACAGACACTGAACCAACAACCACAAAAACAGACAAATACGCAGGCGCAATACCATTCACAGGAACACAATACAAAATACAAAAAATCCTCAACCAATACAACATAAAACTAGAAATCAAAAACTGACCACCTCTGATCAAACAAATAAGCAACGACAAAACAGAAACAAAGGACAGAAACAACAGTAGCGGTGTATACAGACTGGACTGTGAACACTGTGACATGACCTACATAGGAGAAAGAGGCGGAAAATTCACCACGAGAATCAAAGAACATGAAAAATCACAGAAGCTAAATGATGACAAATCACTATTTGGAAAACACTGCAATGACCAGGGACATAACAATGGCAAATTGACAGAAAAGTATAAAATTCTACACATAGAAAACAACACAAGAAAAAGAAAATTAAAAGGACAACTAGAAATAATAAAGGCAAAAACACTTTAACAACCTTATAAACACAGCAACCAACTTCCAAAGTGAGAACTTATTCCAACTAATAACATAACCCCCACGGATTGGACGGACTGTAAAATCACAGACAACCAACAGGTGCACACAACTAATCACACTCATTGATAGGACAGACTGCATAATCACAGGCAACCAAGAGGAGCACAAGACTAAACAGGTTTACCATACAGTACTACCCTCAACTATAACTGCAGGACCACAAGAGACAAGTCTTGTTTAGGGTACTCCACTGATGATGGCATAACAGCCGAAGGCGCTCTGGAATACAGGAGAAGAAAAAGTGAATTGGCACACCCTATACAAGAAATATGCTTTCGTACCCTAATAAAGAAAATTTCCATGGAAATTTTCATGAACAACACGACTGCAGACTGTAGTCGCGCAGGGCGCAGCAAAGATCAAGATCAATGAGCACATGGCTGAAAGAAAAATAAATTTCCATGGAAATGTCAACTACTGAACTAAATTGTCACTATGAAGAGCTAAATCATACGGACTGCTTTCGTGTCGGGGGGTGGGGAGGGGGCATGGAAATTGTCAACAACACGGCTGTAGACTGTAGTCGTACAGGGCGCAGCAAATGCCAACCACTGCATTCGTGTCGAGGGAGCGATACGGGGAGAGCGTTACGGTTTTCGCTCAAGTATACTAGTGATGTCAACGGAGCGGATTTTTTGGATCTGGAACTCTTTTGATCCGGAGCAATTAAGCAAAATCCGGATCATATCCGGAGCTCCGGTTCAAATTTGCATTTTTCCCATTACAAAAATTATTGAATTACATCATTGAAATTGAAAGCGAGTGAGTGATGACTGCTGAGCGTGTTTCTAAAGCTTCTATGTGCAAAATAAAATGGAAAATGGGATGACTCGTACCAGTACAGTTAGTATACAGCCTAATCCCTGGAGAGGTGAATTTCATTTCTAAATTAAAATTTCTTCTGTGTGAAATAAAATATAAAATAAATCATTACAAAGTAGGCAGCAATACAATTCATTCCTGTTTTTTTTTTCCCCATCAATGTAGAATGTAGGCTTACGTTGTACATAAATGAAAAATGAAGTAAAATTAAAAATATATTAACCAGAGCAACATTGGAAAAATTATCAGAAACGAACTTTTTGAATTTAATTATACAAAAACTATGAGCTTCCCAGTTTCCACTGGCACTCACTCTCACACTGAAAACAAATTATTTTTTTCTACATACACATGGTTATATTTGATGAAGGACAATTCTCGAACACGGTCTGCTCTGTGATACGCCCTTAAGATTAAGAATACATTCTCGAAGCCTGTATCATGGGCACATAGCAGACGTATATTAGCTTATTAGCGAACTTCCGGGGCTCTAGCTGAAACTCTGGATCTTTCTCATCCGGAGTTTTCATGCTCCGGAGCAAGAAGATCCGGAGAAAATCCGCGATCCGGAGATCCGTTTAACATCACTAAAGTATACCCAGCAGTAAAAGCGTATAAAATGCTAAAATAAATTTCCATGGGAATGTCAACCACTGAATTCGTGTCAGGGGAGCTACATTTTTCGTTACGATTTTGCTCAAGTATACCCAGCAGTAAAATCATATAAAATGCTACAACAAAAGCGGGGACACATTTTGGGTATAGCGGAGCGAATAACTAAACCAATGATTGAGTATACGGGATAATCTGGCTGTAGGGTTGACGGGAAGGGTATCCGGAAAATTCTGGAAGCAAATGAAACCTTTGGGGGAGGAAGAAAATGAAAATGAAATCGAAGAGGAGCATTGGAATGTAGAGAAAGGGAGAAAGAGGAAAGAAGTCATTGAAACCAAGCGCACTCAGAGGCCGATAACTGATTCTGAATGACATCACTAAATGCTTTACGATTCATAAAGCAAATATCCACCTCTGCATTCACTCTAATTACCTCACTGTAAAGACAGCTTATTCCATAGAAGAGACGGAATTACATCCCTCTGGGGTAGAAAAAAGAGCATTGTCCCTGCTATTAAACGTTGGGATTCGGACATTTATAGTACCTGAAAGTTCACTATCCTTGACACTTCCATTAATAATGTCCCCCAAGAATAACATAGTTAATAATTTTCGTCTATTACTTAGACTCATCACCTCAAACCCCTGAAGCAGTTCAATATATTTCAGGTTGTGAGGGTAATATGTAGACAAATCATAATATAAATATTTGAAAAATGTTTTTCGGAGTTTTTCAATTTTTTCAATCTTACCTTTATCATGTGGGTCCTAGATAATTGCGTTAAATTCCAAAATTGCAAAAAATAATCGTTTCTTAGTTTCATATTTCTTATAATTAACGCTGTTCCTTTTGATTAAACCGGCTATTCTTTTACATTTTGAAGTGATGAGGTCTATATGTCTGAAAAATGATAATCTGCTATCGAGTAGTACACTCAGGTCCCTTACTTCCTGAATACTTGGCAATCTATGATCTCCTGTTGTATAAGGGTGAAGCAAGGGCTCCTTTATGGTGTGGTGGGACGTATGGCGATGCACGCATGCCAAAGAAGCCCCTGTGACACCGCACCCCCGGCACCGGAAATTACCCTTTCGAGCATCGCATCAGTGCCGAGGGGGCCGCTTTGGGGCTAGGCCCGAGCCCCCATTTCTCCAGGCCGGAACGGTTGATGCGTCCTGCCAGGGCCACCATGGGGTTCCCTACTGACCGAGGTCCGCACTCCCAGAGCGCTCGCCTGGAATTCAGGTCCCCCACAGCCGGACGCGCTGCCTCTTCCTCTTCACTTACTCATCGCGTGAGACTCATCAGTTTGTAGCTCCAGCCCTTGTACTGCGGGCGAGCTCCGCTGAACGGTATCCGCCGCCGCAGCAACTGCAGCAACTTCAGCTTGTCCTCCTAGCGTCCTCTGTCTCGACCACTCTGCCTCCATCTTCCTTCGCATGATGGCCGAAATGAAAGCCGACACCCGGTTCCAACCGCTTCGGCTCCTCAACAGCTCCTGGATGAGGGTATCCGGCGCAAGACGGTCGATCACGCCGTCTTCAGGATCGATCGTGACCGCCCCGCGCCTCTCCTGCTCCCAGGCGTCACACTCGAATAGCGTATGCCACGGCGTGTCCACTTTTCCACTAATGCAATGGGTGCACTCGGCGCTGGCTGCCAAACCAATCCGGTGCAGGTATGAGCCGAAACAACCGTACTCGCTCAAGACCTGGGTCAGGTAGAAGTTCAGGCTCCCGTGCTTCCTACCCGTCCGCAGATCGAGCTTACTATTCAGCTCCCGGGTCCACTCGCCTTTCGAAGAATGGGCGAGCCTCTCCTTCCATCTCTAAGTGTGGTCAGCTGTATGCCACGCTTTGCCCGGCGTGCCTCCTGACGCGTCCTCGCCTTCTTCTGCGCCTTGTACGACTGCAAGGGCTCTTTTATGCGACTAAAAATAATGTTTTGGCATTTGGATTTACTGAAGGGCAGTAGATTCAATGTTTTCTGTATTTAGGTATCTATAAAGCTTATTCGCACATACCTGTTAGAACAGAAATCGCTAAGATGTAGACTCACAAAACTCATCGTGTAATTTTCCAAGTAAATTTCCTAGTAAATCGGCTCTCACAGAGAATTAAGAGAGCACCGAATGAATTTCACAAGATTATGGATCAAATTTTCAGTGGGCTTCATGGAACAGGCGCATATTTTGATGATGTCGTTGTATATGAAGAGACAATGGACCAATGTCGTACCAGTCTTTTTGACTGCAAACATCGCCACAAAAGTAATGATTTTCATTTAAATAGAGACATGTGTGTATTTCTTCAGAGCCAAATCAGGTATCCCGGACACGTCATAGAATATGGTCATACTAAGAAGTCACAGGGGAAAATTGCTGCAGTGGTAAATGCGCCTCAACTAGAGTTATCAGACGATGTTAAAAAGTTCCGTGGGTTGGTAGGGTGTATTATAGTTACCTAGTTTATTCCTAACGCCTCTTTCATGAGTCAACTTCTTAGATGTTTGTTATGTAGAAATGTTAAATTCAAATGGTCACCAAGATGTGCAAAAGCGTTCAAAGAGCTGGAAGACGAAGTTACCAACGACAGAGTTTTGGTAGATTTTAACACGTCAGACGTGCCAGTATCAGTCGCTTGTGAAGCAGGTCCACACAATGGAATCAGTGGGGTATTGTCGCACATAGTTGAGGGAGTCGATAAATCAATCGCGTTTGCCTCCAGGTTGCTCACAGACGCCGAGAAAAATTATTCGCAGTTGGATAAAGAAGCTGTCCTGTCGCAATCTACTGGTCTATTTGTATGTTATTTTATTTGTCTCAAAAGTAAGGCAAGAAGTTATAGACATAACACTCTGTAATTCCAAACTTGGGGATCGAGTCCAGGGATGGAGAGTGTTTGACGAACCGTCTTTATCGGATCACCGATACATCCAATACCAGATTCGGGCACCTAAGGAGGAACAAAGAGCTATTAGGAACCCTAGAAAAACAAACTGGAGAGGCTTCAAAAATGATTTAGAAATACTGACGCGGTACAAGTGGCAACGGATTTAGAACGTAGACGACCTGGAAGCACAAGCCAGCATACTGGATGGTGCACTCAAGGACGCCTACGAGAATAACTGCGAGCCTAAGATAGTAAAATCACGCAAAACCATCTGATAGACAGCAGAGCTGGGGAAACGTAGAAAAGACACTCGAAGAAGGCCGAGAGCTGCACTGAAAAACAATACACACCGGCTTACTGGGAATTATATCATGAAGCTCAAAAAGCATATAAAAAGGCGGTCAAGCAATCCAAAACAGAGGGGTGGAGACGTTTCTGCGAATCTATAGAAAAGATACCGGAGACGGCACATCTACAAAAACTTCTCAGTAAGGAAAGGAGGGTGGAAGAGGGGCCGCTCAAACTCCCGACAGGCGGTTTTTTCACCACCCCGAGAGAGGCAATAGAGCACCTCACTGACACGCACTTTCCGGGAGCAAAAATAATGGAAAACACACAGCCGGAGCCGACTGTGTGCAAAGCGGATCGGATTGGGAAACGGCGAAGGAGGTGGTTATACCAGACAGGGTATGTTGGGCGGTAAACATATTCTCGCCGTAGAAAGCACCGGACCCAGATAGAATCTATCCAGTCTGTCTACAGACAGGACTAGAGACCATAATGGGACCGTTCATTAGGGTCCTCAGCGCATCATTAGCCCTAGGGCACATTCCAAAATTGTGGAGGGGTGTGAGAGTAGTGTTTTTGTCAAAACCAGGCAGAGACCCCGGTAAGGCCAAAATCCTACAGGCCGATAAGCCTCTCATCATTCATGCTAAAAACCTTGGAAAGGCTGAGAGACAGGCACCTAAGAGAGGTTACCCTGAGAAGGTTCCCACTACATGAGAACCAGCACGCATATAGGGCAGGCAAATCAGTAAAATCATCACTGCACTCGCTTGTTACAGCAATTGAGAGAGGGATGACTGGCGGAGATTATGTCCTGGCAACATTCATGGATATACAGGGAGCGTCTGCCGTGACCTCTCATGAATCAATAGAAACAGCCCTAAGGGAATGAGAAATGAAGGAAAGCTTAATAAACTGGATTGTATCGATGCTAAAAGGCAGGGACATCCGGATAACATACCAACAAGAACGGATCCATGTAGCGACCATCAGGGGCTGCTCACAAGGGGGAGTACTCTCTTCTCCTACTGTGGAGCCTAATGGTGAACAGTTCACTGGAGGAGTTAAATGGTCAAAATTATACACACAGGGCTACGCTCATGATTTGGCTGTGGCGGTAGCCGGAAAATTTGCGGGAGCCACCGCGGAGTGAATGCAGTGTGGACTCCGATATGTGGAAAAAAGGGTTATCGATAAACTCGGAAAAAACTGAGATGACTCTTTTCACCCACAAAAGGAAGGACAAGAAGTTGGTCAATGTGCAACACAAGGGAAGACCGTTAGCCCTCACAGGAAAGGTGAAGTACTTAGGAGTATCTATCTTCATACAAAACTCTTCTGGAGGGATCATATCTTAGATAGAATAAGAAGAGGGATTGAGGCTCTTTGGGCTTGCCGCACTTTTGTCGGCAGGATCTGGGGACTCTCTTCCAAAATGATGCACTAGATATATACCGATGTAATACGTCCTAGAATCACATATGCGGCCATTGTGTGGTGGTGCCTGGTCCACCTGGCCAAAGTCAGAGCGGAACTAGACCACCTGCAAAGGCTCGTGTGCGTGATGACAACGGGAGCAATGAGTACGGTGTCGATGAAGGCACTGGAAAGGCTCCTAAACTTGCCACCGCTTCACACTGCTATAGATGCAGCTGCGATAATGTGGGCTTATCGTCTGGGTCAACCAAACCTTCAGGCCCATAAAACAGGCCACAGAAGAATATGGGAGATGGCGGGGACAATAGACAAATGCTTTGGGATGCCAAAGAATAGAATCGCGGTGGAACACGTCTTTGACAAGCCGTATCGTGCGCTAATACCCACACGGGAGGCTTGGGAAAAGAGGTGGCCAAGCATTCTAGGAAAAGAAGAGAATGTGTGGTTTGCAGATGCCTCTAAGAATGACCAAGGTGTAGGAATCGGAATCACGAATGCAAACGGCGCTGACAACTGTTCAGTGGCATTGGGCGAGGGCGTCACTATCCTCTAAGCAGAGATAATGGCGATCACGGTGGCCATTGATAGAAGCCAGCAGAAAGGCCTTATTAATAAGCAGATCTATATCTGTACATACAGTCAATCCTACTTTAAACTGAAATGGGTTTAATTTTGTAGTGATGAAAGTAGCAGGATAAACCAAAAAATGTCCGACTTTTCTCCCGGACTACCCCAAATTTGGAATATTTGACTATGTTTTGATTTGCAGTTGTTGCATTTAATTATATATATCTACATTTTTTCTATGGCGTCAAAGAAAAAACAAAACCAAAGTTAAAAGTAATTGTTGAGATTTAGAAATAGTTTCCATTACATTCTGTAAGGTAGATTCAATATTATTTGTTATTTGTCACATAAAAAAATATAAATTGTACAAAAAAGTAAGACTGATTACCAAAGGTTTAATTATTGTGAACACTGAGTGAATATAGTGTGAGTAGGACTGTGATTAAAATGTGAGTAATATGTTACTACAGTGTGAGTGAAGCTGTGATTGAAATGTGATTATTATGTGAGAGCTTTGGTGTGATCAATTCGTGAGTGCTTTCTATGGTGACGTTGTGAGTACTTTGCGTAGAACTTTAAGAATGTAATATTATCGAATGTATGACCAACATGTGAGTGCTTTACGTAAGAGTATTATGAGTGACTGTACCGGACGGGTGATCAAAACAAAATGTTAGTGGCCTAAAGTCTCAAAACGGTAGATGTTTTGTGTGTGCTTTCCACTCTCCAAATTGTCAATCGGAATCTAAGATAAATACGAAGCTAATATTACTTTACAACTGTGAATGGCGAAGCAGCAGTCGCCTGCCTCGTCCTATCGAACGAAGTAGCCGAATCCATGATGCATTGTGTATCCATTGATATCATTTCTCAGGACCGGTGAAGCAGCAAAGACCTATCGATAAATCAAGCTCCAGAACTCGGGACGAAATTCAAATTTTGCTTGCAGCCGCATATAGGAAACAAGGAGCCGTACGACTTTGAAACGTCTGAAAATTTGCACCATGGCATCGATTCGAAAAAATTTCCCTTTTCTCGTCTCCGTGCAGTCGGGAGTGAAAAAAATGTAGCCCGCGTCGCGTCGGCGCGTATTTTCGACAGAAACATATAAGTAGAAGCTAATCGAAAAGTTTAATCTGAAAACGAATTGCTATTTCACAAATTGCTCAGGCTATAGGGCTCTAAGGCTGTATACTGTATATACATATGTACCTATACTCACTCGTTCTATGGCAGAGCGTCCGCCGAAAACCATCGTCACACTCTCTCGATTAGATTCCATTTTCTCCTTAACACTGAGATCTCTTCAACTTCTTCCTTTCTCTCGGGCTCCTCATCCTCCTGCCCCCGCGAGCTCGCCAACGCGAAGCGTAAATTACTTGCGGAAAAGCTAAAACAGGAACGAACGTATCGTCAGCATTTTTTTCTCCTTCGCTTTCTTCTCTCTTTTTTTTCCTTCCTCTCTCTCTCTCTCCGCTCTTTAAGTACTTTGATTTCTTTTCTCCATCACAGGTGCCTCCACTCCACGAATTTTTTCGACAATAAAGCCGGCAAGTTATAATTTTACTGAGACTGTTCAGCGTGCATGTATAGCTGAAGCTGATGCGGCATAGTGGCATTCTCTCGTCATTGGTACTGCAGCATTACAGAATTAGCCAATGGCAGAAATAGCATTTTAATTTGTTCTACCCTACGTGGTGTCTAAAAATACCGCATTGATTAGCGAAGCTCATCCGGGTCTGGTTAAGTGGTATGTCCTAAATTTTTTATCGTGTGAGTATATCCGCGTGAATACCTCTTGGCTATCCCTAGCCAGTGGGATGAAGCGAAAGATTGAGAGGGATAAAAGAGTTTGTTTTAAAGCATGTGAGCGGTCTAAATAAATGAAGTCCGCAATGAGAATTACAAATCACTACTTGGAGCTTTTCTAAATAAAACTACTCTAGCAGCGCACCCACATATTATCTCTATTCTACTTATATATTAAAAAAAAAAAAAAAATGAAAATTACAAAAATTTATAAAGTTATTATATTACAGAACCTCCTTCCACACCACATTATTTGCAGTTTTATAGCTTCCAGGTTGTACTTGGGAAGCACATTTTAGCTGGCATTTTAGTAGACTTCTCAGGTAATTTCATCTTTGGCGCGGGTGGTTGTCTATCTATCACCAGATCTAATGCACTGTAATGACCATAGTATCCATCACCTGTATAGAGTAAGTGAAATACTCTCTCTCCCTCTCCATTATCAATGCAATTAATTTTCTCTTTCACCATCACATGAATATTGCACTTAAACAAATGGGATGCCGCCACCAATTCTACATGACCTCCATGAGTACCACTCTGCAGCATATAACGTTTGTAGTTGTCGGCAGACTGTATAGAAATATCATATAGATTTGTAACTGTAACAATAGCGTGAGAGAAATCATCCCAATGATTCGTGATGTAATTCACAATAGACTTTCTAATAAGATAAAGTATTGTTGATTCTTATGTATGTAATATGACAGTGCCCTAAACAGGCAGTTACCATCACCACGAATAGATACCACAAAAAATGTACCATGCCCATCCTGAGCCGCACACACTTTACACATCACACTACCAGAACTCGGTACCTCCTCAACAGAGATTCGTCGATTGTTGGTGGTTTGAGGGCCACACGTAACAGAAACATCCTCCTCCGCACAGGGTCGCCGTTTTTTGGTGGCTGAAGGGCCACACATCATATTGGAATTTTCACTAGCCATCTTTCGTTTCTCACTTATTCGTTTAGCACGCTTTGTCTTTCTACCAAGACTCACCTGAAAATGCAAAAAATATACTAACACAAATTATAAATCAAAAGAAAAAATATTAAGAAGTCACTCAGAAGCATAGTCGGATCACCACTAATTGAAAAGCTGATGAGGAGTACTTTATATAGGGACAGTGTCCTCATTTGATTGGCTAATGCTGAAAGCCATTCAGAATGCAGTATTGTATTTGTGTATGGAACGGATTTGAGTGATCAAAAAAGCATATGAAAGAGGTTGCTTCACTGAGTGTTCTTAGAATAACATAAACTTTGTAGGTGAAGTAGTTTGTGAGTAATGGACAAATGAGTGGAAGAAATGCGTGTGAGTAGTGAGGTTCAGTTGGTTGTTACCTCATAACTCTCCTCAGACTGAACGGATTTGAGTGATCAAAAAAGCATATAAAAGATGTTGCTTCATTGCGTGTTCTTACACTAAGATGAACTTTGTAGGTCCAGTTGTTCGTGAGTGATGGACAAATGAGTGGAAGAAATGCGTGTGAGTAGTGAGGTTGAGTCGGATGTTACCTCATAACTCTCCTCAGACTGACCGGATTTGAGTGGCCAAAAAAGATTCGTAAGGAGCTTGATTCCCCGAGTATTTTAAGACCTTAACCAGCATTGTGCGATATTAAGGCCTGAGATATAGGTGTTGAACTTCATAGAACCCAATTTTTCAATAAGAATTTGAGGAGATGGTCTCTAGCGAATGCACCACTGGGACCAAGGTAAGAAGCGCGAAAAATCGCATATCGTCGGTGGTCTGCTAAATACCTCTTATGTGACAAAATTACGAAAATGACGTTTTTGGGCTCGTTAGATTCGTCTCTCTCGAAGGCGCATCCAATAGAAAACAATCCACAACTCTAGTTCATTTTTTCGCCGCCAGAGAGCGCTTTTGATACCTCCTATATGTGCATATGCCTGAAATTGTGGTTGCAAATATCTCCTGTGTGCGTTTCGTTTCTTTATGATAAGAAGTTAAGAACAACTTAGGGAGCATCCATTAATTACGTGAGGCGTTTTTGACGATTTTCTGCCCCCCCCTGGGTGAGATGTCGTAAGATTTGGCTCGAGCCCCTCTTCGACCCCATATATCACGTGAGATTTTTCAAAATTTGTAACTTCAGTGTAAATGTGTTGGAGTTAGGTACTTAAACAACAAAATTTTCATTTGAGGAGCGATTTTCCAAAACGGCCTCCGTCCATTTTTTTGAAAAATTGTTTTATAGCGCCATCTGGTGAGGAATCTAGTAATACATATTCTGGCCCGAACAAAATCACGATATCGCGAATCTAACGCATGTAAGAAACCAAAATAGACTCGCAAAGAGAAGAAAAAAGTTTTTCCAAAACGGCCACCGGTCCACATATTTTTATCACAATAGAGGAGTCGGCATTATATTGAGAATTGTATGAATTAGAATCTACTGAAAGACACAGTATGTCTAATTTCGTGCCAAACCAAAACTAATAATTCAAAAATGTTGTTCCAAAAAGGCCTCTATCCAGGAGATCCCCCACTTCACGATTGTCATGCGCGTCTCCTGTACAAGGTACATTCCTATCTACTAGGCACCCCGACTATCAACCGTGACATGTTGGTGTAATATAGGGATACACCAAGTTTTTTCTTCCTCGTGAAAAAAATATAAAACTGAACAGAGGCCGTTTTGGAAAATCGCTCCTCATTTTTATTTTTATTTAAGACCAGTGAAGACGGCGGTGGTGGCGGCGGATTTTACTTTTTTAGTATATAAAGAGATAGTAATATAAGAGACTGCTGTAATATTCGTCGGAAAGGAGAAAGTGGTTTTATACCGGGTAGATCAAAAATATATAGACCTGACTGACTGACAGACTGGATTGTTTCCTTCGTGTCTTACCAGCGATATATGTGTAGAAAAGTTTTATGTTTGTCTTTA
Organism: Acanthococcus lagerstroemiae; assembly: GCA_031841125.1. Taxonomy (NCBI): domain Eukaryota; kingdom Metazoa; phylum Arthropoda; class Insecta; order Hemiptera; family Eriococcidae; genus Acanthococcus; species Acanthococcus lagerstroemiae. The sequence goes on from CM063106.1 coordinate 62,023,275, forward strand.
TGTCTTATCGGTAGGAAATGAGACTGCTGTAACATCAGTGGGGAAGGAGAAGGTGGTTGTCAGATTTTTATCGGGTAGACTTTTCATGCCTATCGTATATCTTTCTCTATTATTATCACTTTCATCAGCCATAGACTAACAGTCTCATATCTGTCTTCAGGTCTTATTTCCGTAATGAAGTAGAAGATGACTAATCTGTCCCTGCAATTTTTTGGATTTTTTTGACATGTATTTTCTTTATGTCTTATTGACGAGTCTCGTATTTTTGATTATGTCTTATCAGTAATGAAGGATGAGCCGGTAGCTTGTCAATTTTTTGAATTCTCCCTTATGTAGACAAGTCTCGGCTCGGTTGGCTGGCTGGATAGTCTGGCTGGCAACGGGAAAAAACGTGATTCTGGAGCGTCACGAAAATAGCGTTATACGAGCTGGCTATAGGCTGGCTGGCTGGCTGGCTGGGTAAGCTTGGTAAGCTGGGTGGCTGGCTGGCAACGAAAAAAAAGCGTTACTCTTGAGCGTGACAAAAAATCGTTACGGGCTGGCTAGGTTGGCTGGCTGACTCAGGCTAACTCTGGCTACCTCTGCCTGACTAGATTGTTTCCTTTATGTCTTATCAGCGATACATAGAAAAGTTTTATGTTTGTCTTTATGTCTTAGAAAAAGCGTCACTTTGGAGAGTTACAAAATGAGCGTTACGGGAAAAAAAGAAGAAAAAAAAGACTGACTGACTGACTGGACTGACTAGTTATGTCTGTATTTGGCACACAACGGAAAAAAGCGTCACTTTTTAGCGTGACGAAAATAGCGTTACGAAAATCGCGCTGGCTAGGTTGACTGGCTAGATATAGGCTGGCTGGCAACGGAAAAAAGCATTACTCTAGAGGGTGACAAAAATAGCGTTATATGGGCTGGCTATAGGCTTGCTGGCTGGCTATTAAAATTACTTTTGAAAATACATTATTTATTTTATTTATTTATTTATTTACAACTTTGGGTAGGTGAGACACCGCCAGCTACCCCGCCTATTTTAGGGCATAAATTTCCATCGTCTCTCTCCATACGTCTCGGTTTCTTGTTAATTGTACCCATCTTCCCTTCAGACTTTTGAAATCGTCCCTCCGGCGTAGTATGGGTCTCCCTCTTGTGCATTTATGGTCACACGGGGTTCAAAATGTCGCGATATTGTACCACTTTCAATTATTTTCTCTTAGCAGATGGCCCGCGTACTTTCATTTCAGTTTCCTAATGGTATATCCAAAATCGGTAACAGTGATTTTGTTTCTTATCTCCTCAAGTCTAATTTCGTCTTTTATTTTCATTTTTAAAATGCTCCGGAACATACAATTTTGCATAGTTTCTGTTTCTTTAGCTGTTTTTTGGTTATTCTTAAGAACCTCTAATTTTCCAACTCCATTCAAGCATCTTACATTCCAAGTTCCTATCTTAATTGTGCCTCTCTTTTTAAAACTTTCCGATGATGATGCTCCTCCAAGTAGCTCCCTCCCGAACATCCGAATGGGGAGCTTTTTACGTCCGGAAAAATTATTCATCAACCTGTTGGAACGCCATCATCAGTAATTAATATTTGGAAAAGCTACATTTCCTGGAAAGAGATACTGTTGTAGTTAACCGAGGGGCGAAAATATAGGGGGGGGGTGAGAGGTTGAACTCCCCAATAATTTGGTAGTCGGCAAATTTTAAGACTGTTTATTTGACCCTCCTCCAATAATTTTACAGTCGGCAAATTTTGAAACTGTTCATTTGAATTTTCATTTTTTATGCGTGTTTGTTTGTTTGTTTATTTATTTTCTTTTTCAATTCAGATAATATTTCGATTAAAAAATTGGCAAATTTTTAGTTTTCAAAATATATTTGCCGGCAAAATTTTCTTCTCCACCTTTCCAAACTGAAAGTCAAATTTCGTTTCTGAAAATGGAGTACCCTGGACCCCTGTTAGAGACTAGTCAGTCAAAAGCAAGAGGTTTCAAGCTGAGTATCGAACGTTATTTGAAAGGTTGAAACAAAGCTGAAATGTGGAAGACATTTCGAAAATCTGAAAGTCGGTAGCAGACGTTGAATTTCAAATTTCAATTACTATTCGGACTGCCAGCGCAAAAGAGTCGCCCTCTATAATTTTAGGCACGTGAAAAAGAAGGAACTATTGAAACCCTACATATTTTAGAAAAATTCATCAGACTGAAATGAAAATGGTTTCAATGGAAAGAAAATTTTATCTACTATAAATTTTGTCCCAATCATTTTTTCGATAAACGCTTTCGTTTTCATAATATTTTGAGATTTCTTCGTATGCCTGTAAATGAAATATTCCCATCGATGAGGGTTACAAGGTAAACGACTAAAGCGCGCCACCGCTTTGAGCTGCCTCAAATCTGTTTACTTCATCACTCCGTCACTCACTTAGTCAGCGACTCACTCACTCAGTCATTCGCTTACTTATTTAGTGATTCACACAGTTACTCAATCACTTACTCAGTGACTTAGTGATTCACTCAGTCACTCTCTTATTTATTGAGTTATTCACTCAGTTACTTCGTCACTCGCTCAATCACTCACTTAGTTATTCTCCCATTCTGTAATGTAGTTATTCATTCACTTCCTTACTACATCGCTCATGCTATAAGTCAGTGATTCACTCACTCACTCATTCAGTCATTCACTTATTTATTTAGTGATTTACTCAGTTACTCAATTACTTACTCAGTCACTCGCTCACTCATTTAGTGATTCACTAAGTTACTCACTCACTTACTCAGTGACTCTCACTTAGTCATTCACTCATTCTCCAATTTAGTTATTCGTTCCCTTCCTTGCTCCATCGCTCATTCAATAAGTCAGTGATTCACTCAGTCACTTGCTTACTTATTTAGGGATTCACTCACTTACTCAGTTATTCATTCATTCTCCAATTCAATTGTATTCATTACATCCTCACTCAGTCACTCACTCAATGAGTCAGTGATTCACTCAGTCACTCGCTTACTTATTCAGTTATTCACACAGTTACTCAATCACTTACTCAATGACTCAGTAATTCACTCACTCAGTCATTCATTCATTCATTCATTCACTAATTCAGTTATTCATTCACTTCCTCACTTTATCACTCATGCAATGAGTCAGTGATTTACTCACTCATACAATCATTCGCAAACGACTACAGCGCGCCACAGCTTTGAGCAGCTCGAAATACGTTGTTACTAGATTCTCTGTTTGACCTACTCGTAGAGCCTGAAATTTGAGAAAGTTGAAAATTTTATTAAAATTTAAAAGTTGAAAGCAAAAGACTTATCTTTCCATGTCACAAGCTGAATCCGATAGCAAATGTTCTATTGTTTACTTTAGGGTCTTTGGTGCTGGTGAATATATTCGAGCCGTACATAAGAGATTCCAAAATTTTGCTACATGTGTCAAAAACTTCACCTTTTAGTCGCTGATAAGAGTAGTCGATACTAGCGCTGTACGGCCCGAATAGAAGGGAAATTTAGTCTGGAACAAAAGTCAAAACTGCATGTATTTTTCCCGTAAGAACGAAAGGGAACTTTTGGCATGGATTCCCCTAATCCAATCAACAGGAAACTTTGTAGATTTTTTTTTTTGATTTGATTTGTTTTTATTGGAATCAATTTAGGAGAAGAATCAGAGGAATTCAGAAAAAAGATCACCAAGAGTAAATAACGACCACCTCAATGGGTAAAGGAAGTTGTGTGTTCCTCTCAAGTACATATTCCTAACATCCTTTCACCTTATCCTCCCAGAATAGGGTATGCTCATGTGCGCAAATGTGAGTGCTTGGGGGTAAGGTTCCAATCTGCATTTTCAGGGACGAAACGAAAATATTTGTCGGCAAATTTTCCTCCTCCACTCCCCCCCCCCAAACTGAAAGTCAAGTTTCGCCTCTGAGTTTTCCATTGCTTTCAACAGGGTGTATCTGTCGGAGTTTGCCTTTTTCTAGGTCCTTTTTGTCGGGATTTGATAACGATATACAACCTCATAGAGAGTATTTTTATTTTTCACACTTAAGCCTCCTCATCGCGACAAGGTATCACCCAACAGGAGGTAGGAAAGACTAGTTTGTCACATTTTTTCATGTCTTGAACTATTCTCATGTCATTAGCCTAAAAGTAATCGATTTTATTTTTGTATTCCCATACGAGCTATTTTATCTTTATGCACGCATATAAACATCCACTCCACAGGATTACTAATGTTTCCATCGTCGCTCTAAAGTCAAATTATAGTCGGTTAGTTGTGACCACAACGTTTCTATAGGATCACCAACGGTTCTGTTTCCGCGTTCAAATCACGGTAGGATCGATTAGGTTGGACTATTATGAAAAGTATCTAAAAGTTTTGGAATATTTTACTACCGCTTTAAGGTCAGTAAGTCGGTAAGGTTGATCATTTAGAAATATTTCTACAGGATTGCCAACATTTTTATGGCCACTTCTACATCAAGTTCAGTTGGAATATGTTTGATAATTTTGAAAAATTTCCACGGAATTGCCAGTATTTCTATGGCCACTTCAGGTGAAGTTTAGTTTGGTTAGGCTTCACTCATTTTCACGTCTCCCCGTTTCATCATTTGTCATGCCCACGAGAATCAGCCACTGGTGCATAATAATCTCTACATTGCTAGATTACATGCGCCGCTTTACTTTTACTAACTTTACTTATTGTGCCGATCCAGCGAGTCATAATTTTGAATTGACCTTCTGTATTGAGTACCCGTCACTACCTTCACTATCGACGTGTGAAGACTCGATACCCTTTTTTCGAAACCAGCCGGCGTCAAAGTGGTTCTTTTCTACTACCGCGCGGATGCTTACAACCTCAGCTTTCGAATTACCAGTTCGGAAGCCAAAACCGAGTGCAATAATCAAGTGCGCCATGAATTCCTCGTACACGGGTAGCGATAACGTAGAAGGGCAGCGTGAACTCGATACTCGATCAAGGGTCGTATCCACGTGTGCCAAGTGTTAGAAAGCGGCGGCGGTGGTGTGTCCTTACCTGTAGTATCAGCAGCACTATACGTATTTGGTCGACTTCGGGCTTATTTTCTCGGCCAGCTTTGGCATGACGTGCTCTCTCAAACGGAGGAGCCGGCCATCGCGAACACCGAGGACGAGCGACCCGCGAATCGGCCACGCATGGCTCGCAGCAAAACACGATAATTGCACGCCGACGATAATTGCGTGCTAGCGAGAGGCGAACAATTTGACGCGACAGACAACGTTGCAAGCCGAAGAAAGCGCTCACGTTCTTGCTGGCGACCCACGCACGATACACTCGCAGTCTACGCCGTGCACGACGCCGTTCTACCGCCGTTTGGCCAATTTTTCGTGCCCCGCGTATTTTCCTTTTTTACAAAGCTCTCCGGTACCGCGGCGAAACAGTCGGTAGGCTTTTGCGCCCGCGCGTCTGCCCGATCGTTCGCCGTTCACTCTCGCCGTCGCGAAGTAGAAGCGATCTCCTCTCGGCCTGCGTTTAGCGACGGCCTTAGAAAATTATTCGAACCTGGCGAAGAAGCGCCGGGAAATGTGCACGCGCTAATTTCGGCTAATTTATGAAAATCTCAGCGGCGCTCCGGCTGGAGCCGGTCTACGTGGCCGATCTGCCAGGCCTGTCGCAGGTCTGACGGGTGACAGAAATGAAACTTCAGTCAGTCGAAATCTGTCGTTCTGTCAAATGCTTCAGCCAATCAGAACAGTTATTTTGAGTTTTCGTCAGAAGTGACAGGAAATCGCCAGAACATATTCCGACGGTAGTCTGCTGCATTTTTCTGACCATTATCTGTAGGCATTTTGTAGATGTTCTGACATTTTTTACTGTTATCTGACTATTTTGTGCACTTACTTGTCGCTATTCTCACTTTTCTCTGACTGATTTCTGGCTATTACCTGGCTATTTTTCATATTTTCCGGTCGCTGTTCTGATATTTCTCTGACTAATTTCTGGTGGTCGACTAACCTTTTTCTCTGATCGTTTTCTGCGTGGAACTTAACTATGTTCTGACGACTTGGAGAACTGTGTGGCGCAGTTCTGACGGTAGTTAATGCATACATTGATGTACAAGGGTTTTATGTAACTAATAAAAAAAGGAAAGTTTTCAAGACGCGATTTGATATGCATAGACTCCTGGATTGCAGCTTAAAGTCCACAAGGTGCATCATAGCATTTGTAAAAGCAATGAATAACGTTGGTGTTAGCACGCAGCCTTGTTTCACACCACAGCAGGCAACAAAGGGAGTACTGGGTCCACCTCCAAGCATGACGTGAGCAACATTTTGAGTGCGAGGTTGTTGAATGATCTCTGCAGCATCCTGGGGGGGGGGCAGCCAAACTTCTGAATGACTTTCCATAACATTTCTCTATCCGTTGTGTCGAACGCCTTCTCTAAGTCCACAAAGGAGATGAAAAGTTCCACATATTGTTCCCTGGCTTTTTCCACAAGCTGACGAAGAGTAAATATCATGTCTGAGGTGCCTCTGGTTTTTCGGATGCCAGCCTGGGAGACTGAAGCTCTGTGATTTGTACCAGCCGATTATTGATTACTTCCACCAACAACTTGTCTGCAGTGGTGCAGTGGACAAAAGAGAGATGTCTCTGTAGTTTCCACAGTCATGGACATCGCCTTTCCTTTTATTGATTTTGACTATAATCGCATCTTGAAAGTCAGGCGGTACTTCTGCGCGTCGTCCAGATGTTTGTCATTAACTGGTGAAGTCTAACGTGTAGCTCCCTGCCTCCAGCCTTGAGAAGCTCTACGGGGATTCCATCGGGCCCAGGTGCTTTGTTGTTAAGCATGCTTTTTAAGGCCTTACGTAGCTCGGCCATTGTGGGGGGATGATCCAGCTCTATTGCCACTCCATACTGCGATAGCAGACTGTGTGCATTTCTATGCACTTCTCTGCCTTGGTTCATCAGTTCACTAAATTGCTTTACTCAACGACCTTCGATGGCACTAGCTTCCTTGAGGAGAGCGTCAGTCTTATCCCGGATTGGCGCCGCAACAGCTCTGAAAGGGCCGTATAGTTCTTTTACTGCTTGGAAGAAGTTGCGATGGCTATGATCCTCAGCAAATCTCTGTATTTCCTCTGCTTTACCTGTGAGCCATTCGTTTTTGAGCCTTCTAGATTCCTTTTGGAACTCTCTCTAGGACTCCCATAATTCCCCCTGGTAAAACAGGACACACTAATATTTGGTTTTTATTTTGTCAACTGCAGTTATCGGACCAGATAGTTAGTTTTCAATTGAAAGCTTGTAACAAGCACAGAACGATTTCGTTGCTACAGCTGAGTGGCACTTAGCTCGGTATTTCCGACAAGAGGCCTGGCACATACCGCATACGCTATTTGTCGGATGTTATACACACTACTATGATGGTCGTGGCACTTAGCCGGTTTCCCCCAGAATTGTCCCTGGCACTTAGCACGGTATTACAGTTCTAGCCCAATTTTCGATTTCTTGGCACGTCAGCTCGTTATTGATGATAAGTCTTTAAAGGGAGCTTTGTTTTGTTTGAGTCTTGTACGCTTGTGGGTCAGGTCTTTAGTTTCTTTACTTATCATCAGTTTTGATTTTGTTAGTTCTTATTTCGAATGTATTGTACATTTTCTGAATGTTTTCTACTAGCGCATCACATTTCAATTGAAGGTTGAATGTGTTCATGCTATCCCAATTGGTTTCTGAGATCTCATTAGCTAGAAGTTTGGAGGCATCGGATTTTTTGTGGACTAGAATCCATTTGTGAACGAATTTGTCTATTAGTAGTTTTTTTATTGTTTTAGGTTTTTCTTTTGAGGGGATTTTTAGTTTGCATTTCATTGGTCTTTGGTCGAAAGCGAATTGGAATGTGGAGATCACACTGATGTGGGTAAAACTTTTCATATTGTCAGCAAGTGTATGGTCTATCTCGTTCCTTATTTTCCCATTAGGTGATCTCTATGTCCATTTATTGTTAGTTCTTTTTTCGATTCGCTATTTTGAGGTTATGTTCATTTGCAAACTTAATCAATTTTCTACCATTTTTGTTTGAGGATTCTGCCATCCATGGACCCACTCCTAAATTTCCTTGATTATTTTTGTCTATTTAGGCATTGAAGTCCCCATTATGATATTGTAGTTGCCTTTATGTGTTCTGAAGCTATCTCCGAAGAGGTCATAAAATCTTGTACCTTCTTCTTTCGAAGCTGACAGGTCAAGGGCATAGACGGAATATAGAAATGTTTTCTTTCTCGTTAATTCTCAATTTTAACATTGCCAGTCTTTCCGAAAATCCTTTTAATCCCAAAATTTGTTCATTGTGCATTTTATTAATATAACCTCCCCCCCTGTATCCCACTGTCTCCCCAAAGTAATAAAATGTGTGTCCATTTTTTCTGACTACTAAACTTTTGCTCTTTTTTTTTATTTTTGATAAGCCGATAATTCCTTCATATCCTTGGGGGATGGCATTTTCGAATTCAGCCAATCTTTCCTCGGTAGCCAAGCTCTGACAGTTGAAATGGAGCAGATCCATGGTGTAGTTTTCCAGAGTACGATTATGATTTCCGTTAGTCCCTGTGTCCCTATTGTTTTTAGATAGAGGGCTGAATTGTTTTTGCTGAGCATACTGCCCCTCGGTGCTCAGTGTCCGACTTGGGGCAAGAAGTTCGTTTTTATAGTTTTTTATTCTATTTTTGTTTTCTTGAGATTTCTTAAACTGTTGTAATATCGAACAGTTATTACGAGGGTCGTTCAAAATGTAAGGATACAAATGCAATAACTCAAAAACTAGAAACCATAAAAAGTTTATTTGCAAAAACTCTGAAAGGCACATCCTTACTCTACTTTTCGACATAGTCACCTCCACAGTTGAGGCACTTATCCCACCTATGGATCAGCTTGAGGATACCCTCCTCATAGAACGTCGCCGCCAAGTTATTGAACCAGTTTGAAACGTCTTCCTTGAGTGCCTCGTTGGTCAAAAAACGTCTACCACCCAAGTAGGCCTTCAGAGAAGGGAAGAGGTGGTAATCTGAAGGTGCGAGGTCAGGTGAGTAGGGTGGGTGGGGAAAACGGCAGTCTATGCAATGGAAACATTCCAACAGCCCTGGAACTGTGAAATTTAAACAGACCTTATCGGCAAAAAAAGTCATGGCTTGTGTTTTTTGGGATCGTCGAGGCATTTTGATGGTGGATTACGTACCCTATGGCCAGACAGTAAATTCAGAAGTGTACTGCAATCAGTTAAAAAAATTACGACGAGCTATTCAGAATCGTAGACGCGGTTTACTGTCACGAGGAGTAGTGTTTTTGCAAGACAACGCGAGGCCGCACACTTCACGCGTAACGACAACGCTACTGGAGAAGTTTAAATGGGAAGTTTTGCCCCACCCACCCTACTCACCTGACCTCGCACCTTCAGATTACCACCTCTTCCCTTCTCTGAAGGCCTACTTGGGTGGTAGACGTTTTTTGACCAACGAGGCACTCAAGGAAGACGTTTCAAACTGGTTCAATAACTTGGCGGCGACGTTCTATGAGGAGGGTATCCTCAAGCTGATCCATAGTGGGATAAGTGCCTCAACTGTGGAGGTGACTATGTCGAAAAGTAGAGTAAGGATGTGCCTTTCAGAGTTTTTGCAAATAAACTTTTTATGGTTTCTAGTTTTTGAGTTATTGCATTTGTATCCTTACATTTTGAACGACCCTCGTATATAATCAATGCTGCATCCCTTAAATGTTTCCATTTATTATTAATCCAGTTTGTACATAATACACCATTCTATATTCAATAATCATGAACCCTGTTACTGTGCCCACAGATTTCAATACATCACCATGTACGTATGTATAAAAACACAATAAAAACGAGGGTTGGCATGTTTGAAATTCTTTTCATGTAAATTATAAATCGCTTAAAAATAATAGGTAGGTTACCTAAAACTACTGGAACACCATGGTTAGCACGTGTTTAGAAAATTCAAAATAAAATACTATTCTACTACCTACTGATGAATGGGTAACATAAAATTACGGAGCACAATGTTGCATAAGTTTAGAACATTAAAAATAAAATACTATTCTAATACCAATGAACAGATAACACAAAACTACTGAACATCATGGTTGAAATATGTTTTTAGGACATTAGGCATAAAATACGATTTTGATAAAATTAAGATTCAAGGCATTTTTATTTTGTTTGTCAAGTCAAGATTTGGGCAAAATATTCAGATTGAAAAAATGCTATTTGCATGCCGAGTCATAATTTGGAACAAATCAAGACTCGACCCTTTTTGTTGCCTCTTGAGTCAAAAGGCAGCAAAGTAAGATACGTAAGTCGGCCTAAGTCGATTTTTCCAAATTTTTCTTCAGTCCTCTATTTGCAGTGGTAAAAGAAAATTCCCACGCCGTCATTTTTGAGCTGACAAAAATTTTTAATTTGTAAATATTTCTCAATGTATTTCCTCCTTCATTCTAATTATTTTCAGCATTTTTTCATGGGTGGTACGTACCTAAACGCTCCAGAAACTATTTTTTTCACTGATTTTTGCATATGAAGTTGAAAAACAGATGACTACATCAATTTTGATGGTCAAAAAATGTTTAAATAGACATATTCACGTCAAAGAATTATTGGTACTAGGAGCCTTCACCTACATGCCAAATTTTGTACCATTCGACCAAAAAAAGCCCGAGATAGAGCTGAAAGAGTGAAAATCATGTATTTCGAGGCCACACCCCTCTGGAGGAGGGTAGGATTGTAACGATGGGCTCTAAATTTTTCTTTTACTACTGCAGATAGAGTACTGAAAAAAAAATTTAAAAAATCGACTCAGGCCAATTCACCTATTTCACCCTGCTGTAGCCTATTTGGGCAAAATATTGAGGTTTTTTTTTGGTTTCTGTCTGTTTACTGGTCAGTTTATTTAGAAACCTTTCTGGTTTTTTTTCTTCAGTTTGATTGTCGACTCAAAATTAGATCCGAGACTTTTCTTCTCTGTCAAGTCGTAGTTTGAATTAGACCAAGATAAGGACTTGAAACTTTTCAAAATTTGGCCAAAATTTGAAAACTTTAACTTTTTTGTAATTTGAAAAAATATCAACACTGAAAGGTTTCTTTTTGACTAGTCGTGTCTTAAATTAGGCAAAATTTAAAGAATTTTCTGTCTGATTATTCACTCAAAATGAGATAAAATTTAGAAATCTGAGACCTTCTTATCTTTTTTATTTTTCTGGGCTTTTCAAATCATAATTCGGGAAAAGTTTAGAGAACTTTTTTTTTTCATGTCAACTGTCGATACAAAATTTGGACAAAATTTTACATCAAGACTTTCTTTTTCTTTTCTTGACAAACCATAATTTGAACGCAACGTTAAAATTAAGCTGTTACTTGTAGTTGATTAGTTTGACTTGAGCAGTAATTTAGAACTGATTCTTAAAAAATCTGTTTAGTCATAATTAGTACCAAATATTAAAATTATGACTGTTTCTTAATTTTTTTGTCAGCTTACGATTTCTGCAAGACAGAAATGAAAACCTAACTTTCCAAATTTTTTTTTTTCTTCTTAATTTATGTATCCAACGCCGTAGCATACTCTAGAGAATTCCTGTCAATACACCTACTACAGCAGAGTGTAAACTACAGTCATGTAGTGGTGGTGATTCAAGAAATGTTGGTAGCTGTAAACACGGCAGTGGACTGCCAGTTTCACTGTCAGAGTATTTGGTAGTTTTACAGCCAGCTCCCTGCCAACTAAGCTTGCAGTGCTCACCCAGTTCTACTCCAACTCACCTTTATTTATGTCGACCATACTGCCACAGAACACCACCGAGCCACTACCAGATCAAGTACTGCTACGAGTAGATTACTGCTAATTAAACCGACCGTACTGCCACCGAGCGTTGCTACCTCCTCGTCAATGCCAAATCCCTGGCATTAGACTAGCAATAGTATTCCAAAGTTTTTCTGAAAGTATCAGCAGTGCTGCCGCATTTACAGCCAAGTTCTGACAACTTTATTGCCAAATTAGCTGTCTGTGAAGCGGCAATACTTATATTTTCTTCTTTTTTTGGCTTTGCAATTTCCAAATATCTTCCTGATGAGCGAAAGTCGAGAAAATACATTAGAGTCTTACAAATTTTGCTCTCAACCCGAGCCCTGGAAGCCGCCCTTTCGAGCATTACCTCAGCAACGTCGGGGAGGCTGTTAGCGCTGTCTTAGCCCTCTTCCCTTCTTGCCGAAAACCGGCCTATAGGTCGAAATGTAGCGAGTTGCTGCGTGGGCTCGATCTCGGGACCTCTGGATTCCGAGACCAGTGTGCTATCCACTCGGCCAACCAGTGCTCTAAACCTTTTTTTGAGCCCCGAACATTTCTGAAGAAGGAGAAGGGGCTTCTCACTGTATATCTGATACGAGACGCTTAAATATTCGGCAGATATTCTACTGGAGCGCGAATACGCGCTATAAAAAATAAGTACGCGGGAATATCGAACCTTCTCGAATTCTCGGGTGTAATCATAGCCTATAAAACGCGATCTTTTCCAGTTCAGCTTCCACACAGCGTGACAATGATGGCAGTAATCGCACAATAAAACATGCACCCGTTCACGGTGTACACACGTATACTTCACATGTACATATATACCCCGAGCTCTAATACCTGCGTGTTTTTCGTTCAATCTTGTATTCCCAATTTTCAGCCTTTTTCGGTTGACATGCCATGTGCCCGTGTCTGCCTCACCCAACTCGCTGGTTTGTGGCGAAACAGGCGGCAAAAAATTCAAAATTCTGAGAAAAAAATAACCCGTTGCGGTTCGTCGTCGAACATTTCGTTTCAGTTTTCCAGTTCACCGTTTATCATTTCCCAAATTAGCGACGTCGGATAATCTTAATATTTTATTCGCCGCTTGCTCGGTACGGAGTTTCGCGATCGAGGAAAACTTTTTCATCTCGGCACGAAGCAGAGACGAAGTCGAAGGAAAGATTTCCGCTCGAAGTATTCCCGACGAACGAGAGCGCAACTTATTTTCGAAATTCGCGATGCAGACAAATAATTATGTAGGAGACATCGCATCGTCGAACAGAACTAATCGACGCTGTTAGTGCTAGAAACGACGACATTAAATGAATACACGTCCGCGAAATCTAGCTGGAAATCGCGATACTCGACAGATATGGAATCTGGGTGTACTCGTGGCGCCAGCAGACTAACATTGATACGATCGAGTTCTTAGCTCCGTTTTGACTACTGGTCCGGTAAGGGTGGTACACTCCTTGCAATGCCATACCGTAGATGCACAGCCAAGGAAATACTTGAAACTGTAAAATTATTATCAATGGCGCCGGAGTCGGGAACAGCGTTGTCCTCTGCCCTTGTGTTGACGCGGGGAACCTAATCCGACCAGAAACATTCAAAAGAGCAAAAGCTGACTGAAGCTGATGAAGAAGGATTTGAAACAAACTGTACGATGAAATATGACTGAACACCATGAACAACACGATATTGAACCAGAACTGACCGCAAGCCGCTCAAAACTACTAGAAACTAATTCCAACCAAAAACGACCAGAAATGATCAAAACTGACGAATATCTCAAATATGGAACTGCTTAGAACTGCTGAATAACTCAATTTAGCCAGCTGCTAAAAACTGGAAAATAATCTAAATCGGCGCATGCAAAAACAGGTCATGTCACCGATTTTGCCAAAATCAGTTTTCTGCACGGGCAACACTGTCATACCATGGCCGATACATAGGAAAGATACTGGCTTGACTCGTCGAACCATTGTGCCAAAAAAATGTATTTGAAATTTTCATCGCGGAAAAACAGGTTAGGTCCAATTTTTTTTTGTTTTTTTTTTCTTGCAAAACTAGGTTGAGACCACAGTTGTTCTTATCAAACCTCATATCGATGGTCATGCGTGGCTGTAGTTTTCGTAATATTTCGCTTTTGCCTGATTGTACCTTTGACTAATTAATTTCGTTTCATTATGGAGGAAAACCCTCTACAACCTATTTCTGCCAAACAGGCAGAACAGAGTCCAGTTAAAAAAACGTTGACGTACTAGTATGATAGAATTTTCAATAAAGAAAAGGAAGTGAATCGTTTGCCGTACTGAATATTTTGATTAGGTATTTTATAAGAAGAAGAGAAGAGGGCTAAGGCAGCCCTAAGAGGCTCCCCGATGTCCCTGAGGTAATGCTCGAAGGGGCGGTTCCAGGGCCCGGGTGAGAGCAAATGAAAAGAGAGGTATTTTGTAAGATTTGAAAGGAAGTTTTGAATAAAATAACAATTTTGATTTGTAATTTCGATTATTTTGAATGATTTATATAATAAAGCATGCAATTATCGTACATTATGTTGTAAAAGGTGAGTTGTCCTCTAAATAAAAATAATCCTGAAAGTTTTTCCAAAAATTTTCCATAGGCAGGATTCTTTAGAACTTCGCGCGTGAAAACAGGTCAAGTCCATTTCTCTTTTTGCAATATCTCGCTAGCGCTAACAGATACACGAAAATTGAGACCAGCAACATTTATCTCATCAAAAATACCATATTTGGACCTAGTCATACCGAGTGTCAGTGTTACCACTTAGCCGTAAAATGTTTTTTTACTGTCATGTAAAATTTCAAAAATGTGACTTAACCTGTTTTTGCATGCACCGATTCATCTGGAATTGATGAATAGCTGAGACCAGCGAGAAGTCAGAATTAGAAAAACGCCCCAAAAATGACTAATTCAGACCCGTAGCTAACCGTTTGTGTGTGTCAGGACATTTGATATTCAATCAGGGCATGAGCCATAAGAGTACAACACAAATTTTTCTCTCTTTTTTACTTTTACCTGTTTTTATTTATTATTTTTATTTTTTGGGAATATCCTAGCCAGAGCGACATGCTTGCCTGATGGCCGCCCTGGCGTTAACTGCGGGCCTGGACCAACAAAAAAAGAACTACGTGTGCGTGTTGGATTGAGTGAACTTGGCAATATACTATGCGTAGGCGCCCCAATTCACAATTTCTTCTTCTATAGTCCAGAGCGCTTTCGGCTCTTACGCCATCTTCAGCGGCGTACCCTAACCCTTTTCTCTTTGTCGTTCTGTATTTATAGTGACGTGTAGTACCGTACGGTAAACCTATTTGGTGTGTGTTCCAATTTGTTGTTTGTGGTTGTGTAGTATATCGAATCAGTGAGTGTTATGTTATTAATTGAAATAGATTCTCGCTTTGGATGTTAGTGGCTGGACACAACAACCGTGAATTGACAGAAAAATACAAAATCTTACGCATAGAAAACAACACAAGAAAAAGAAAATTACAAGACAATTTATGATTCGTTGATACTGTTACCTATTACTAGAGATGGGCAAAAACCGGGAATTTATTTTTATCCCCAAATAGATTCCCTCCATGGGAATTTTGGGTGGGAACATTGGGAATATGATAATTGATAAAATCTAAGACAGTTTATGAATGGTTAATACTGTTAGCTGTTACTGTGCTACTGAGTACTGACTGCGGCCGGCATGCTGGTCAACAATAAATTCCTAATCTTCCCTGAAAAAAATAACTTTCTACCCAAAATTTCGTTCCTTCCCAGTTTTTCCCCAAGAATATTCCCGCCGCCCATTCCTAGCGGAGACCATGGCACACGCTATTCGAGTGCGAGGCCTGGGAGCAGGAGAGGCATTTGGCGGTGCCGATCGATCCCGGAGACGGCGTGATCGATCGGACTATCACTGGAGATAGTGGATTAGCTTAAAACAATTAATCAGGTTAAAATAACCTATCGCATATTTTAAAATAATTAATTTAAGAAAATCAGTTTTTTAACACGCGTCACCTGCGGCAAAGCTTAGTTACAATCAAGATACCCATTCTCTCAAATTTTTGTTGCACGTTTCATAATTTCTATTGCACGTTTCATGATTTTTTTCTGCACATTTACTCCGCATTTTCCAGATTTTATAAATATTACATGTTTACGGCTGCTTTTTTGTTGCACGAAAATCTGGTCTCTGTGGACATAGTACAAAACAGGGATCGTATCGTTCCTTCGAACACGAATACAATGTTACTCATACGGCTTCCATGTTCGTACCTGCTGGCAGAGGGAAAGAGAAAGCAGAAACAACTTAGCTCTGTTAAGAAATCAATTCTCGAAATGTGTAACAGCGTTTCTCCATTTTCGTTAGGTACCTTTCATGAGTTGTTTTATCTTAATAATACGCTACGCATACTCAGTTTCTTTAAAACACCTATCAAAAAGTGTTCAACCTCAAATAGCCAAAAAATTCCTTCTAGATAATTATGGCACGTACCTAATAATAATATCGCGTTGAAAAGCTCATTGTAAAAACGGCCGAAGTCTATTTGAAGATCATTTAGCGCTACCTTTCTTCCAACTCTAAATTTCGAAACGGACTACCGTCGATTTAGCAATCAACTTTTCAATTAGAAACTTTTCTAAGAAAGTCGAGATGTAACGATGTAGCGTTTCCCTCCCCGAGCTCTCGTTCGTGTAACACTCCGCCCTCCTCCGGCGCTGCTCGTGAAAAGTGCAAGTTCAGAAAATGTATACTCGGTCTGACCGGCGCTTTATAGATCATCGTTTGTTCAAAATTACGTGTCCGTGTCCGGGAACGGTGCGAAAATAAAAAGGGCTGACGCGACATACTATATCAAATTTTACAGCGACCGACTGTCGCGTAACCGAGCTCATAAATTAGCCGACGCTGAATATAACGACCGAGTACGAAGTACGGATGATAATTTTCGATTGCGTACAACGAATGGCACATTTAGTATTCGAAATAAAAGCGCGATAACCGCCCAAAATTACTGTCTTCAAGAAAAAATACCTAAAAATTTTCGCCCCTGTTGGCGGACGCTCGGCGGTATGGGCCTCTCTATCGACGTGCATCAGGCAATCGAGCGCGCCCAGCCATCTGGCGTGGCGACGGGTACGAGGGTACGAACCGAAACTCCGGCGAAAATCGGCGACCGAATGGCGACGAAAAAATCGCTTTTCCCCGGCAACAATGAGAGATTTTTCACGTTTCCCTCCGGCGGTCGTTTGCGATCTATTCGCAGCCGAAAAGTTTTCGACTAAGAAACAAACAAAAAACTCTCCAACTTCAGGGTGAAGAAGAAGAGGAAGAATGAAGAATGAGAAAACAGCTCTGCACTTTATAATAGTTGGCTGAAATCGAAATTTCGGCGAACGGGCGGACGCTACATAAAAAGTACAAAGGATACGATTGTTGGCGGAAATCGCGGTATTATTTATCCGGAATTAGGCAACGTAACGGCTTAATCGTTTGAGAAAATCGGTTTTATTTGCGAAATGAGTTGTTTACTTCCATTAGATGCTATAATAACTGCTAGGTCTGCTTGCTGTGCTAGCCCAGAAAAATTTGAGTTCCAGTTGAACCACACTTCCGGCGAAGGGGTTTCCCGCTTCCACCGTATCCTATCCAAAGCGTCCCTTTTCCGAACTATACCCCCTTTACCCATGATTTCGCCCTCTCACCTTGTTCTTGGCCTTCTCACCTTTCTTTTCTTGTCCCTGGGACCCATTCCAAGACCCTTTTTCACCTCCCTTTTTCCCTTCTGACTACGTGTTCTGTATACTCCATCTTTAGCTTTTTAACCTCGAAACGACTATCAGTCATTTTTGTTTTAGCTTTGACTTCTGTGGTCCTTGTCTTGTCCGACTTTTTGACGCAGACCATTAATTTTTCCATCGCTATTTGTGTTCTCGCCAGCCTTATTAGTTGCCCCTCCGTGATCGCCCACGTTTGGGGTCCGTAGGTGAGAACCGGATGTATGCTCTGGCTGGGTAACGGGCCGAACCAGCAAACCGAAAGTTCTCATTACTTCCAGTGGAGTTGCATCTTCTCAAAAGCTATACTATCCACGAAACCATTTTCCGAAACTCATAACATGAACGTCAATCTGACAACGGTAGTTTGACAGTCCGTCGACTTGCATTATGTAGAATTTAAAGATAAATTCGAATCGTTTTTACTAATTAATTCGACGTCGTTTTTACCACACGCGGACTGGCAAGGGAATTGTAAAGAGGGAATACTGGTTGGGGCCCGCGGGCCCCAACCAGCATGGGCGTCGCTGAGGAGGGCAGACGGGTAATTTCACCCCCACCCGAAAAAATCTGGGAGGGTATTACCCCCCTCCCCCGCCAAAAAAAAAATCAAAGGCCAATAATTATATTTACATGTACATACTTACAGTTATAAAAAAATTGTAAACGAATTAGTGCCATATGATACCGCAATTAATAGTACCGTACCATATACACGTAACTCGCAATACACATACACAGAGTGTCTAACAAAATTGAAATCTGAAAATAAATGACCTTCACCCCCCCCCCCATTTGCTATGAATGCGCTAAAATAATAAACCAAAGCTGAATATACTTCTTGGTCTATAATACTACATTTTCAGGGGAGGGGGGAAACCTAATTTTATTGCATAAGGTAGATGAGCCCGGTAAGACCCGGATCCACAATGTAAAGCCCAATGTACCAATCTTGTCTGCTATACTTTAGACTGCATTAAAACGTACAGCAAAGTTGTTCCTTCATGATATGGTAACACTGTCCAATTGTTGTTATCAAGATATTAGTCCACTGGTGCGAGATGTGCCAGTTGAAGGTTTTTCAATAACGTAAAACGTGCTCCGATATGTTTTTTGTGTAACTTGGAGGATTTAGGAGTATTATGTTAGTCAAATGGAATTTATCCAGAAATCAATCATTGGATGGTTGTTGTAGTGGTAGTTGGTTAACGATCGACGCCAGAAAAGTGAAATTTGAGCAATTTGGAACCGAGGTATGCAATACTCACGAAAAATAGTGGTATGTAACCTAATAAGGCCCAGCCTGGTAAAATCAATAATAATTATCATTTCAGTTAGGTATAACTTACTCATAAATTTCTATTTGAACCATGCTTAACTTTTTATTTACCGAATTTCAGGTCAGGCTTATTAGGTATTAGGTTGGGTTTTATTAGGTTTCAGCCCCAGCCTTTTTTGGTGCGCTGGCCTTATCAAGTTTTGAAAAAGGGGTAGTTTTATTAGAAGATCTGAGGAACGTGGAACAGTATAGAAAAATTTCAAGCTAGCCAAGAGAAAGGTTATCACACATGCATAAGAACATATTTTTCTAAAAGCTTTTCTACTGATTCATTAACCATTAGGACTTCTCAATTTTTTTTTTTTTTTTTTTTGAGTCGGACATGATTCTCAACACCAAAATATAATTTTTTGGGGGGAAAAATTGAAAAATAAGCAGAATCGGTGCAAAATATGCGGTAAGTGCCAAAATATGCGAAATATGCAGGATGAAGTGCTGCTCATTTGACTCAGAATTCTATGGTTCTTGAAGATCTTTTGAAACTCATACCTATACGCCATGGATAGAAATATGCATTTGCATAAAAATTGCAGCCGTGGTCATTATAATATAATTTTCCAATTCTAAAATCTTTGTTTTGTCTTTTAATAGGTATAATTTGCTGATTTTTTAAGTGACCATGACTGAAAATAAATGACTTGAATAACTGTTAGACACTTTGATACAACACACTACACCCATCCCCCCAAAAAATCCACCAAATCCGATGAATGTAGGTCAACACTACTGAAAAAATTACTCCCCCCCCAAAAAAAAACAAAAAAAATTTTCCAGCGATGCCACTGCCAACCAGTATTTTTCCATTCCGGGAACAAGTCATATTTTTGGTGGGCCCGCAGTCCAAAGGGTCATTCCCCCCAGCCAGTCCGCGGTTGGTTTTTACACATAGATCGACATCGAATGTTGTTGTTATATTCTTTAGTCTCTTGACCAGTAGATTGCGTTTCTCCACTTTTCTCTCCTGCGCTCATCGTTTCATCTCTGGGAATGATTTACACATTGTATCCTTTATTATCTGCTCTTCATACTTAGCTCATTCTTTGCTTTCCTTTCTAGTTCGTTCCTCTAACTATTCCCTGTAGCAATAATAACAGTATCACTGGATGTCTTATATTATGACTAGGGGAGGGAAAAATAAGCAAATTTATATTTTTTTGTTTACATTGCCGCTTAAATCTGAGCAATTCATTTTACATTTCATATCCTCCTAAGTCTGTCTGCACACCAAATTTGAAAATGTTTATTTTCGCATATTTGAGAATAAATGCATATTTGAAAGTAAGTGCATATTTCTGCCTATGTGATCTGGAATCATAAAATATGCCTCTGGTATCAGAAAATCATGTTTCACTTTCTTGACAATTCTTATAGAAAAAATCACGCTCTTTCGAATTAAACAAATCGCAGCTTTCTATCTTCATTAGTTTTTCCACAAATTGTATTAAAAAAAACTACGTTAAAGGTTTAGAAACATCCATTTACATGGCGTTGTGTGGAAGAGGCCTAGGGGAATGACAGAGAACAAGAATTCAAAACGCGGTTGTCATAGCAACGCGTAAACGCACCACCACAGATATACACGCTATGTACATCTGTGCGCACCACTACCACCATTCCATCTCTACACTCGTTTATCTCGAAACCCTGTTTTTGCACGACAGGCACATTTCATGATTCCAGGTCACGTATAGGCAATTTTACTAAGAAAAGAAATTAAAATCTTGGACATTTTTGAAATATACTTGAGAAATGATTAAAATGGAAATGAAAATGGGTACTTCTCACAAAAGTGCAATAGTTTGTGTGTCCATTATTTACTCATCGAGTATTCCCCCAATTAGAAGAAGAAAAAAAAGAAAAACTCCAAACATATGTGGTACATAGAGAATGACTTCCTCTGCCTAGCAAAATTATGTAGAACTTCATGCCATTCCTTTTTATCAGTAGAAAACGAGCTCGAATGGCAAAATGTTCCATCAACGTGGACGTGGCTACCATTTCTTGAAATAATTACCCTGCTCAGCTAATCTAAATTTGTTGTAATTCTCCAGGTAATGAATAGATGATTGTAGAAGTATTTTCAATGCTGATTCCGATTCCAAGCTTAATTTTTTGCAAAGAGCTTGACATTTTCATTCATTTACGGGAATTTCAAGCCATAAAATAACACACAAAGTGGGCGTTACTAGTGCCACGTAGTGGCAAATTGTAGTGGGGCAAATGCCACAGTCGCTTGTCATCCAGTACCATAATAACAAGAGAGGGGGAAAACTCACCGATGACCATCGAGGAAAACGCGGCAGCGAGGACTCGGTTTTTGGACGTGGAAGAAGCAAGGCAGACCATCGGAAATTCATAACCAAAGTTTTTCAACCAAAAATACTATTTTGAGTCTTGCTTCTAGTGATTTTCGTGAACTTTAAAAAACGCGTAATCTTTCTTCTATTGTGAGTTTTCCGAGTATCGCATATTTTTGGCGTATTCGCGATTCCAATTTGTGACTGTTCGTACATCCCGGAACACATGTGATTCGTCGAGTTACCATCTCCGCCTCACCGTCTGGACCATCCCGGAGGATCCGAGCTGTCCATTCTTTCATCGAAGATTACTACCGTTTCGTTCACGTAGATCCTAAGCTATCGTATAAGTAACGTACCCTTATTTGTTTCTGGTGTTTTAAGTATATGTTATCTCGTGCCTGCATTCTTCCTGCTTGCCATCAGATGAGGTATACCGATAGCTAAGTACTTAGCAAACCCTGAGTTACTCCACCAAACACGCAAGTTCTAGTAGGCCTCAAATGCCGTTCCACCTGTCCTATAGACCTCTCTGCTAGTCGTGGCTTTACATGCAGTGGTTCCATCCCATACCGACCAACCCTCCTGTTTCCCTCTAGGAGTCTCGCCGTCGGTTACCACAAATGAAGTTATATTATGTAGTTATAGTTTTTAGATTTTTATTTTATTTTGGTACTTTCATTATTGTACTGAATTATTGAAACCAAATTTGGTTAAATGAGTTACTTACTTTTTTTTGTTCTGAAAAAATATTGAAACAAATATTCCATTCAATGCAGTACCTACTTACTGGAGTTATTACTTGTTTTTGTTGTATCTAGTATGATGTAATTGATTAAAATTCAAATAAAACACTCCGGTCATGATGTCAACATTGAAATTGAACCGTATTTTTATCACTAAAAATTGGTTTAGTTAAAGGAGGGGTAGCAAAATATGACACAAGAAAAAATGGTCACTTAACGTATTCCAAAAGTAAATATATCCAGCTAGTACAAATTCGAAAATCGAATTCAACAATGTTCACATTGAGCGATAAGGCTAATAAATAAAATCATACTACGGAGTAGCAGCCTCCATCTTCAAAAGTTACAAAATTCAAAATAAAAATAGAATGCAATGGCAGCTATGGCCAGGAACGAAATTTGATAATGGCGAGTGCCAAGCACAAACTATCTAGTGGCTGCTCGGACCACAAATGTATTAAAAAGCATTTTGATGCCAAAAACATTCGATCACTTGTTTGGAATCAATGACCAGGGAGCCTCCCCTCTTCCAAAGTAACATTAACACTATTCAAATTGGGTAAATTTTGTCATTTTGACTCAGAGGGTGAAGACTGTGGAGGCTTGAATTTCTCTGAATGGTATTATCCACATTTCACAAATTCGGTGGATGTCCTTTCAAATGTTCACTCAGGTCAGGACTTAAATTTTGAATACTCCCTTGATCAAAGTATCAGTACTAGACGTCCTTGTGATTTAAAGATTTCCTTTTTCATACCTTTCAAAAATACTTCTTAGAACTCTTACCCATTTTAGTTTTTCAGATTGAAAATTAGATAAATGCAATGGTGTAAGTAAATCAAAATTCATGATATTCTAATTCCAGATTTATAAAAAATATCACGCTCTTGGTTACTTTGTTTACTTGTAGAGCAATTTGCAACCAATACTAGAAAAATTGTGTTAGAAGAATTTTCACAGTATTTTTAAGTACATTTTCCCCCAAGAATAATTCACAAATTTCATTTATAAAAATTTCTGAACTTGAAGACTAAAATAAGTAGGAATGAGACCAAAGAGTATTTTAGAACGATATGAAGAGAAGAATCGTTTTCCACAAAAAAATAATTTGGTTTAGAGGGCAATTTTTTACAAAAATTGTATCCGTAGTATTAGATCAAAATTGAATTTCGTAATATTACCCTGTTAATTCGAATGTAGTAATTTTTTTTCAAAAGTTGCCTAAACTGCCTTCTGTTATCACTAAAAATTTCCTACCAATGCTGAGAAAAAAAGAAAGAGAGTTCTTTACGTTTACACATTTTTTCAAAGACCAAAACTTTATTCCTTCAAATGTAAGAGCAAGCATACATATCTCTACATGGTACGGATATGTTGCCTACTTACCCTGTTGAAAGGGGAAAGCGGTCACGTACTGAGACACCGTGTATATGTATTTAACTTCTTAACCGTTGGTCAAAGCTAAATCGTCATTCGGTCATTCTTCGGTCGTTTGAACTTCGGCAAATGGTTGGAACTCAGGAAGGCGTGTTTCTATGTTTTATTGCACTTACAAACGAAACTCGCATACCTAATGACGACCAGCAAACGAGAAGTGAAAATCGGTCTCATTTATTTCGGCGGAGTGTTTTCTTCTCTCTTTTTTTTTCCCCTCGAAAACTCTACCGCGCCAACACCGCAACGGATGCATTGTATATCAAACACGTGTGGTGCCGAGGCGCGGATAGCGTCGAAAAACCAAGTGCTTTTTTTCTCTCTCTCCTCTCAGCAGGCATTTTAAGGCTGAATGAAGGAGTTACCTGCCATTGATACAGAAAAGCACACGGCACGGCAGCGGCGTTGATTAATCCGCATCGAAATAACGCAGGAAAGCTGCTGCAGTCGAGCCTCGTTATGACGTCATTCGTGACGTCATTTGTAAGTCACCAATCGATCAGGATTCGGCGTGAAGAAGGAAAACTGTCCGTGTTTCGTCAATGCACGCGAACTAGGGCAGTGTTCAGCTCGCGAGCTCGGCGTCTTTTTCATTATGACGTCATTCGTGCTGACCTACTTATTTTCAGAGCCTTCACTTTTTTCCCCCGAACATCCCCGTCACACCCTACACCTGTTGTTTGAATGGCGGAGGCGAGAGGCACGAGCGCGAAACGAAAACGGTCGGGTACCGAGGCTCCTCGTTCGCACTTCCCATTAAAAATTCCGATTCAAAATTCGGAACTCGTTCGATTAATGAAATTCACTCGACCGACCATCTAATGGGACCGTGCGTGATTTCAACGGCCTTTCGCTCTCTGGATGCCGGCTTGCATGTAAAAGATATGCCTACGTGTGACCGAAAGGGCAAACAGATCCTCTGCATTGTTGTGATCTGTTTACCCCCGAAGAATAATCATCTCTGAAAGGCAATTAAATATCAATTTCATCACTTTTGTGGTTTCTTCATTTCTGTATTTTCCATCGCAGTTCTTTTATTTCTTCCATTCATATCCCTCATCTATCATTTCATTTTCAGGCATACGAAGTTAGCTTTATGCAGGGCGTTTCTGTTTTGGAGGACAAGTTGGAATGATGTTCGAGTTCTATTTAAGAGGAACAAAAAATGTTATGACTTTATATACACGTATGGAATATTCCGAACTTTATCGCAAATTCTTATTCAGAAAATATAGGTACGAATGACGGGAACACATAAAAACAGGAACCAGTTCGCTTAGATAGGACGAAACTTAGAGCTAAAGGGACTAAACTCGACCATTCACGTAGAACACTAAACTCGAGCAAAAAATTATGCAATTTTTGGACACCAAATTATAACCTATCTTCAATTTTGAAGGGGCTGTGTGAGTTTGAAAATTTGGATTGTAAAATGTGTACAAAATATATGAACAGGTTGTTTCAGAAAGGGGATAAGTCGCAATTAAGCGATCCTCAATATTCAGTGGATGACTGCAGTACTTGTTACGTTGCTTTTACTGGCAGCTCTGAAAAATCGATGCCAGCGTTCCTATAGGCGTAAAAGTCAATTTTAAAATCCGGTCTTTTGCAGAAACAAAATAAGTCCCCGTTGTTTTTCTAGTCAATTGCAAATTACAGTCCGATCTTAATACATCACGTCTTTCAGAAATGCTATTCCAAAAGGGTCTGACTTGATGGCCTGACAAAACAAAGCGATACATCGACAGGAACAAATGCAAATATGACAATTTAATGGGTCTAACGACAATTTCCACAGTAAACAATAAAAAAAAATGAATAATTAGTGAGGCGACGTAAAAAATGAATTAAGCTGTACGCAATATGATGCACGACAATAATATACGGGTCATTCTCCAAATAAAACATGAAACGTGTAACCCATTAATATCTTGAGCAAGAGAAGTTTGTTTTTGAACTGATAGTTCTCAATCTCCTCTATCGTATCAGCCAGTTAAATAGTTCTATTTACACATATGCCCCTAAAGATTCCCACAGCTCTCAATACTAACATAAGTTCCATCGTAGTCTACGTAACCACTCCTGTTTTTCATTTTTCAGTAGCGCGCAAGGTGATATTTTTTCCTAGTAAAATCTTGTTTATTATTTTAATTTTGAGAGGAATTTTGTCGCAATCATTTGAGCTTAATATCAAAAATTCTGACAATTTTGGATAGCCTACAAGACGCTCTGAAGTCGTGTAACCACTTACATTCCTTCGTAGTTGCCTATTTCTTTGGCTGCATGCTTCACATGATATTTACCGCGGAGAAGGCTGGCCACACAGAATCCTTATCACAACAGGGCTCATGAATGCTAGCCATAATATGGCAGTTTCTATAAAAAGGGTAACTTGTTGAAACGACGAATTTTGAGTTACGGACAGTAGGTGATAGAGGAATGAATGCCCATTCCAACGAGCTATCGGCGAGATTTTTAGTGTTTTTTGTTCCGGAGAAATCAAAAAACTCAAAATTGACTATGCCGGACACGTGGCCAGGAGGTCGGAGGGGAGATGGGAAAAGAAGGTATTAGTTTGGCAACCGAGGGGTAAAAAAGGAAGGTAGGGAGACCCAAGTTGAGATGGAAGGACGAAATTATCCAGACGGAAGGGATAGGCTGGGGGAAAAGTGCTAGAGACAGAAAGTGCTGGACACGGGTAGGAGAGGCCTATGCCTAAGGATGGGCGCATGATGGATCGGGTGGCGCCGGTGATACGTAAACGCTGCCGAGAGACTGATACAGACGGACTCAAAAATATTGCTTATAGTCTATAAAATGTGGAAATGTATCGTGTCGCGGGCGTTCCAACCAATTGTACACATAAATATCATGTTCACTTATGGTGATTAAATGCTGAATTCATTGATTGATTAATTGCAAAGATGAAGAGATGTTTATAATAGCTGCTAAATTTTTCTTTGAAAAGTGGAAGAAGAATAATGACCTACGCGCTGCAGACTTCGTTGAGTACTTTCAGAGTCAGTGGATTGATCGAATGTCTCATTGGTTTGAGGGCGCTGCGATTGTTTTCCATCAACGAATAATGGACTCGAGTCCACAAATGCAGCGATCAAGAGGTCACATACATTGCGTGAACGCTTGCCAGTAGGTCAATTTTTGAACAGCAGCCTCTGTTTGGAACAAAAGTGGTCTAAGTACAGGAATCCAGAATCAGTAAATTGTGTCGCTGCACCCTTAAAAGTGTGGACTGTAGCTTACTAGTGGGCACGTGCAAATATGACAGTGCTGCAGCGAGAAGAAGTATTGAAGTATACTGTATCATCCAGCACTGAGAAGAAGCCACTCGCTGTCAAAAAATTTTTACCTTTCTCGAATCAGCGGGTCATTGGAAGACATTTGATGAGTTCAAGAAGTACAGGAAAAGCGTGTGGACTATTCACATCAATTCGAAAAATATTTACAGCTCGATGATTACCTACTTGTCAAAATTTTATGGAGCAGTACATGCGCAAACATACAGTGGGTATGCTCATTCGTCTAAAATTAGTGACACCACCCTCCGAGGCTAAATCAGTTCCTCCCACAATGTAATGTGAATTCTAATTGTGTTTTTTTTCTCTATTTTCTAGATGGACTATAACCTTTTCATTTTTTTTGTAATCTACCACGTATTTTGTATTTTAATTACCACTGAGTATTCTTTCTTCTTTGAGCAAGTTGAATAATTCCGTGAATTTACTTTTTGTTTTGTTTAATACCATATTCATTGCGTCTCGTATATTTCAATTTCGTGCAGATTTTGATATTTAGTGAGTATACTCATTGTTTTTTCGTGTACTCTTCTTTTGGATTTTGGGCGAAAAAACGCCATCCTAAACTGATTATTTAAAAAAATAAAAAATGTTACTTCATTATTCTTAGTTTTTGAAGTATGGCCCAGAGGGCTGAAATAAAATTTACTCATGTTGGCATCAAATAAGTCAACATTAGGTTTTCTAAGTCGGAGATTTCAGTTTTCAAGTTCCTTTGGTCCCAACTCTTACCTATATTGGTTCGCAGGGGGCTGAAAAGTCAAATAAACAAATCTATTCTATGAGTCGATTTGAATACTGTCTGGTAAAGACCTGGAAATCCAGTTTTTCAAATCTTCGATTTTTCTACCCATGCGTGCTTTTTGGATAGGGTTGACGAATGTGCGATGCGAGCTTACCTTTCATTTCATTCGTCGATATTCTAGATCTGCTGCACAGCACATTAATATGAGGAAGCACTTCGTCGAATTGAAAACTTCCGGGTAAATGCGCAAATTCGTGACTTAACTATTGTAACAGTAATTTATAATCATAAAAGTTCTCTAAATCCTTTTCCCATCGTTTTTAATTTCCAGTGTAGCTAATTTTCCCGATGCCGCCGGCGGGCCTGCATCGTTGGTATGTACGCGTCGTGCACACTGATCCGTGAAAATTTATCGCTTTATCGAATTCCCGTTTCATTTCATTTCTGCAACCACACCCGAGTTACAGCTGCCGCATGTTATCCGTTCCGTTCCATTTTATGCGCCGTCATTAGTCCCTGACTGCGATTGTATGTGCGGGCCGGCCGCAACCACTCGATTTCATTTTTTCGTCGCTGGTTGAGGAGCACCAGTCCGCCTCCTTTGAGATGTCCTCTAGTCCCCGAGGGGTCGGCGGCCACCAGCTGTAAATAACGCGATACGCATATCCGGCAACGCGGATTTAATGGCCGGGAAAAGGCACGCTAAATACGAACGTCTGTCCAGAATACAAATTAATTTTTTTTTCACCCCGTGGTTGCAATTGACGCCGACGGTATCGCGTTCGTGTCGCATACGGCCGGTCATTAGCATCTCCGTTTCCACGGACACCGCGATGATGGCGAAAATGAGGAAGTAGAGATTGCAGAACGCAGACAGCAAAAAACAGTAAAACAGTACTTACGCCGTTTTCGAATAAGATCTCGGGGCAGTTGCGGTTGCAGTCCAAGGGCGCCGCCGTAGAGTAACAGCTCTTCAGCCCTCGTTGTAGAGAGCAAGGTCAACAGCAATCGAGAGTATACGAAACCGTAGAGGAGAGCCATTACGTAATAACGGTAGTTGAAGTATCCGATACAGGTACCCAGGATGAGACAGTGGGCTCTTTGCCACGGCACACACTGGTTACAACAATGGCAATGCGTGCATCTGTGGAATAAGTTTTTGAAATAAACCAAAAGCTAAATTAGTTCGCTGAAGTAGCACCCAACTTCGTATACACAGGCTATCTAACAGACTGGATGCAAAAAAGTTACAAAGAAAACGGCACTATATCGGCAAGACTTCTCAGCGTCTTTATCTCTCCCTATTTTCACTTCCCTCGCCTGTACATCAGTCCCACAATCACGAATGAACCAGTTCACTTCTTAAGAAATGTTCCGGCGGGAGATTGCCCGGTTACTTACGCAGACAATCCGCCATTTTCTAAAATAAAAAAGGTAGTACCCCCTATTATTTTGAAAATTACCCGGTGAAAATCTTCAGAATACTCATCCACTCTATTTATCTTCCCTTCCATCGCAACAAATCTGATTTCTTTTAGTCTTTATGCTTCTCTGTATTTTTTTCTGAATAATGTGAACCATCTATTCGCTCGGTTACGAAGGCCGTTAGATTTTGGAGGCAACATCAAAGCTTAGAGTCTCAGACTATGTTTATGTCTGAAACAAATTTTGACATCAAAAAGTGGATACACTTGACTACGTTCGTGCTACAGTGTAATACACTTGCGCCAATTGAATGATTGCAGGACCTAAAAAATAAAATAAAAATAGAACAAAAGCAGCTGTAAGTAATTTGTTGCGAAAATATTCAACAAATTGCAAATGTTAAACGAATATCGAAATGATTTATAATACATCCGGAGAGTCAGATTGAAGTGCATTAGGTCACCGTTTACCGCCAAAGAAGGCAAGGGGAGCTAATTCCTGTCGTTAGCGTATCGTGCTGCCCATTTTCAACCTGCAACTATGGATTGGATTGCGACTGTCGGCGGGTGAGGAGACATCGCCTTCGAAAATCAATCAAGCAGCTCGAATTACCACCTTTTTTGTATTTCATCGTCAACGAGCTAAACTTGCTAGATGGCATAGTGTGTTCTTTAGACAAGGCGATTGGTAGACTCGAGAAAATATCAGGGTATTGAAAGATAAAAGAAAGCAGAGAGAGAAAGAGAGACTTTTGGAAGAAAGCATTCCTAGAATGAAATTATATAATGGATGAAACTGAGAGGCATTAATAAAAGAAATGCGCAATCTACAGAATTGATGAGAAATACAGAAAATTGAGAAATCATAGCGATGGAAAAATGATAGAACTGAAATTACTGAGTCGATGAAAATGTAAGAAATGAACAATAAAATTTGACCATAATGGAAGTAACCTTATTATTATTCATAGAAATGGACTGAATGATACCCTGAACTACTGACTCCGCACGCGAGTTCATGAGGCTCACGAAGAAGATACGGAAATGAATTCCTCACGGAATTCAACTCCTATATGAAATCGAAGGTTACTCAAGAGATTTTGCTTGCAGAGAAGTATTCCAATAAAATGGCTGAATGTTAATTGCGTCCCGAGCAATTTTTGCATGGTTGAGGTGCGTCTCGAGGGAAAATGTACCATACTTGAATTGCGTCCCACCCGAATACTTGTATCTTCGTAGGGATGGTAATGGAAGAGTAATCCAGGACGAAGCAGCTGTACACAATCACGAACCAGACAGCGAGCAGAAGCTGGAGAGACAGCGGATCAGTAATGGAGTAAAGAGGAAGGTCGTAAGTGATATACGAGTAAGTGATCGACTGTAGAAACTGCTCTGTAAGGAACTGGACGCCAACGCCCTTCAGTTATTGATGGACAAAGATAGGAGTTTCATTCGCCAAAATATTTACAGAGCTCGACGAAGAGTATATCCACCATTACCGAAAACGCTTCCAGAAGCTACACGATTTTCTCGCGATTCTAGAAACTCGATGAAGATTTCCTTCCAGTGAATAGTGAGGACGATAATATAGTCATTTTCTCAACAAATAGAAATTATCGAAAAGTACATGAATCGACTGGACCAAGGTGAAATTGATCGATTTAACTTTTTTACACGACCTGTCACGAAAATTCCTACCTGTAAAGATAAAGTAAAATTAACATACTACTATACTACGTATTCGGTATTATCATGATTCTGTGTAGTTTTGTTATAAATTTTTTCCCATACATTTACATATTTCTGTACGTAGGTATATACGTCTGTAAAATATTACACCGGGACGCAATCCATTCAACATTTGGAACGCAACTCATGCCACCTTCTCTTTGGTTTGGGACGTAATTCAGTTATCTCCTGTTATTTCTTGGGCCGCCATTGATGCAAAAATTGGTTTTTGGGACGCAACTAACATCTAGCGTTCCATTCAAAACGTCTAGAGCTGTACAACGCTATTGTTTTTTACGTTCATATTCGCACCAAACATTGTGTGTATAAAATAAGAAGACGATCTTTTTTTCGCTGGAACATCAATATTTTTCATTATAGAATAAAAAGTACAGGAACTACTGCTAGCATTCCTGGCTAACTAATCCCAAAACACGTTACGAGACACTGAAGCAACATTATTCTATCCAGTTTCCGGTGTTCCGGTTCACTTTTTCTTAAACGCAGAGTAAAATTGTTTGTTTCTCAGTAGATTATCCACTCACATCGTTAAAATTTTGCGAAGTCTTGAATTTTATTTACTTTGAAGATTATTAAATCTGAAAAACATGGAAAAAATGAAAGTAAATAGCAAGAAACTCTACTTTCTATAATATGTTATTTCAAAAATATTTATATATAGGACTGAATTTTTTGATAATTTTTTTTTTGAATTTTTTAAGGTGGTTCACATTTATAACTAGGTCCATATTAATACCTCAGTTTTCAAGTTCTCATAAATTGCGGGAAGGGGAACTTACAAAGTTGAAAAAGAAACTATCCATAAAACTAGACTATGTGCCTCACCTTTTGACTTAGTACTAATTAAAATCGGATGATTTTGAATCGAGTTATTGAAAAGTTAGGGTGATGGTCTATAATTGTACCTTTTACATAATTTTTCAATCTTCATAATAATTTTAAACTTTTTTTTTCTTTTTCTTTCTCTTTCTCTTCTTCTTCTCTCAAACTCGAATAGTATCCTCAAAAACGACGGATTTCTACTTTTTAATTTGTAGAGATACCTGAGCGTATTTCAAGAAATCAGCAAGAAAATTTCAATTGAAATCCTTTTGAATCACAGATTTTGTACCACCAAGTTGAAAATCCCAAAAATTATCAAGGTCAAAAAACCATCGGGTATATCAGCTCTTCAATATATATGGAGAGAACATTATGAGAGAAGCGCTGGTAGACTGGAACGGCAGAATTTCAATTGGTGGTCGGAAAATCTCGAAGTCAAGATACACGCCGACGATACAACTCTACTGGCAATATCCGGTAGGGAAATGATGGAGCTGACTGAACGCGTCAGGGTGATCAGCGAGAGATACAGACTACTCATTAATAATGCTCCGAAGACCAAAATTATGATAATACATCGGGAGAATGCCCTGACTGACACTAACCTGCTGACCGGATATGAAAAAGTGGAGTCGTTTGTATACCTAGGGTCGCTGATTGATGTTAACGGTGGCTCCTCGGCGGAGATAAAAAGAAGGATTGCTATTGGAAAGCCCGCAATGATGAGACTGAAAACCTTCACCTGCAATAAGAAATGGTCCAGACACCTGAGAAAGATGCTTATAAAAACGCTTATTCTGCCGATATTTATGTACACTGCAGAAACATGGACTCTCAAAGAAGCGGATAGACAGCGGATCGACGCCTTTGAAATGTGGCTATGGCGACGAATGATGCGGGTGTCGTGGGCGGAACATAGAACCAAGTTGTCAATATGGAAGGAAGTGGAAGAACCGGAACAGCAGCACAAACTATGTGAACGACGGATTCATCAGTTCCTTGGACACATTGCCAGGCGAAGCGGAGAAAATTTTGAGAAAACGATATTGCTCGGGAAGACACCAGGAAACCGAGGAAAAGACCGGTCACCCATGTGCTGGACGGATGGAATTCGAATCAAGTTTGGATCCGCGGTGAGAGCGGTTGCCTCAGCACAGAATCGGGCACGATGGAGAGCACTCGCGAGTCAGAACGGTCAAAATTGACTGATAACCAAGGCGGAGGAGGATGTCACTTTTGATTCTTTGGAAAACGTTTTTATGGCGACCCTCTCCTCTCCGACGTATACGAGTATATTTATATAAATCGTTCTGCCTAGCTGCTTTCTGCGTATCAGGATGCGAGCGTCTAACAAATGTCTCTTGACTTTTGTCTCCTGCATTCCTGTACTTCCATGACGTGATTTTTTTTCAAAACCACGTTATTTTTATTCTTATTCACATGACTCACTCTTTTTTCTCCCTCAATCGGCCAAGTAGGACATTCTTTTTGTTTAATTACAGTTTATGTGTTAACACTTTCGATCAGGGTCAATTAATATCTGCACTTTTCTACGAACTCTTGTTTTTTAAATTTTGACTGCCCTTGCTGCGGTTCGGACTCAACATTTCTCGTATAAATTCCAAAACTCCTATTTTTATCAATAAATGGACATTAGAACAATATTCTCCCAAGTCGCTTATTGGTAAGAGCTTTTTGTTCTAGTGTCAGATTTCATACATATGTACGATTCCGTCACGCCGAAATCTTGGTCGCGATGATACTCGCAGATAGATTCGTGCAGTGCACGGGATATACAGTAGGTCGGAGTAACACTTGTTATCCGAGCTACGACATGTCGTGGTCTACACCCTCGGAACTGTAGCTTTTTGTTGATTCAGTGTTCGCACTGCAATCTTAGAAGCGTGATTTCAAGGCTATTCCGTTCTAGTCTTATAAATCAACAAAAACAGTTCTGAGAGATAACTGGAACGTACTGTACTAAATACAGGGTAGAAGTCCCTTGCTAGACAGTTTCCGGTGCCGCCTGAGAATGCCGGACGATTTTGATATTTTGATTATAAAAAAGAGAGCGGAGATCCCGGTGTCATTCTCAGTTGTCAGTGACTCCCTTCCCAAAGTGGGGGGATGTACGATTCCGTCACGCCGAAATCTTGGTCGCGATGATACTCGCAAATAGATTCGTGCAGTGCACGGGATATATAGTAGGTCGGAGTAACACTTGTTATCCGAGCTACGACATGTCGTGGTCTACACTCTCGGAACTGTAGCTTTTTGTTGATTCAGTGTTCGCACTGCAATCTTAGAAGCGTGATTTAAAGGCTATTCCGTTCTAGTCTTATACATAAATTTCTAATATTCCCAAAATTTTAACTTTATATTCATGTTTGGGAGCTATTTTCCACTGGAATCAAAGGCAAATGAAAGTGCATGGAACAACATGGAATAGAACTTCTTGATGTCTGAAGTTGAAGTCATAGATGAATAGTAGTCACTCTTGTTCGGAATACCCTCATGTACCCTTACATTATCGTAAATTTGCACCTCAACCCGAGCCCTGGAATCCGCCCTTTAGAGCATTACTTCAGAGACGTCGGGGAGGCTGTTAGGGCTATCTTAGCCCTCTTCTCATCTTGCCGAAAAATCGGCCTAGGTCGAAATCTAGCGAGTTACTACGTGTGCTCGAACCCGGCACCTCCGATAGCAAGTTAAAATACTGAAAGAATTGAACTTTATTTTGCTTAATATATCAAAATATCATAATTTCAGAACAAAGAGTTTTCGCTGATTGGTGATTCGGGGAAAAGTTGTTTGTAAAAACTTAAAAAAAAACAAAAACGTAGTTAGTGATTTTGATTTATATCGGCGATTTCTACTAGACCCATCACTAACTCTAGAAAATCGTAATCGGAATTGTACAGCCAGATTTTTTAAATATACATATGTACTTAATTATCTGCAAATCGAAGAAAAAAAAAATGAAATTGGTTTATTCTCGGGGATAATATTTAGTGATGGGAATTTTAGGTCATCTAGTATGTCTAGTTCATTCGGTCTCGGTCTTCAGAATGTTTAGGTAAAATGTTTAGTTCATTTAGGTCATTTAGTTCAAACTGCCCGAAACGCACTGAATAATCTGTCAACACATTTACAAAGCAGTAGTAGTTACACCGCACGGTGATTTAACCTGTTGTGTGCTGTCTTCCGCTTGGTAGAACTTTTTCAGTAGTAATCTTTTGCTCTTTTAATATTTCTTTTGTGTTTTGTTTGTTTAATATTGATTTACAGGTTTTATGATCATTATTTAAGTTATCTGTATTAAAGTTACTTAAAATGGGTTTCGCGCCCTAGAAAAAGGACCCATACAACATGGAATTTAAATACTGCTCTACGTAAACATTTCTCCTGGAACGCGTGAATGGAGATGAAGGTAGAAGAATATAGGTATGCGCGAGAGTTGGCACGCACACCCTTCATTATCCTATTTCAATCTCGGTAATCTGATCGTTCTGATCACCGAACATCGATGTCGATCATACGGTCTTCTCCGCAGTTCATTTCACATTTCGGTTTCGTTCTCATTCGTTACTTTCTTCATTCAGTTTGTTTCGGTCAATTTCGGTAGTTCAGTTCATTCTGTGAACTAGGTATTTTAAACGTTTAGGTCTCGGTCGTTTAGTTCAACGTGACGTTTAGTTCAAATGAACTAGTACATGAACTACTGACACATCACTAATAATATTCCAGTTAATAAAAATTGCATTACGAAAAATGAGTTTAAAAATATCATCAAAACTGAAATATTCATTCAGAAAAAATATTGATTTTTCAGTGAAAAGAAAAATACATCGGTCTTTTCGTTCGGGATGAAGAATATTCAGCGCGAATATTCATGCAAGAGAAAAAAATCAGTCCCGTGTAAAGCCTGAAAGATTTTAAATGGAATTACCCTTACAGAATTTCAATTGCCCTTTCAGAAAGTAATGTTGAGTAAATAATATCATGATAAATGGAATAAAAATGTTCTTCAGAAGATATGAAGGAAGGTAGGAAAGAGAAAAAGAAAGATAGAAAAAGGAAAGGAAGAATGAAAAAAGAGAGATAATTTCAAATATTCGAATGAGAGCTTTCCAAAACACGTCTATATTTATAAACTGCTGAGGAAGTACAGAAATCTGCAGACTTCAATTTTGATTTCCTTTCCTTCTATTTTTGAAAACATTCACTCTAAGCCATAATAGATATGACCCAAAATTTCATATCTAAAAATAAAATATTCGTGAAAATATAAGCTGAGGAAAATTTCCACAACTGAACTTATTGCGTTTTGGAATCAGAATACACAGTGAATAAACTTATTGCGTTGTGGAAATAATTCTTTTCATCGGCAAATATTGTGATATCATACTTTGCAGTTTAACAGAAAATTAGGGGTTCCAGTAGCCAATTCTGAAAAAAGGAAAAAAGTGAAAAACGAATGCACTTACTGCGTTTGTTGCAAATTAGCTGCTCATTAGCAATTACATATGAAGGAACGTATATTTTCGCAATTCGACAAAGAAATATATCAATGAGTCCGGAATCTCTTAATTAATTCCAAAAGGGAAAAAAAAGAAAGAAAAGAAAAAAACAACAACTTATTGCATTTTGGATTGGGGAATATTACAGGAAAAAAGGGTTGCACGACAGGACTTTTGCATGCTAAATAATGGTACATAACGACAACATTAACAACATCTATTGTATTTCATTAATAAGAACGACAAAAGATATTTTCGAACGACTTTTATCTAAAACGACAATTCATTACAATCCCCACCAATTATATTTTTTCTCATGTGCACCTATCGTACCATCTACCGAAATTTTAAATCACTAATATGTTTTTGGGCGATATGGCTTTATTACCCACGTGGCATTTTTAGCCGCAGGCATCTTATTAAAAAAAAATCTGTGAAGTTTGAGCAAAATTGGAAAAGGTTATAAGTCATATGTTTCAAGTCTATCAGGGTGGGTGGGAGGCCGAGGAAATGCACCTTCCACAGTTACGTACAAAAAAGGGGCCCGCGGCGCCGTCGCGCTCACTTCACTCTAACCCGGCTTTTTGAAAAAGTCCATAAACGAGTCACTGATCCGCTTTTGGTACTTTACGTTAGCAATTCGATCGGAGCAAGATTATCGGTAAAATAATGGACTGCATAATGTAGTGCGACGGGAAATAATAGAAAAAAATACAAACAAAAAAACTCGAAACAACGCGCGACGTCGAAAAAAAGCGAATGACGCCGGTACGCGCGTGTGATAAAAAACATGGCGGGCATTAAATGAGGATACCGAGAGAGAGAGAGGCGAGAGACCATCGTGATATATTATATCGGCAGTTGATCGCGACCCTTAAGTTTTCGAAAACCAAATACTCGGCAGCCATTTTCGGGCTGCCTTAAATCTCGAAGCGCAGTTGCAGGGTAAGTAAAACTGGCCATCAAAAACAGACACGCCGGCGGATTCGATAATAGGCTCGCTGCTCTCTGGCAGACTCGCCTTGTCAAGTGCGCATAAGAGCAGAGAGGCATCTGTGCGTCGTGTCGTCGTGTGTATTAAACGACCTCGTCAATTTTACAAAGCAACGACGACACCGTGTATGGGCGATAAATAAAAGACGATAAATCACCGATTATCTGCGATTCGCGAAATCACATCGAACCTTTTCGGCACGTATATAGGTACAGCGAGCTAAAAGTTCGTAATATGTATCGTGGTCCCGAATTTAGTTTTTCTCTCTCACTCCTTCCTTCCCCCTTTTTTCTCTCTTTTTCGCGAGTGGTTGAAAAGACGATGCCACAGAAAGCTTGAAACGCGGACCTGCTATATACGGCAGTTTTACGACCCTCGTAAATATGTTCTGTTTGGACGTACCTATAGGCGAGTATGTGTCACGAAGGAAATACTGTACCTACTTACTTGCTCTTGAAACGTATCGCCATCACACGAGGTAATTTGCGACCGTTTTTGAAACTTCCACCCAATATACCCCCTCTGTAACCACCCTAAACTAGACAAAATGAACCAAATGTAGTACGGTTTAAACACGATATCAGCTGGAATGGACAGACGAACTTTCTTATAATGAACGATCTCAGGGGTAGAGGCGAGGGCAAGGTGGGAACCTACACATGTTGCCCCCGGACAGCGAATTTCTCAAAACGGATTTATTAAATGAGCTAAGAGAATTTTCAAAGTGCTTCAAACTACGACAATCGCTGACAAATCCCACCATTTCTTGAACATGGAAAAGCTAGAAAGAACTAAATACAAGGAAGACTTTTTCCAAGGCTAACATGAACAACAATCTGTGCAATGTAAAAGGTTCGACACCAGTGTTGGAAGGACACAAAAATCATCGTTCCCGTTCCCGTTCATTCCTCTCTAACTGCATGGTTCTTTTATTCATGTTCTTTGTTCCTTAAAATTACCTACGTTCCCATTCCCGTTCTTGTTCCCACCTTGGTACTGTTCCCGTTTTCCGTTCTTGTTCTCAATCCCATCGTGTTCTCGTTCTCATTCTCGTTCTGAGAATGAGAACATACCGTTTTTCTTTTCGTTCTCGTTTGTTCTTCTAACATCTGAGTACCTACACTGCAGATTGACTTTTTCACTAAAAACATTTATAATTGATGCGGTTTTAGGCTTTCAGAATTCTACTTTTGCGCCAGCTGCAAAGGTGTTGAAAGAACGCAAAAATTATTCTCGTTTATTCTTCTCTAAGTGCAAGATTTTCTTTCATGCTCCTCGTTCTCCTTACCCTATAATTACCAACGTTCCCGTTCTTGTTCCCAACCCGGTCCTATTCCCGTTCCCGATCCAGTTCCCTGTTCTCGTTTTCAATCCCATCATGTTCTTGTTCTAGTTCTCGTACTTACTGAGAACGAGAACTGAGAACATGTTTTTCTTCTCGTTCTCTTCTTATTTCTTCCAACACTGTTTTCGACACATGTTGAAGTGAATTATTATTATTATTCATATTATATAAGAACAACCAAGACACTGTAACATCCTTGGTCTACAACAAACTTACTGTAAGACCCCAACAAATGTCCCGGACATGATTCTGGGTGGAGACATCCCGCCTGAAAAATACAGAAGCTCAAGCTTACACTCGACAGGGAATAAACGTACTCCAAGTGAACAAAAATGTCCAAAGCAACGTGGAAATATGAGAGGCGTTCAAAAAGTAAGGTAACAAGGGCTATTATAAAGGGCTATCATTTATTGGCACTTTTAAATTGGTTGTTTTCACAGTAAAAAAACGATGATTCACAGTATTGCCAGTGATTGAACAGTATATCATATGAAATGACTAGAAGTAAATAGATAAGCAGGGAAAACAGGAAACCAGCAATAAATTAATGTATTGCGCTAAAAAGAAGAAATACCACCGTAATTAAATGAACATAAGTGAAAGTACAAAAGCAGTATCCATTGTCCAATAAAATTTGGACGTTGGAACATTAAAAAACGTAAAATTCAATGTATAAAAAATTATTACACCGATTTGCTAATTAAAATTATACCAGGCGTTCAAAAAGTAAGGTAACAAGGCTTGCTGTGTTAAAATCTATAAACGGATTGTAAATCTGGCAACATAGCACGATTCCGTTCTTTTTACGGTAGGACAAAACTTTTTCTCCATTTTAGTTCTTGTAGATGGGTTGTTTCTGTGCTGCAACCAAAATGATAGCATATGCGTATTCTGGGATATATTCGTGGAATTCTCTTGGTTTTGATTGTTTTTTTTTCTCTCATATGGTACAATGGTAAACCCAAATGTGTATTGCGACCAGCTGAACCGCTAATGTAAAAGAATTGAGGACCGCAGACCCAGATTGTTGACTCGAGAGGTGTTTGCTTCTTGCAAGACAACGCATTGCCGCACGCCTCTCATGTCACTACTGCTTTGTTGAAATCGTTCAAGTGGGATGTTTTGCTGCATCCAACCCACTCACCCGACTTGACACCCTCCGATTTTCATTTATATCTGTATTTTCAAGAAGAGACCTGGGTGAACTCGTTTTAAAAACAGACAGCGAGCTGCAAAAAACAGTTATAACCTGATATGATTCGTTGGACGGCGAATTCTGCAGGAAAGGCATGTATAAGTAAGTAAATCGATGGAATAAATGCCTCAACTGGGAAGGTAATTTTGTTGAGACGTAGTTTAAGGTTATATATTTTTTTTTAAAGTTTGTAAAATAAAATTTTTACAATTTATAGTTGTTGCACAATAGCCTTTGTTACCTTACTTTTTGAACGTCCCTCGTAATTACCACTGATCTGAAAGATTGCATCATAATACTTATATACAACCCCCCAGAGACCAAATTTGAAATGCTATTAACGAAATGTGAATATAGAAAAACCAAAAAATAGTTATTGTGGATTCACCAGTCATGGCCCTGAGTTGGAACTTGACAGAACAGACAGAAATGCGGAGAAGAATTAATGCATAGGCGTCCATGGGCAGCTGGTCACCGGCTATATTTAATATATGATGCTAAACTACCATACTCCTTTAACAGTGGTCGCTGGAAAAGAGGGTACAGCCTAGATATAATCTTCGTCTCCAAAGAAATTCGAACAACGTGCTTTAAAAGTGTCCCGGACCCAATCCTTGAACCACAATATAGAACAATACAACTAACAATAAACGTTCTTATCCAACCAACACAATCAACTGCGAAAAAGAAGTTAAATTTTAGACAAACAGACTAGAGAAACATCAAACACACTAGATAAATCGAGCACTGACTAAAGTGGAACCAATAGTCGTATGACAAATTTACCAAAATTATGCGTGAACTCTCAATTAAATCAATTCCACGAGGACCTAGAAAGTAATATATCCCAGGACAGGTGAGGAAAGAAAAGCAGCTCTCCAGGAGTATATCCACATATCCACAACTACGAGATATCAGTATCCAGTGAAAGAACCTCGGAACTGGCAGATCAAGTCACCGGAGCGATTGTTGACCAAAAGCAAAAAAGATGGATCGAACTGATGGAATCTCTAAACATGAAATAAAGCATTATTAAGAATGGAGACTCTTTTAAAAACTTGAGTGGGGATTGGACAAGTAAAACCGGGATATCAAACATTACAGCGAACAACATTGCCAGTCAACTGATAAAAATTGGAAAATCAAAAACAAGAATCAGGAAAATCAAAACCAAAGAAAACTGAGACAAAAATAGAAACCATCGAGAAAATCCAATTACCCCTAAAGAAATCCGAGATTTAATCAAAATAGGTACTGAAAAACCGAAAGACTGCGGGACCAAATAGCAATGGCTGAACAGTTAACACAATTAAGCTTCGAAGCGCTCGAATGGGTCCCAAAATGCCTCAATAATGTAATGCAAATAAGAAGAGTTCCAAAATCCTGGAAGAAAGTCAATATAATAAATTTTGAAGCCAGAGAACATCGAATCCAGTTAGCTACAGACCAATTTCACTTTTCAATCATTTAATGAAAGTGTTTCAGAAAATAATTAGAGCCGTATCTAGAGGAAAATAAGTTAATTAAGGACCAAAAGCAGGATTTCGTGTAAGAAAAAGTAGCAGTGATTAAGTACGAAACCTAACTCAATATATTTGTTTTGGAAAAGGGTACCAAGAAAAACTTACAGGAGTACTATTCATTGATCTAACCGCCGCATATAACTTGATGCTGAAAAAAGTTTATGACTTATCCGAATATTACAATTTCTCTATTATCCTGAGAGATCTACCTACAAATAGAAGATTCAAAGTCCAACTTTAGTGGAAAGGTAGCAGCTGAAGAATCTAGAGAAACGGTATGTCTTGGGGAAGTGCAGTGGCACCAATGCTATTCAATATACATGAATAACCAACTAGAAACACCGGGAACAAAAATGTTTATATTCACAGATGATTTAGCAGCGGCAGCCGAAGATGAGACTCATTTCAAAGTTTAAGAGCGCTTACAACAAGCAACAGGTGACCTCGATAACTACTAAGAAGAAGCTTGCTCCTTATACTTGGAAAATGTAAAGGATAAATGTAAGGTAAACCTAGTTTGTAGCGACCACAAAATAAATAAATAAACAATGAAAACCCTAAATACCTAGGAATAATTATTGATAGAACACTCATATTCAGAGCTTACTGTGAAGGGTTAAAGAGAAAGAGAGAAACTAGGAACAACTTACTACACAAGTTGGTATCAGTGAAGTGGGGTGCTGCCTTAGAAATAATACAGACATCAGCACTGGAATTATCCTTCGTTCCTGCTGAGTACGCCTGTACTCAAAAAAGTAGACACTCCTCTCAACAATCCTTGTAGGATTGTCATCGGTCGTCTAATACCAACACAAATAGGAAACTCATACAAATCTAGTACCAGAAATCCGCGCAGGGAATAAAATGGACTGGAAATGGTGGAAAACTCCGGTCGGGACGTAAAAGGACAAAATACGATTTTCATAAGTGGGGAATGGATGAGGACCCATATTCTGATTGTGGTGGCTTGCAAGCCCTCTCATTGCCTTATCAGTCTTCAGTGTGGAACGCAAAATAAAAGTGTTCATCTTACATTTTAAAAACGGAAATTTGTACAAATAATATTCAGAGAGATACCCAAAAACATAAACTAGAACTATAAGTACTTCCTGAGAAATCAATTTTCTCATAAGTTTCTGGAATTCGACCTCAGTGATTGAAACTGTTTGTCAGGAAAGCGAATTCTCTCGGATCATATTTTTATAGAACAGAAGGTAAGAAAAAAATAAAAACACGTTCCAACGTTGTAAATACTATGAATGAGACATATACTGGGAACTTTTCAAATAACGGCTATATGAACAAAAGAATCTATTTCTTCGAATAAGTCAAATAAATATGTGGAAGCCCGAACGAAATCTCTCGTCCAGCAGTCACGCTGTTAATGGCACTCGATCGCATTCAAATATTTAAACCAATTCCATTTCCAATTATTTACTTGTCCCCTTTTCAGACTTTCCTCGATAATGCAGAACAATCTTTCTGAACAATAGGGCTTTGGCAGAGAGTGGGAGGAGGTAATTTCGTCTTTTCAATTTCACCGAAATTCGTACACGATGCACGAATCGGCTGAATGCGTTCCAGCGTTACAAATTATTTTTAGTCAACGTTAGCTTCAAGTTGAATAAAAAAAAGTTTTCCCATTGTTGAGAAACAGGCAGAGAAAGAGTGACGTTTCTCGGAAGAAGAGGTTTCAGCCCAAAAATACTCTCGTTTTCACAAAAGGAGGATTGCAGATTAAGGAACTTTGGGGACTAAGACCCTCGAACTCGCTGTTTAAATTTAGAATTCATAATACCAACTTATGTGGATTCTTTGCTGGGCTGAATGTTGACTAATACTGCATAGTAGTGCAGAAAGCACCCCCTCCTAATTTGAGAAGGTTGTAACCAGGGGGAGCAAGTGGAGCATTGCCTTCCTGGTGACTAGGTTTTCCCCTTGCAGAAGAGAAAATCCACTGTAGTCCCGGGTGCTAAAATTTGCTTCGTCAAAATTTTGGTTAGCCACGTGATACAATAAATAGGCTGGTTACGGCCCTGCTCTTCGACGGAGTAGGCATCTACTAAACGGTTAACTGTTTAGTAGATAATGAGTTCAAAAGATGGATCGAGATGTCGTACAAGAGCATCGAAAGACGCCAATCAAGGAGTTACTAAGTAGCCGAATACATATAGTAGAAAAATTTTCTACGTTCATTTTTTGAACATTGACTGCACGCCTCCTAAAAACTATTAACCCTTGATTTTTCTCTAAACCCTTTTAGAATATGTCGATGTGACTTGCAGCTGTATGGCTGGGAGC
The DNA here is from genome assembly GCA_031841125.1 of Acanthococcus lagerstroemiae. Classification (NCBI taxonomy): domain Eukaryota; kingdom Metazoa; phylum Arthropoda; class Insecta; order Hemiptera; family Eriococcidae; genus Acanthococcus; species Acanthococcus lagerstroemiae. The sequence goes on from CM063106.1 coordinate 62,066,635, forward strand.
TATAAACCCTAATAGCCGCTGTGGAGGAGGGGGCTCATGAGGGGCTGACAAGTATCGAAATAATCCTGAAAATTTTCAGCTGCAAAATCTGGTTGTGTATTATATGAGTACTTACCTACCTAAAATTGAACTTTTATCCCTGGAATCAGGCTGAAAAATCTGGAATTCTTATTATACACAAATTACACACTGAATACGGGATTTTCCAGTGATTCAATATCGATGGCATTAGTGCTGTCTGTCGTATATGCGACGGAAGTAACTTGACTGGTTTTACAACCGGATTGAATTTATGATGTTTAATTTGATCTTTCTAGACAACTTTTACCAAATTTCTGTATTTTTCACAAAATAGCACTGAAAACGTAAATTTGACTAAAAGGACTTGAATACCTGTGCTATGTCGCAAACTTATTTATAGAAAACACCTCTGATTATTCAACGCGCAGTAGCGCAGCCCGCAGCATACAGTGCGTGGTAAGGAACTGATGAAGGAAAGGGAAATTTTTCACTGCATGTTAGTCCACACTGCATTATCACTTCATGCCATCCAATCGGAGAACTATTCTCCCGTTGCATTGCTCTTCACAGATGGGAGACGACAGCTATGTAAGGAAGGGTATGACTGAAGAATGGACATTCTACATATAATTAGTCGAGCAAGGGTAACGTCTAAAAGAGCCTTTATGTCCATTCTGTGAAAACAGAAATTACTTCAAATATATTACGACTGGACTGAAATACAGTCTTGCCAGATCTAGTACTTTTTCACTTTTCTGTGATTTTTCTGATGGATGTTTTTACAAATTTTTGCGTTTTTCTGGTATTTTTTCATTATTTTGGCCATTTTAAATTTTCCTGACATTCAACAATGCGAAGCACGCTCATTGAGATGGAAAATCTTGACAAGCCCGTATTATGTAGAAAAATCTACTAAAAGTACTGATTGTACTGAAGCAGAAATTGCTGTTTGCTCACGTTTACGAAAGATTTCCCATTGCTTACGGATTTTCATCATTCTAATCTCATACTTTAACTGCAGAAATGATTATCATCAATTTCAACAATATTATTCAATTTTCCTCAGTTGTTTTTTTAATATTATTTTTTATTTTTTGTAACACTCTACTTACATCGCTCTCGAATCTAAAAAGCTTCCAGCGTAACAGCAAACCAGAAATGTTCTTGATGTTGAAAAAACCGACAGACGTAGATCGATGGGAAGCTATTCCGGAAATGTATATTCTCAAAGAATAAATAAACAGGCCCTAAAATATGAACAAAAAACAAGTATGAAAAAGTAAGTACGTAATTGTGAGGAAAAAGCGATGCAAGTTTCGAGTTTTTATGAAGATTTTGCATTCCTATTATGAAATTTGTGTTTTTCAGAGGAGAAGTTTGTTTCTGAAAAAACCTATTGGTAACCTTGTGTGCATTATAACACTACACAACAGCATAAATAATAATCGGATAGATACGATTATGTGATGTTAGCTATATTTTGAATGATGAATACGATGGCGTTAATAATTTTTCTCAAAAATCTCCTGTTTCCTATATTATTCAAAATTAACATTTTATTAATCTTTCACTTTTTACTCCTTTTTGTCGTCCACGAATAATTACCCTGATACTGATGACAATACTGAACATGCTCGTAATTTCTTGATCAGTAGTAGTAATCATCTTGATGATAATAAAATTCGAATTAAGATACCCAGGAGATGGGGGGGGGGGAGGAGTGAACAGTAATCAAAACATTAACATCGATATTGAATTCCTTGTTAAAAATACACATAAAATCAGAACGTGACCTGGAATCATAGAATGTACCTCTGATGTCAAGAAGTCAGTTTTCACTTTTTTGACAATTCTTATAGAAAAAGTAGCTCTCTTTCAAATGAAACAATCGCAACTTCCTATATCTTCATTTGTTTTCCCACAAATTGAATTTAAAAATTACGTCAAAAGTTTAAAAACACCCGTTTACATGGCGTCGTGTGACGTGGGGTCTATGGGAATGACAGAGAAACAATAATTCAAAGCGCGATTGTCATAGCAACGCGTAAACGCACCACCACAATCTGTGCACGCCACTACCACCATCCCCATCTTTACACTCGTTTATCTCGAAAACCTGTTTTCGCACAAGAGTACGTTTCATGATTCCAGGTCATATTATATTATCATGTCATTGCCTTTTTAAAAATCCCAAATTGTTGTGTGGTGTAATTTATAACTTTTTGGATGATAATACATATATACAGGCATTCGTCATTTGCAATGTACAAGTTTTATAGTAACAATATGAAATTAACTCAAAAAATGAGTAGGTAATATAGTAGAAGAAAATTAGATGAAAATTGCGTTAAATTTGAATAATCTTTAAATAAAAAAATAGCTTTGAAAAAATTACTTTTTTTTTGGAGTGGATCTGTACGTTTTTTTTTTTTTTAAATGAAATGGTACTTTTTACAATTTGAATCTGGCAACACTACTGAACTAGCCTGAACTACAGACGCATAGGCGCAACCAGGGGGCTATGGGGCTATAGCCTTCCCAAATGCTCTGAGCATTTTTTAAAAGCTAAAAATTATGTCAAGTATTTTACTTTTTCGTATAAAATTTACCCCACCCCCTTTTTTTAACCTTTCCATCGCCTTCATTTTTCATTTGATTTCATAATTTTTCCCTTATAGGATTTCTTTTTGGGAGATTTAAGTTTTGCTTTATTATTATCCACTTTGCACAAAGTGATACGTATACCGTTTTTTTCTTTCTTTTTTTAACCTCTCCATCTCTTTCATTTTTCATTTGATTTCGTAATTTTTCCCTTTTGTATTTCATTTGATTCTTAGACTTTTTTTTTTACCTGTTTAGCTGTTTTTTTATTTCCAGTATGATTTCATATTTTGTTCTATTTGTATTTAATTTGATTTCAGAATTTTTTCTTTTTTTTTTATTTAATTTGATTACGGAGTACATGATTTTATTTATTCCTCAGTATATTTGTTCAGTGATACGAAGCTTTTAAAAAGTCGGTTTTGCTTTCGCTACTGCGAAAGCTTTTTTCTTTTTAACGATATACACGATGCCGCTGTTTGTTTTTCAATGTGATCTAGTACAGCCTGGAATGAGCGTGTTTGTTGAAACATAAGTTCGTAAAACTGATAATGGTCACACTGGTTGACGCTTTTCTCATGTCGTCGTACTAGAAGCAATACCGCTGGTTGGGAGTTGATATCAAAATTGAAACCGAGTTACCACTTTAACGAACGCCAACAGTGAATGTGAATTGAAATTTACAGATTGGGAACACGTTTAGATCTCGAAATTCTGACACGATAGAGGAAAATGGGCAAGAGCATTGTACTCAACGTTGGAAAATGCATGAGAATCAACTATTAGAATAATAAATACAAAATGACTGTTATATAGTGTAATCAATGCCCCTTACCAATATTAATTTAATTTGTCCAACTATAGCTTCAACTGTCTGCAAATGAATGTGTTCTCGTAGGTATGTAAGTACATCTTCTCAAGTACATATACAGCTGCCCTCCTACATATTTAATTGACACTTGAAACTTAACTTTTAGTGGTTCTGCCACTTCCCTGGCAAAGTAATGCCACTGCACTTCAGCTGCGGGTCTGATTCTTATTCACAGCTCTGTAGTTGGCCCGGCTGAACTTTGTTTTGTATCTGGAGAGCAAATACTCAGAGATGCAATCCAGAATGCATGAGCACTGTCTAGATTTCACTTTAAATTCATCTCATTGGGCACATAGACCCGTGTTGTTCTTTGGGTGTATATCAGTTTACTCTATTTTCCTCCAAGTTTTTCAAACTGGTCATCAAAGCTGGAACTACAGTGAGATTAGTACACGAACACGTCTACAGCAGTCTCTCTGCAGAAGTTTATGGAAAAAGTGTTTTTTTTTTATACCAAGCTCGCCAAATTGGTCTTCCAAACCAGATTTGCGACATTTTACAGAAAGAAATATCTACCCTGAAATGTGTATCAGTTTTTGTAATGACATTGATCCAAAATAATCTATACTTCTCATTTTTCTCATTCTAATCAGCAGTCTCGAAATGGCCGCATTTCAGTAGGTTCTCTGCATTTTTTAAAAGCTGCGAAGATGCTATAAATAGATGAGCAGAGGAGCTCGGACCTTAGATCAAGTTCACTATAGTTTATAGGCATCTCTATATATGCACAAGGCTGTCTACTCGCTTTGTTGTTTCGGTATTCATTTTGTTTCTATTGGATACGAATAGAAATATTTATTTTGAACATACGGGATACATATTAATAGGCCTACCCTCTACATGCATATGTTTATCAGCGTGTTCACACATGGCTGCACTCGACCTTTTTGCCATGTCATCGGTCTACGTTCCTTGGCGTTGGTCTGTATCTAGCTGAAAATTAATACACGTTTTGGCTGACTTTTTGAAGTATGACGGATGACTGTACTTTCGAATCTTTTAGTCGAAAACAATCGACAACAGCGAGGAAAAATGACCCGATTTATCGTCTCTGAACCTTGAATTTGTGGTACGATTACTTTTTGAGTTTCAACCGATGGCTATGTAGAAAACGAGCCATAAAATTTAGAATTCACAGAATTGGCATAGATGATTCGGCCTTACAAGAGAAAATGCCTGAGAATCCTCCAAATACGTGGTGTCTAAATCCTTTTCTTGATCAGGTGTACTTTGTATACCCCCCTACACACACACACACACACACACACACACACACACACACACACACACACAGCACATTGTACACTTACTAACAGTAACGACTTTAGTAGAGCCTAAAGATGACTGGAAGAATAAATTTCATGGGAATTTCCATCAACAACACGCACGCACTTTGCAGTCAATTACTGAAAAAAATGGTTGGAAGAAAAGAGAAAAAAAGTGATTGCAAGAAGCTCGTTGCCAACTCAAACATTTACTTTTTCCCGATTTTTCTAACGAATGGCAATGTCCCAATAGAACCAAAGTAAAAAGCTAATGGCCTTAGAAATTTGCCCACTTGAATTCCCAATTTTTTTTTTTAAATGTTCTTTACTGGGGGCAATTTTTTCAATTGATTTTAATATTTCTGTGTTCGAGAGAATTTCCATCCTTTCCAGAATGATACGCTCTTTCTTCCTCTTTTCTCCTTTTTTCAGTTCTTGGTATGAAGTAGCGGAATTTGTTTCGAGCTGGATTTTTTTTTCATACCTCGTGAAGGTCACGACTGGAGCAGGTAGTTTCAAAATTCCCCGGCTTAACCAGGATTCGGAAATTTTGTTGACTTGTTTTCAGCTTTGTCGAAATGCGGTTGTACCCCTCCCGGCTAACGGATTCCCTTTCAGCTATCAATATATCACGTCTTTAAACAATCGTTTGATTTTCTCTGTCACTCGTGAGAAAGCTGGACCATTGTCTTCGCCGCCCTTATACCTGTCGCAATACGAATTTGGGGAATTTTATTTACAATACACCGGTCCAGTCGAGGGTATTTTTCTACGACGTACCTGCCTCAGGTTGGACGGTTGTTATCCCACTGCCCCACTCCGTATTTACAGCCAATCAAAATCGGTGTACATTTTTGGGCTCGGTTACTCTAGAAATCTCAAATTTCGTCGGCATCAGTTATATTTGAATATCAGTAGCACGAAGTATCTCTCCTTGAAAATTTCTGTAATATTTCGGATCCGGGCTAGTCGTGTGCATTTTGGATTGGATCCTTGGATTCACCAAGTCGTGATGGAGTTTTGATTTTGCATCCGTACCGTGAGTTATTTCGATCTTGCATGTTTAATTTTGGTAACCAAATGATTGCCTGTTGCCCGTCCTTTGACTGTTATATGTTTAGTTTATTACATATTTGATTGATCTATGTATTTTTGCATGTTTGCTGCATGTAGTTATTGGTCGTGTTCTATCTTGGTTATTGCCTGTCATTTGCCTGTTATATTTTACCACATATTTGATCGTCATATTTTTGCATGTTTGCTGCATGTGGTTGCCGTGCTTGACTTTTTTGACTATCATATGTTTTTTGTTCGCTATATTTTTGGATGTTTGCTGCATGCCTCTATTATTCAAGAATTTCTGATCGGATCATGTGTGCATTTTGGATTGGTTGCTTGGATTCGCCAAGTCTGATGGAGTTTGGATTTTGCACCCGTATCGTGTTATGTCGATTTTGCATGTATAATTTCGGTACCCAAATGATTGCCGTGGCCTGTCCTTTCGTCGTATTTTTGCATGTTTGCTGCATGTGGTTGCTGTGTTTGTCATTTGACTGTTATGTGTATTTTATTCGCCATATTTTTGGATGTTTGCTGCATGTGATTACTGGTCGTGATCTCTGCCTCCTTCGTTTAAGAATTTCGAATCCGATCAAGTCGTGTGCATTCTGGATTGGATGCTTGGATTCGCCAAGTCTGATGGAGTTTTGATTTTGCACCTGTAACTAGTTATGTCAATTTTGCATTTTTAATTTCGGTACCCAAATGATTGCCTGTTGCCTGTCCTTCGACTGTTATATTTGGTTTCTTATATTTTTGATTGATAGTCGTATTTTTGCATGTTTGCTGTATGTGGTTGCAGTGTTTGTCATTTGACTGTTATATGTACTTTGTTCGCCATATTTTTGGATGTTTGCTGCATGTGATTACTGGTCGTGATCTACTTTCTTCATTTCGTGATCTGCCTCCTTCGTTCAAGTTCAAGAATTTCGAATCCGATCAAGTCGTGTGTATTTTGGATTGGATGCTTGGATTTGCTAAATCTGATGGAAGTTTGATTTCGCAAGCAAAAGTTTTGGATTTACCGAGTTTCTCGAAATACGTCGCTGGATATAAACAGTATGTGGTGTAACAATTTTGCTGGTTTATAGGTGAGAGAATTCATTTTTTCATAAGTTTTCGAATTCCCCCTTCCCGAATTGTGATACTGCAAATTTATTTTTCAAGCTTCTGATTGAACAATCGTATCATCGAGGATTTATTAGGATTCATGGAAGCGCCTCTTCTGTGCAAGTATCGGGTATTAGCAGATTTTGAATTTTCTCTGTGGAAGTTTTCGCTTTATCGAGTTTCTCGAAATTTGTTGCTGGATATAACAGTATGTGGTGTAAAAATTTTGTTGCCTTATAGGTGAGAGAATTAATTTTCTCATTCGGGTTCATATTTTCCCCCCGAATTAGTGATACAGCAAAATTACATTTACAGCTTCTGATTTCAACGATTTTCGCATTATAGGCGAAAGAATGAATTTTCATTAGCGTATTCCCCCCCCCCAAATTGTGGCTCAGTAAAATTATGTTCAGAACTTCTGATTGAACGATTATAGACCTGGCCATTGCTTCGTGAAAACACTTCTTCAACACAAACACTAAACACCAGCACTTTTTGGATTTTCTCCGTGAAATTTCTGTATCGTCCGGAAATTTCTGAATCCAACGTACCTTGAATAACGGTATGTGGTGTAATAATTTTAATTTTGATGGGTTGCAAGATTTGTATATCGTTTCATCTGACCCCTTTTAAATTGTATAAGTTCACTTTGTTTAATTTAATTTTTTTATTTTCGAAACTTTGTACAACAAAATTATTTTTAGTGCTTTTGATTGAACAGATTTAGATTTTCTATGTGGAACATTCGGATCTGTCGAGTTTCCCGAAATTCGTCACAGGACATATACAAGTATGTGGTGTTGTAATAATTTACCTGCCTTTAGATTTTGGAATTTCTCCGTGAAACATTTGGATCAGTCGAGTTTCCCGACATTCGTTGCTGGACATGACAGTATGCAGTGTGTGGTGTAACAATTTACCTGCCTTCTACGTGAGAGAATTCATTTTTTCATCAGCTTTCGAATCCCCCCCCCCCAAATTGTGATATAGCAAATTTAGTTATACAACTTCTGATGATCAAACGATCGAATCAACCAGGATCTACTAGACTGCTGATTCGTGGAAGCGCCTTATCTATGCAGTCACTTAATACAGATTCTGGAATTTCTCTGGAAGTTCTGGACCTGTCGCGTTCTCCGAAATTCGTCGCCAGGTATAAAAATATGTGATTTACTAAATTTTGCTGCCTTATAGGTGAGAGAATTCATTTTTTCATTAGTTTTGGTTACTTGTTGCTTCCCTGAACTTTGGTACTGCAAATTTATTTTTACAGCTTCTAAATGATCGTAAGTTAGAGGATCTCCTAGACGTGGATGTTGCTTCCTGGAAACGCTTTAGCAGAAACACCAAAATTTCTCCGTGAAAATTCTGGATCTGTCAAAATTTCCACATATCTCGTATCTTGAATCACCGGTATGTGACATAATACTTCAGATTTTCATGGGTTCGTAAGTTTTCTATATTGTCTTTCCAAACCCCTTCGAGATCAAAATAATTCATTTTATTTCTAATTTTCTAAATGCATTTTTTTTCGAATTTTGATACAGCAAAAATATTTTTACAGCTTTTGACTAGATGATCTCATATCGAGGATCTACTAGACCGCTGATTGGTGAAAAGCGTCTCTCCTATCCCAACACCGAGTACTAGCAAATTTTGGATTTCCTCTATGGAACTGTTGGATCTGTCGAGTTTCCCGAAATTCGTTGCCGGACATGAACGTATGTGGAATGTGGTGTAACAAATTTATCTGCCTTATAAGTGAGAGAATTTATTTTATCACTAGCTTTCGAATTCCCCCCCCCCCGAATTGTGATACGGCAAATTTATTTATACAGCTTCTGATTAAATGATCGAATCTTCGAGGATCTACTAGACCGCTAATTCGTGGAAGTGCCTCTTCTATGCCATCACCGAATACCAGCAGATTTTGGATATTCTCTGGAAGTTTTGGATCTGTCGCGTTCCCCAAAATTCGTCGCTAGATATAATAAGAATCTGCGATGTATAAATCTTGCTGCCTTGTAGGTGAGAGAAATTTTTTCATTAGCTTTCATTTTTTGTATTTCTTCCCCGAACATTTATTTTTACAGCTTCTGAATGATCCCATCTTAGTGGATCTACTAGACCTGGCCGTTGCTTCGTGGAAACGCTTCAGTGGAAGCACCAAACATCAGCATTTTTTGGTATTTCTCCGTGAAAGTTCTGGATATGTCGAAATTCCCAAATCCCTTGTATCTTGAATCACTGGTAGATGGCGTAATACTTCGGTCGAGTTTCCCGAAATTCGTGGCTGGACATATTAGTATATGGTGTTGTAACAATTTTCCTGCCTTACAAGTTAAGAGAATTCATTTTTTCATAAGCTTTTGAACATTTTCCCCGAATTGTGATACGACAATGCTTTTGATTGAACAGGTTTTGAATTTTCTCCGCAGAAGTTTCGGATCTGTCGAGTTTCCCGAAATTCGTTGCTGGACATGGAAGTATGTGGTGTGTGGTGTAAAAATTTAGCTGCCTTATGAAAATTTATTTTTTCATTCGCTGATTGAAGAATCGAATCGTCGAGAATCTGCTGGATCACTGATTCGTGGAAGCGCCTCTTCTATTGGATATTCTCTGGAAGTTTTGGATCTGTCATGTTCCCTGAAATTCGTCTCGATATATAAAAATATATGATGTACAAATTTTGCTTCCTTATAAGTGAGAGAATTCATTTTTTCGTTTTCCCAAATTTTGATACTGCAAATTTCTTTTTACAGCTTCTGAATGATTGTATCATAGCGGATCGACTAGACCTGGCCGTTGCTTCGTTCAAATGCTTCAGCGGAAACAGTCGAAGTTTCCAAATCCATCTTGCATCACTGGTATGTAGCGTAATACTTCGGATTTTGGATTTTCACGGGGTTGTAAGATTTGTATGCCGTCTTACCTAAACCCTTTGAGATAGAAATAATTCTTGACATAGCAAAATTATCTTTATATCCTTTAATTGAATGATCACATATATCGAGGATTATCCCAATACAGAGTACTAGCAGATTTTGGATTTTCTCCGTGAAACATTTGGATCTGTCGAGTTTCCCCAAATTCGTTGCTGGGCATGACCGTATGCAGTGTGTGGTGTAACAATTTACCTGCCTTCTAAGTGAGAGAATTCAATTTTTCATTAGCTTTCAAATTCCCCCCCCCCCAAATTATGATATAGCAAATTTAGTTATCCAGCTTCTGATCAAACGATCGAATCATCCAGGATCTACTAGACTGCTGATTCGTGGAAGCGCCTTGTCTATGCAGTCACCGAATACAAACTGATTCTGGAATTTCTCTGGAAGTTTTGGACCTGTCGCGTTCCCCGAAATTCGTCGCTAGATATACAAATATGTGATGTACTAATTTTGCTGCCTTATAGGTGAGAGAATTCATTTTTTCATTAGCTTTCATTTTGTATTGCTTTCCTGAATTTTGATACTGCAAATTTCTTTTTATAGCTTCTGAATGATTGTCTCTTAGTGGATCGACTAGACCGGGACGTTGCTTTGTGAAAACGCTTCGGCGGAAACACCAAACACCAGCAATTTTTGGTATTTCTCCATGAAAATTCTAGATCAGTCGAAATTTACAAATCCCTCGTATTTTGAATAACTTGTAGGTGGCGTAAATCTTCGAATTTTCATGTGTTTGTAAGATTGAAATAATTCACTTTTTCTAATTTTCTTGATTTTTTTTTCTTCGAATTTTGATACAGCAATTGAGTACTAGTAGATTTTGGATTTCCTCCGTGGAACTTCTGGATCTGTCGAGTTTCCCGAAATTCGTCGAGAAGTATGTGGTGTTGTAACAATGTACTCGCCTTACAAGTGAGCATGCATTTTTACACTAGCTTTCGAATTTTTCCGTCGAATTGTGATATGGCAAAACTTTTGATTGAACAGATTTTAGATTTTCTCCAAAGAAGTTTTGGATCTGTTGAGTTTCCCGAAATTCATCGCTGGACATGAAAGTAAGTATGTGGTGTAACAATATACCTGCCTTATAAGTGATCATTTTTCTATTAGCTTTCGAGTCCCCCCCCCCCAAATTGTATTTAATTATACAGCTTCTGTTTGTTAACGATCTAGTAGACCGCTGATTCGTGGAAGTGCCTCTTCTATGCTATCACCGAATACCAGCAGATTCTGGATTTCTCTACAAGTTCTTCGTCGTGCGACATACAAACACGCGAGTACAAATTTTGCTGACGTATAGGTGAGAGAATTCACTTTTCTTTATTAGCTTTCGTTTATTCGAATTGCTCCTCGAACTTTACACTGCAAATACAGTTTCTGTATGATCGTATGTATCTTAAGAGGATCTACTAGACCAGGTCGTTGCTTTGTGGAAACGCTTCAGCAGAAACACCAAACACCAGAATTTTTTGCTATTTCTCTGTGAAAATTCTGTATCGTGTATATTGTCTTACCTAACCCCTTTGAGATCAAAATAATTCACTTTTATTTCTTTGATATAGCAAAATTATTTTTATTGCACTTGAATGATCACATATCAAGGATCTACTAGACTGCTGATTTGTGAAAGCGCCTACTGGCAGATTTTGGATTTCCTCCGTGGAACTTTTGGATCTGTCTAGTTTCCCGAAATTCGTCACTGGACATAAAAGTATGTGGTGTTGAAACAATTTAATTGCCTTACAAGTGAGTTCATTTTTCAATTAGCTTTCGAATTTTTTTCCCGTATCCGAACACGGCCAAGCTTTTGTTTGAATTGATTTTGGATTTTCTCCGTGGAGGTCTTAGATCAGTTGAGTTTCCCGAAATACGTCGGTGGGCATGAAAGTATGTGGTGTGTGGTGTGACAATTCACGTGCCTTGTAAGTAAGAGGATTGAGTTTTTCATTTCATTGACTTTTCGAATTTCACCCCGAATGGTGATACGACAAATTTATTAATACAGCTTGCGATTGAACGATCGAATCATCGAGGTCAATTAGACCGCTGATTCGTGGATACCAGCAGATTTTTTGGGTTTTCTCTGGAAGTTTTGGATCTATGAAAATTCATCGCTAGATGTAAAAATATGAGATGTACAAATTTTGCTGCCTTATAGGTGAGAGAACTAATTTTTTCAATTAGTTCCCGTTTTGTATTGCTTCCCCGAACTTTGATGATGCAAATTTATTTTTACAGCTTCTGAATGATCGTGTGGATCTACACTAGACCTGGCCGTTGCTTCGTGGAAACGCTTTTCAATGGAAACACCAAACACCAGCATTTTTTAGTATTTCTCATTGAAAGTTCTGGATCTGTTGAAATTTCCAAATCCCTCGTATCTTGAATCAACTGGTACCTTGCGTAATACTTCATTTTCATGGGTTTGTAAGATATGTATTTATTTTTATAGCTTTTGACTGAATGATCACATAATATTGAGGATCAACTAGACCATTGATTTGTGAAAGCGTCTCTTCTATGCCAATGCCAAGTACTACCAGACTTTGGGATTTCCTCAGTGCCGCTGGGGTACAAAGGCAAGTGGTGTAATAATTTTGATTATCAGAGGTTCAATTTATTATAGAATACGAGAGTTTTATCGGTATAAGAAAGTGTATTGTTATGCGGGGTGGGGGGAGTTCTGTTTTTAAACATTTCTTTCTTTGAGGAATTTGGGCTTCTTCCCACAATAAACCGAACTCTGATCAGCGAGTAATTTCCATGTTTTTCCTCAATTATCTTCTAATATTTTTTTTATTCCCTTTCACGGGCATCCTTAATTCAGTCATGAAACTGTACAGTAATTAAAAGTCTCTTTATAATGGGTAACGGGCTGGTTGCTTCCGTTCTGTTTCCGTCATCCGCGCCGCTCGTTCCGTCCATCGTCTGTCATCCGCGCCGCTCGTTCCGTCCATCGTCTGTCATCCGCGCCGCTCGTTCCGTCCATCGTCTGTCATCCGCGCCGCTCGTTCCGTCCATCATCTGTCATCCGCGCCGCTCGTTCCGTCCGTCGTCCCGCCGCTGTCCGTTGTCGTCTGTGACATGCCCTCGTTCATCCATCACGGGCGTCCGTTTCTCATCCGCGCCACTTGTTGCGCCTGTTGTCTTCCCTTGCCACCTCGTTCGCTCGTTCCTTCATCCCTCGCCATTCGTTCCGTCCGTTGTCCTCGTCATCATCCCCTCCTCTGTGCCCTGTGTTGATTTAAACCCTTCCCACCCAGTTTGTTTTGTTCTCAGGTAGCCTCTGACACTTTTGTTTCATTGTTCCAGTTGTCTGAACTCGAATTGCGCCTCCATGTCGGTCACCTTTTGAATTCTAAAAAATTTTCACCTTCCCACCCCCCCTGGGATTTTTTTTATCTATTAGCTCCACAGGCAGATGAACACTCTGTTTTTCAACTTTGTTATTTGTATTTTTTTCTCGAATTTGTGGACGCCACCAAAAGCTCTATTTTAACGAATGTCTTCAACAATCATTGTTCACTTTACACACCTGCTGTGGTTTTATTTTTATCGTTATACCCTTTTTAGGTAGAATTCTTTGTCAAATTGACTTTTTTCGGTATTTTGTATTTTTTTTCACTGATTTTGATACTTCCAGAATCTTAGTCTAGTCTAGTTACACGAATGGGTTCAAAATCCAATGGTGGTTTCTGATGTCCAAAATACTGCTGGTTAAAGTCCGTGCATTTGGTATTCAGTAAGTACTGGTGGAAAATCGGCAATTATTTGAGAAGATTCCTGAGGACTTCCAGTAGCAACACCATGTGTGTCTGTTGTGGTTTGAGAAAGTCACTGTTAATGGGATGATTCCAAAAAACAAGCTAAATCCGGGAGCTAGATAAAAATCTCAATCTATATAGGACGATTCCAGTCGTGATCCAATTTGTGCGCCTTGAAATCTCTTATCGGATGAGTTCGGTTACGATCCATCCATTCCTTTCAATCTTCTTCCTTCTTGTGTCTGTACAAGTATTGTAGTGGGATAATTCACATTCTAAAATTCAGAACTGATGGGTGCCTAAAGTTGAACGACTTTTGGGTCAAAAAGCCTAAAACTGAACAGTATCTGGGTTATTTAGGAGTTGTTTATGGGTCTCACTGTTATTGTTTGATACCAGTCACTATCTAATTTCTTCTATTCCTAAGATCCTTGGGTCCTGAGATGATTCCAGTAGCGACAACTGTTGGTAAAAGTCCTGTGATGGGATGATTTCAACAGGCTACTGGTGCTAGTAGCAATTATTTGTTGGTTGAAAGTCCTGTAATGGGATGATTCCAGCAAGTTACTGGCGGAAAGTCTCATACCGGTGGAAAGTCCTGGGACGATTCCAGTAGCGACAACTGTTGGTCGAAAGTCCTGTAATGGGATGATTCCAACAAGCTACTGGTAGAAAGTCTCATAGGATGATTCCGGTTGTGATCCAATCTATTCGTTTAAATCTATCCCGAGATACAATCTCAGTATTCCTTCTCGTGCTGGTAAAAGTATCGTGGAGAGTTTCTAAGTTATGATAATTTGTTGGGATGGTGGGTATAAAAATTTGAGCCCATGATGCGCCACTTTTATTCTCCAGCCGAGCCCCAGGAGCTCCATTGGAACTTCGTTTCTATTTAGGTCACCGTAATTTTACCTTTTTAGCTTCTTTACTTTTAAGTTACCTCATGAGTTATTTTTGTTAATTTTCAATTTTAACCTAGGCTATGATTACTAATTTTTTTTAAATGAGAGATTGACAAGGCCATGCAAGGTCGACGATAAATGTAGTAGAGACTCGATTCATCTTTTCGCCAAAAATGATACCATTTTACTAGTTTTTGTTTTTGTGCAGCTAATTTTATTTTTCAGTTTCCCGTATTGCTGTATATTTCGATATAATTGGTGCGGGACTTTTTTTTTACTTGTTTCAATTCATTTTGTCTTTACCTATAATCGTTAAAACAACGATAGCAATCAGTGTTTCAAAACACTGAGCTATCAATATGCCGATAGAAACATAGTTTGGTAGTCTGCAAATTTATTGCTTCCCTAGTTATTAATATTCATATTATAACTACTTACTTATTACTATTGTAATTTTTAAAACCTCACTCAGGGTAATGATGTCAGGCTTTTTGGTACTCGGCCAATTTATCATTACTTTTTATTATTGATGTAAATATGATTACTGCTAATGCTGGCTATTTTTTTTTTAAATATGAGTTTGACAGGAGCGTGCAAGATCAATGATGAATGTAATGGAGACCACTTCATAAATTCTTGCTAAGTTAGTGCGTCGTGTTCAGTGTACGTATGAACCTTTGATTTATACCCCAGCTGCCTTATAGGTGAGAGAATTTTTTCATTAACTTTTGTATTTTTCCTCCTCGAATTTTGATACTGCACAAGTATTTTTCCAGATCTTGATTAAACGATCATCGTTTCATTGAGGATCTACTGGACCGCTGATTCGTGGAAGCCCTTCTACGCAAACACCGGATACCAGCAGGTTTTGGATTTCCCCCGGACAAGTTTGGATTTGTGAACTTTCCCAAAATTTGTCGCTGGATAACGGTATGCGGAGTAAAATATTCTTCATTGGTTGGCTTCCACATTTTTATCGAATTTTGATACTATTAAATTACTTTTGCAGCTTCTGGTTGAATAACCCTATTTTCGAGGATCCGCTAGACTTTCCCGTTCATTTGTAGAAACACACTACTTCGATGTTAACATGGAAAACGAAAATTTGCATCTGGTCCCACCTGCCCGGTTCTAGATTCTAAGTCATTCATTTTCTTGTACACCAGCTTTCTTGCATCCACTGAATTTTGATACTGAAAACTTTTTATAGTTTTTTATTGAACGATCGTATGCTTGAAGATTCACAGAAACCTCGCCGTTGACTGTGGAAGTCCTTAAGTACTTCAATTATACGTTTGTTTCATTTTTATTTTTGTATTTCTGAAATTCGGTCTTCCTTCTTTAATAAATTTGATGTGGAACTTCCCTTAGCGTTTTCATTTTTATTGGTTGCTCGACGAATTTTTTCCTCCTTCCCCATTCCCTTTGTTAACTAAGCATCCTTATGTAAAAGAGAGCCCTTCCTCTGGTTAGGGGGTTGGTTGTGTTTTATGTTCCATTAGGAGACTACTTTCAATAATCTGTAAAAACAGTACACACCATTTTTCTGTACCCTTCCCCAAATATTACGACCCCTTGTTCAGTTTTTTCAGTAAGGCCAAATGAATATTTAAAGCACTCCTATTCGGAGTTTGGAGGCCAAAGGCCAAATTGAAGTCGAAACAACAATTTTTAACTTTTTAAAATTCAGCTATATCCCAAAACCCACTATTCTGATAGGGATTTGATTCCATTTTTGAACAAAGTCAGATTCGTTCATTTGAAGAACTCCTAGACTTTGCTGTCCAAGCCGGAGTCTGATCAAGACTTGGATACAATTTTTAAGGCAAGAAAACCCTATTCTGATACCTGGTTTAATTCTTTTGGCAAAGTCAAATTCAGCCCTTCGAAGGGAAAAACATCAGATTTGGGGAATCAGAGTCGGGATCGAATCAAAAATCTGATCAAATATTCCACGTCAATTAAGTTTTTAATTCGGGCTAATCTTACTTGATGGAATAAAGTTTGAACTTTGGGGCACAAATCAGAGTATCATTAAGAATCTGTTTCAATTTTTTTTTTTCTGCGATCCAACAAACCCCTACATCGATATCTTCTTCAGTATTTTCAATAACGTGAAATCGGCTCGTTTCAAGAGGTGAAGTTTGAATTTTGGTTCGCGAATTGGAATTCGATATTTTTTTCAATTTTTGTGCAAAGTTAAGCCGGTCCCTTACATAAAGGAAAAGTCGAATTGACGCTCAAATCTGAATCGGATCGATAAATTTGACTACAGTGAGAAACCCCTATTTCGGTATTTTGACATGTTTCCACTTCAAATTCCAAAGTTGGTGGCAACAGAATTTTCTAATTTTGCTCAGACCATAAATTCATTAAAAACCGAGGCAATAGGCAGGGGTACATCTTTTCTCGTATTCTCTACGTGATTTGATGCACACTTGATTATTAGCGATGGGAATGACGAATTTGAGATTCAACATTTCTTTAATTTTTCACCAATGAAATTTTATTGGAATTCTATCAGACCAGAAAGAGATACGTTACATAGATCACAACACGTCACATGCCAGTTTCAACATTATGGGATTCCTGTTTATTTTATGCAACTGATTATCTACAAAGGCCCATGAACATGGAGTCGCTGGAAAGAGAATTATTTTCCGGTAAAATGAATCCGGTCACATCTGTGATTGGCGATACGTTCCCCCAAAAATTAAAAAAAAACTTCATACATTGTGTCTCATAGTGTTAGTTCAGAATGGTGTGGAATAGGGTGGTCCGTATTTTCAATTTTTGATTTTTAATGAGCCACTCTCCATGGTCTCGGTTTTCTTCTAGTGTTTTAAGTTCAGTGTCCAATAGGATGGTCCGTATTTTCGATTTTCGATGAGTAATGAGACACCTTCCAACATATAGTTAAGAGTCGCCTTTGCTGAAAGTTCGACCGATTATACGACCAACGTATAGTTTACAAATAAACACACACACACACACACACACACACACACACACAAGTTTCATATTGTACTTACTTCAGTCACATTTGTTGAATGACATTGGCGAGTACCAGTAAGTTTATTTCGTGTTTCTTCCAATACTGTGGGCTGTGAAGCTGTTTCTTTTTTTCCAGTTTTTGTCTTCTAAATTAATCAAAAAATTTTAAGAATTAGCGCCCTATTTGGAAAGAAGGATACAGTCTGAAACAACTTATACTCGCCACGACTGAGTTACGAGGAATTTTTTTATTCGAAGCCCGCATCACAGCCTTTTTCTCCTTGGCTTCTTTTTCGGCAGTAGACAGGGCTTCTACTTTTCTTAGAATGAAGGTGGGCGATATTATAAACTGGAGCGATATTTGGTTCATCTATCTCACATAATATGACTTTGACGTCGATGGAAGTGATACCTGTAAATTTGTAAGACCAGACCAATATTTCATTGGTTACAGAGACCGTGCACGTGTACATAGCCTTTGCAGCCTTCCACTATCTTCCCCTCGCAGAAATCTTCAAATTCGTGTATCACGATCTTTTCTTCGCGACTAGCTGCATTCACATTTTCGCAGGCTGTAATGTACATTTATATACACCGGGTGATTCGCAAAAATGTGCTCACATTTACATGCCACCTTGAACGGCTATGCGAGCCCATCTTTCCGCTGAATCAGCCCGTATAATTATACCTCTTTAATCGTCTGTCGCTACCGAGCGAATTGTATTTTCCAGCGCGAAAATGTGGAAAATCCGAGAAACCGTTTTTCACATAAGTATGCAAGACACGAACAGAACAGTGAAAATTGTCCACAGAAATTACTATACAAAAGTCGAGAGAGGAAACCCTGCTGCGTTACGGGTACCCGAAATACAGAATGAGAATGGGGCAGAGGGACGCTTAAAGCGTTTTAAAACTGCCGGCTTCGTAAAGCTGAACCTTACAAATTAACATTTATCGCCAAACCTTCGTATATTTATAGGCCGGTGTTCTTTTCTTCTTTTAAGCTTTTCATGTATTTGGTCTTTCTTTTCATTCGAATTGGTATATAAGCAGTGATAACTACTTCGTCGTTTGTCGTTTTTGTTAATTCACGGTTTGCTCTGGAAATTTATACAGCAAAAAAGGCTTTCGTATTCCGGTTCACTGCGTTATTTGCCTATACCTATTGTCCTAGAAGGCCCGGCCCTTAGAGCTCGACCGAGCCTCGATATTGACAATTATTAATTATTCTAATTCAAAAGTAGAGGTAATATTTGGCAAATTCTACTCACCGCAATCGGCAACATTGAGAAAATCGGGACCATTATTGTTTGTCCGCTGAAATTCGTGTAATATTGGTCGACATGTTGACGGTTTTGCTGTATTCAACCCTTCTCCCTTCCAAATAAATTTACTGACGCTGATCTTGGAGCTCCCAAATTGAAAAGTTCATGTCATTCGGGAATGATTTCGAATTCTGATAGGTTCTCTATGATTTTCTTTTCAACTTGATGTTACGATAAAGAAAAGAGAAACACGTACCGGAAAATTAATTTTAATAGCATTTTTTTCTTTTTTCTTTCCTTCTTTAAAATCGATCGCTGCGGCGAGCGTTATTCTGATTTCCTCTTCGTCTACGCGATAGATGCAGCGGTGTCGAACAAATTGCATACTCAATTTGCCGTAAATACGAAATGCGGACGCCTGATAGGTATTGGAATTCTATTCCGTCTTCTCTTCCCACAGATGTCGCTTGTTAATCAGTGCGATAGAATTACTGAAGCTGACCGTCGGCGATGGCCAGATGAATATTTTATTAAATGTCACAATTCGCGACAATAGACGATAGTCATGGCAAGTTACGCAAGGAGGCGAGTTGAAAGATGAGAGCCCGACAATTGTTCCGGGTGAATTTACTATGTATGAACCTGAATTTGATTGCTTAACAATTTCTAATTGAAGAGCTCATGTGAAGAACAGCCCTAGTCGATTTTGAAAATTTCAGCTTTGCCAACAGATAGCGCTATAAGTTCTCTTCAGCCAGGTGAATAGTCAGCGTGAGTTTGCCATTTCGCGAATAAAATCAAAGTGGGCGATGCAGGTGGTCGTTTTTGGAACTAGTCGAGGAGGTGATCATGCATGTTTGATAAGAACGGAGTACTTAGAGTAATAAAGCAAAATTTGTGGAACTGCAAAAATAAAGAGTTTTTCGTTAATAATTTTCGAATTTTCGATTGTTCTCATGTAATATGTAGCGGACTTCATAAAAATACGGAAGAAATGTATTCCATTACTTTACATGCGATTTATCGCTCGTGTTCGCGACGTTAAATCGCAACAGCTATGTCATTGAAGAGGCTGGATCTCGTACGAGTGAATTATCGCTCTCATTCCCGACATCAGATCACAATTATGCTAATTATGATGCCAAATCTCAATATACTAGAGCGGATTATCGCTGGCATTTGCGACATCAGTTCACAATTTCGCTGAAGGTGGCCCTGAACTCCAGTGTACCAGTAAATTATAATTCGCGTTTGTGATATCCCGATCTTACATATGCTAAAGAAGACGATGAACCGCAACCTTCAAAGAATTCCGAATACACATGGCCCAAATTTCCATCATATCTTGTTTGGCTGAATTTGCATTCTTCTTGATCCGAACATTTAAAAATGTGTTTCGCTGTCACTAATTTAATAATATACACTCAGGAATGTTGATATTTCAGATGTGAGGGCGCATCCGAAAAGGGACCAGTTGACCAATTTTTCGATTTTTACTTTTTCGGCTAAATTTATATAGAAAACCCTTAGAAATCGAATAAAACCAATCCCAGATCTCTATCTTGAAAATTCAGCGAGATATTGCAGTTTTAAGTGAGGCAAGTCTAAATTTATTATTTCAAAAAATACAAAAAGGAAATAACATGTTCTTATGTGAAATTAAATAGTTCAAAAACAATTTTCTATGAATACTGGACATATTTCCTTCTTGCCCTTTTAAATGCGAGAGAAGGCAAATACAATTACCCGTTGTCAGGATGAGTTACCTATGTACCTGCTGAAGGGAAGTCTCTCATTTTTCTCGCTGGGAACCTCCTATCTTATAATGTAGGTATCTTATCCTGCTGCATGAATGCATGTTTACTCTTACCGTTTAAGGGACTCGGATTTGAAGATTTCCGATGAAATTCTTCGGAGATCATCGAACATTTTTTATTACAATTTTTCGTAAAATTCTTCAAAACCATCGGAGTTCTCCCCCGAATATTTCCTATGAAATTCTTCAAAATTTACAAGAAAGTTTTACCAGGTATAAGAGTCCTCTTTTCCTAAAATGACTCAATAATAAGACTGACGGGGGGGGGGGGGATCAAGAGAAGTAAAACTAATTAGAAATTGTATCTATTATGCTGTCACATGTTTTTATGGTCAACCAGCAGGACCAATCCAGAAATTTTTAATTCTAAATAAAATCAGGCATTAAAGTAATTCCAGTTATTTTGCAGGAGCTGCATGATTGTAAAATTAGAAAAGCTATCCAACAGCTACATATGTACTGCTTGCCAAAAATAAATAAAATAAAAACAGGCTCACTCGTTGAAAAGCAGTAATATAAATATTTGTATGTAATTTTTATAATTGCCCACTCAATAAAGAATACGAAGAGAGTTTGATTTTTTTTTTTCCGCCTTAGATTTATTTTACAAAGTTTTCGCGCACGTATTCAAAACATGTACATCGAGATACAGAATGCTGAAGGGGAAATAATACGAACTGATGCAGTCCAGACATCTTTATTACATACTTACGTATTTCTTTCTCAAAATTATTATCCAATTTTAGTTTCTCGTCCGTCGTGCTTCCCTTTTCGAACCCCTCTTCTTTTAGTGATTATTTTCTAAGCATTTCTTGGAACTACCCAGCAGTAGAATTTTATTGTACACTGTATCAGTGATATACGTTATAATATTACAGTAATATATTGCATTCACATTGTTTCTTTTGAGGGGAGGGGGCAGGGGCATTAAGATTTTCTATCAGCTCACAAAATGAAGAAAAAAGGAAAGCCACGAACATGAAATTTATTAACACATGTTTTCGAATTTTATTTGTTCATTGATAGATAGGTACTTATCAGAATCAGTTTAAGAAGCTGAATGTCCAGCGGCTATTTTATGTAAATTAGAGAAAGTGACTGAAATTAAGAAAGTTAATATTGTACAATTCGCTATATAAGTACATGGCAATATTGAACTATCCAAATTCTCTTTTTACCTACCATTTACCATTTCTCGACTACTCAAACAAAATAGA
The DNA here is from genome assembly GCA_031841125.1 of Acanthococcus lagerstroemiae. Lineage (NCBI taxonomy): Eukaryota > Metazoa > Arthropoda > Insecta > Hemiptera > Eriococcidae > Acanthococcus > Acanthococcus lagerstroemiae. Next base: position 62,088,468 of record CM063106.1, read on the forward strand.
ACTACCCGTTGGAGTAACATGCAGTTACCACCCGCGAGCCCATTGAACAACCAGACTCCGGGGTCAAATAATTTTATGGGTATATGAATAGCATCCCCTGTTGCGTGATAACTGGAGCGGAACCTCCCCCTAATCAAGTTGGTCAGTTGAGAAAAATTGGGAGAATCCGACTCCAGAAGCGCAAAAAGACCCACTGACCAATCAATTCTTCGGGAAACTTTAACAATTTTTTCACTCACTTCTCTTGTGAAAGTTGGAAACTTTCAGCTGAAAATTCATCTGCTTTCCCCCGCAAAGTTCACTTTACTACACCCTTGAGCATCAGATAGCTTATTCAAACCTATGAGAGCAAATTTTCAATGCCTATATTGGCGGTTAAGAGAAAATGTTGTGTTATGACTCCATATATTTTCCTCATAAGAAGGTAAGGGACGTGTGGCACTTTTCTCCCTAATCTGATCAAGTTGAAACTTCGCAGGAATATTATGTTTTATTTAAGCTGATGGGGAATTGGCGGAAATTCTGTTGTTTGAAAATAACGGCCACCTTTGTATAGGCCACGTTAACATCATCTGAGTTTTTATCGAAATCTTTTTTTTTGGTATTTTCTTTTTCTGTTTCTTTGTGTGTGTGTGTGTGTGTGGGGAGGGAGGCAATCTCATCAAAGTCGTGTGATTTTTCCACAAATCAAGGGCTCCAGGAAAATCGTTTGAACATTTTCTTAAAACATAGAAACAGGGATCCGAAGTCGTTCATCATTGATCCGGAGGTCAGAAAATATATTCTGGACCCGGAACCCCGAACAAAATTATTTGCTGAAGCTGGGGCTATAATTCTTGACTTTCGGCCCTTCACTGCTTCCTCACAAACCCCTCCCTTCATCTAAAGATAACCAAAGCTGGAGCGAAACCTTATTTCGGGTCAAGCCCAAGTCGAAGCCGGAGCCTGATAAAAATTATTTGCTGGGCCGGAGCCTGGAAAGAATTATTTACCAGAGCCGGAGCTGGAGCAAATTTTCAGAATATTAACCGGGGCCGAAGCTAATTTCAATTTTTTTTTTTTTTTTTGGGAACCAGCACTAGTTTGGCTCTCTGGTGTCTACTTTTGGGCGAACTCTGAATCGCTGCTTAGAAATGATGGACCCTTTAAGATGTTTACAGATTGGGCTTATTGGTGCAAGTCCTTTGCTAGTCAATTCCGAAAACGTTATATTTAGGAAGATGAAATCTCAAAAATCAGAAAAATTGAGAAAAATTAAAAAGAAATAAACATTATAAAAACGAAAAATTCCTCAAGATCTTCAGTTATTCTCTTTTTAATCTTAAATTATCTAATTTGCGATTTTGGAATCGCCAAACTTAAAATAAAAACCTTATGATCATTTACCGCATTATTTTTCATAAGTTCAACTTTCTAATAAAATTATAGTTCTATATCAAGTTCTGTTTGTTTTGGCATATTATCTGGGTTTTTTTGGAGCACGTTCAAGAATATCTGGTTGCGGAATATTTCCACCACTCCTAATATTGCAGTATTTTCGTCTTCTAAGTGCAACGACTGCAACTTTTTACAATCCAAAAAAAAACTTAAAAAAAAAACTAACTCCGCCTATTTAGAATAAGTCAAATGCATTCAGTATCCGTCTATGAAAAAAGACTCTTTGGTCGACTACTTTACGACCTTTTTCTTTTGCATATTGACCAGCTCTATTCCTATATTTCATTGGGTTGTTTAGAAAAGGTGACGTACTCGTATCTTCTGATCTAGTGATTTTTCATCTGTCATACCTCGATTTTCCTTTTAACATATATTACAGGATTTTTGAAGAATATTTTAGCATACTTGAGGAAAATAAAGGCATATTATAAGCGCATATTTGATCTCTTTTGTCTTTTCAGAACCTTGTTTTTGGAATCCTAGGAATGTTATTATTTGGAATTAACTAGGGATTCCAAAAATATGCTTTCGCATGTTTCTTTCTGTTGAAGTAGATAGGAGTTGTGTTTGTTTAGCTTCACAGCATTGGGATAGGGTTAACTCGGTGTAACACTGAAATGACGTCACGTGTACAAAAAGTGTTGGGTTTGTAGTGATCAAATCGAACAAAACATAAACATTCAGCCAACACCACAAAAATACACCGTGGCACCAAATGACACCAAATGACACCAAACTCAACCCTACTCCGGGAGCAGGGTTAAAATTTTTAACACCGGTCTTAACACCAGTGTTGCCCTACTAGTAAATAAAACAGAAAACACTGAACACCCGAGTTCTCCACAGAACAAATTGAACGGCAAAAATTGCTTGGTGTAACACTCGGTGTTAAAAAGTGTCAATTTTTGTGTCTAAACGAACACAACTCATGACACCAAACTCAACCCTACTCTGGGAGCAGGGTTAAAGTCTTTAACACGGGCGTGAACACCAGTCAAACGGCAAAAATTGCTTGGTGAGTTGGTGTTAAAAAGTGTCAATTTTTGTGTCTAAACAAACACAACTAGGGAAATCTGTCAAAAGAGCGCTTTGTGATTAATAGAATTTCAAGAAGAATGAGCTCCACTTTGGCATACTTTTGGTGTCCCCCCCCCCTTCTAGAGCATATTTAAGAATATTTGGCCTATTTCCACAATTTTTGCGGAATATTTCCACCCGCCCTCCAATATTTCACTATTTTTGTCTTCTAAGAAGATAAAACTACAAATACCACCGCCACAACCACTCGTCTCTCCCAATAATTTTTGAAAGTTCAGCATCCGGCTAATTCTCGTATACAACTGCAACTGTTTTACAAACCAAAAATTTTTACGTTTCAAGCCTATGTAGAACTAGAACACTGTCAAATGTATTCAAAATTTGCCTGTGAAAAAAGACTTTTCAAACGATTACTTTAGGACCTTTTTCTTTTGTAGATCTGTCACCTCTCGATGATTTCCCTTTCAAAATAATACCCGTATTATAATTTGACAGGGAGTATTTTAGCATATGTGACAAAAATTAAAACATATTGTAAACGCTTATGTGACCCCTTTTTAGAGCATATTTTCGGAATCCTTAGATCCCTACTAATCGCCTAGATACTAAATTTACTAATAACTAATAAGTAATCTAATAACTCATTTTGTCAACAAATGTTTCCCAAGTCCGGCCCATTGAATTCAATATTGAATGCTAAAGTTCACGTGCTAAGGTACCTTTTAGAATTCAGTCGTACAGTCTTCATTCGGAGAAATTTTTATTGTTCGTTGTGGTCACATTGATGGTACTGATGTGATAAGAGATGCCATCGGAGTACAACAATACCACGGTTTACGAGGAATATGCGATCGTCGACGCTCGACGCTGCACATCACTACGCATGCGTCGTTTCTTGTCTGATACTCTTTTTTTTTTTTTTTTTTTTTTATCAGCAACCGCAAGTATTTCAATCTTGTTCACACTTGTGTTCTCAAGTAAAATCATTCTGGTTTCTGCCTTTCTCTGGTGTGAAAGCATTACGTTTATTCTCTCGAATATTTCATTTACTTATCGCTCAATAATTTAAAATTTTACGAAGAATTCAAATTGATCAATATGTCTCTACGTGACGAAGCAGCTGAACAGTTACAGGAGTATAAGAACTCCGCGGTGAGTGTCTCGTCTATGTGAAAATTTGATAATATTCAGATACCGATTAGTTATTTTAAAAGTTGTAATAAGGTTTACTCTTAAAGAGTATAGTGTAATGTTTTCTGAAAACTGGTATCGATCATTCGTTCACTGTCAATAGTACCAGTCGTTCTCATTGCACATTTTGCATGCTGGAAAACATTTAAATAATGTAGTTTTATGGCAACAGTCGAGTATACTCAGTGTACGTTGAATGATGCAAGAAGGTTCGTATATTCTTGACCCGATTGAAATTTGAATTCTGAACTAACACGTTACTACAAAAGATGAAAAAAGCCGGTAATTAATTCATCAACTGTATCTACTTTGCTGAGTACAAATAGGTACGACCGGCTTTGCATGAATCAGAATGGTTCTCTCGGCGTATGGGACCGGCACTGTGTGCAAGTGTAAATCACATTCGAATTTAGTGAATAAGAAAATTTTAGGATCTTGAAAATTTCATAAATTGATTTCGCCCTTTGTAACTCGACAGTCTGCCCAGGTATGGGTTTAAAAACTATGAAAAATTGTATGACTTTATTTGCATATTTACTCTGATAAAAATGGAACAGCATACATATGCATAACCGCAACGCTTAATGTGAATTAATTTTTGTATATCTTTCAACCTGACTGTATCTTCATCATGTTGTGCTGATAAAACTGTATCATATATCACGTTTATCGGCGTTCATGCCCCTGAGAATGGAAAATCTGGAAGTACTGTCGAAGTCAGATAGATGTTAGGGCTATTTGTGTAACTACTGTGTCCGCATATGATTCAAAAGGGTTTATTTTACTTTAATCTCTCACAAGTACTTCAGATGCTAAAGCAAATAGCAATTTGTAGGATCAAAGTAGTTTGTTGAAATTTATATTTCTCATTGAAAATTTGATATTTATGATTGTGACTGGTGTTGAGTGAAGAATTTTCAATTTTTGTTCGTATGTACGTATGCACAAAGAAAAAATACGATACATAAGCGTTATATAGGTATTTAGGTACATTATCTCACACTATGACGTATACGTACAAGGGTGAAAATAAGGGGGACATGGGGACAGCTTGGCCTCCCAAGCCTCCGCCCCAGAGTTGGGAAATTTTATTAGTTGGATCAAAAGTCGGAAAAATCCAGCAAGTCATTTGATACTTGGGAATTTTGAGTTGAGTCAGTCGGGAATTTAACAATTTTTGTTCCTCCAGAAAAACTCTTCGCTATGTTCTTGTGTAAGTACAATACTCATGTAGAATATTTTTTAAAAGTCAACTGGGAATTTTTGTGAGGATCACACGTTTTACCAACTTTGGAATTCTAAATAGAAAGTTATTAAACAAAATGTTGAAAACAGTTTTTGAGATGAATGATTTGGAATATTTCATCAGATTTTCGAATGCACTAGAAAATGGGCAGAAGTTGAACTCTCAACATAAAAATTTCTTTCACTCCATAGATTTCATTTTATGCATTTACCAAATTGAAAATTCAACTTACATTGATATTGTAACAATCGCGAATGTATAATTGATCTTCTGAATTACTTGGGATACCCTGTACAGCTTATTTCATAAAAAATTAATGAAAATTCTGATATTTCTTGAATTTATAGGTAGCTAACAATATTTTAGGCGATAAATTTCAAGCTTTATTATTGGTTTGTTACCATTTTTGAAATAGTTGGCTGTGCCCGAAGATAGAAAAAGTTTTTGGCTATTTTCTATATGCGGAATTGTGGCCTGCGCTGACGACCGAGAAGTTAGTGGTTTACGAAATTCTTATTTTGGCACCAAAATGTAGCCGTATCTGATTGTACAAAATTCAAAATTATTGCCATGTTTTACATTCACGTGAATACGTATAATTAGAATTTACAGAAATGTTTTTCTCTATTTGATGGGTTTTATTCAGCTTCAGACTGTTGGGCTTTTATCCTTTTCTCTGATTTTAACACCGATGGCATTTGATCTTTCCTTTAACTGGCACACCACTGCAAGACTTCTGCATACACGCGTTTACACTTAAGCATCGGATGGATTGTACCCTGAAGCTTTTTGGTGATGCCTTATTGTTACACTCTTCGTATTTTTGCTCTTTCATTCGCGCCAGGCAATGATGGATCGCATCGAAGTTCGTAAAATTGCCGGGGCAAGTGGTACGGTGTCTAAGGAGCCAATTTGGCATGCGTGCATCGCCATACGCCTCACCAATGGATCTTGTCATGATTCATAAACGTTATAAGGCAACAAACCATAGATTTTCAATCTGAGGGGTGTATGCGGTGCAGTCATTGAGAAGATGAAGTACAGTAAATGATGAGTGACATGAGTCGCAATTAGGTGGGTCTGTGCGTAGAATGAGATGAATGTGTGTCAGATGTGTGTGCCCTCTTCGGACGCGTACAGTCATCCTTTCCTTCCGGCGAGAGAAACTAAAAAAGGTAGGCCAATTCTTCAACTGAGGTGTGAAGATTTCGAATAGATATGGATGATTCTGTATGTAGGGTGTACCAATTCACAATTTCTTCTTCTGTAGTCCAGCGCGCTTTCGGCTATTACGCCATCTCGCTCTGGACTACAGAAGAAGAAATTGTGAATTGGCACATCCTACATACAGAATTTACCAAGTTCACTAACACTCCAATATGGACACTAAGATATGGATGAGGATCCAATGTCCAGTGGTGTTAGAAGTGGGTACTGATAGCTCTGTGGATGCTGTTACGTTGAAATTTGAAGTTTGGTTCTCTCTGTTGTGAGCTGGGCAGACATAATTTTGTAACCTTGGAACAATTGTAAATCAGTTGATCCTATACTGCCTGAAGGAGTTGTGGAAGTCTCCCAATATGAATTTATATGATCAGAAGTGACAGAAGTTTACTGACTATAACTGAGGATATGGCGCTTTCGGCGATATTCTAGTGGCTTGGTATTGGTTTCAGCATTAATACTGGCTGTGGGATACGTTTCAGAAGCATTAGTAGCAATCCGTAATCCCTGAGTCTGCATTGTATCCAGCCTTTTTAGGGTAGTTTGGCTAGCAGACGAGTACACAATGGAGCCATAGTCTGAAACTGTACGAATGTGGCTACAGTAGAGACGGAGTAAACATTTTTATCAGCTCCGCAGGTGGTGCCATTAAGTGTTTTAAGCAGGTTGAGACCTTGCTAGCATTTTTGTCGAAGTTCTTGAGCATGTCGGCCCCCAGGTGAAAGTGCTGTCAAAAATGAGTCCCAAGAATTTCGTATTTAATGTTAGCTCCAAGAGCTCCATTGAGAGAGAATTAAATGGGCGATAAATTTTTTTTTGTTGAAAAAAATTGCCATCTTAGTCTTAGCTGGAGCGAAAGAAAACAGAAAGTTCATTGCTGTTTCCACAAATGACAAGATCATTGATCGTGCGCTACAATTGTTTTTGAATGTTTCTTTCACGAGCAAACAGAACCAGGTCATCTGCATAGAGGAGCTGATGCACAGGATATTGGATGAAGCTTTGTATATTGTTGATTGCCAGAATGAACTGGAGGGGGCTTGAGGTGTTCTTGCCGTCTGTCTCATGTGTGATGAAAAGGTCCGGCCAGTAGAAACACCTCTGTATTATTGTTACAAAAAATCTTACATAGACCGACCTATGGAGGGAAACAAATTACAGGCAATTGAAAATGAAAATCGTCTAAAGAACCACAGAGCCGTTGGTTGAAAATGCGCACCATCATTTATTCTATTTTAAATGCAAAAATGGTGAAGAGACGAAGAGTAATAGGTTGGAGATGCTTCTATTCGCTGATGTTCGTTAGGTTGGAAAATAAGGTGCCAAAAGCAATTTGTAATAATAATCAACCATAAAGATGAGATATCTGGTGATATTTCATGGCAAAGCTGATATAATTAGAAAAACAATTGTGACATTGGCAACCCGCTGTCAGATATTTGGAAATTATGCTTTTTGGGTGTTTTCTATCTCAGGAAGATAAATCAGATCTGGCCAGAAAAATGAAGAAATTCTCAATAGCTTAGTAACTTATCAACATAGTACTGATTAAGAACACAGAAAAGGAACAAAAATACGGGTATTTGCAGGGTTATTAACTTTGAGTTGAAGTTTTTAAGAAACAGCTAAAGACACATTGACGGAAAACTCGAAAATACACTCGCCCAATACCCTCATTCATGATGATGACGCCGATCAGAGTCTTGTAAACATGAACACCGGTGATTATAATAACGAGAACCCATGAACCGATTCAGAAACAATTGGAGTCGAACGTGAGCAGGAAAAGAAACAGAGTGGGTGGCAGGACAGTGTTGTAGAATTTGTTTAAGAATATGGAAAAGAAGTAAAAGTAGACGGATGGCTTTTAACTACAGCTACTAGGCTTGATCCTCTAACTGCCTGATAATAATAATAATAATAATAATAATTGTTCATGGAAAGTAAGTCTGCATAATTTGTTTAGAATAACGCGCAATTAACATCAGATAATAGATATAGGTTTGGCTCTAGATATTTGTTGAAAGTCCGAATCTTTTTTTCGGGTCAGGTATGGTGCTTGTTTTTTCCGTTTTGATTTTTCAGCATAATATACGAGACGTTTTCATGGTTTCAGAAAGAAACGGTGAATGAATTGTAGTTAAGTCCAATCGCTTTTTGAAGTGTTACCTCCTGTTGTTCGATTGGCCTCCTCGTTAAGCCGTATGTTCTTACTTTTCTTGGGCCGTACTTATGGCACGTTAGACCGGATCCTAAGGTTTCTTCCAGGAAAGAGCCCTCATAAATATACTTTTTTGTTCTTTAGTCAAGAGACAAAATCGGAAATTATTGGCAAAATCGTTTAAATCGGCCAAAACTATCGAATAAGAAGAAAAAGCGCGAGGATATCCTCTACTCTCAAATAGTTTCTGAAGATGAAATATTTGGTTTACTCGTAGTAGCATAGCCAGCTTCGTGTGCGAGGGGGAATCTGGTCTTGACCAGGGAGGATGATGCTAAAATTAAAAGAAAAAACATTAATTGACGAAGTCGCGAAGGGAGTACAGACCATCTGGAATCCTCTGGCTACGCTACTGTCTATTCATATTACACGGGTCCTAAAATCGTAAAATTTTCGAACCAGCCCTCCCTGTCTTATTTGGTTTGCCTCCTAGGATCTACTATTGATGATTCCTGTACGATACACGCATACTAGTCTTGTACCATTCTGCTTTAATTTTTTACAAATTTGTTCAGGTAAATGCGTTTTTACTGTATTGATATAATGAGTGCAAATTGTGCAACTTTAATGTTCTGTATCAGGTTTAAGTAATAGTATTACTTAGAAACGTATAATTGGTTGTAGCTTCACCTGTGTGGAAGTATTTAATATGACTAAAAATATTTCGTCTCGTTGTACCTCTTTTTCACGTCATTCTTGTCTTAGACCAGCATACAAAAAGTAGGTAGGAATATTATATTTTATTAAAATATTTTGTTATTCAAAAGAAGCAGGTTGCGATGTTGTAAATTTTACCTTCCTTCTACAAATTTCATGGCTGGCGGTGTTTCAAAGTTTGAATTTTTCAGATAACGTGTGAAAAATTTGAAAGTGCATACTTCATTTATCTATTTAGGTCCTCGTGATAAATATTTATCTGTTTCGTTTATTTTTTGTTCTGTTTTGCCCTGTGGGAGTTGTTATGATTGCTCGGTTGATAGTGAACTGTGACTGTATGAATCCTTATTTTGTTTTCAATAGTAATTATCGACGCAAATATGTATCCACCGATTACCTTTCTGGAATAGAAGTACATTTAGCTTGTAAAATAAACGTAGAAACTTTCCGAATCTAACTGCAGTATGTGTATCGCGAATACCTCGAGGACTGCCAAATGGTCATTTTGAGATTTCGTGGATTTAGTTAGACTACATAAAGCTGCTTCCAGTTAGCCGCAACATCATGCTAGAAATCATAATGGCTCCACTAACATATATCATAATATCTCATCCTTTAAATTTTATCAGATCAGCTGAATTGAGTTCAACAAAGCAAAATCAAATCGGCCGGCAGGAGTCAAACTATCAAGCCCAGATTTGCCGCATTTATGTATATATAGACATAGAGAGTTCTGTAATTAGCTTGAATTCTGATACACATTTTTTGACTGTTACGTTAACAGAAGCAGGCTACTTTGGTCACTGGATTTGGTGCACCGGTGGACAGCAAAACCGCCACATTGACTGTCGGCCCTCATGGACCTGTTTTGCTGCAAGATCACATTTATTTAGATGAAATTACCCATTTTGATCGTGAACGCATACCAGAACGAGTTGTGCACGCCAAAGGAGCGGGTATGATTATTCTTCATTTTCAGTTTAAAATGTTTCGTTGTTTAGAAAACGAAGTAATATCGACAAGAAGTAGACAGTAGCGTGATTATTTTTACACCTGTTCGTTTTTTTTTTTAAATTCGTGCTAGACTTTCGAGAACTCTGCTGGATAGAAATTTCGTCACTGGTGGCCGTAGAGTGAAAGTTTGTAGTACTTCAGAAATGACTTTCCTGGAAGTAGGTGTGTAACATGTGCTATAGTTTTTTTGAGGGAGCCGAGGAATTCAAGGAGAAATGAAATTCTCCAGAAAGATGGAGAGGTGACCCGTAGATCTCTAGTCTCCGCCTCAGAGTTTCCGTGAATAGCGAACGTATGAAAAGAAGTTGACTACCGATTTCTTTAACGGTTCCGAATTTGAAGTTCTTATCCATCAGGACATCATGTTTGGTTTAGTGAAAGGAAAAACTAAATAATTGATTGGTAACTCAGATGCTTAAGTTCGAGGAAATTTTGTAACGTGATAGTTACAACTGCCATGTACTGTGCCCTGTGCAGAGTTCTGTATACATTCTACATGCTCATCATTTCTGTCCTTACACTCAAAGATCATGATTCGCAGTTAGTACGTATTTTCAGCCTAATTGTTCTTAATGATTTCGGATCTTCCCGTTCGTTTTCTCTGTTTCTTTCTGCGTCTATTAGAATTAAATAGTACTAATTAACATTAACATGTGGGGTGTTACATATAGAATATAAACTGTTCGGCGAGTCATTTAAATCTGATGAAGTCGTTAATGCGCAGTTACAGTAGTGTATACGAGTGAAGTTTTTTTTTTCCTCCAAATTTTAATCAGCGTCTGGGTTGTCACTTGTATTCTGTGCTATGTCTGCTACTGTGAAATTTTCAGCTGCTGTTTTATTAGCCCGCTCTGAAAGTTTTTATCGCCGCCTACCGACTTCTGACTTGATGGAAAGATTGGCTCTCGGACTAGAAAAATTTTATTATTAGTATCACTACTCCGTAATGTGTACAGCAGTGATAGAGACGGCAGTTTTTGTGTGACGAACCTAAAGATCTAGAGAACAAGCAAATCAGACATTTTTCGGTAAATTTTCCTCTCTTGTATTCCTTGCAATAAAGGAACATCGAAGAAAGTTTGTTCTTGGTAGTTTATGGCGTGAAACTGGAATTCACTATAACTTCTGAGTTATGCACCTAGACTGTAGATGTGACAATTTTGAAAAACTTTATTTTGCTCATACGAAATAAAGAATTAAAGAGCCTGAGATGAAGGTTCCGAATTATTATTTTTCCTCGGTCCCGCCTCCGGAACTTCAGTGAACCTGCTCGTATGTCTTATCAGTTAGTGATCCTATGTTTTATCAGTTTAGTTTAATTTCGGTTGCAGATAAAACGGTAAATAGACCATTTTTAATGAGAGTGTGACGCGCGTTTCACAGAGCATCTTTTTTGCATTTCATATTTTTCACGTCGTTTCGCTGAAGGTGGTGGTTTTTTAATGAAATATCAAAGGTTTTCCATCAGGTCTTGTCTAAACATCAGCACCGCGATACCCACTATTCATGAAATGCAGCTAGATTTCAGTTTAGATTGTCGCGTACCTAACTCGGGCTGGCCCGGTTGGTCCGCAGAGGAAGCTGGTCAGCTGTTGGGTAGCGGTACCCGGCGGTCACGGATTGTAATTCGTAAAGTAGGCCAAGAGAGGGCGCAGCAGCACTTTTGACTTACATTGGTTTCGGTAAGGCGGCTCTAAGGGGAGGTATAACGGACAGCCATTTTGATTGTAAGAAATAAACATACCTCGTGTTGAGAATGAGAAATTGTATACCTGCTTTTCTTGCAATCAAAATGGCTGTCCGTTATACCTCCCCTTAGAGCCGCCTTAGTTTCGGGAGGAAGCGGAGCCAGAGCCGGTGCGAGGGGGTGTCAAACCCTTCCAGTCATTTTTAATTCTGCAATTTAGGCAAAATTTCGGAAATTAATATTTTTTTAACCCACTGATTTCATAATTATTCATCCAACAAATCAAAAGCTTTTTTGTTTGTTTTTTTGCTCTTTTTTTGTGTGTGTGTGTTTTGATACTTAGGAATTTTGCTTAAGAACTTGAGAAGTTGGGAAAATCCAACAAGTGTTTGGTCTAAAGGTTTTTTTTTTGTGCTTTGATATTTGGGAATTTTGATTGAGAAGGTAAGAAGTTGAGAAAATCCGACAAGTCTAATTTTTCTTTGTTTTTATACTTGGAAATTTTGAGTTGAATTAGTTGGGACTTTCACACTGTCCCATCCTCCCAGGAAAAACTTTTCGGCACGTCCCTGAGCGGAGCACGGGAGAAATGCAGACGATATTGGTTTCCTGAGGGTGCATATCAATTAGGCCGGGTGATTACCTGTGGAGGCATTCGGACAGTTTAGTTTGCAAACTGAAAGAATACTTACAATTGAGGAGCCCACTTCCGAAGTGACCTAACTGCAACATTATGATTTCATGAATTTTTGTTTTCAACACGCTGTCTTGCCGCACTAGGGGCATACTTTGCAAAAAGAAAAACGACAAATTTTTCTTGAAGGTTGAACTTATTAATACCTTACCTTGGGTTCCTCAACTGTAAGAAAGTTTTCTTTTTCTTTAAATTTTATTCAGTGTCTTATGCTTATATAACCGCATACTCGGCATTGCCAATCGACTTGCTTGGTAACTGGTTCACAATAAAGCGGAAGGCCAGATACAAAACTGTGTTGTTCCATCCCTGCACGGGGTATTGGAAACGTAATGAGAATAATGATCGAGGAATTATGGGAAGCAAAATGCCCCCGTTTTACAAAAAAAAAAAAAAAAAAAAAAAAAAATGTTACGAGTACATTAGCTGAAAGGAAGAACTAGTAGATTCTAGGGCGACAAGTGTGTTATTTCAAGATGATTGTCATGTGCTCAGTAGCTCGGTTTAATGTGCTAAATCCTGAAGTGAACACTTGTGTATCGTTATTTTTGTACGTATAGTTTCTTGTACTATGGAATAGACTGAGGGCAAATTAACGGATTTGGTACGTGAGGTGAGAGATTGCCCTGTCCTGTGGGATCCTCACCACCCTGAGAAGAAGACCCGTGCAAAAAAAACTTCTTGGGTTTCACTTGTCTCCTTTCTTGTGAGGATGCAATTATGATTCGGACTGGGCAAACAACAACATGGGAACTAAACCTAACTGATGAGCAAACGGTAATGGTTACTTTAACTCCCATAAGAAAAACATGCAGAGCAAAGATCATTATGTTACTACTTGAGAGTAAGACATTTCTTAGAAACCAAGGTATACATTTTTAATTCAGAAGGTTTTTAGCATTTTTTGCTAATGAACTTCTGGTTACCAACAAATTATTTATTCTCAGGTAGTAACATAATGATCTTTGCTCCGTATGTTTTTCTTATGGGAGTCAAAAGGTAAAAACGTTCGTTGGCCAAAAGTTGGGTATTGCTGACAGTAACCAAGAACTGTAACTCATTCTGTGACGTCAGATCACCGTTCGCTTATCAGAAAATACCTATTCGACGCTAGCGCTTCTACAGTTTGCACAGTCCCAATTGCAGCAGCAATAACTGCGTCATCGTCATCACTCATCCTCAAACGAAAATATTCACTCAACACGACAACTTAATTTAGCCTCAAAACGAGAACTACATCGGGCACGACGAAATATTTTTCGTATTCCCGGTTGTTTTCGCCATGATTTCGTGAAATAGTAGAAAATTTCATGAAAATGGCGAGAAGTGTGTAGAGGAATGTTTCACGTTTCATTTTCTTTTTTTCGTAAAACATCTTGAAACGCGGCATGAAATAGGAAATGTGATAAGTGTGTAGCCGGCATTAGAGTTTTTATTGGATGAAAAATGAATTATTCAAGAGTGATTATGAAGGTCACTGAATTCAGTTTCAATTGTCGTGGGGCATTGTTATGGGAAATTCCACGAAGAACTAACTTCCTTAAATTCTTCGTTTTCCCTCTCTAGAAGGGCGAGCATTTGGGGGCTTGAGCCCACTCCCCCTTCCCCGGAAATATTCCACTTTCATTTGTGTTAAAGTTCTCGGTACTAGGAGTTTTGGAATAATTGGATTATTCTTTGAAATTTCCGCTAGAGACTTTCGTTTTTCAACTGCCCAGTAGTCCAGACCCCTCGCCAACTTTCTTGTCTCACTGCTGGAAACAGTGTTGTGGCTGTCAGTATCCATATGAGCCTTAGCGTGCCCAAGACTGCAAAAAAAAGGATGCCAAGAGAGACAGTAACTCCTCTCCCTCGTAGCAAACGGGAAAATCCATTGTTACCTCTTCTTTTTACCGGAAAATTGATTGATAACTCCTCCGCTTGCTAAAATTCGCTTCTTTAAAAATTTGGTTTGCCTTCCCCTTCCTGCCTTATATCGGTGGCTGATTAGAACACTCTGTGCTTTTTTGACTTTTTGTCTGACTGTCAGTGAACTAGTCATTCAGTCTATGAGTATGACTATCTGCCTGTCTGTCTGACTGGCTAGCGAGATATCGAAGTGAAATTTCATATGTGGTTATGAGACTTGGAGTGTGTGGAGAAAAAATATGATATGTTTTTTGGGTTTAAAAAAAATGATCCAAGCTAAAATTTTCTTTCTGGCCGAATTGTAATTTCGGGAATGAGAGAAGATAAATTTAATTTTGATAGAGGAGGTAGAAAACATGTGTCTTTGCCTGTTGGTCTGTCTATCTGTCTGGCTAGTTGATTTTTTTCGTGTTTATCCGTCCGCCAGTGAGTGAGCGAGTAAGTCGGTCTCCAAATCAGTCTGTTGTCTGTCTGTTTCTTGACCTAACTAGATCCTAAAGTTGCAGACCAGATCCTGACCATTTTTCGGACTTCGTCTGGTAAACTATTCTGTGATGTTTTCGGCTACGAGAGAGGAGTGAAAATGGGGGCCATTTGCCTAGTTTAGAAATGTAAATATTTTGCTTTCAAAAAATGGGTATAAACGTGCGAAAGTATCATATTTTTGTAGATGAACAAGAAACATTTTTTGTATGGTCAAATTTTCTGAGTATAAGGGGAGAGACTATGTTCCACGGCCGGCACTATTTCATTTTCCAGTGTGGTGCAAGCTCAAGACCATTGACGGAGGTAATTTCTAGGAAAGGGGTAAAATTTTTGTCTCAAACCGTAAATAAAATTACAATTTTTCTCCCATTTTAATTTGAGTGATCGAGTTCTGTGTGTCCCCCCCCCCCGTCATTTAAAGAAAAAAGTAATTAGATTTCCAACCAGGTGCGTTATACCTGATTGGAAAACCAGTTAGATGCAAGCGCACGCTTGCTACTGGGAATTTGCCGGCCAGGAATTGGACAAAGTACATTCATGTACAAAGACGGATCGTATGAGTATTGCGGAGATTATTTTTCAGTCGTTCTATGCCACTGCTGAGTTACGAAGTTATGACAAACAGATGTACTTCTGATGTTCTCAAAACAGCATGCTCGTTAACAAGTTTTGATAGTATTAAATTTTGGTTGTGCTTGTTCGAATTGTAAACTTTATTTGAATTGCAATAAACTTCCTCTTGCGAATCGATATAAAATTCATCTATTGTCTTTAGCGCATGAAGAATTAGGTACGATTTCCTAATCCTAAGATGCCACTTGAATTGGTTGAATTGAGTATTATACAAAAACGTTTTCTAACTCCATGAATTCGTTTAATTCAAGTTCGAGAGTGATTGTTTTGTAGACACTTCATAGAGAAAGTGTTTGCTGCATGATTACAGTCTGCAGCTTCGCAGTTTGAAGCTTTGAACTTACCATTGTGTTGTTAAGTGTGCCTGTGGTTTCATCCTAATTATGTACCTTTCATCTATCAGCTCTTATGTTAAGAAAAAAAAAAAGGCCTTAAACATAATTACTATCGATAGGTCTTTTTTTCCGGACGTCATTTCCAACGACGGTAGTAGCGTAGTCGGGAGGAGGGGGCGAAGGAGGTGGTGCAAGCACACACTTGCTGTGGGGGTTCGACGACCATTGGGACTCGTAATCAAAGTGGCTGACATCTAGCGGATGTTTTGTGAATCCTCATGGAGAAAAAATGAATAGGTCGCGCGGGTCGGGCCGGCCTCCTAGTTAAATTTTTCAATCGCATGTTCGAATATGTAGCTTCCTACAGTTCAAATTTGAAGCATGTCCGTCATTTCTTAATTTTATAATGACTTTTTGGAAAACCCGTATTTCCCATTTACGGTAATGTTATTTTCGTCTGTGATCACCCAACCTTCCATGAGGAAGTGCATTCCGTTCCACATCCCAATGCTATGTTCCTAAAAATTTTGGTTGAGCAGAGGATTCTCTGTATTAATTGGAAACGACACATTGGGTTTATAATACTCCTCAGAAAACATCACATAGCCTCCTCTCTTTGTCCCTGTTAATTCAGCGTTCTATCGGGATTTCTTCCCCTGTACCGATACATAGTGTCATAATAAATTTTTAAAAATGTCACTGAAATCTACATTTTTTAGTTTTTTTACCGCTTGAAATTATCGAGGGGAGGGGGCGAATTTTCGTCCTAAAATTCTTCATAATGAAAAGTTTTAGCATATAAATTAGTCACGTGGCCACGCTGGTTGATATAAACGTGTAAACTTGTATGTACACTCTGTGTGCTGGCCTTGAATAGCAACTTCGTCTTAGTTCCGTACAAATCAGTGAATCTTGTAATTTATTTTTGAGGGCTCATTTCGATCAAAGAAACTCAACTCTGACTCAGTAGCGTAACTACTCATTCCTTCGGGGGGGGGGGGGGTGGAAATCATAGAATAAAAAGTAGGTATATTTTTTCACCGAGTTCAAAAAAAGAAACAAACTGGTTAAGTGAAAAGGATCATTCAGATAAGCAAAAAAATATTCGAATGGTCTATTTTGAGATCACCAATACTTTCCGAAAAAAATTTTACCTACTTTTAAAGGGTTCTGGGGAGAGGGGGTTGTCCTCAAATCCCCACCCCCGTATTTACGCCACTGCTCTGACTTGACCCCTCTGAAATTAGGATTAATATCGGGGATCCGGACCCGGAGCCAGAGGTCGGAGCTTTGATACCAGTCATTCTCTAATGGAGCCGGAGTCTGCAAAATATTATTTGTTAGAACCGGAGCCGGAAACGGAGCTCGAAGAAATTATTTTTTGGAGCCGCGGAGCTGGAGTCAGTTTTAGAGTTTTACTGGAGCAGGAGCCGTCTCACCACTATTCCCTTTCTCTCTTCCTCAACCTCCTTCGCACTTCTCTATTCTTTCCTCTCACCTCTTCATCTTTCCTTCTTCCCGTAAAAATAATGGGAGCTAGAATAAAGCCCACATTTTTAATGGAACTGGAGCTATCGAGAATTTGTTGCCGGAGCTAGAGCCAGAGTCTAAAAAGAATATTTGCTGGGGCCGGAGTCCGATAAAAATAATTTACCGGAGCCATAGAGCCCAGAAAAACTCTTTTCCACAATTAGGGAAGTCGGAGTCAATTTCAAGAATATTTGGTGGATTTGGAACTGAATTGAAATTCGCTCTGGAGCCAGCTTTGAGCACGGACTTCGGGTCCCTGATTAATATTATCTGATCTCGAGACTTTTTTGAGTTCCGGGATTGGAAGTGTATCAGAGAGGATTTTGTTACATGATTACCATAATTAATGGACGGGTATAAATTTTGAAATTGCACTCTTCTATCTTCATCAGTTCCGGAGATATGTGACTTCGTGCTTCGTGGTATTTCAACAAGCCTCCGCTACAATCTAAATTAAAGTCGGTCTGTAGAAGCAAAGTTGGAAAAGATTCGAATCCAAATGATTCGAATATACTTTTGGGAGTTGGATTCGTATCAGTGATTCGAATCCAATGGACGACCTGGATTCGTAAAATTGATTCGAATCTTTTAAGTGGATTTGTTGGAATTTTTTAATCAGTCGTATTCGGCGCTAGAGTCATCTAATATGGCCATCCATTTTTGTCACTTTTTTTTATCGAAAAAAATATCAAAAAACGTAATAAAAGCTACAAAATTCCTTCTGGCCTCTTCAGTCGAAACATTAAATTTAATTTCTTCGGAAACTACATTGCTGAAAATATGTTTACCATGATTACATCGAGTAAGATCCAGTTTTTGGAGTAATTTCGTCTCTCTGAAGAAAGAAAAATGTCCACGATTGCTGAGTGAATAAAATTGGCTTATCCAGCACTCACCAGAGTCGCTAGTGTTGTTCACATGTACACACTAATACTAGCATACGAAGAAATCTGGAATGAGGTACCTGCTGATAATAGACATGGGGAAAAATCTTTAAATTCATGTTATGAAAGTTTCCGAGAAGATTTAATTCTATAAATTAGTGTATTTATAGCTCATTGTGTCCAAAATCGATATACCTAATCAGAATCTTCAATTCAACTTTCATTATTTAGAAATCTCGATGCAACGTAAATTTTTTATGCAAAACGAGCTCCAGATACCTCATTTCAATTAGTTAGTATAAAATCCGCCAGATGTCGGCCACTATGCTTGGACAGGCGAATAGGTATCGTTTATTTTGATTTTGTAACACCAAAAAAAAAAAAAAGATTCCATGATTCCTGGATTCGATGATTCGTGGAATTCGAATCCACAAAAAAATCCACTTCATTTATTCGAATCCGATTCGAATCACAGTAAACGTAAATGATTCTCGAATTATATTCGAATCCAAAAAAAGATAGTGATTCGTGGATTCGGATTCGAATCCAATTTTAGTGGATTCGTTTTCAACCTTGAGTAGAAGGGAATTTTAAGAGACGGGTAGAGTACCTACAGAAGCATATCTTAGCTTATTCACGTCTCGGTAGATGGCGTGGTTGTTTCGGAAATAATTTTTTTGACTCTCATTACTCTACCAGTGGGACATACGCTGTCCCAGGCCCACTGAGGGCTCAAGGGGGAGTGAAAAATTCTCCGACACTGGGAATTGGGAGCGAAAGGGTTAAAGCTGCATTTTGGCCAAAAAATTCTATTAGCTTTCCAAAATAAGACCTAAATCTACATAGGTGCTTTTTCTTCTGCTTTTCTGAACAGAGCAAGTTGTGCACTCACCTCGACGTTTTCAGTTCCGCGGCTTATTCAGATTTTGAAGAATAGTTTTCTGGGTGTATATTGAAAGTCTTGATTGTAGTTCGGTCCGCCTCCTCGTGGTACACTCTGGATGACGCTAAATGGACTGGGACGCAATGGAGCTGTGAGCCTGGACGCAGCCAAACTCTACATCGGGTCGCAATGAAACCATTCATTTTCTTCAATAATTTATCTCCCCTTACTGATCCGGACGCAATCCGGCGACGCCCATACAGTGTGGAAGTGTGAAGAGTGGACCTACGATAACTGTATCAACTGTGAGCGATAATCATATTGTTGTGACTTCTGTCGTGACGCATAGTTAATTATTGACTTGTAATATCACGTTCAATCTCATTTAAACACTATTTATTTTCGGGGGTCCAAATTACCGACACTTTTTCAGATATACGTTTTGAGTTGTAGAAAAATTGGAATTACGGGGACACTAATACTTTTTGGAACATTTGAACAAATGATGCCCGTGTAGAACACTTTTCTTCGAGTACTCATAAGAGAAAATTGACAGTTGACTGATCAGGTTCTGAGAAATAGTCCAAAACAAAAAGGGGGTCCAAATTAGTACCTCTTCCTCTTATCATGTGTTGATATATAGAGTGGTCCAAAAGTCTTTTCACACTTTTGAGAAAGTTGTGTCCTGTGCATGTGAGCCGCCGAAAAATGCTATGGTGACACCATAACATACACGAAAATGGTAAAAATGAGATGGGATGGTTATTATTTCATTACCGAAGTATCATCCCACCGCAGTGTCCATTATCTGCGTAAGAAATTCGAACGTATTATATTCCTTTAGTTGTTTTCCGCATTTTATTTTGGTGTGAAGGGACTTTTGGACCATGTGAAAAGACTTTTGGACCACTCTGTATTACAGAAAAAGAAACAATACATTACACTGTTGAAAAAACAAATGCTGAGTACCTGTACATGTAGTCGCTCTAGGGGCTCCAGAGGCGTCCATTTGCGCTCGCATGGGTGAAAAAACTAATATGGGCAATTTTTAACCAAATAGCAATCCTTTTCTGTTTATTAGTTTCAGAGTCTTCCAGAAATTATGAAAGTACCTTAAAAATATATTATTAAGGAAACTGAAATTGAACTGATTACTTTGTAGAGGAAAGAGTGAAATCACCCTGCTTAGGTGTGTCCATGGTGAGATATTCTTTCCTCAACAAGGTGTATTTCTTAGGATTTTCAAATTATCGATGAGTCGAATAGCAAATCCTATATCCAACACTGAGCATACCCTCAAAGAAATTCCTGTGTATTCTGTAAAAGGTGAAATTTCAACATTCTTGTTACGTTACGCTGAAATTGGTGTAATTACGGTAATCTTACCCGCTTATTAGGTACTTATTATCTTAGATTTGAGGAAAGCTATATCGCATCGAAATAGCAACCTCTTTTAAACCCGATTATATCGGTTAATTAACTGATAAGATCGATGTATAGTCTTCGAACGAAATAATGGAAGATGAATGATTCTAAACGTAACCGTTGGTACGAGAGTGAGTTTTTCTTTATCGTATTTCCGAGGAAAGTCACTCTTGATCGACGACTTACACATGTTAGCTTCATTTAGTGCTGCCAAAGTCAACGCTCTTGTACTTCACTTAACGGAGTTCCGAGTTCGTATATTTGTGCATGTATATCGACTATCGAGGTCACAAAAACATGTTAATGAAAGCACAAACAGCAAACGAGGAAACGAAACGAACGCTCCTAAATAGAATTTTGTATGAGCGCTGTCTCTCCTCAAACCCGCTTGCTCCTCATTCTCGCAGTCGAGTCTCCATGCTCGATGATTTTTAATAACTCTGGTGAGAAACCGGTCAGCCGTGTTTGTATTTAAACTTTCAGTGCTCGAATATTTTCAGTTTGGTATGTACGAACTTCACTCGTTGTCCTTGACACGTTTACGCAGCGGGTGGGTTGGTCTATCGTTTCAAAAAGTGAAGAAAAAAAAATTGATACATAAATAGAAAAAAGAAGATTTATCGACTGTCGATTAAAATGAATAGTCTGATAACAGGTACCGGTACGTCGATTTGAACTCCCTGCACTTGTATTTGTTGGTATATTCGTAGTTGCTGGTTTGTGCCCCGCAGCAAACCATCATTAGTGAAGTCTCTTTCGTCCTCAACGTGTTTTATTGTTTCTTCTACATGCTCAATTGCTGGCAAATACCAAGATTTACGCGCGATCATCTCGAATAATGAAGCTCGACGAATGTCTGTATTCTGCGGATACACGTTTTCAGCAAAACCAACTAGTTTGAAATTCTGTACCGAAGTTCCGTTCGTTCTGGCGGAACAGAAAGTCTGTGGACGAATTCGTTTGTAACGATGGGTTGTTAGGTATTGAAATTACACAACATTGTGGCTATGGGTGTCTGTAATTATACCTATAAGATTCGAGTTAACGCCACCGGGTTCATTATCTGCTTCATCGAGTTATGCCTATTTATAGTGATGAGCTATAAAATCGCCACTCAGTTGGGGTACTTGGTAGTTGTTGAAATTGCGACTCAAGGTGAAAATACAGAGGCGAACACAATATCTATTATATTGTATCGTGTTTCGATGGTTACACAGTCTATGGGCTTTACATCTTAAATTGTAAGCGCAGTTCCTACATAATTATATTACGTGAACTCCTTTACGGAAGCTACACCAAATTAAAATGCTCTCCAGGCTTCAGCAAGACTAGTTAAGACGATATCATTCGGAAAAGGACATATACCTTGTGTATGTCCTTTTCAAGGCGACGTCAGATTCTGGTTGTACGTGTTTCGAACTATCACATACTCCAAGATCACTTTGTACGGACTTACAGTTTTTTGGCAATCGCGAGTCAAAGATATTGCAAACTAATGAAAAATTGATCAAAATTTTCAGTCCCATTTCGCATACTTAAGTCGGCTGCACATTACGCTGACGTTTCGTGTTAACACGACACGTGTCGAAAACAAAATCATCTAGTTCAATTGGACTGTTCACACTACACTGATGTGTCGCCATAATGCGTCATCTGACGACTCATCAGTGTAGTGTGAACGCTCCAATTGAACTAGATGGTTTTGTTTTCGTCATACTATGTCGTGTTAACACGAAAACGTCAGCATAGTGTACATCTAGCTTAAGTCTTTGAGCGACTTTCAGGCCCGTTTCGTTCGCCCTTATTAAAGCGCTAGAATACACGAGTGGGGACATACGCCATTTTGGATCCAAAAGCGCCCGTCGATGCCGGATCCGACTGTGCGGAGCGTATCGCTTAGTCAATTCGGCATCGACGGGCGCTTTTATATCCAAAATGGCGTATGACCCTACTTGTATTTATAGCGCTCTAGCCCTTATTACGCCTTTTCCAGGCGTTTCACCCAGTTTCCGATAGATTTCGCTGCTACTCAATTTTTTCGTTTTCAAACAGGATAACCGAGCGGACACACCCGTCCCCAGCACTTCTATCTTCCTACTATTGCCGCCAATGCTACCAAATTTATTTTGCCAAACTCCGGAAGATAGTCCGGAAAAATCTGGACACAAATGTGGTGTCCAAAGGGGAAAGGGACTTTAGAATGAAAAAATTAAAAATCATTTTTTCAGCTTTTCTGGCGTAGAATTGAGTGTAGAATAATACTCCATGTTTAGTTTTACCAGTTATTGTAAAAAGTAATAATAATAAACTACCCCGAGTTTCATAAGTTGAAAAAATACATTACAACCATTGAAAAAAATGCATTTAAATTTACTGAAAAATAATGAAAAAATTATGTATAAGGAATAAAAGGAGATTAATGTTTTTCATAGGAAATTTCATGCAGAATTCAATTTTATTATCAGTTTTACCAAATAATGCGCCCGAAATTAAATTGACAGAAAAAGGAAATTCCTGATTAAAAATCACTCAAATTTTTAGCACAACAAATTACTAGAGATTAAATTGAAGTTAAGAACCTCTCATTCGGGAAACCGAAAATTCTTTTACTATTTTCTTTTCATTTTGAAACAATGCATAAGTCGACAGCCTAGGAGCATTTCTCCCCTTTATATCTTTATATTGAATTTGAATCAGAGCTGAGAAATTAGGAATGGTTTCGGGTCAGTGATTTGAATCTAATGAACATTATGGATTCGTGAAATTTATTCGAATCTTTTTAGTGGATTCGTCAGGATTGTACTTTTTTCTATCTGTTTGTGAATGTCACGCTGATAGCCCATAATTTTAGGGGGGGGGGACGAAAAAGAGAATAACCAAAAACGCGCTGAAGAAAGATGATTATTTTCAATTATTTTTAATTAATTATAATGGCGGATCCGAAAAAAATAGAAGACGACACTGGGAAAGTTGATTTGGATGCCGGAACCGGTCGATTCGTGGATTTGAATCCGCAGATCTACTCCACTTATTTGAATCCGATTCGAATCACAGCAAACGTAAATCATTCTCGGATCATATTCGAATCAAAAAATTTTTTTTTAAATAATTACTCGTGGATTTTGAATAGAATCCAATTTCAGTGGATTTGTTTTTGCAACCTTTTCTGAAAAAGGATGCTTTGGGTGAAAAGAAAACTAAATGAACTGAATAATAATTATTAAGATAAAAAAAAAAACAACGAGAAACACTTTTTCCAGTCCAGTTTAGTATTCCGAAATTAGGACATTTTTTGTCTAAGGATGAAAAATCCGGAGATCTACTGGAAAATCCGGACACTTGGCAGCATTCAATGCCGCTCGCATTGTCTTGCTCTTACCAGCATGAAATTTAGCAAGTGTTGCTACACAACCCCACGCTATTTTCCTCCCAAATCTCTCATTGATCCGATAAATACAGCGTAGATAATGACAAAATAGCGAACCTTGACTATTGAGTGCCCCTCGTAATGTGTTTATTTTCATTTTATCCCTTCTTATAACCTTATTATTTTTATTTTTAGAACCATTTGTGTTCTTATTATTATAGTAAATGCGTATTCTACATCTGTGCACCGTACTGTACATTACACCCCACATTCAATATACCCGATTCTGTATCATTTCAAAAAGGACATATAACTTCTCAACTTTAAACAGCTGTAGAAACTAGTCAAGTTGTGCTACATCGAAAAATCCAATTGAGTTACACTTCCAGATAGTCCATTAATAACAGATAAAAAGTCTCCAGGACACTCCCACTATAACTACTTTTCATTTCACTTCCAAACCTGAAACCTATTTTTGAAAATGCCCTTTTTCGAATGTCATCGTCAGTTTGAAGAAAAGTACGTGTCCATTTCTGTGGCTCTCTTCTCTCTGCGAAGTAACTATTTTAAATCTGTAAGTTGACTTCGACTGTAAGGTCTGGAAAGACCAGGATCCTGTCCAAAAAATCGACTTCGGCCTCCTCCCCTAATAATATATTTTTAACGTATTTGAAACATTTTTTGAGGACTGAATTGACCGTTGAAGGGGGAGGGGTGTTGCCCCTAGCCCCCGCGAAATTTTCTTATGTGGCTATAGTGTGTCTATATTCATAGTTTTTAGTGTTATTTCTATTCCAGGGACATCACCTCAAAAGTCAAGTGTCTATGTCTCCTCGAGTTGGCCTAAGATTAATTATTGTTTCTCATCGCAGGTGCGTTCGGTTACTTCGAAGTCACCCACGATATCACCAAGTATACGAAAGCATGCCTGTTCTCGAAAATTGGGAAGCGGACGGACCTCGTGGTGCGTTTCTCGACCGTGGGTGGAGAAAGTGGTTCCGCTGATACAGTAAGGTAAGTTGTGGGGAAGAAGGTGAATGTGAATGTGCATTTACAGCTAATTATGTTTTACGAACATTGTATTACGTACTAATGATGAAAATTTATTTTGGTTTTGTGGGAGAAGGTTCATAGTGATGAAAATGCTTACTCGTGGCTAATAATTAGTTAATAGGTAGATGAAAGACTGATTTTTGTGTAGGTATGTCGTATGCTATTATGAAGTTGGTTTTTTACACTCCCATCCGTTATGGCTGAACGAAAATAATTTCTTTTTAAGTTTTGATGACGGACCTATGATTGGAAAGTTATGGAAAGAACTTGTGCTTAATTAAACTTGCAGCTTTATGCAATATTTTGCCTCAAAAAGTTGGACTTTGATACTGTTTAGGTTTTTTTCAGGCTTAATTAAAGATTTTCAAGACTCGTTCAAATTTATGTAAGACTTCCACATAGACATGTTTCGGACTTTTCATAATCGTCTGGATATGTTCAGAATTCTCTAATATTTTCCCGGACTCGGGAGACTATTTCAGATCTGATTGACACTACCTGAAACTTATCCAGATCCTTACGATACAGTTAGAATTCTTTCACATTTCTTGAGACTTCTCTTAGGACTGTTTTAAATCAGCTGAAACCTTTGTAGACTTGTTAAAAACTCGCTCATTAATGATTTTTTTAGACTTAGAAAAAAATACTCTGTAGAGTATTGCAGACTGTTCTATATACATACGTATATTCAAGACAGTTCCGAACTCATGAAAAATATTCCGGATTTAGCTAATCGTAAGACTTTTCAAGATTTTTTAGGTTTGTTCAAAACTTTTCTGAGACCTTTCAAGAATTTCTTGAAATGAATTCAGACCTTTTCACATCTACTTGAGGCTCGTTCAAAGTCTAGACTCTAGAAAATATCTGAACGAGTTTTAAACAAGCTTGGGAAAGCCTTGAAAGAGTTTTAACGATTGTTGAAGAAGCATCAAAGGGTCGTGAGCAAGACTAGATGAATTTCAAAATATCTCAATGGCGTAACTGGAAGTAAGTTTCGGGGTGAGAGAGAATGCCATTATTTATTTCATATGATTTCCCCTAAGAGGGTTGGATAGCTGAACGAAAGTGCCTGTTATTTTCCTCATTTTTGAAAATGATTGGGCGCCTGCTTGACCTTGTTCTATATTATGAGACAAGAATTCTTGGTCCCCCCCCCCCGATTTGTGGAACAATATAAACCCGCGGCGTAAATGTGTTGAATAAGAGTTTTACCTTTAACACGCCTATACACACATCCCCCCCCCAAAAAAAAAATAATAATAAAATAATAATAATAAAGTCACGTTCTGAGGCTAAAAATTGACTTGTAGGGAATTTTTAAAGGTTGAAATAATATCAAAAGATAAAATTTCACCAAACAAGTGGTTTTTCGTAATTCAACTATTCTAGATTGTTATTTTTCCGTTTTAAATCTCATGGTGAACTTTGGAAATGTAAAGTTCAGATTTGGAATCAACGTGAAAATATATTAAGTAGTAGTTGAATTTATCTTTGAAAATTTGTAGTTCTTTGTGAACTCCTGCTGCAAAAATTCTCCAAGAATTTTAATTGTAAATCTGGGTACAATCGTTTGTTGAAAAAATGTTTGGAATTTATTTATTTTTATAACATGTTAGCGAGGGCCGTCCTATTTTTCGGTATAGACGTTCTCCGGCGATAGAGTGATTTTAAAAAAAAATCTTCATCTAAAATCAAATTTCCATATCAAATTTAGTCATTTGCACCAAGGACTCACGTGACCCAAAAATCTGTACAATACTCAATTTTATCTGTGATATGGAATGCGATCAGGCATGTGCCTTTCCATTTTCCAAAAATGTGGAAAATAATAAATAACTTGAGCTAGATACACATTGATGCCTATGATTTAGAAAAAAATTGGAGATTCTGTTTAGGCTCGAGCTACATTACTGTCTAGAATAGTTTTAGATGAAATCAAAAGAGCTACAAAGATAGTCTTAAATGTGTGTAAGTGTATCTTACAGTGATCTTGAAGAGTGTCAGACAAGTTTGGAAATTCCATCTTTAAAGTCTCCTGAGGGTCTTGAACTCATCTGGATTCTAGTCTCAATGAGATGGAAAAATGTGCCTCCAGCAATTTCAAAGAAGTCTTGAAAACGTCTGAAACCGTCTTTAAGGTGTCTTGGCGGGTCCGAAGGAGTCTCGAAGAGTTCTGAAGAAAAAGTCTCATGTTGGGTGGACTTCTGAAGCCCCTTAAACTAGTTTTGGGACGAGTTTTCTCAAGGTTTTCCATGAAGCCTGGAAGAGTTTTAGCGGACTGTCAGACCAAAGAAACTAGCGCTGTACTACATCACCCGCGATATCACTTCAAAAGAAAGTAGTGCAAGTTAAAAAAATTGTGCCCACTAGAGCAATACGATATCACGAGTTACTGAGTTGCCGTGATAATATCACTAGGTGATATGAGACGTGCAAGTCGCTAAGTGATAAATGGCTGTATTATCACGGCGATCTCATCAATTCATCACAAATCACGTTGCTCATGGTGTGCGTACTTTTTAGGCATGATATCTCATGGAGATGTCGCTCATAGTATATTGCTAGCTGCTTTGGTTTGACAGCTCGTTTATAGACGTGGCTTAGGAATTCCTGAAGTTCTAATCTAGTTGTCTTACATGGAGTAAGTATGTCTTTTTGGATTCCGTTCTGTATTTCCGTGAATAGGGAGCGTGAGAAATCAGTACAACATACTGTTCAATATAGTCTCGTGCGCAGTTGACGAGAGTAGACCTGTCAAAAATATTCGCATTATGTGGTCAGAAAAAAAAAAACGAAGAGGACCGTGGAACCTGTCCACTAACATTTGCCTCCAGATTACTTGATTTTGCTGCTCATTAGTTAAGCAGGTTCTGTGTTCGACTCGGCGCATGTCGAAATGCGAAAAAAATCTACCCTTTAAATAGTATCTGGCGGTGGTATACCTAACCAGTCCTTTTGAAGGTATCGCTTCCTCTTCTTCATTCTGAAGTACATGGAATGTGGATTTTAAAGAAAGGACGCATAACAATAATTTCTGTACAAATACTTTTATTTTTACTGGATTTTTTTTTTTTTTTTTTTTTTTTTAAGGGAAATAAGTATTTGAATTCAGTACAACTCCGCTTATCTGAAGTCCCCAGAACCATTTCCTATTATCCGAAGTTCCGTGTATTATCCAAACATTTATTACGGTATTATCTGAACATGGATGCCAAGCTATTTTCATGCATGCTTCTCTACTGTACAAATTCCAGAAACTGAATGAAGTGAACAGATGGTAAGCATTCCTGGGAGACTCACCGCGTCCAGTTACCTGGAAATTGTGGGTCAGCGTCAAATTTTCGCCAAGTTGTCGCTAGCGCCTTCCTATGTGAAATGCATGCAAGCGCCGTTTCCGGAATCTTGAATCATTTGGGGCCGGTGTAAAGTTGGCTCGATTGTAACGCCTGGTGCAAATCGAGCGCTAATTATCGACTGGTGCTCGATTTGCGCTAGAATCGGAAAGCAAACCTGGCGTATATCTGGCGCTGACGCCGGAATTTGGGGCCAAACAGGCTACTGTACCGCACTTCTACTTGTCAGCGTGTGTGTCATTACTCACTCATTACATTGGAGCTGAAAGAGAAATCCGTATTATCCGAACGTTTGATTATCCAAAGCACCCAATGCCTCTATTAGTTCGGATAAGCAGGATTGTACTGTATTTACATTATTTTCAATTATTTTCTACGAAGTCCGCTTAAATACTTAGTTATGGGATATCGCGTAGATATGTAGTAACCCATTTGCGGGCCAACCCTGGTCCTATCACTTGCTTCGTGTTTATCAGTAGCACAGGTTAAAATACACATCAGATACTAACGTTCAGTAATTATTGGTTCGATATTATTTCTATGCAATCCGCATGTCTGTATATGTTATGTAGTTTCATGTATTGTCGTCCGTTCACAAATAATATTATCGCGTGTCTGTACCTGATGTATAGTAGCCATTTTAAAATAATTTATTATTTACTCGTTTTCCCGGCTGCGATAATACCTACCTGCTTGATTTTGAGAGTAACTTTCGACCAAGCTAACAATGCTTTTACGTAATAGTAATGATAGAAATCATAGTGGACGTAAACTACATTATCTTCGTTTTCGGTACCGAAATATTTAGTAATTGCATAGGATTGCGTATAAGTACTGTGTGCAATAATTGATAATGGCGGTTGTTGGCGGAAGGAAGCAAACTCAAATCTGAGACGATTAGATAACAAATTATAATTGACGCCTATTCACGGATCACAACAAAACGATTCAAGTTCGGATAGATAACGCTCTAACAAACTTGCTGCAACAACAGTTTCGCTCGGATTGTAACTGGTGAGATGAATCCCAATGGATCAAATATTTGGGCAATATCCGACAACAGCTTTCGTTTCGTTAATGACTCTCCAGCAATCGGTTCTGGTAGACTCAGCTTCACACCAAATGTGTCAGTGACAGGGTTCCAGCTTAACCCGAACACTGAAACACTAGCACACTATTTATCTAGGTCTACGGATGGTTTAGCATCAACTAATGTGGGTCTAGAGAATCAATGAGTCTCTTATAGTTCATTTCTCATATACTTGCGCCGTACAAAGCCAGCTTTCAATCATGTCCCACGATTCAGCACAAATCATCAGGTCGTCCATGTAGAAATAGCGCTCAATCGCTCTTGCAGCCAACGATTCAGTTCCAGCGATTTTTTTTTAGCTGATATATGTAAGCATTTAGTGGCTTAAAACGATGAGGCAGATACAGTACTATATACGTTACCGTGGTCAAACGATATTCACGGATTTTCGCTGAGCTATTCTCCCACCCCAAGATGCGCTGAAGGTCACGGTCGTCCTCATTTACCCAGACCTGTCTGTATACATTTTTTCTATGTCAGCACAGAACGCATGCTTTCATTTTTTCAAGTACAGTCTGTTCCAACCTATACAATATGCAATCCGCAGTACATCGCTAATGTAGATACTTCGGTGAACGAGAGGTGTGGTGTGCGAAGTGCTAGCCAATCATCACACTGAAATGCTTTTTGCCCCTTGGAAAATACTGTATAGGTTAGTTGGAACAGACTTTAAGTACCTACACGGGGAGAGGCCTGTCCTGCGATTATTGTAACAAAGAAGTAGAGTTCCAATTAAAATTGCATCAAGATAACCTATGACTTATGTATGTGTTTATATGTGCTGTTTACGGACATTACTTGTGAACCTCCTGAATTTGACGCGTGATTGCATGAGTATGAGGAAAACTTTTTGCGATTATTGTAACAAAAAACATGTCTATTTTTACTCTAAAGAGATAAAAATAACACGTAGTTGTTGAATATGTATAGACAAGTAGGTCCGATTAGATTCTTGAAAATCAGGTTGTGATCCCCACGGAATGGAAATTCAATAAAAACGATTTTGGAAGTACGATGTAGATGATCCCCCCCCCCCTACATTGCCTTCTTATAGCTGTACATAATCATAATTATTTGCATACATGTATATTGCGGAAAAGACAAACATATAATATTTAAATTACCATTTGCTTCATGTTCATCATACTTATATTAACATCTTTTTCTGAACCAGCTTGTTGTACCCTTTTCTTGGGCGAAGGCTTTCCTCAGCCGATCCCATTCTGCCCTTTCTTGAGCTATCCTGTGCCACATTTTATTCCTAATTAATTCTTCTATATCGTCTATCCATCGTTTTGGCTGCCTTCTTTTCTTTCGCAGTGTCCTAGGAACCAAAATGATGTATTATATGCCCATCTTTTATCCTTTGCCCTTGCTGTATGCCTCGCCCAATTCCATTTCGCTCTCCTTATGCATGTATTTATGTCTAAATTTTCTTTTAATCTCTTTGTAATTACTTTTTTGTTCTGATTTTGTCTGGTTTTTCAATGCCTAGTATTACTCTTTCAAAACCATTTTGCACTTAACTGCCAAGGCCTAGCAGGGAAGGAAAGAATAGCGAACTATATGATATGGTGTGGTGGGTCGTATGGCGATGCACGCATGCCAAAGTGGCCCCTGAGACACCGCACCCCCAGCACCGGAAACTACTCTTTTGGGCATCGCATCAGTGCCGAGGGGGAACTATATGATATAATACGTTGCTTATTTACCGGTTTCTTGTTTGATATAACTAGGTATCCACTGTCGGTGCAGTATCAAGTAAGCCTTCAAAAGTCTGCCAGTTTACAAAGAGGATGGACAATGAAAATGCAATATGTTATTTTGTTCGAAATTTAAGAGTTTTTGGAGGTTCAGAGGTTCAAACTTTTCTCCTTGATTGTTCTGAGATAAGCATGAAGAGGATTGAGCAGGGAGGGTAAGACATTTCAAGCGTCCGCTAAGCGATTTTACCTACTTTTTGATTTTAGTAGACATCCTGTTCAGTTGGCTATAAGTATCTACACAGAAAATGTAATTATATATGGGTTAGGTATAATATGGGCACCTATACTCGACAGTAGCATATTCATTTCGTATTTAACGAAGTCGGCTAAAATCATGTTTTATTTTCTGTTTGTGTATAGAGATCCTCGTGGATACGCCGTGAAGTTTTACACCGAACAAGGAGTATGGGACTTGGTCGGCAACAACACCCCTATTTTCTTCATCAGAGACCCTATGCTGTTTCCCAGTTTCATACACACACAGAAGAGGAATCCAGTAACGCATCTGAAAGTTAGTTCGTAATATCGAGTACCTACTGTTTAAGTTATTGTATATTACATATGTATAGTGAAAATGCTTACAACGAACACCGCTTAGAACGAACTGTTGCTTTTAACGATCGAACTGCTTTTTCCCGGCCAAACTCCATTTACTTCTATGTTAAAAAATATCGTGTAAAACAAACACACACGAACTATCGGGTACAATGAATAAAAATTGGTGAACTTTGACGGGTAGGTAGAGCTGCTTAGAACGAACTCAGCCGATTTACACGTATGAACATGAACAAGCGGCCTATAGGCACGCAGCTTCGTGAAGTTTTCTTTCAAGTTTTAACGAGTTTGCTGTACAATCTGCTAGATTTTGTTGACCTATCTCTTTATTATTACTAAATGTATACAAAAATGTATGTGTAAAAAGGGCGTCCGTTCAATGTATTTCTTATGGAACGGACGCCCTTTTTACAGATACGTCCTCATATGTGGTGCCTCCTGAAATGTTGAGATATTCATCTTAACACAGTGTAGAAGTGATAGTGAAATTACCCGTTGTTATGGGTGGCTTCCATTTGAGTTACCATGGCTGATGGCATTTTTCTTCATTCTCTGTTTCTTCTTCTTCTTTTTTACTCCTTATTCTTTGTTTTCTTTTTTCTCTTCGTTCTCTTCTTCTTTTCTTTCTTTTCTTTTTTCGTTTTCCCATTTCCTTTATCTTCTTTTCTTATTCGTTTTTCTTCTTCAAGGTTCCATACATTTCAAAAATTGAGATAATTGAATTATCGAAATCTCAACAACCATCTGATAACTGATAACAAGTGCAAAACTTATTACTCATCGTCAGTAGTGGACTTCAGACAAACGGCCTAGGTGGCAAACGTTCTGAAAGAATATTTCTCACGTTTTTCTATTTCGGTTGTTCAATAAATTTATATTGGTCATTTGGAGCTCGAACAGAGTTTGATTACTCACTCCCTCCCCCAACTGCCTAAAAATCATACTTTTTAAAAAGGGTTCCTCAGTCCTCCGAAATCCCCCATTTTGATGAAATATCTTCTAGAAACACAGAAGGAGAAAATTTTTCCAAAATTAAATAGTGAAAAATGATTTTTTTATGAACGTTATTCAGCTGTAATTCTGTAAAAATAAATTAGAAAATGAATCGCGTGAAGTTCCTCAATTACCCTCCAATTTTTGGTCGACTTCGTTAGACACCCTACCAGAGAGATCTTTCAGACATGGTTTCAGGCGGAAAATGTTCTTTTACTGGTCAGTTGTATCTGCCGTTGGGTACAGTATTGAGGTTGTTCCGTTAAGAAGGTTCTAAGTTCACCGATAAACGAAGATAAAATATTTTCATTTGTATGTGTCCTTAGTGCCCTTCGATTGACGCAGTCAGTTTGATAAAAATGAAGATTCAAGAACAGAAAATTTTCTAGAAAAACAAGAATTCAAGATTCAGACTTTCCGAATTTCCCTATATGCGGGGATATGGAGGAAATAATGAAATACGATGATTTTGAATTTTCAGCAGGAGTAGAAGACGAAGACTGCAAAAGAGTCGTATTTCACTATTTTCTTCCGATTTGCGTACGATATTTTTTTAACACTTCAGAACGTGCAAAATTACAGGGAATTTATGAGCAATAGGAAGGCAATGAGGAACTTTCCGTGCAGTTGTTGAAAAAAGTTATTGAGCTATCGCTGGAAAATTCACCGAGCATTTGGGTGATTACTATTAGTCCCAATACAGAATTGCATTTGTGCTTACCTGATTGTAAGGTGGAACGAAATTTTTTTTCTTGAGTTTTAATGATGGCGTTTGCTCGGAAATCAATATAGCATTGTGGTGTACAAAGTATGAATTATGTCACTGAGAAATATTAATATTTCAGTTTCGCTGAAGAAGCACGAAGTTTAACATCGAAATTCCCGTAAAGAAAATTTCCAGTTTTATTTTATTTTTTATTTTATTTTTTAATTCTGAAAATAGAGTTGGGCGAGAAAAGTTAAATTTGAACGAGAAAATTAATTCTCACCTGCTAGTTGAATATCTTCGCAAAATTTTATGGAAAAATGTTGGAGATGAGTGCACTATTTCATACCTAATAACATGAAGCTTATTATTGGTACTTGGTCGCTAAATTTCTATATAGTATATATTCCAATGGAATTTTACATATCTATGTTTTTTGTACACTAAAAAGAAGTTCTTTATTGGCGCCATCATCGATTTTATTTTTTTAAATACAAGAACTGCCCTAGGGCATTCACTTGAATGCGTTGATTACGTAATAATTAATTATACTATAGAGTAAGCTCACATTTGTGCTAAAGCTAGTTTTGACTACATAATATTAACTAATGATCAGTCTAAGACAAATGGTTACGAATCCGCAATTAAATCAATAGGCATTAGCCTCTTTAGTCGAGTCACGGGAGGCGCATCTAGAAGTTTGGACGGCTAGGATATTTGAGTGACGGTGAAGGCGGTTTTCTTACGAGACTGCTAGTTTCTTAACATCGAAATTAAGAAAAAAATTCGTTCTATCCTATCCGACAATCAGAATTACGATAGTCAGTTCACTAGCTTCTCATGTAATTTTAATTACCTACGTATCCATGTGTAGGTATATATTGTCATTTTCAAAAGGCGACATGTCTTTGAAATGGTCAAATTTTAGCGGTACTCGATCCTTACATTGAGAAATGCGTTCATTATGTGACCTTTCTTTAACATTGGTCACGTAAACGTGTGTATACTTATTACAGAATTCAGGATTTCAAACGATATAACTATTGCTCTGTCTTTTATTTGTACAGTTGTGCAATAGCGTGCCAAGACTTTTCCGCTAAACCGTCGAATGTAGTTGAAGGTATTTTTGATTAAGCAAGCAAGTTGCGTTCTAAGTAACTTTGACTCTTTAATGTGCTGGGTGAATTAGAATGCGTAACCGCATCTAGTGCCTCTCCAATGTCAGAAGGTCGAAAGAATATTATTCCCTGGGTGCTATTCTTCAGAAATAATTCCGAAGTAATGATGCCAGTAATCAGTAATATTAACTAGTGTAATGATTAGTACCCAGTCATACATTTAATACTGTTACTATATAAGCTTTAAAAATGCTCATAAATGATGGTTAAAAACATTTTAATGCATTCTAACTTTACTATAAATACCTTCTCACTTGATATTTTATTCTGTAATCGATACTATCATTAATTACTGCCCGAAAAATCAATTCTTCTTTTCACCCACTTCGAGCTTTGTATGCATGTTGCATTCTACAAATAGTACTCATTGTATCTGTGTTCGAGGCCTCGTATAAGGTGTAAAAATTCGACGCCGGTGTGATATAATTAATGACGAAAACCGTCATCACCTTTATGACTCGCAGTTGTACGCCAACTTCTTCCTCGTCCTCCACTCTTCACCTGTGTACTTTGTTCTCGACCTGCAGCAATTAGCAATTTGACTTTTTTTATTGATAAAATATAAACGTGTGTGTTTCATAGGATGCGGACATGTTTTGGGATTTCATATCACTGCGACCTGAATCGACGCATCAAACAATGATCTTGTTCTCGGATCGTGGCATTCCAGATGGTTACAGGTTCATGAATGGGTACGGCAGCCACACCTTCAAATTGGTTAATGCCGATGGAGAAGCGTTTTGGTGTAAATTTCATTACAAGGTGAATTATTTTCACAGCTTGATTACTATTCAAGACCCCTTGGACGGGAACTATCCTTCCTCTTAAATAAAAGATTCATCTTGCCCGTATGTATTGGTAGAAAATGCTTGAGTGTCTAGTATTCACTTGCAAATCCTCGACGAGTTGGCATATTATGTCTACATCTTTAATGAATCGAAAATGATACATACATCTAATAAGTAGATGTTAGAACGTTGATCTTATGTACCTATGAGGGTAGATGAGTCTTAATAAGCCTTAACACGCTCTAACAGAGTATGAAAAAGTTCTATTAGATTCTAAATGAAAATAAAAGAATTCTGAATGAAACTAAACAAGTTTTAACTGAATTTAAATGAGTCTTAGCAGTATTAAATAACCCTTTGTAAGCTCCTACGGAGTCTTACTAAGGTTTTCAAGACCTCAATGAATCGTATGCATTTTCAGGAGATCCAGAAGATCCCGAATGGGCCTTGACAGAGTCTGAAAGTGTCTTAGAAAATTCTGATTGAGTTTTAACAAGTCTTATAAGAGGTTTTAAACAATCTACTGATTTGAGTAAGTTCCAGCAGTTTTCATCAGGATCTAAATGAAGCATAACCCAACCTGCATGATTCTTGAGGAGTTATGGAGAGACCCCAAATGAGTCTCGAGAAAGACTGAATGAGTCTGAAGAGGCTGATTGAGACTCAACAAGTTTCTGAAAAGTCTGTATGTGTTTAACGAGCATAGACAAACAGTCTTATCAAGTGCAAGCGAAGTTTTGAAGAATCTCAAGAAGTTCTGAGAGAGAGTCAGAATAAGTATTTTACTCTTTTTTTTTCTAGACTGACCAGAAAATAAAGAATTTGCCCGTCGACAAAGCGGCTGATCTAGCAAGTGCCGACCCCGATTACAGCATTCGCGATTTGTACAATGCAATCCGCAGGGGAGAATATCCATCATGGACGTTCTACATTCAAGTTATGACTATGGAAGAGGCGAAAAACTACAGATATAATCCGTTCGATGTTACAAAGGTGAGTTTTCCTTCGTTCCTACCGCTATCCTCGTCCTGACAGCTGTCGCGCCTCACCCATGTGTGGTTCTGCCCGCAAGTGTGCGTCATGTGAGTGGTTTCTACTGGTTCCCTTCATTTGCTCCGTAGGTCTGGTCTCACGCTGATTTTCCTCTCATTCCTGTCGGGAAAATCGTGCTGAATAAGAATCCGTCAAATTACTTCACGGATGTGGAGCAGGCTGCTTTCGCTCCGGATCATCTGATCCCCGGCATCGAACCCAGTCCGGATAAAATGTTGCAAGTAAGTGCGGCTACAAAAATTGGGGGCTTAGACGCATTTCGAAGCCTGTTTCGGAACTATAGCCGATAGTCTTACTGTTGAGCGTTACCTATATGGTGCTGGCTGCAAGACCGAGCTCATTCTACTGCGTATATGTAATATGTATATAACGTAATATGTACGAAATATTCGTGGTATTCTCGTACTTATTTCTTAGAAAAAAAAAACTGCGTTTTCGATTGCAGGGCCGTTTATTCGCATACAGTGATACCCATCGCCATCGACTGGGGCCAAATCACCTGCAGTTGCCGATCAACTGCCCATACCGTGTCAGCGTTAGCAATAATCAGCGTGACGGCCCAGCTTGTTACCACAACCAAAACGGAGCGCCGAACTACTTCCCCAACAGCTTTGGCGGTGCTACGGAATGCCCTAGTGCGAAGACCGACGAATTTGAAGTTAACGGTATCGTTGGCCGGTAAGAAACATACGTACCAGCAGATATAGACTCAAAAAATCATGTTTTGGAATGAGTTGATAGAGAATGCCTCATTTAAGGAAACTAGGAGTTGATGGTTTGTGATGGCCAAACTCTTTCAGACCAGCTTGAAAATCTTCAGGACGCTTCCAGTTCTGATCATAACTTTTTGATACTGTATCAGACATGTTCAGGGCCTTTCAGCACTCGTTTAGAATTATTTCAAGCCTGGTGGAGGCATTTTAAGACTTGTTTTAGGACTTTGAGACTGTTCCTAAGACTATTTTAAGACTCACCTAAACCTCCAAAACTATTTAGACCTGTCTAAGACTTTTAAACTCGCTTTTTCTGAAACTTTCAGTTCCAGACTAGTTGAGAACTCGTTCATATTCATCCAGACGGGTTTTACAACTTTCTGAGATACTTGCAGGCTTTTTAAACTTGTTTCAGACTTTTTTCAAGCATATTTCAGACTCACTCAAATTCCTATAAAACTATCAAGACTCTTGGCGACTTATGCAAATTGGTGTACGTCTATTTGAAATTATTTCAGATTTTTCCAAACTTGTCTTGAAACTTTTCAAGACCTACTGAGACTCTTTTAGACATGTTTTAGCTTCTCAAGACTAATAAACTTATAGAAAACATTTTAAAACTCTTTTAAACCTGCTTAAGACTTCCAGGGATAATTCAATCTTTAGGATACTTTCAAACCCGTTCACGTCTCTTCAAGTCGCCTGCGTATAAGACTCTTGTTATTGATATGTTATAGACTCTACTAAATTCTTCTTGACAAGGTCAAGATTCTTAAACAAACCAATGGAGCTGTTAGAAATTTCAGACTTGTTTAATGGGTCTATTGTATTTGGGCGCATAATATTGGGTGCATACGATTATGCGTGAGACAAAAAATTTATTTGGGCGCAGAAGTATTAGGGCACGACTACAATCAGGCGCAAATAGTTCGGGCGCGCGGAAAAAATTATGGATACATGTGAAAAATACTGCGTACAAATTGTGCGTGATCGCACGTAAAAATAGGAACTTTTCTTATTTTCCTGCGGACACGGCGAATTCTCTTTTTCAAAGCGTACCCACTTGGCAATTCCTTGTGATGCTTGGGATAAGGTACTCAACTGTGAGCTGACGATGCAGCCAGTACTCTCTTCAGTTTCCTCAGCATGACATTTCATGGCGGTGATACTTTGAAACGCCTCTGCTTTCCCCGGATTAGGTTGGCACGTGTGTCTATAAACTCCACGATTCTTAACAATACCATTTACTTCATGAATTCGAGTACAGGAAGTCTGACTTTCTTCACTTCCCTCACAAAATTGCCACTGACATATTTCATCTTGTGCCCGAAAGATCTTGTCTTGCGCCCACCAACATTTTAACTTGTTTGCGCCCAAAGAATCCGCGGCTAATTTTGTGCGCCCGATCATACGCTCCTAATCGTGCGCGCCCAATCACCCGGTCCGGTGTTTAATGCATTTTGAAACGTGCCTATACTTTTATGACTATCGCACCCCTGTTAATTATGTATGAAAACTCATTAATGATTTTCTCAATTTTCCATTCTATAAGACTTCCTGAAGACTCTTCAATCGCTTAAGACTTACGTTAGGCTTGATAAAGAATTTTCCAGACTCTTTATACGTGTTTAAAACCTCATGTTTGACGATTTTTTCAGATTGTATGAGTTAACGAATCTGAAAGAATCTTAGACTTTCAAGGAAGTTTTGAACAAGTTTAGAAAAGTCTTACTGAGTCTCAAAGAAGTTTCATCTTGTCTGGGTGATTCTTAAAGCAACTCGAAGAACAGGTGTTAGATATTCCTAGCGAGTCTCAAAAGGTCTGAAACTAGTCTGGGGAATACTCTTGAATAAGTTCTGAAGTGTAATAAAGATTCCTGATTGTACGGGGAAGAGTCTTGAAGAGTCTAGAGAATTTCGTAAAGAACCTTTTGTAAAAGCAAGAACCTCTTTGTAAGAGTCGCACAAAACTATGGAAATCTTGAATGGTCTGCAAATGTCGTACTGATTTTTAAAAAAACACTGGAAGTTTTAAACAGTCTATTTAAATCTTTTCAAACCTTCAGCCTCTTGAGTGAAATCTAGATAATACTATTTGTCAGTCTTACATATTTTGCACAAATCATTTTTATACCAAAACCAACTTACCCTATGAGAAATTTTAAATTCACATAATTATGAACTAAATATGTCCATCGCATTTTCAAGGTTGAGTAATAGTTTGCTCTGTGCCTATGATTCTGAACGAAACCCTTTCTGGGCTAGTATTATGGCAAAATACTGTCAGATATACTAAACGTACATATGTGGCAACATCGTTTCCCTAAACGTTTTCCCATATGATTCTCTTTTTTAATTTTTCCTTTACTAATATTTTTGTATCATTTTTCTGTACATATATGATTACCTTATGTCATCCGCCGATATGGTTTTCTTATATGTTTTCCCAGTAGGTTTTCCTGTATGATTCTCATGAATTTCCTTTATGATTTTCTATTATAAGAATTATGTTATCACTCTATACATTTTTCTTCCATGATTCACTTATTTCTCTGTACAGTTTTCTCATGCGATGTGTCTACATATACAATTTCCTGAATGAGTACACTATACGACATTCTTATATTACTTCCTATTACAACTACCCTGTGTCATCATTCTGTGTAATTTCCCTCTGCGATTTTTGTGTATGATTTCCCTATTCAATATTTCTGTATCATTTTCTTATCATATAATATCCTGTTATCCCCCTACATATTTTCCCTAAATGATTCTCCTATATGAATTTTCTGCATAATATTTTGATAATATGACATTCAATCGTATTTCTCTACCGGGTTTCCCTCTATGATCTACCTGTTCATAGCTTTTCTATATCATTTTCCTGGATAATTTCCCCGTGTATCTTTTCTGTACGTTTCCTTGTGCGATTCGTTTCTATGATTTACCTGGGTTATTTCCGTATATTATCCTCAATACCTAATTCTAAAACAATCCTAGTACCAATTTCGACGAGGTGGGGTGGGGGTGTTGTTAACGGATTTGAATTGGCAGCCTTGATACTTACGAACGACAGGGATCAACCACTACACAGTCGTAGGAAATGATTTTTAGAAATCGTGAATACATTTGACCCGGTTTTGGTTTTTCGTTCTTCTGAACAATTAAGTTTTTTGCATTCTGATGGTTTTAGAACAAGTTGGATCACATATATTTCTTCATCATTTCCCTTCATAATATTCTTATATGATTTTTGTCTGTGGTTTCTCTCTGTTTTCTTAGATATATGATTTTCCTACAGAATTTTCTTAAATAGATTTCTCATGTGATTTCTCCGTATGATGTTCCTATATGTTTTTCGTGTTTCACTATGTTTTCCCTACTTGCTTTCTTTCTCAGATGTAATTTTCTGGCTTGGCTCATCATCCAAATTCAGTATTTTTCGCTCCATCCTATTGAGTAGCCAACTGTTTGTATGTCAGGAATGCTTTTGAATTCAAAAGAACGAAGTACTTAATCGATTTACATAATTAATCTGTTGTATGAAAGATTATGCATTTTTATTCAATTTTTCTTGCAGATACAGTTCAGCGGATGAAAACAACTTTGAGCAACCAGCGTTGTTCTGGGAAAATGTTTTAAGCCCCGCAGAACGCACAAGGTTGATCGAAAATATTGCCGGCAGTTTAAGACTAGCTGTTGACTTTATTCAAGTACGAGCCTTAAACTTTCAAATATTTTTAGGATCTGTAGGTATTAACATTTATGACTAGAAGAATAAAGTGGACTTGAAATTCAACACGAAAATTATCATTTGCTTCAATAAAAATATGTATACCTACCTGTCACGGTTTGGATTTTTGCTATTATCCTGTTCACTTCTTTTACTGCGATTGTGATCCATCTGAAATGTTCTCAACAGTAAATTTTAAATATTACGTTGATGGAATGTAAAATTCATATTCGTTTTATGTTTTCAGGAAAGGGCTATTCAGAATTTCACTAAAGTGAATGAGGAATTCGGTTCTCGTTTGAGAGAAGCTTTACAAGTCGCCAAAAAGAACAAATCGAACTTGTGAGATCGCTCTCTTACAAGACATATATATTTACTTAAGTTACTAGCTGAGTAAGGCAAAGGCGGAAAACAGAGTATCTGTATTTATTTTGTAAGTTCTATCTTTTACAAATGTTATTATTGGTACCTATCGCACTTATTTGGTGTTTTCACCGACCACGTTTGTACGCATTTTTACCGTTTTCTTTCATGTTAGAAAATTTTACACGAGCATTAATTTTGTTATGTTGAACTGTTTCTACGGGAAATACAAGTATTTGAAATACGTAAAATGCGTTTTCGTCCAGGAACCATGCGACAGTAAATTCCATCAATGTATTAAATCGTTGCAATTGAAGCTGATGTTGAAATCCGGCTTATTCAAATGGTAGCGTAAATTATGTGTGAATAAGTTGCATTTTGGGGCCATTTTTGACATTACCCCCGCTCATCTTACATATTTGTATTACGACAGCTCTGTTGGTCTAGATCGATTGAATTTATATGTATTGACATACGACTGACGTATCAACAATACGTTGAAAATTTGAAACTATTTTCCTTCCATCTGACATGAAAAAGGTCAGTTGAGGAAGTTTCAATCACTTTCCAGTCACATATCCCTTTTTTGAATCTTTCATTGAAAACTTGCAATGGTAATTGAGTTATTGGTGAGTAGCTACATGGTCGACCAAACTGTAATCAGTCATTTTTCCATCACCTTTGAAATTGAAGAGAAAACGAAGTGTCCAATCGGGTCCCGAGAATGTACAAAAATTCGTTATAACTTATAATTATCTGCTGTAGTGAATTGCGTCTGATTCATACACTCGTATTTACGTGTGTATATGCCTGGTAGATGTGTGTCAGATATTGCTCAACCTGATGCGCAAAATACCTCAAGTTATCCGAGTAACTAAAGGGGAACAAGGATAATCTGAAGGCAACCGAGAGTAAAAAATGGGTAACTTTTCCGCCGCGGGTAAATAGAGAGTAACTAACTGTCTAGTATCCCGCTAGTTTTACCCGGGTAATTAAATTGGAACAAGGGTAATCCGAGGGAATTCAAGGGGAACTTTCCCGTGGATAACTGGGTAACTAGTGGATAACTGATTGCGCATCGGGAACCACATAACACTCTTTTAGAAAAGTTCCTTTTATAAGGCGTTCTTTCAGGTAGAACATAGGTAGGGGATCAACGTGTTTTGATCAGTGTATTATAATAATTTTATTGTATCTGAGAATTCCCTCGTCTGAAATCTCATAAAAATCAGTGTAATCTAAGTGGATCCTGAAATTGTCTGTTTTATTG
Source organism: Acanthococcus lagerstroemiae (assembly GCA_031841125.1). Classification (NCBI taxonomy): domain Eukaryota; kingdom Metazoa; phylum Arthropoda; class Insecta; order Hemiptera; family Eriococcidae; genus Acanthococcus; species Acanthococcus lagerstroemiae. The sequence goes on from CM063106.1 coordinate 62,130,942, forward strand.
GAAACTATTAGCTGGTTTGAAGTACCATCTGTCGAAATTTTCAAATTTTCGTCTTATATCGACTCTAATCAGAATGTATGGACGGCGGCGTTTTGTCCTGAACTAAAGTGATGGTATTTTGGGTTTCCCCTACAGTTACTCTCTTTTCTTTAGTACCTGGCTCCCCCTAGCTCCTCTAGTTTTGATCTCGGCAACTATAATAGAGCAGGTTTATCTTGGACAAAAATGCATCTTTGGTTCGTCCATCTTGAGTTCGTCACCTCTTGATCACCCCGCTCAGTGGACTTGTTCGCTGGTTTAGGGTGGACTGAGGGTATTGTAGGGGGTCATGGCTCGGTTCTCCAAAGCAGTGTCCTAGAATCGTCTCCTTCAGGAACACCTCCGGGTTTCCGTGGCACTCTGAGAATTTTAGTCTCGCTATCTTAGGGACCCAGTCTGACCCCCCCCCCTAGGCTACCCTTGGCACATTAGATCGCATAGTAAGTTCCTACAGCGTTCTTTTAGTCGTACTGGAGAAGCCCTTACTCTCTATATGACTGACGGACATCAATTTTACTGTGCCCGTTACATCCTGCTCGGACTCTGAGGTGGCTTGTGGCACCAGATAGGGGGGAGAGACTCCACCCCCTGTCTCCTGTATATTTGTATATACATCGCTAAGCTGTAGACTAGGACAAACCAGGCCCGTACCCGTTTGATCACAACGACGGATGGAGGAGACCACATCAAGTGGCATCAATTTCAGCAATAAGCGGCTAAGCTATATTTCGACTTAGTTAGTAGTTTTAAGCTTCCACTGCGTCAGTCTGTGAGGGCCCCTTCCCGTACCCCTGTAATGTAAATCCCCAACAGGTCAGCAGGAGAGCCCAGCAATGGTGAACGCACCAGAGTTCGCCAGAAGTTGAACTTTTACATCAAATGCTAAATTCACCTAGATACATAGTTGTGTAACATGTAACATTGCAATAGGTGTCGCGGTTAAACCATGAAAGTGTTCTTTTTATTTCTTTGCGATGGGAAAAATTAAAAAAAAAAGATTTTTTCCGAGGTCCGACAAATTTTTGGTATGTCGCAAAAAAATTCAGGGACTGGGAACCGGAACCAGAACCGGAGCCGACTGAAACCCGAACGACTGCAAGGAACGGAAACCAGAACCGGAACACGAAAATTAAATTTTTCCAAAATGGAACCAGAAACTGAACCTGAATAATTTTTCAGGTTCCTAATAATAATCGGGCTCCGGTTCCAGTTCCAGTATGCTTAGTAAATGAAAGAAAACACAATGTTGCTGTCTTGACTTCCCAAGAGGCCTTTGTGAATCATGAGTTATTGTAGGACCCGGAACCGTAACCCGATTATCAGAGGAACCGGAACCCGAAAAAATTTGCATGATGAAACCGGACCCGGTCCCGGAACCCGAAAGATGTTCAAGTTTGGAACCGGAACTGGAACCCGAACAAAAATTGATCGGGTTCCCATTCCCTGAAAAAATCTGACATGTTGCAAGCACGACATACGCGACACGAAAGTCTCCGCCCCTGATCTGTCTTTATATTATATCGCTCGGAATTAAAGGAGAACTAAACGGAATTAATTTTCTCCTCGAACAGAAATTGAGAACAAATGAATGAGAGCGAATCGTTAAAATTCATTCGTTCCTAAACATATCTACTCTGCTGTTCGAGTCGGCGACACTTCAGGCCAACATGTTTTGTCGGATGCTGTGTTTTGACAACACAACACAGCTACACAGTCGGCGACATCCTCCTCAAACCGGCGCCTGTCGGTTCGGGGAAAAGCTGTCCGCGACATGTTTGTGATAGGTCTGCGGCAAAGTTGGAAAGGAATGTAAATCTGTATATAGTTGTGTCGCCGACTCGAATGTAAATCCACCATCACAGTTCATCAATATTATAAGCTCGGAGGCTTGAAGCCTCCAAGCCGGGCAAGAGTTTCATCTGTAGTTCACTAGAGAGCGACTCTATCTTTATTGAAACGAAACGGACTCAAGCAACTTTCCCAACTCGATGACTTTGTCTAGCTCCTCTAGACGTTGCTCCAAAATCTTAGAACGAAATTCATTGCTCGATGTACCTAAGATGATCTGGTCTACCAGTTCCATCTCCAAATCTTTGAACTGACAGTTATCAGCCTGGTAGCGAAGACGAATGACAAATTGTTCAATTGACTCACCATTCTGACGGATCAGGCGAAACATGTATCTCTCGTAGCACCGATTAACCGTCGGACGAAAATGGGCATCAAGTAAGTCCAAAGCAAACTTGAACTTATCAGTCGACTTGGCTGCTTCCTCAGACTTCGTAGACTCGAGGGAGGCGTAGATGTCCTGCAGATGTGGACCACCCTTGTGCAAAAGGATAGCCTTCTTACGCCCATCCGCCGTGATGCCTTTTGATTCTATGAAGTAAGTCAAGGACCTTTTCCAACGGGTCCAAGTCTCGAACGTGGTTATCGCGTTTGAAGAAATCGCCAATGGTTTCAGCTTGTGAGACGACTCCATACTAACTTCGGAGTTTATCCTCGTCGCCAATTGTAATGATGCCTCATTATGCAGAGCGAATGTTCAATAAAAACGATAAGCAATTTAATGCCAAGCTCACTTTATTTATAATCGCGAACATACAACGAAAAAACTCTCGTCTTCTTCTCACGAACTCGAGGTACAACGTGATTCAGACCTGGCGCTCTCTATATGTAGTAGTACGATACTACACCGGTTTTGGTTTTTCGTTCTTCTGAACAATTAAGTTTTTTGCATTCTGATGGTTTTAGAACAAGTTGGATCACATATATTTCTTCATAATTTCCCTTCATAATATTCTTATATGATTTTTGTCTGTGGTTTCTCTCTGTTTTCTTAGATATATGATTTTCCTACAGAATTTTCTTAAATAGATTTCTCATGTGATTTCTCCGTATGATGTTCCTATATGTTTTTCGTGTTTCACTATGTTTTCCCTACTTGCTTTCTTTCTCAGATGTAATTTTCTGGCTTGGCTCATCATCCAAATTCAGTATTTTTCGCTCCATCCTATTGAGTAGCCAACTGTTTGTATGTCAGGAATGCTTTTGAATTCAAAAGAACGAAGTACTTAACCGATTTACATAATTAATCTGTTGTATGAAAGATTATGCATTTTTATTCAATTTTTCTTGCAGATACAGTTCAGCGGATGAAAACAACTTTGAGCAACCAGCGTTGTTCTGGGAAAATGTTTTAAGCCCCGCAGAACGCACAAGGTTGATCGAAAATATTGCCGGCAGTTTAAGACTAGCTGTTGACTTTATTCAAGTACGAGCCTTAAACTTTCAAATATTTTTAGGATCTGTAGGTATTAACATTTATGACTAGAAGAATAAAGTGGACTTGAAATTCAACACGAAAATTATCATTTGCTTCAATAAAAATATGTATACCTACCTGTCACGGTTTGGATTTTTGCTATTATCCTGTTCACTTCTTTTACTGCGATTGTGATCCATCTGAAATGTTCTCAACAGTAAATTTTAAATATTACGTTGATGGAATGTAAAATTCATATTCGTTTTATGTTTTCAGGAAAGGGCTATTCAGAATTTCACTAAAGTGAATGAGGAATTCGGTTCTCGTTTGAGAGAAGCTTTACAAGTCGCCAAAAAGAACAAATCGAACTTGTGAGATCGCTCTCTTACAAGACATATATATTTACTTAAGTTACTAGCTGAGTAAGGCAAAGGCGGAAAACAGAGTATCTGTATTTATTTTGTAAGTTCTATCTTTTACAAATGTTATTATTGGTACCTATCGCACTTATTTGGTGTTTTCACCGACCACGTTTGTACGCATTTTTACCGTTTTCTTTCATGTTAGAAAATTTTACACGAGCATTAATTTTGTTATGTTGAACTGTTTCTACGGGAAATACAAGTATTTGAAATACGTAAAATGCGTTTTCGTCCAGGAACCATGCGACAGTAAATTCCATCAATGTATTAAATCGTTGCAATTGAAGCTGATGTTGAAATCCGGCTTATTCAAATGGTAGCGTAAATTATGTGTGAATAAGTTGCATTTTGGGGCCATTTTTGACATTACCCCCGCTCATCTTACATATTTGTATTACGACAGCTCTGTTGGTCTAGATCGATTGAATTTATATGTATTGACATACGACTGACGTATCAACAATACGTTGAAAATTTGAAACTATTTTCCTTCCATCTGACATGAAAAAGGTCAGTTGAGGAAGTTTCAATCACTTTCCAGTCACATATCCCTTTTTTGAATCTTTCATTGAAAACTTGCAATGGTAATTGAGTTATTGGTGAGTAGCTACATGGTCGACCAAACTGTAATCAGTCATTTTTCCATCACCTTTGAAATTGAAGAGAAAACGAAGTGTCCAATCGGGTCCCGAGAATGTACAAAAATTCGTTATAACTTATAATTATCTGCTGTAGTGAATTGCGTCTGATTCATACTCGTATTTACGTGTGTATATGCCTGGTAGATGTGTGTCAGATATTGCTCAACCTGATGCGCAAAATACCTCAAGTTATCCGAGTAACTAAAGGGGAACAAGGATAATCTGAAGGCAACCGAGAGTAAAAAATGGGTAACTTTTCCGCCGCGGGTAAATAGAGAGTAACTAACTGTCTAGTATCCCGCTAGTTTTACCCGGGTAATTAAATTGGAACAAGGGTAATCCGAGGGAATTCAAGGGGAACTTTCCCGTGGATAACTGGGTAACTAGTGGATAACTGATTGCGCATCGGGAACCACATAACACTCTTTTAGAAAAGTTCCTTTTTATAAGGCGTTCTTTCAGGTAGAACATAGGTAGGGGATCAACTTGTTTTGATCAGTGTATTATAATAATTTTATTGTATCTGAGAATTCCCTCGTCTGAAATCTCATAAAAATCAGTGTAATCTAAGTGGATCCTGAAATTGTCTGTTTTATTGGAAACTATTAGCTGGTTTGAAGTACCATCTGTCGAAATTTTCAAATTTTCGTCTTATATCGACTCTAATCAGAATGTATGGACGGCGGCGTTTTGTCCTGAACTAAAGTGATGGTATTTTGGGTTTCCCCTACAGTTACTCTCTTTTCTTTAGTACCTGGCTCCCCCTAGCTCCTCTAGTTTTGATCTCGGCAACTATAATAGAGCAGGTTTATCTTGGACAAAAATGCATCTTTGGTTCGTCCATCTTGAGTTCGTCACCTCTTGATCACCCCGCTCAGTGGACTTGTTCGCTGGTTTAGGGTGGACCGAGGGTATTGTAAGGGGTCATGGCTCGGTTCTCCAAAGCAGTGTCCTAGAATCGTCTCCTTCAGGAACACCTCCGGGTTTCCGTGGCACTCTGAGAATTTTAGTCTCGCTATCTTAGGGACCTAGTCTGACCCCCCCCCCTAGGCTACCCTTGGCACATTAGATCGCATAGTAAGTTCCTACAGCGTTCTTTTAGTCGTACTGGAGAAGCCCTTACTCTCTATATGACTGACGGACATCAATTTTACTGTGCCCGTTACATCCTGCTCGGACTCTGAGGTGGCTTGTGGCACCAGATAGGGGGGAGAGACTCCACCCCCTGTCTCCTGTATCTTTGTATATACATCGCTAAGCTGTAGACTAGGACGAACCAGGCCCGTACCCGTTTGATCACAACGACGGATGGAGGAGACCACATCAAGTGGCATCAATTTCAGCAATAAGCGGCTAAGCTATATTTCGACTTAGTTAGTAGTTTTAAGCTTCCACTGCGTCAGTCTGTGAGGGCCCCTTCCCGTACCCCTGTAATGTAAATCCCCAACAGGTCAGCAGGAGAGCCCAGCAATGGTGAACGCACCAGAGTTCGCCAGAAGTTGAACTTTTACATCAAATGCTAAATTCACCTAGATACATAGTTGTGTAACATGTAACATTGCAATAGGTGTCGCGGTTAAACCATGAAAGTGTTCTTTTTATTTCTTTGCGATGGGAAAAATTAAAAAAAAAAGATTTTTTCCGAGGTCCGACAAATTTTTGGTATGTCGCAAAAAAATTCAGGGACTGGGAACCGGAACCAGAACCGGAGCCGACTGAAACCCGAACGACTGCAAGGAACGGAAACCAGAACCGGAACACGAAAATTAAATTTTTCCAAAATGGAACCAGAAACTGAACCTGAATAATTTTTCAGGTTCCTAATAATAATCGGGCTCCGGTTCCAGTTCCAGTATGCTTAGTAAATGAAAGAAAACACAATGTTGCTGTCTTGACTTCCCAAGAGGCCTTTGTGAATCATGAGTTATTGTAGGACCCGGAACCGTAACCCGATTATCAGAGGAACCGGAACCCGAAAAAATTTGCATGATGAAACCGGACCCGGTCCCGGAACCCGAAAGATGTTCAAGTTTGGAACCGGAACTGGAACCCGAACAAAAATTGATCGGGTTCCCATTCCCTGAAAAAATCTGACATGTTGCAAGCACGACATACGCGACACGAAAGTCTCCGCCCCTGATCTGTCTTTATATTATATCGCTCGGAATTAAAGGAGAACTAAACGGAATTAATTTTCTCCTCGAACAGAAATTGAGAACAAATGAATGAGAGCGAATCGTTAAAATTCATTCGTTCCTAAACATATCTACTCTGCTGTTCGAGTCGGCGACACTTCAGGCCAACATGTTTTGTCGGATGCTGTGTTTTGACAACACAACACAGCTACACAGTCGGCGACATCCTCCTCAAACCGGCGCCTGTCGGTTCGGGGAAAAGCTGTCCGCGACATGTTTGTGATAGGTCTGCGGCAAAGTTGGAAAGGAATGTAAATCTGTATATAGTTGTGTCGCCGACTCGAATGTAAATCCACCATCACAGTTCATCAATATTATAAGCTCGGAGGCTTGAAGCCTCCAAGCCGGGCAAGAGTTTCATCTGTAGTTCACTAGAGAGCGACTCTATCTTTATTGATGTTTTCGGATATAGTTGGAGTTCTCATAACTTTATCTGTGATAATTTGTGGCGATAGAGTATATCGCCGGGTGGTCGCCGCTTTATTCCCGTTCACACTTGCAATTTTGTACTTATACCTATTAATTGAATGTAATAATGGTGTATTTATTTTCACAGTTTGAATTTCATCTTCAAAAAGTTTATTCGACAATATTAGTACAAATACACTCAAAAAATCGAAGGTAAGAGAAAGTAATAATTCTGCTTTTTCTGTTTCAACATTCCAGCTTATCAATAATCTGAAATCATATTTTGTATGTGCAGGCAACTAGTAATTTCATCGCTGCGAGCAATGCTCGAAGTTTTAAATGAAGAATGGACTTATAGAAAAGCAGCTAAAAAATATTTGGTTGAATCATCCACATGTAGCAGCAGAAGAATTGAAGTAGCAAAGAAAAACTAAGGTGACAATGTGATACATATATATAAGATCGTCGGGGATCTCAAATGAAAGCAGAAACAAAACGCTTGAATGAATTTGACTTTATTGAAAACGACAAATTCAAAAACAAAGTCGTTTTGATTAATTACACGAAGCTGGAAAATAAGAAGCGAATAAAGCGAGAAAGGTGTATGCGATCTGTGGCCGTACTAAAGGCTTTGTGCTGCAAGAGAAATCATGGAATCATCGATTAAACGAGAAAACAAGATAATGCATGAACGGAGATAAGAGCGATGAAACGATCATTCAGGAAGTGACGGGAAAAGATGAGGAATACGAGAGAGCTAGAAGTGGACGAATCTTACATATATTACTGTTGTAATAGAAATAATATTTGTTTCGGAAAAATCTGTCTTTCAATCATTATAGAGTAAACACGTAAATAATCGACACGTTTTCACAGTTGCGGAAGAGCAAGAATTAAGCTATTACGCTATAGGTGCCTGCAGTTTGCATTTTGGTTTATCAGCCTGAAGTTTACTTAAGCTTGCTTATGAATTTGCTATTTCATTGATTAAAAAATGGAGTTATCTTGGAAGAAGGAGCATATGGTATCTACAGACTGGTATTTTGGATTTATACATCGTAACCTACAACTCAGTTAGGGGGGGGGGGAAACGGAAAAGAGGAGCGCACGTTGAATAAAAACAGTAAGCAAGAAAAATATGTAGTTTTTATTACAAGCGACCGAATTTTTAATTTTGATGAGACTGGTGTGAGTTCTGGGAGCATATTTGTCCATACCGCAGGAAGTTTTTTACCTGCAGTATTTTACCATCAAGATTCAAGCGGTCAAAGACGAAAAATATTTTTGACAGGGAAGGAAAATTGATTGGAGCTTCAAAAAATAGTTTTATGTGTTTCTTAGACTATGGATGGATGACTTCTAAATGTTTCCTACTGACTCGATAGTTTCTCAAACAATATATGCTTTTCTGTCAAAGGAAAATCCCATTCTCTTAATGGACAACCATATGCATCCCATTGTGCATTGGAGAACACACAGCCAAGGAAAGTCATACTTTGTTATTAACATTTCTTCCTCATCTCGCTAATCAAATGCAGTTGCTGGATGTTGGAGTTTATTTTCCATTTAAAAATGCGATGAAACATGCGCTAAAATATGAGATTGATTCATCGGGTGGCCTATTGATAGATTTGAGCAGTTTACTACAAATTTCGAGTAAAGCGTTTCGCGCTGCCCTAATACGAGATACCATTAAAGCTAGATTTGATAAGACTGGTGGCCAGTTAATAGATTGAAATATAAAGATGTTTTGTTTACTAAATTTGACGATTAAGAAAGTGAAAGCGAAACTGTAGAAGATATTAACGATCCGGTTTTCATTTTTAATTTAAATGCCACTCCAACTCCTGGATCTTCAACGACAAGCCCTCGAATGAGGACGACTGAAACCCACGGAACTTTGACGACTAAAATCCGTGGAAGTTCAAGTTCGTCTGCCGCTGACATTAGGACCAAACTGCTCTATCTGGTTATTGACATCAATTAAATAGTCTCGTAAACCTTCAAACAGAGCTGGAAAAAGTACAATTCTAGCATCAACCTCCGAAATGGATCGACGCAAAAAAAGAGCCACACACTTGGTGGAACTAAAAACGTTCAGAAAAGAAAGACGGAAAAGGTAAAAAAAACTGTATTTTTCGAAAAGTGGTTGTAGTTTTAAAGTAGGTAGCTTCATTTTTCTATCAAGCTTTTTAATTATTTTTACAACAATTTTCAGATAAAAACAATCCTGACAAAATAAAAATGAACGTAAGAAGACGATCTATATTGATGATATATAAGATGAACAGTTTGCAGTTTGCTGTTCTTGAAGATTCTTTAAAAGGTGTGTAAAAATTTGAAGATATCTTGATATTTCTTTGGATCCTTTTTAACAAATCTGTTTGTTGATTTACAGAAATTACAAACAAGGATTTACAACCTGGTTATTTCATATTATGTGTTTTAAAGAATGAAGATGAATCTGCAAAAAACGTAAAATCAGAAAAGAGAAATGTTCTGCCAAAGTATTGCAAGTGGGAAGAGAAGAGGAAGGTGAAGAAACTGAACTTGAAATATCTTTTTTAAATTTTCAGAAAAGTAGGTATGTTATCTATGTATTTTCATTTCTCACTTATGAATTTTTTTTTTTTTTCATAAATAGGTTCGAAATTAGTTCTTCTTCCCAAATGTTGAAGTAAAGCCTTTTGTACCTTTATTCAATATTATTCAAAAAGTTAGTCGCTCCGTTTTGGATGATATAAAAACATCACGTCAGAATCTCTGACTTAAGTTCAATGTTTCATTCGACTAACTCGCGTTTCTATGTGCCAAAATAAAGTTTTGTTTTTCACCGAGTTGTTTTGTATTCTTATAGCAGGTATAGAAGAAACTAGAAATATGCCTGAGAGGTAGGGGTGAAATGAATTAAACACCTTCTCTATGTGGCAGTTCATGTTTTCTAATTTTTACTCCCAACCTGAGCCCTGGTATCCGAATCGTTTCTTACAGAGAAAACACTGCTCTTTCGAATGCCGTTTACTGTTTCTCGATTGGTGCCTACGTTTTCGAGCTACGTTGAAACGAAATTGAACTTCCCCTTCATTTTATCTCAGGCTACTACACATAACAGTACCCAGGGTTGCCTAGTGACCAACACGTTTTATACCTAGTTACTACGTCATCTGGTGACTTTTCAACCTCTTTTGGTAGCGATTAGTAAACATCAAGGTGGATAGACGATAAAACCTGCACTAGAGAACGCTACGAAATCACCTGCGCGGGTGAAACTGACAGAATGATCATGGATAATTTAAAATGGTATTACTGATATCCTTAGGAAGGCAAAAAACGGCCCAAAATTATTCCACTCACTTGCGTTGACTGTAATTCTATTAACAATACAATAAAATGTAGATCAAGATTTTTGTAAAATCAATTTCTAATTGATTTAAAGACGTATAAAGTTTGCTGTAATCTTATGGAAAATTGCACATAATCACCTTTTCAGTACGCAGGGCTACCAACTTTGGGAACTCCAAGTTTTAGTGCCTATTTACATTCGAGTTGACGACATGTCGCGGACACACTTGGAATTTAAAAGTTTTGACGTGTAGCGACTCGAATAAATCCAGCGTCATGATCGTGAAATAAGAAATATTCGAATCATGGAAGTAAATATTCGAGAAAATGATGTACCAACTTCAAATGCGTTTTTCTCAAAACGCGGTTTCTTTTGAAATTTCAACTTCAAATGGTTATATCTTCGCAAATATTGGACCTAGAGAGCTGAATGAAGTCTCATTCGATAGAACATTTTATACAATTTCTCACTGCGGGTGTAACTCCAGACCGACAAAGTGGGACCTTGTTAGGTTCCCTGACACAAATGTACCTAATTGAAGAAAAATTAGAATTCAACAGATGTTGTCAATTACATAAGACGCTTTAAATCGCATCAACACCTCTGGATAGGAAAAGAAGGAAGGGAAAGCAAAATAAAAGATGGAAAGATGACATAAATCCATTCATGAAGGCAAAAAATTTTCAGAAAATAGTCTACAGACAAGTATAGGGAGGAGAGCGTTGCCCGCTATGAGCAGGGAAACTGATGAGCCCTACTTTAGCCCACTCATCAATCTGTAAAAAGAATTTGCACTATTCAAATTCGTCCTTAATAGAACTTAACTTAAAATTATTTTGGTAGGAGCAGCCCTCGCTCTAGTTTCCTACGGCTCTTTGCGTTTACGTAGATGTCAGTTGCAGTAGGTAACAATAAAAATCTCGCACTTAATAAATTTTTATTTTCTTTGTATCGGTTTTTAGGAGTATAATTTTATAACAATAAGTTTGAACATAAACTTTTCTTTCTCGTAAATACACCTTAAAGTTTTAAAATATTAAGTTTTGGCATAAAAACCTATGAGCAATAACGTTATACAATTACAGTAAAATAAAGTACAACTATAACTTAATATTGAGAGAGAAATAATCGGGGGATCGTAAACCTTATCAACGTACATAGTTTTCAATATTTATAAAATCGACGTTTACTGTTAAAAAAATTATTATCGCTCAAATTACAAAAAAAAACAAAAAAAAAAAAAAAAAAAAAAACGTACATTATTATAACGAGGGTTTTGAAAGATGTCGAAGGAAGTTTTCAATGTACATAAACAAGAATAGAAATGTCGTTTATACAATTTGCGATGCCATTCATAAAGTTGAATGACAATTTTTACATACGAGTAATACACTCCAAATCTTGATCTCGCTAATCAAGCGATTTTAATTCTATATATGCGTGATTTGGTTTGCTTATCGGTATCAGTAGACGCACCAATACGATCTTACACCAAATTGACTTTTTTTAATGTTCTATGTACAAGAATTCGTATCTTAGATTTGTACACGTTCGAATACATAGCACACGGGTACATTGCGGTTCTCATGGGACTCGATTAGGAGCAACTGAGTAATAATTTAGTCCCTGTGTTGTAAAATAGAATTTCAAATTTCAAATTACGTAATGTATTCCTCGCTTTCATAAGTATGCAAAAAGTAATTAGAGGTTTTTTGTGTGTAAGTTCGTGTACCCAACCGGCAAAACTGATCGAAGTAGTCAATCTTTGCGATTATCGCGCTAAATTAAAAACATAGGTAATTATTTATTGGTAACTACGAATCTGAGGAACATACACATAAATTACATTTTCCTCCGATCAGTTCGCGGTCTCAGCGCAGGTCTGAGTGCATGCGATCCTATTAGGGGCGCAGCTTCCATGACCCAAAAATGGCCATTATGTCTTTAGGTCTTCGTGGCCCGGTGCTCGTTAATCTTTGTTCGGTTAAAACGACGAAAAAGTACGTTTTACCAGAAGGGAGAGAGAGAAGAAATACAGTACAGAAGTAAAAACGCGAACAAGAAACCTAAAAATCAAAAAATTGTCAAGTTTCCTTTCAGTAAACTCGTATATAGATATTAAAATATCGTGAGCATTCGAAGATAAGTAAGGTATAGGTATCGTAAAAGGTGCAAAATATCTTAATAATATACAACCTGTTTATAAATAATACATATTTTACACTTTATTACTTCTTATGATGATCGTTTTTTCCTACTAAACGCGCGTTTTTCTACCATTATTTTAGAAGATAGGTAATACGAATTTTTTCTCCCTTTTTTTGTTTTTGTTTTGTTTTCATAAAAACTCGGTACACTTAGAAATTATGTACAAAATCTACAGTGCAAAAAATTAATAATAAAAGTGCTCTTATAAATCATATTTATTCAAATTTTTCGACGATAAAAAATTACAATACAAAATGTAGAAAAAAAAATCGTACTAATATAAGTATATATATCGCTTTAGTCGGTATCTAAAATTTAAAAAGCTTACGAATACTTGGTTTATAACATTTTCTTAATGTTGTACGTCGATTAAAAGTTCGAGTATTTTGATAATAAAAAAGTCTCATTTTAATCGGCTACTTGTGTAGGTAAGATGTATGCGGTAACGAAAGTACATGTAAGAAGAATGAGGAAAAATTACTCGATCTATCACTCGAATGAAAAATGTCGGTGAAAGAAATAATGGTTGATGGTTAGTGCTGAGTATAGTGAATGCTGGCATACGCGTCGTCAGCGAATTTATGTTTACTTGTACTCGATCCGTTCAATATTCCAGGTGGGCACAAAACGAGGGATATATTTCTCAAATTGAAAAAGCAAAGATAGCCTACTATGCATGTTCGTTGAACTCCTTTTATACACCGAACTTATGGAGAGTGCAGGACCTTACAATAGCTGTAATGACTGAGATACCGAAGTCCATCCATCCTTTGCCCAGACTTCGGTATGGCTTTAGAAACCAATAGGTAATTCTAATTCCACTTCTCTTTTTGTTATTAGAGGTCATTGTGTCCTAGAAAATTGATGACAGTTGTCTCAAATTGACGTCCATAAATAGCAGTCATTTTGAGGCAACTTTTTCTTCCCTTACTAGCCTGCATCAAGGCCTCATACATCCAGTTCTATAGTTCGACTTTCATACTTTCTTTTCTCACACAAGAGGTCCCGCTATCTATGGTCTACCACTTTAGTTCTTACACATGTTTGCCTACCTAGTATCTAGAAGGCATTAGTCCTCAATTTTCAACTTTTTACTCAATCGTAACTGTAAGTACGGGTATTAAACTCTTTATATGAACTAAACAGCTTGAGGTATCACTGTTTATGATGTCTTGCCAACTCAATTCGTTGAAATTATGGAACATGAACTTTCCTCCTTGCCCCGGCCACATAGTCACAAAGATACAAGTCTTTCACCTTTCTGTGTGAAGCAATCAATTAATCTAAAATAATTATTGAAAAATAATCATTAGAAATAATAATAATCAGTCAAAATAATCAATTCATCGAAAATGCCACATTAATTGATTAAGTGAACACAGTTGATTATTCAAGAAAAACTAGGTAATCTCTCAATGGAACGTGGAACACAATTGATTATGCTCAATAATCAATCAAAATAAAAACTAATCCCTCAACGGAACGTAGAACACAATTGATTATATACAAATATAATCAATCGAACACAACTGATTAATCAAAAAAAGCTGATTAATCAAATACAATCATAAGTTATTAAGAATAATTGTGATTAAAAATCATCGGTCACTTAAACGCAACATTAATTAATCAAAAATAGCTGATTAATCAATAATACGATAGAGTATTCAAAAAAAATTATGTAACAAAAAATATTGAAAAATTCAAAATACATAATTGATTAATCAGAAATAATTGATTAATTAAACCTAGTTAATTAATTATAAATAATCACTTGATCAAATAGCTAATTAATCATAAAGTACTCAAAAGTAATTAATTAGGTCATGAAAAATAATCAAGTTATCATAATTAACTGATTGATTAATTAAAACTAATCAATTACCTGAAGTTGACTAATCAAGAATAATCAATCAAGATTAATTGATAAATTAAAAATAATCAATCAATCAAAAATAATTGATTGAATAATAAAATAATAATAATAATGGTGTGGTGGGACGTATGGCGATGCACGCATGCCAAAGTGGCCCCTGAGACACCACACCCCAGCAACGGAAACTACCCTTTCAGGCATCGCATCAAAGCTGAGGGTTATAATAATAATAATAATAATAATAATAATTATTATTATTATTATTATTATTATTATTTAATTTAGTGAAATAAGTTGATTAATCAAAAATAATAACAATTTTAGAGTTATAAACATCACGAGAAGTCAGTCAGAACCGCCATATATATGGGGTTCAGAAAGTGCAGCTCGATCAAAAATAATCGCTTATTAAAAATAACACTGTGCAACAATTTTTCTTTTTCGGTTTGCCCGTGGGTTCTCGTTGGTATTTTAGGATAGCTTAGGTCCAGAAAAACAAATAACCGCAGTAGAAAACTTAGAATTTTGTTTTTGTCCTAGCTGTCTGTCTGACAAAACACATAATATTATACTACCACTGCGTGACCAAATTTAAATTTAGGCATATAAAATCTTTTTGCGCACAAGATCATGAAAATTAGTTACAAAATGGGGAAAAAATACTAAGAAAATTCCTGAAGACCTGTTTGAAGCCCTAAAAGGGCCTAGTTTAGACACGCTATGCCCAAACTCACTGAATATTCGGACCGGGCAAACAACAACAACACAGCGAGAACGCTATTTTTATGCGAAAAAGAAAATCACTCAGATTTCGATAAAAATGAGCTCATCAGAACGGAAATTTTATTTGCTACAAGGCATGTTCTTTTCAATTTTCCGTCAACCGCATTCATTCTCGAGACATTTTGAAAAAATATTAGAATTGCCATAAACTGCTGCGCTGAACTCCCCCTTTTCGACCCCGTTTCCTTATCAGTTTTTCTTCAATCGATGCTAGCGAACGTACAGTTTGCCCGATCCCCATTATCTTGCTTGAAAACAAAGATAGATGGTCCATTTGTCACTTTTTGGTTATTAACTATGATGTAAGGAACAAGAATAGAGACTAGAAGTGGGCATGTCTAAACATTTGTTGCACAGTGTAATTGATCAATCGGAGTTAGTCAATTATTTAAAAGTAATTGATTAATCAAAATAATATTGACTCGGTACCTGCTTGAGAAATTATTAAATGAAGAATTATATTAGTGAACTAAACATTATTCACTAATTTTAATTAATCAGTTAATTAGAAATCATCGATTAGCCAAGAAATGACTAATTTAAAAAAAAAAATCCATGTTAATTATTGTTAGCTGCGACAGAACTTTTCTTTATTTTCTTTGAAAACAGCCTTCTGAACTTGCGCGTTTCTTTTCGACGAAGGATTCCTCGTTTTAATCTATGTGTACGAATATGCTTTACGCATCACCTGGTCTTTTTATTTCTTTGAGTACCTATTGAAGTTTAAAATTTTTCAAAATAGTGAAACAAAAATTTTATTGCATTACTGATTTGTTCTTATACGAAATCAAATTAAAAATCTATCGAATTGGATAAAGAAACGTATGTACGTAGATGGTTAACAAAGTATGTCGTGAGTGTTTGGATGACATTAGACCAATCTTTTGTTCTTCTCTCCATAGGCGATACCCACTGAACTGAATGTAATCATATGAAATCAAAAATTCATTTGATTGCGCCGAAAATTAATACGAAACGTGGGACACATTTACACGAACCATTAATTAAATTTGTAGAATTCACGCAGCCGAACAGATTTTTTATTGATATTCGCGTTTGGACGCTAAAGAGTCGCTCCCTAGCGGCCTAATTAAATGCGGCGCGCCGATTGGTGTATTTGGATGAAAAGATGATCAGTGACAGAAATGTCCTACAAAAAAACTGAAGTTGGGCTCATCTGAAAGGAAATGATGAGGGCTGACACTTTAGTTATTACATGTTCCATAAAAAAACAATATTGAAAATGCTGGAGCTCATTCTACTTGTACATATTTTTGTGGTAAAAATACCCTAATCATCTTTTCGTCCAATTAGCGCACCTACAGGAGTGGCCAAAGTCCAAACGCCAATAAGTACTCAGAACTGTACCTCTTGTTAAATTTAGTGACTTCCATCGGAAAAAAGATTTAGGAACTGTCGAGTCGTACAGAAACTCAAAATTTGGCCAGTAAAATGAGAAATATGTTAGGTGAGAACTGCTTTCCATATTAGTTTCAACATGGTCCAGTCAACGGTTGATCTTAGTTTTTTCAGCTGAACGCAAGCGTATCATGTAAAAAAATAACATAACAGTTGGTCGCATAAAACTGAAATCAATCTGGGAGTGTGGTTCGCACCTAACTCAAAAATTCAATTTTCAAATGCGTATCTTGTTTCGTAGACTCTTAATCGATTTTTATAATACAAGAAATCAGCATAAGGTTTTCATTAGATTAATTGAAACAAATTGCAAAGCCAAAACTGTGACAGGAACATGCTCGTGCCTATTCGGCTCAGTGTATTGTGAAAGTCTCGCGATTTTTAATTCATTGTAAATGATTAAATGTATAAAAAAGATGTGGGGGGGGGGGCTCAATAAGAACAGTGAGATAGGACCTCAAATTGATAAAGTAGGTGAGGTTTTGCAAAATACAAACACGCCTCTGATGAGAAATACGAAGATGAGGTAAGGGTATTTTTCGGGGACGCGTAGAGGATTCAAATTACTTTTGTCAAAAGGGCTGTTTTCACATAAAATAAAAAAAAGTTTTGAAAAATCTCTGTTGAGTTTGACATTTAAAGTGTTATTTATATAAAAACTTATCATGTTTCAATAAGTAGGCTGTTTTTTCTTCTTTCCATTCTTGGAATTCGTATTTTTCTAATTCCATATTCGAGGAATGAAATCCTTAAAATATTTTGTGCTTTTCATAGAAATCTGTATCATCGTTCCTTCAAAAGGTTGGGCGTCGGCAAGACATCAGGACTAACAGTTACAAAAGAGAACCGCTTATTAAGCACCCCGCATATGATTTGGCTCGACCAAATGATGGCTGGCATTGTAGTTTTTTTTTTGTTTTTTTGTTATAATGCCTCCCGAAAGTCCCCCAGTGGGGCTGTCCTATCAAATTCCAAGATGTGTGCGAGAATTCTCGACGTGCTGATATCGACAACGAATTTTAAAAATACGAAGAACCGAAAAACATAATATTATACCCAATCTCTGTACTGAAGTCAACAAATTCGGATGCGCTGTGTGAGACAATCCCGAGTGAATCCATGACCCATGCAAATTTGAATAGCTGGCTAAACCACACGAAGAATGTACTTATCTCATTATTGGAAGACTGGACGAAGCATATTGGGACACTACCAACAGGAAGCCGGAATTGGAAGCCCCTAAAAAAATAGTACAGAGACTCGGTGACACTCGTACAACATGACCGTCGGTCAAATGTCTGCCGATTATTCGGGAAGTAGGAACTCGACTCAGTGAGTTACTACGATTTTGGGAAGCATCTTGGCATCGGACTTATGGCTACGACATTTGGAAGAATGGACACACGAACAATCCAGCCATTGAGATGGAGACTGGAATAGCATGAAGAAAAATGTGTGCGAGTTGAGTCATGGTGGCCTCACCGAAAATTCAATTTGTAAAAAGAATACACCTACATGACACTGAAAACACAGCGCATGAATTTCTGACTACGTGTACGGGTAAATTTTCGGATACGTGAAAAACGAGTTCGATGCATTTGTGATCCACTAACTGACTCTTATGCATATGTGGTGATCCTCTTTTCTTGAATGTATACCTACTTATTTTTGTATAAATTGTCTGGCCTGGCTAGTTTCTACATAGCAGGATGCGAGCATCTACCAAACGTCTTTTGTCTCTTGCATTTCTGTACTTCCCATGTGATCTTTTCAAAACAACGTTCTTCATTTCTTATTCTCATGACTCATTCTCCTTTTTCTCCCTCGATCGACCGAGTAGAACATCCATAGCTGAGACACAGTGTATGATTTTGTAGCACTCCTGGTTTAGCCCGTAGCCACGGAGGGGCAAGCGGGGGCTGAGCCCCCTCTAAAGGTATCTTGAATTCCCCTAAGTAAAGATCACTTTCCTATTCCCTTGTTAAAAAAGTCAGCCTCGGCTCCCCAAAAGGTTCATAGAGCCCCACCCACACATAAACTCTGGCTACGGGACTGTCTGGGTTAGACTTGCTTTACTATCGATCAGTGCACGCGCTTTTCACACACTCTCATTTTTTGATTTTGAATGCGTTCGCCGGGGTCTGGACTAAATACTTCTCGTATACTGAAATACTATACGCCATCACCCTGAATGAATTGCAAAAATGGGGCCGAAGCCCATTTTCAATTAACTGTTAGGTGCTGCGTACGATAAGGTTCATCCACAGCTTTTTACGACAATTTGGTGATACTTGCGGACTAAACAAGTTCTCACAAATTATAGGTAGCTCCATGATACGTTTAGGCCAGCCTGTGTAAACACTGCAGAACCGATCGAGGTAAGCAGAAAAACCGAGTTTTATACTCAGCCGTAACATTAATTCGTATAGTCGACGCGCGTGGATAAGCATAATCACAGATTTTTAAGTATACTTGAGCTTCGTTCGTAAATACGTGCCAAAATAGACCGATGCTTGTTTGTACTTACTGAAAAAGAAGGAAGAACGAAACGTAACTTTATAATCGAGGATTATAGCCAGCTCTATGAATGAGTATAGACAAGATTCCCGACATATAATATTATTCTCAAGTGGTCACTCGTGTGTCGTCCATAGAAAAAGTAATTCGAAAGAAATTGAAAACGAACACGAAGAATAATAGGAAATCACCCATTCCCCGTTGAAAAACCGAGCATTGTTTCAGCTCCGAGAAAAGCCAACTCGTCAACTGATGAAATAAATGTAACTGGAAAGACATTTGGCGACCACTCGCGAAACAGAACACAATAACAAATAACAAGAGTAGGGGAAAGTCAGATAAAACGGCGGGTTAATTGGCAATCAAGCGAATAAACTAGATTTCTGTTTGATGTTTAGCTATCTCTTTGACCATGCAGGACCACATCTATTTTATTTTAGCTAGTTCGGGGCTTTGGCACATGCCTGACATACACCATGGAGAAGGACATAAAGTTGAAATTGCCTCTTTTGCCCACCCTACGCCAATAGTGCAAAATGAGATACAAGATTTTTGTCGAGTGATTTTGAAACCTTATCTCCCATCCATAACAGAAGCAAGTTTCTAGACAAAGGTATTGGCAAGGCATCGGATTGATTACTGATACTATAATCTTTTTATATAATGAAATCGCTGTATAGTTTCATGTTTTGAATACGAGTATAAACAAGTTTTGATGTTCAATAATCAGCAAAGTGTCGAGCCTTGCTATACACACTTATTACTATAATCTGGGGTGACGATGAGCAGATGTTGAGGTCTTTCCACCGTAGTGGCTTTTAAAACTATTTGAATGTTCGATTTGCAACCGGTAATACTGTTACCGATATCAAGAGAATTCTTGTAGTAACATAATGATCTTTGCTCCGTGTGTTTTCTTATGGGAGTCAAAACGTTCGTTGGCGCACAGTGGGTATTTTTGCTGACAAGAACCAAGTACTGTTAGGGATCTGTATGACATTGACTTGAAAAAGGTCTATCACGTCTATCTGAAATAAACATACTCCAAACATTTTTCTCTTACACCATTTGGCCTGTTCTACGAATTTTCAATTTTCAGTTGCATTAGAAGGCATAAACTTTTTTCGATGTAGGTCCTTGGAAAGCACATTATAAACGAACATTTTTCAAGCTAAAAAGACTTCATTTATAGTTTGTTGGATCTCGTAGTTTCAAAACTGAACAGTAATGAAAAGACTGAATGTTGATGATTTCATTACAGTTCATTTTTTTACAACAGCCAATCAATTTACGTTATAGCCCCCCCCCCCACTAGGAGCGCTAATGTGCAGGACGAGATGCTGATGATTTATAACCACATTATGCTTATGAGGTATAAGGTACATACTAAACACAGAAGGATGCAGCAACTACATTCATTAGCGCAACTTTCCGAGTAGATACTTATGTAAAAAAATAGCTTACTATTTATCAGGATGGTCAGCTATATGCCATCCTGATAATCAATATACTATTTCATAATTTGATTTGTTGCGTTATTTTTGTCTTAATAAAAAAAGAATGATAAGTTTGTAACTTTACTGTAACGTGAGCCATATGAGTACATAGAGATCTACAAGAAATGTCACGCTGTTCATTGTCACCCCAGATTACAGCACTGTTCTTGCAATAGTACTAGTATGAATTCAGGATGATGCGTGATCAACAGTTATTAACAAGTTGACAATAAAACAATATACTGATGATTAAGTTTGTTGATATCAGACATGTAATCCTGTAGAACTTCCGTCTCTTTCCCCCCACATGCGTCTAAAGAAGGTCACTGGAAAGAGGTACTCGTGTCTCCGTTTTATCTGACTTCCTCCTTTCTAGCACTTACATACAGGCCGGAATTGTAAGGAAGTCATTCGAGCAGGGTGTTGTACTTGAGAATAATGTCTATGAACGTACAAAGTGCCGTGTTATTTCACTCGAATGAATGCCTATGCTTGTAAGTAATACCTACATTAAATAGTGCATCTGTCTGTAATCTAGCAAGCAAAAACTGGCCGATGAGAAAACTGGTTTTGTATGCAGCATTCAAAGGTAGTTTTCTCACCAGCCAGATTCCTCCATACCGACTACAAATATTTTCAACTTACGTTCAATCAAATATTAGTATTACATTTTAAAACAAGCTTTTCCGATCACTTAGAACTCTAAAAGCGCATTATTCTCACTTTTTTACGTCCACTTTTAAAAACGACCTTATTCCTTACAACCCGGTCTCAACAAACAACTAACTCTCTGGTACGGCGCTGAATCCAAGACTTTTGTTTATGGTACGTGCCAACGTCCTCGATGGCCAATCTTATCTGGCGTAAATAACTAAATAACGAAACACAACGAAAAAAACAGAACAAAAAATCTTATCTAGAATACACTAGACATACAAAACAGGAGCCATGGCTCCAGTGGCCCCTCTTTCGGATCTGCCACTGACTAACACGATTAAATAATACTGGAAAGTGGATGACGGTAAGACTTGCATAATTCAGTGTGCAATAGTTCTATATAGTCATTTTATAACACGACTGTTGCCTTCTCTATACTCCAATAAAATCTAGGTTATATAGACTTTAAATAAAGGTGGAAGGGGGCTTACTCCTTCTGGTAACTTGGTTTAGCTCCCAAGCAAGTGATAAAATCCAGTATGATGACTTTTTCATGCTAAAATTTACCTTTCCAAAAATTTGTTTTCTTTCTGACACGAGAAGTTTTGAGATAGCTTACAGAAAAATTAGGCTATAACTCGTGCTCTGGTCCTGTCAAAGGGAATATAGCGTATGCCGAAAGTGAGACGAAGGTTGAGTAAATTTGCAAATCCTTTTTGCATTCCATTCATATGGAGGTATATCTACTTCCTTTTTTCATACATGAAATTCAGTAACTGGTGGTACGTGACCTTGTTCTATGGGAGAAACTAGAGATGTTCCGTTTCATGAAAGGTGTAAACCGTGAATTGAAAAGTGAAAAAAAAGTGTGAAACGTGATAAAAGTGGTTTTTTACATGGTTTTCTCGCTAAATTTCTTTATTCTTTGAAATTATCGAGAGAGAGAGAGGAAAAAATAGATGCATTCAAAACTCAATCATTATCATAATCATCGCTATCTGTGTATCGTGATAACATGATAAGTGATAACGTAAAATCCACAGATCACAACGTACAGAACTGACTAACACAATCATCAGGTGTATCATTGTTCTCAGCGTTAAAAATTAATATCAATTGATATGTCACATCGATTTGTAAACATAAAAAGTGAAACTTTTCACTTTTCAAATACACATTATTCATTTCACTTTTCATGAAACGTTAACACATTTTTCGTTTCATAACTTTACATAGAACATTACTAGAAGAAACAGGAGAAACTGTCTTACCATGAAGAATCTGAACTTAACTATAATTCGACCACTCGCTCGCAAAATAAGAGGGGAGCATTGGAGTGTTTTGGGAGACTTCCTAAATTTGAACAGCAGTTAGTCCACCGAGAGTCTAAAGAACCTTTTTATGAACATAAAATATAGGTTCCCTCACAGACCAGTGAACGATACAGGAAGACCAAAAACACGGAACAGCAAGACTGTTTAAACTTTCAAAGTTTACAAAATTAAGACCGACAATTTTACCGAAAAACAATTCGAATGATACTCGACTTGATAGGTTGCAACAATCGATATTATATATAGGAGAAAATCCCCGTGAAAACACTTCTATAAATAATGTACTTACAAAGAAAAAAGAAAAGTATGTACAGTTATGAAGTATAGCGTTATGCTAACTTATATGAATTGTTCAATGTTAGTGTAATAACACTCTTGCTCGTTTTACCAAAATAATAATTTAGTCTAAGATCGTTATCACTGCGTATTTGCTAAAACAGATGATGTTCATGTTCAGCGACGTTATCCTGAGACGGTGTATAGTAAAATGTTAAAATATAAGCTCGTATTTGCAAAAATACCTCGAGGTGAATAATAATTATTACCTTGGAGACGAGTGGAGTATCACTAGTCGCTGTAAAATGTAATTTTTAGTAATGATGTCTCGCTGTTCCACCTCAGTCTCACCGTTCCACTTCCTTAACATGATCATTTTATGATGCAATCTATACGAAAATTTGATTTCGAAACAAATATAAAATAATAACAATAATAATCGTAATTTTTCTATAACATTCGGTAATAATACTACAACAGTATTCAACAACATGTTTTCTATATAATTTTGTTAAGTATTCAACGTTACAGTTAGCGTCAAGTAAGACTTACATAAGGGGGAAAAAGTTACTTAGGCCTATCGAGTGCACGTGTTTCGAATTCATAGGTACACTCTTCCTCCTTTTGTTTGAAAACTCATTTAACAAATAATAAAAACGGTTGAAAGTCTACAACATAAATAGTCACATGGTCTTAGTAACGAATACTTTCTTTTTTATCATTTTGTTCCTCCGTTATTTTGTAACTCTTCTAAATTATTAATAAAAACTGATAATATTTTTCTCACTATACAATTACTTGGGTAATTTTGCTTTGGTAATCCCATATATACTTTTTTTTCTTTTTAATCCATTTTTTTTAAATTGTAAAATTAACAACAAATACGAAAATTTTATTTTCTTCTACTCTACAGGTACTCGAGATGCCGTATCGCGTTATTGTTATTGCTGTGTCGAACAATATAAAAAAATCGTTTGAGAAATTGGCGAAGTCTTACATACAAAAAAAAGTGAGACGAGACAGCCATCATTGTAACTGTAAACGATTTGCAAGGAAATCTTCACATAGGTTTTCGTTTTTTCGAAAAGAATGTCACATTTAGTCTGTTCGTACTATTTATCCTCCTCGAGCAATACAAGATCGTCTGCCACAACGTCACTTATGTGTAGATAGATGATCCAATACATCAGGTTGAAACAGATGAAACAGACAGGAAATATTATTCTGGAGTATTTATCGATGTCGCTGGGCGTGAAACAGAGCATTTTGCTCAGATCCTTGCCCGGGTGTAGAGGGTGCGTTAGCACCGGCGTGACCGCCTCTTCGTCTGTTCGACCATTTATCGTATTCTCGAGCGTGCCGCCCTTGAAGTGTGCCTTCGGATCATTAAACTTATACCGAACCTCCTAGAACAAATCGCCATCACTTACGAGAGGCCCTGGTATAATTTCGAGGACATTTTAAGGAAACTCTTATCTCCTATAGTCGATAATTATTAAGTACCCACGCGTATAAGAAGTTTTGTGGCGACCGAAGCAAATATTTGTGCAGTTTCCCTTGTACCTATTTCATTCTCTTCTCAAAACTCTGATTACCATCAAGTGCGGCAGCTTGGAACAGCCTAGTAATTTGGAATATACCTTGAGACATGCATAGGAGCTGTCTTACTCGCCCACCTCAGCTAATCCCTGAACCTCTCCGGTCACTTAGGAACATGAGTCGTGAAAGGTCAAAATTGATGGACACTGCGCAAGTCTGTTGGTGCGTTCTAAGTTACACGGCTGTTCCAAGATACCCCAGTTGATGGTATTATCGTTAACTCGACATCGTGGGACCGTATTTTCAATTTTTTCGTGTCGGTCTGTGGCTTAGCGGTAACGTGTTCGCTTCGCAATTCTTGCATCTCAGGTTCGAGTCTTCAAGTCCCACGAACGCCGAGAAGCTATAGGTTATTCGAATAGCTTCACTAAAATCTTAGCGAACAGAGCGCGGCTACACTATTAGTCGAGGTGGAAAGATAGCATGCCATGTAACCTACCAGTGCAACTGAACAAGGCATTACACTCGCAGGGTGTGTTATCACCAGATCAGAAAGATTTGGGTTCTGTGCGTGTGCACGTGTAGTAGACTGCTGACCCGAAGTTGTGAAAACACAACGCAACAAATCATAGCGAAATCAATGGCAAACTAACACAACTAATCCTGAGACTGGCCAGTAGCGTAGTTATACCAAAATTTGGGGGAGGAGGCTCAAGTTTCAAACATCTGTTTTCCCCTCTTTTTTCACTTGTCTTAGTTTAATGCATAGGAAACCCCCCCCCCCCATAATCACGCTAAAGAGACTGACGAATCTACCCCAACTGTACGGTTAATAAATGCACTCGAGTTTGCCATTCGCGTTACTCACTGTTTGTTTAGGCATGTGATCGGGATCCATAGGCGGTCCAGGCAGTGTTGAGTGGCCGTGCGGATGAGCGTGACTGCCTCGTGAATGTACGTGACCCTCCATCGTCGACTTTTTTTGTTCGACCAGCTTTTGCAGCGCCATAGCGCGAGACTTCCTCATTTGCAGTCTTTTAGCCATGTAGCCGACGGTCGCGTATTCTGTAACACAAAAGCAAACCATAACGTGTTAGCGTGTTCGATAATTCTTTGCAACGGACAAAGTCTGTCTGCAGGATATCCAAAGATGTGACATTCTGTACCCACCTAAAAGTGAAGCGAAGACCATGACGAAACAGGTACCCAGGTACACGTCTATCGATTTCACGTACGATATCTTGGGCAGGGCCGCGTTCGTCGATGACATCAGCGTGGTCATGGTGAGCACGGTGGTTACACCCAACGATACTCGAGCCGGCGTCGCGTTTCGGTTCAGCCAAAAGCTGACCCACGAAATGATCACGATCAGGCCGGAGGGTATATAGATTTGAATGAGGTAGTAACCCATCGACCTGACGAATTGAATTTCGCACGCCAGCCGCGAGTAATTACCTGTAATGTCGATAAGATTAGTATACGTCGCCGAAGCTGTGTCCACATAATGGCTGTTCAAAAATAACTAAGACTTGTTTCCTCCGGAACTGGCAACACTGCGTGATGTGAAAAAAAATGCAATCATGTCGAGTAATTCTTTCTGCATTAACAGAAAACTTTTCAAGGCTTTAATGAAGTGGAACTTGAAGTTTGATGCATAGAACTTCTACATTATGTTTTCAAATTGTGCAACAATGAATGATGCGAAGGCTAATAGATTTTGTTTTTACTATAAAAAACACCCCATCTATGTGTGCTACCTTGGCGTGGTGAGGGGTCTTGATGAAGAACTAAAGGCACATAGGAGAAGGAAAACTCTAACAGGTACACCTTGATGAAAGCAAGAAGAAACTATATTTGATTCTTTCCTGGAGATGCGTTTCCACTCCCAATAATTATGATGACAACTCACGAAGTAAGTAATGATTCTGGATGTAAAAAGTCGGAAGTTCGGGCGAAGACTACGTAGTGAGAAACTGTCAGAATTGAGAATAGGGACATGTGATGTAAGGACACTGAATGAGGTAGGCAAATTAAAAAGCTTAAAGAAAGAAATGGAAACATTAGAATTAGGTACTGTAAACTGTTACTTTGGATTTGTGGGGGAACTCTGGACAATGCCAATTTTATACATTGGAACTGGAACATCAGTTTTCACCATATGACAGTGTAACTACAAGTCTCAGTTTTTATTTGATACCCTAGTTAACGAAGAAATAACGCATCTAACCAGTGTTACTCCAGTTTTGGTAATGTCCGAAGTTCCCCCACAAATCCAAAGTAACCCCAGTTTTCGGTAAAATAGGAATTGGTGAAGTGAGATGGCCAGAAGAAAATGATTTTCTAACGGGGGAGAATAGAATAATTAATACAGCTGCGAAACGGGGACTAGCAGGCGTAGACATCACTACAAATAGGACTGTAGGGAATAGGGTGCGAAGTTATACCCGATATAGTGAGAAAATATTAATGGTGTCAGCTAAATCAGTATCTTGTGTGATGGTCCAAGTTTATATGCCAACAGGAAGTTAGAGTGAAGAAGTAGAAAAAATGTATGTAGTAATTGATAACATATCAAGCAAGTTAAAAGGAAAAGAAAATATAATTACAGTTGGAGATTGGAGCGCCAGAGTAGGAGGAAGAAGAGACGAAGGTATATGGGGAGAGCATGGCTTAAGCGAGCGAAATGGAAGAGTCTAGGGTTATAGAATTTTGTGAAGAATATAAATTAGTTATTGGAAACATTCTCTTTAGAAATCATGAGAGAAGAAAATACCCTTGTAAAGTTCAGGAGATGAAAGAAAATATCCAGTAGATTACAGTGGCATATTGACGGGGGAAGGGGAGTAGTCTGCCATTCAGAAAAAAAAAAAGAAACGCAAATAAAAGGAAAAAAAGAAGAAAGAAAGAAATTTTTTGTAATGCTAAAAATTCTGTGAAATGTTTCAAAGAGAGGGCAAAAAATTTTGTGCATTGTTTCCTAAGTCCCCCCCCCCTCCCCAAACTTATTCCCTAAATTCGCCCCTGAGATTATACCCTGGCCAGAAGAAGATATGAAAAGCAAACATTGAATTATAAGACACACCCGGGAGTGGATATATGGATAGTGACAGCAGTTTGGTAGCAATGAAATGTAAGTTTAAATTTAAAAAGATGAGTAAGAAGAAAGTAAAAACAAAATGGAACTCGGAGTTATTACAAGAGGCAACGGAAAGAAGAACATAAAAAACAAGTGACGAAGATTTTTCTAAATTCAAGGAGGGAGTTGCTATTGAAGGGGAGTGGATAGCACTACAAAAAGCAATAAATCTGGTAGTAAGGAAGGAAATGGGTACTCAGATGATAGAAAGGAGAAAACCACAGATGCAAAGTGAAATATTAGAGTTAATGGAAGAAAGAATAAAATAAGTACATGTAAACAAGTTAATGATAAAGAAAATAAGGAAAAATATAAGGCTTTAAGAAATCAAATAAAGAGAGAATGTAAGAAAGCAAAACAAAATTGGATTAATCGGAACTGTGAGGAAATGGAGGAGCAAATGGAAGCTGGAAAAACCGATCATGCATATAACAAAGTAAAAAGATATTTTGGAGCAAGAAGAAAGAGAACAAATAATTTAACGGATGAAAAAGGAAAATTATTAGACTCTAAAAATGACAAGGTAAAAAATGGGTGTGGGAAAGAGAAGATAGTTTGGAGGATGAAGAAAGAGGAGATCCTATTTTGATATCGGAGTTTGATAAAGCTCTGAAAGAAATGAAAGCAAGTAAAGCCAAAAACGTTGAGGAAATTGATAGTAAGGCTAGTGAAGAATGCAGGGGAAGTAGTATTAAAAAATTTATATGAATATAATTTACAGAATGAATGAAGAAGAAGAAATTTCATCAGATTTCCAAAAAAGTGGGCTAATTATGATCCATAGAAAAACAGGAGCAAGCAGATACTTTTGCACGCATCAAAGATTCTAGCGAGGATAATGAATCTTAAGAGAATACAAAATAAATAGGAAGACGAGTGAAAGAAGATCAGTTCGGATTCATAAAAAGTAGATGAACTACCTATGGAAGCAATTTTATGTTTGAGACTTTTATTAGAAAAAAGATTGAAAAAGGGTTTGGATACATATAGCATTTGTAGATTTAGGAAAAGCTTTTGATAATGTTGAATGGTCAAAAATGTTTCGAATACTGGAGGAGATAGGAGTTAAGCATAATGAAAGAAGAGCAATGTGGACCTTATATAAGGATCAACGGGCTCAAATACAAATACATGATGAAGTAAGAGACGCAGAAATTCAAAACGGAGTGAGACAAGGTTGCTGGTTGTCACTAGTACTGTTCAACATATTCATAGAAAAGGTATTTAATGAAATGAATGATAGAATATGAGATGTGAAATACAAGAGATGGTTAGAATGATAATCGTTTGTAGATGACATTGCAATGGTGGAAAAAGTAATGAAGCAGTAAAGGATACGTTGAAAAAGTTGGAGGGAAAATGAAATGGAACTTAGAATGAAGATTAATAAGAATAAGACAAAAACGATGTTAGTTAGGAGATGGAAACAAAATCCAATGAATGAAGAGCATTATTTCAAATTGCAACAAGCCCAAAAAATTAAAAAATGAAAAATGAGTTGAGCATCGGAAATTGCAGGTAATTGTACACCAAACCAACTGGTAACACTTGTAAACAGCGAAAAAATTCCTACAACTCAGTATTTGTGATCAAAGATTGCTTCATCCTGGAAACTGCAATTAGTCCAATGCAACAAATTGGCGTTCTATTCTACCTCATTCCGGGAAAGAAGGGAGCGGTCAAAATTAGATTTTCCCCCATTCAGTACCTGCTCAGTACTACCCAACTCTTCATCTTCACTATTTAGCTGCAGCTATGTTGCAGTCTGACACAGACTGTAATATTTTGCGCTGTCATGGAAATTAATTTGTTTTTTGGCCATTTTGCAGTTTGAAAAAAAACTTTTTAAATACAGAAATAATAGGAAATGGAAAAATCAACGCAAGACGGAAGAAATAAGATAGAAATAAAGAGTAGACGAGAACAAGATGACAGGATTTTTTTTTTCGAAAAGAAGACGCATATGTGAGGGCGCATACGAAAAGGGACCAGCTGACCAAAAGTAAAATTTTACAGGAAAAGCGTTTAAAATTGAGAGTATTTTTTTTTGTAATTACCATTCTGTTACTCACCAACCCTACACATTACAACACGGTCCCCTAATCTCTTGTCCGTTCTTCTAGGAAAAAATTTCCAATGTTATCCAAAGAATTTAAATGTATGATGATCTCCGAAAAATTTCATCGAAAAACTTTAGAAAGATTCTCCAATGATTTTCTAGGAATTTCATAGAAAATTTTGGAAGAAAATTTGGATACTTTCCGGAGAGTCTTTTCGGAAATCTCCAGAAAATATTTTCAGTGTTTTCTAAAGAATTTCATCAAAATTTCAGGAAAATTTTTCAATGTTTTTTAAGGAATTTCATCGGTAATTTTTGGAATTTCCAATTTTATCCAAAGAATTTCTTTTAAAATCTTCGGATAAATTTTCTGATGATTTTTGAAGAATTTCATAGGAAATATTTGGGGGAAAACTCTGATGGTTTTTGAAGAATCTTATCAACAATCTTCAGAAAAAATGTTCGAAGAGTTTCATCGAAGATCTTCGGGAAAAATCTCCTCTGATTTCTAAGGAATTTCATCAGAAATTTTCGGAAATCAATTTCGATAATTTCCGAAGAATCTTATCGGAAATCTTTAAGAAAAAAGTTCCAATGTTTTCCAAAGAATTAAAAGTTTAATGATCTCCGCAGAATTTTATCGAAAACCTGTAGGTAAAATCTCCGATGGTTTCGGAGGAATTTCATCGGAAATTTTTGTGGAAATAATTCCGATGATTTCCGGAGATTCCTATCGGAAATCTTTAGAAAAAATTACCAATGTTTTCCACAGAATCGCAACAAATTACTTTGAGATAATTTTATCGTAAATTTTGAAGAATTTCATAGGAAATATTGGTGGGGGAGGGGGGGGGGGAGAACTCCGATGGTTTGGAAGGATTTTATGAAAAATCATCACAAAAATGTTCGGTGATCTGCGAAGAATTTCATCAAAAATATTCGGATCCGAGTCCCTTAAACGGTCAGCGTAGACAGGAATTCATGCAGCAGAA
Source organism: Acanthococcus lagerstroemiae (assembly GCA_031841125.1). Taxonomy (NCBI): domain Eukaryota; kingdom Metazoa; phylum Arthropoda; class Insecta; order Hemiptera; family Eriococcidae; genus Acanthococcus; species Acanthococcus lagerstroemiae. Next base: position 62,161,547 of record CM063106.1, read on the forward strand.
TGAGTTGCCTACATTATAAGATTGGAGGTTCCCAGCGAGAAATACGAGACTCCCCTTAAGCAGGTACATAGGCAACTCATCCTGACAATGGGTAAATGCATTTGCCTGCTCGTGCATTTGAAGGGCAAGAAGACAATAATCGCTGCTCGGGAGGAAACACTCATTAGATACCATTTCAAGGCACCTTGTGGGGAATTAGTACGAACGGCATCATTTAATAGATTTCTGCGTGTTTCTCCAGTACGGGAAACACCCCCTTCTTGTTCTCGATTCATCTCCATTCACTGGGTCTGTATAACGACCTTAAAACTTTGCTGCACTGCGTAAGCAACCGATACATTTCTGAAAATAATTCTGACTTTCTGACTTGAAAATAATATTATGCTGATAATGCAGAAGTAATTGCTCCATAAGGTAACGTGTCAAGCAGTGTTGTATGTAGGAGAATGAGGAAGTCTTGTTTATTTTTGAACAACTACTGTCTACCGCACACACTGCCCGGTGTACGGGATTTTTCGAACCCGGATCTCAAGCGACTTTCATTACCTGTAGTCAGACTAATCTCCATAGCTCTTTGTCGATGGCCGAGTACCTTAAACTGAGGAAGCGATACTTCGTTTGAGACACCAACAGAGTTCGGACCCTCGTTCCACTTGTATCGAATGTCTCTCATTGTGTATCCAACTGCGACGAGACAAGTACACAGTTGCGATCAGCACAAAATACAGACTCTATCCTCGGGAGGATCGTCGCAATCGACTGATTCCTTCCGGAAGAAATCGTCCGAAAGAAGATGGCGAAAACGCGCCGAATCAGTTGAAAATGGCCGGAGTGCGAGTGGTGTCCCAAATCACGGCTGCATTGTATTCGCAGTACCTAGCGGATATGTGCTGCATGGCCAGACGGTGACCACACCTAATGATGCTTTCATTTAAAATAGTCGAATTTACCTGTGGTTAAATTAATTTGTGTTGCTCTTTGGCGGTGCCCGAGTACTTGGAACTGAGGTAGCTGCACTGCTTTGGCGATACTGACAGATTTCGGACCTTCTTTCCAGATGTAGCGAATATCACTCATCGTATACCCAACTACGTGTACAAATGCATGCGCGCACACACACAACACACACACACGAAGGTATCAAATAATTGCGGAAATAACTTTTGAAAGCAAAATGGAAATTAGGTATGTCTAAGTACCGACGCTAGCGTAGCGACACGCACGTTCTTCATTTCTTACAGTAAAATGCTACGAGTAAATTACTTACCTACAGTTAAACATATGTACAAGAGAATAATTTACTGTTATCATCTATTAATGCTGAGAGACTGAACTTACTAAAATATGGGAAGAACAGAAATGATACACGTAAAAGATGTAAGTATCAAGATAGAAATGAAGAAAGTGATGGAGGAAAGTGAGAAGACGAAAGAGATAGAAAGGAAATGCAGAAATGACAAGAAATTATATAAACAGGAACTATCTAGGAAAGTCTGTTTTAAGGGAGAAAGGGAGGAGTAGGAATCTTTATTGTTCTAATTACTAATGTTACCCAATCATTAGAAAATGGTCACATTTGTAACCCTTCTCGCCCCAGTAAAATTTTTGTTTATTAATTTTTGTTAACGAATATCCCGACCTATTCAAGTTTCCCCAATGAGGATGCAATGAGGATGAAGTTGCCAACTGAGAAAAGTTTTTGAGTGTTCAGTTGACTAGTATGTTGTAGCAAATGATATTTCATATAGAATATACTCTGTTCTGTGCTAATTATGATAAACTACAAGCCAAGATAATCGATCTATCTACCTAGCTACAAAGATGTTGCTGCAACGAAACTAATTACAATTACAAAAGCAAAAACGTGTCAGATTAAAATGCGTCGACATGATGTCTTTCTATTGAGAAACTCTTCGAAACTAAATTAGCGAGTCAGTAGGTGTCATTCTCGACGGTGAATCTCCCATATTTAACGCTGATGTCACAAGAAGTTTGATCCTTTTAGTGCTTGAAAATTTGAGAGAATTTAAAAGAACTTGGGAAAGAGAAACCACCTGAGTTCTATGTGTAATTTGAAAAGAGTTACGAAAGCCTGTTGGAATGTCTTCATTCATACGTTTTGGGACCTGAATCAGGTCTGTCTTTGATGGCAAAAATTTGTTAATTTCTTTCGTTCATCTGTTTGGGGTTATTGGCTAAACGTGCGGTGTGAGTGCACAACTTGCAGATAGTTTTCACTACAGAAACCTGTACAAGCATCCAGGCTACCAGATTATAAAGTGTTCTTGTATACTTATTATTGTTTTGGTTGTCAGATAAATCCAAGTTACTATATGGCTCGAGAATAATGAATATCTTATTTAGATTATTCTGATGTATTCACAAGAATAGAACCAGAACCCGATTGACAATTCGTTCCATATACTTTTGAATGTGATGAAAAAATGGGTGATCACAATTCAGTCAACCAGTCATGAACCAGTTATGTAAATACGACTGTAATTTTTCAATGAAAGTTTCAAGAAAGTGATTACTATGTGACTGAAAAGTGATTTGAAACTTTCTCCATTGAACACTTTTCCGTTGTATAAATAGAAAACAGTCTCGAATTAACATAATGGTGCTGTCACATACTTATACATAGGTACCAATCGGTAAGAATATTCATGTAGAGAAAAATTGTGTTCTACCTCTATTACATCAATTGTTTTTCAGAAAAATCTAGGCATTTTGACGATACTTCTTGTGCGTAACATGCGTAATTTATTCGTGAAACTCCTTTCGTATAATTCAAAAAATATAGATATTGACAAGACAAGCATATGGTTAAGACCATTTTATCCATGATCAAAAAGATTATTCTGATCAAAAAGATCATGCCGATCAATAAAATCTTCCAGATCAAAAATATTATTTTGATAAAATAGATTAATCAGATCAAAAATCATTTTAAAAAAACTATCCTTCAGAACGAATGAATCATTCAGATAAAAAAATAATAATTCAGGTTAATATGATCGTGATCTGAATATCATTAAAATTTAGATCTGAATGGTCGTGATCTCTTACCTTTTGTCTTCAGATGATCTGAGATTTTAAAAAGAACCCAAAAGTATGCAGAACTTGTGTTTTAAACGTATAAGAAATAACACAAGATCATTATCTTTCCCACGATCTTAGATCTTTTTTCCCCCTCAAAATGATGTTTTGGTCTGAATCCGTCATATTTTTCAACTTTTCCAATGATCCCCGAATCCATGATCTTGCTCGTTTCTGGACCAAGCCAAAAAAATGTGACCCAAAATGCAATGGCGAAATATGTAGTAGGCATACTTTCAGTCTCAATTATTACTCCACCATTTATGGCTGCTGTTCTGATTGATTAAATATTACCTTTCCGATATTATTTCATACACTTCATGAAAAGTGCTCCGTACGTGGTTTGAGCATTGAGCTTATAGGCTATTTATTATCATCAATTTGCACTATTTACAGATCTTTCCCTAAATAAACTCGATGCGATGATGATGAATAACGCGCCCGATTACGCTAAATTAAATTTCATTTTTTACAATAATAATTCTGCAAAAGTAATTTCATCGAAATTCGTTCGATTTGAATGGAAACATAGGTGAGCTTAATTAAATTTCTATTTCAACGCTGTGGCAGAGTACGATGAATTTAGCTTCAATGGAGTGCAGTACTCGATAGCAGATAGCATTTCATTCATTTCATGAATTTAATATATATATATTTTTGTAAATACTGTTGAGTGAACCGGACTCGTGAAATTGGAAATAAAAATGGACCACGTAGATGTCCGTTACTATGCAATATCACTTATATACGTAGCTGGCCAATTTGAGCTGTATAATATACGTGGCCAGAATTACTGCAGTTTTGCATCAGATATACTCTGAAGTACGCACCTCGAATTTTGCCTTCTCTTGAAAAATGAAGAATGCCTGACAGAATTTTAAAAATATAAGGTACTCATATATCTCCTCTTCTGCCCAGGAGAAAAGTTCGAAACATTTTACAACTTATCTTAGTGAGTCTTAAGGGGTTTTGCAATCGTCTGGAAGAGTGAAAAAGTCTGTGTAGAGCGGCAGTAATAATTTTAAATCCAAAAATGTTTTAGAGATAGCCTTTGGCACTTCTGGAAGGGTGTTGAAAAGTAAAATAGTCTGCAAGAATTCCAAGGAAGTATGTGTGATGATATATTCATTCCTACCTCCGGCTCCTCCGGAAAAAATTGAAAATACTCGTATTACTGCTTATCTTAACGAGTCATAAAGGGACTTATAAAAGTCTGAAAGAGTCTAAAGCTGTCTATCTAGAGTTTTAAATAATCATCTAGAAACGAATGAAAACGTTTCAGAGATGGCCTTGAAGAATTATGGAACAGTTGAAGAATAAAATACTTCTGAAAGAATTTTTGAAAAACTATGAGGATACGTCTCCCACTACCCCTCTGAGCTAAAAAGAAAAATTACAATTTTATTGCTCATCTTAACGAGTCTTAAATAGTCTAGTAAAAATCATGAAGAGTTTCAATAAGGTCTCCGTATTATCAGGGATAATAATCTGAAAAATAATTCGAAAAAGTTTCTTGTGGAAGACTGTTGCAGAGTAAACTACATCTGAAAATTTTTTAGAAAAGTATGAGAAAATAGTTGGAAATTACTAATTTCCGGCATAATTCATTGAAAAAAATTTCACTAAACTTTACTTATGAGTTTTTTTCCCCTTTTTTTTACCTTACAAAAGTTATAAGCTATTCCCGTCCTCGTCACATTTTTCGGTGTACGCTGTTGCCCAGAGTTACTTCACTTAGCTAGTTTTTAGGTTTTTGAAGTTGAAATACCTATTAGCAGGGCTAAATCGATCATTACCTATTCCACTTGATGGACAGGTAATACCCTGAAAATCTGAGCTTGATTTGACAAAGTTTATTGATCCCCTGTTTTGTGAAAGTATACCTACATTGACTTTCGACCCCCAAGTATCCAAAAAGAACACTAACATCGAATTACAAGAAACATTTTTTCACGGTATCCTAACTTCGGTATAGAAAACGCAAAAAATGTTTTCTCAAGGACGTCCAGCTTTGATGCTGAGTCAATAAAATTTCGCAGATTGTGATTACGTTTTAGAAAATATTGAAAGCTGTAAAAAATTTTTAGACAAAAGTTATTTTTTAAACTTGTTTTTGTATATGGAGCAGGGGGGAGGATAAAAACTAGAAATGTGGGGGACTTAAAGAAAGGGAATATTGCGGTGGTGCCCCGCAAAATAAATTTTCCCAGTGGCCTGTTTGGTAACACTCCGTCCCTACAGTGTTGCCAGATCTGGTTCAAATGGAACAAATTTGGGGATTTGGAAAATTTTGGAAATATATGAATCCATTTTTTGGTTTGTTCAGTATTTTGGTTCAGTTCCTGGTCCTTTTCCTAAATTTGTAAATATTCATAATGGAAACAGAAAATTTGTTTTTTTCTTCCACTGCAATACAAAACATAACCTTTTCACACCTCTGGGCTCTGGAGGGAGGGAGTCTGGAAGTCGACAAACAGGCAGTTGAGGGAATCTAGAATCATAATTGAGATCCGAAACACGATTTTACAAGAGAGACAAAAAACATGTTCAGTGACTCCCAGGCAACAGATTTAGCTAAAAATTGGACTGTGTGTTCTTTGACAGATTAGTATAAACTTCCAATAGAAAAATATTTTCAAAGTCACGTAGAAAACCTTGAAATTCCCCCTCCCTCCTAACAAAAATGGATGTTGTGAGTCTTGATTCCAAGGTAATGCCCGTTTACGGACATAGCGTTTACTGATATGCTTTTTTCAACGTGGATACACATTTTTGTACCAGGAGCCCAATTAAAAACAATTCTACATTTTACACTCTTTCCAACGATACTGATAACTCATTTTGTCAACGAATAATGTCGCGTTTTGCTTATCAGCGTCCAACCAATCTTTTGATGCTTAATACTGGCCCAACTCTTCCACAACATCATGCAAAACGGTCAATGGACTATCACCCACCTTTATTCTTGCCATACCCTCCACCACAATTGAAAGCGGGAAACAGTGAAAAATGAATACTGCGGCAAAGAAAAAAAGTGCATCGCGTTCTGACATTAATGTCGAACAATAATAGTATATTACAACACAAGTATCAAAAGTGAGCTTTTTCATGACGAGTAGGTAAGATCCTTGCGCGAAACGAGCCGCAGGTGAGAGTAAAGCGCTAGAATACACGAGTGGGGACGTACGCCATTTTGGATCTAAAAGTGCCCGTCGATGCCGGATCCGACTATGCGGAGCGTACCGCCTAGTCAATCCGGTATCGACGGGCGCTTTTGGATCCAAAATGGTGTATGACCCTACTTACGCAGGTTGTCTCAAAAGTAAGTTTCCCTATTTTCGATAGCACGAAGAAAACGAGATAGCGTGAAACGCTTTGCAGGAAATATGTAAGAGGCTTCTGTGGCTACACTGCGCGAGTTTCATTCAAATCCGTTCACAGACAACCCCGCCCTGCGCCAGTACGAATACCATGGCAGCTATGGTAGCGTGGGCGTCCAATTTTGAACTGCGTTTGGTAATTCGTTTTCTAGCTGCGAAAAACAAAACCCCCACTGATATACGTCTCTGTTGTCCAAGGTGTACAGTGAGAAACGTACCATGTCCATACCAGCGGTTCGGAAGTGGGTTAGGCTGTTCACGGAAGGAAAAACGAGCGTGGAAGATTTACCGCGCGAGGGAAGATCGTGTACCGCTACACTTCAGACTCCATGGCCGGTGTACGCTCGCTTCTCGACGCCGATAGCCGTTCTACAATCTGGCGGTGTCACGCGTACTTCGCAAACTTGGGCGGAACGGTGTATGCGACGGACATACAAAAGCTAGTCTACCGCTACGAAAAATGTTTGAATAATTTTGGTGATTACGTCGAAAAATCAAAATACCCTCACGATTATAATTTTTTTTTTCAGAATTTTGCGTTCATTTTTTAACTCTATAGAAAATAGGGAAACTTACTCTTGAGACAACCCTCGTATATATCTATGGCGCTCTAGTGAGAGGAGCGACGTATGTACCAGTTATGAAAAATGAGCTCATTTTCGGCAATTGAATTGCATTAAATTTTTCAAAATAAATGTATCAAAAGACCAAAACAGCTAATGATAGTTACACTTTTCTTATGTTCATTGCAGCAGTGAAGAAATCATTTGAAACAATCGAGTGATAGACAATCAGAAGGAAGCAGGTTAGAATAAAAGCGGGTGGACAACAAACAAATCGTTCTTTTGTTCAGTGGCGCAACCAGAAATTTTCTTTACAGAGCGCTAGAATTTAGAGTTGACTTAGTACCTACCTTTTTTCCTGTGGGGGGGGGGGATTAGTACAAAACTCAACCTTTTATTTGTACCTTGTTTAACAGTCAAATTTGGTTTAACACGTATAATCACCTGTTCATGAAACCCGGACAACGCTAAAACAACGCGATACGTGGAGATACAAACCACATAAAATTAAACATTTCTATTTCCATATCGAATTTATTTCATTTGTCAAATCGTCAACTTGTAAGCTTATGGTACTTTTTTTTTTCTTTGAGAATTTTGGGGAGTGCATTAGCCCCATGCACCCCCTTGGTTGCGCCGCTGCTTTTGTCCTTTTCACTTGTACTACACGTGAAAAGTAACTCTTCAGTCATACTATGAGTGAAAAGTAACTCGTCAGGGTTACGTTGTCGCTTTCATACAATGAGTGAAAAGTAACTTTTCAGTTATACTATAAGTGAAAAGTAACTTTTCAGTCATACTATGAGAGAAAAGTAACTCGTCCTGGTTATGTTATCGCTTCCATACTATGAGTGAAGAGTAAATTTTCAGTCAAACTACGAGTGAAAAGTAACTTTTCAGTCACACTATGAGTGAGAAGTAACTCGTCAGGGTTATGTCGTCCCTTTTTGCGTTAATGCGGCAACGTCTCGATAGAAGCGCTTCTTTCGCAACGCAACGCTGCTACTAGAAAACGCTCTGTCAATACAATAGTTTTGAAAAGTTGTTTTTTTTTCTTCTCCTGTTGTGGAACTAAATTGAAGAGAGAGAGAAAAAAAGAAGAACACGATATTCATATGTTGATATATTGGAGTCAAAACTAATAACATTCGTGGAATCATGTTAGCTGTGATTTTCAAGCAGGGTTTTTCACAGCCAAATATCTAAGAAAGGAAGCTTTGAATGTGAAAATAAGTGACATGACGTGATTCAGCGTGCTGTTTATACCAGAAACCAGCTGCCTGACTAATTTTTGATGAAATTGGATCTTCTTAGTTATGATTCCATCCCCCTCAATCATCTCTTTATTTCTTATCATGTGGTATGAATTCCATTACTTGGATTGGTCCAGTTGGTCTACTTCATGCAAAGTAACATCTCGTGATACTGCTTTCTATGGAAAGTTCTTGGTCCTCTGTGGTACAATCAAGTTCAGTTTTACCGATTTTTTATTTTATTATTATTATTATTATTATTATTTTTTATCCTTTCTTTCTTGATGAACTGGTACATTGTCAAGAACTGAATCTGGCAACACTGTCCTGCAAGTCGAGACGACCTTTGTTCAAGGTATTCGTAAATTGCGGTTTTTCGTGACCATGAACAGTTTTTCTCTCGATAACTACGTATATAGCCGCGCCGCCTTGAAAAGGTTCCCGGGTTCAAATTTCCATTTTCTCGATTAATTGGCATCTTTGGCTTCGAACAAATAGATATATCTACGACAGTATGTCGGTCAGCTAAACGAGGCAGTTCTCGGCTGTAAACCGACGGCGACACCAGCGCCGCCTCTCAACCGCCGACGCGACTTATTAATGACGAATTCGGGCACATCGAAGGTGTTAAGAGAAAAGGTCGGGTCGCCAGGAGTGCGCAATTTCGTGGACAGACCCCCCCTCATATATACTATGCGTATGCTAAATGGCAAACGTGGAAATTCGTCCTACGCTAGACTAATTTAGTCTCAATGCCTCACCCTCAGCCCGCTTACCGGCGTATAACAGATGATGAGGCATTAATTCACGACGACTCGGTGTGCAAAATAATCATCGCCGAAGGTCTCCATTTTCGGCAACCCTCGACACCCTACGTCTTCGCTGGCACGTATTTCCATCAACGAGAAACCGCATCTTATCAGCCCTTGCACCGTAGGTTCGTAAATTCGGTATCTCAATACTACCCTCGCCTTCCTCCTCGACTTCGCCGAGATTCGGTCGTCCAGAAATCCTAAGACCAAGGGTTGACACGCGAATTCGCCGAAAACAAATAATTAGCTTTCCACACTCGAACAAAGGGCGAGGCGGGTCGTGCGCCGTGCCGTGTAAATATTTACGTGTTCGCGGAGTCGTCCACTTCGAAGTCGTCGTCACCGTCGTCATTATCGTGTTTCGCTTTTGCGGTGGAAAAGAAAATATCCGCCATAAATCAGGGGCGTACTCGGTCGAGAGTGCTCAATTATTTACGGTAAACGCGAAACGTGTCAACAAATATAACGCGAATCCGCGAGCGGTTTAATTTTTGTAATTTATTTTCGTATATATGCGACGCCGCTGTCGTTTTATAATTTCAGCCTACAGTATGCAGATACGGATGGAAAGGTCTCTACTTCTGCCCCCGTGTCGAATAAATAATATTGGCGAAGGATTTCCGTTTTTTAATTACAGCCAGAGTGATTTGGCGCTTTGGGAGGTCGCCCTGATCGTAACATTTTCAGTTACAAGCCCCCTTCACCAACCTCTGGCACACCCTGTTCAAGTGTGAGCCCTGGGAGCAGGAGAAGCGCGGGTCGGCAGCAGAGATTCGGTAGCAACACGAGCGATGGTACAGGCGATAAATGAGAAATCGAAACAGTTTGGGGGCCAAAAGCGAGTTTTGTTGAAAAATGTCAGGCTAGGTGTCAGAAACAGCGTATTAAAAAATCCCGCCCCCAAAAAACTGTGCTTACCTTTCTGTGGCACGTTTTAGCCTCCCAAAATCAGTTTTTTGCAAATATTTCAAAAATTTGAAGTATTAGAAAAAAAAGTTGCAGACAAAAGTAGATATTCTACGTAAAATTTCCTACAAAATGATGTATTTAAATTTGAGTATAAAACGAGAACGATAACTGAATAGAAAAACTGCATGAAAAAAGAGCTGCTCTGTTGAGAAATAGAAATAGAACAAAAACCAAAAGAATAGAATCAAATATAGTTTCAAGATTAATAAGAAATAAGATAAGACCTAGAGACCAAATTGAAAAGGAACAAATAGTGAGGAAAACCATAGAAGGTAACAAAAATATAAGAAAGAATGAAGAAGAGATTGAGGCCGGGATTACAATGGATAACGCATTTTGAAGGCTGCAAAAGGGAAAAGATAGTGACCGAAACGAAATACTACAATACATTATGTAACGATATTTCATCAGTCAAAGCTCTAAAAACAAAAAAAATAGTAAAAAGAAACCTCAAAAAAATTGAATCGAAGTTCTTAACTGAAGAAGCAGAGAAAATAGTAAGAGATTTAAAAAACAATAAGAGCCCAGAGCACGATAAAATCACCGACGAATATATTAAAGCGGGGGAGTAGGATTAATCCCAGAGTTAACAAAATAATAGAAACACGAAAGATACCAAGCGAATGGAAACTTGTAGATATAATTATAATATTAAAAAAAAAAAAATAAATAAACACGAGATAGAAAACTATCGCTCCATAACTTGAGCCCAAACTTCTCAAAATTTTTTCGAGACTAATAGAAGAACGTATCAAGGAATTTTAAATATTCAACAGCCTAACGAACAAGTAGGCTTCAGAAAATCTTTCTCAACTATGCAGAGTATAAATCAAATTATGAAAAAATGCACTGAATATCAGAAAGATCTGTTCCTAGCAAAATGACTATACAATAGTAGCGTGCATTCCAGGCAAGCAAGGTAAGCACCGCTTACCCTGAAAGTTCCCGAGAAAATAAGTTTTCATGTACAATATTAACTTCAACTTGTAACAAAAAAAAAAAAGATAATGAAACATGGAGCAAAACAGCGACTGTATTTTGACCTGGCTATCAAGTGGAAAAATAATCAGTTTAGCCCTGCTAATTGGTACTTCGTATTCAAAAGTTGAAAAACTAAGTGGCAAATGAACAGGAACATAATTTTATTACTACATACAAAAAAAGAAAAAGCTCTCGTAGGTAAAGACTATAGTTGCAAGTGGAGCGAGTGAACTTTTTTTTAACGATTTGAGCTATAAAAATAAGTAATTTTTAACTTTTTCCCAGTTTGAAGACAGGGATAGTTACTCCATATTTCTTGAAAATTCCTTCATTATGTAGTTGTTTACTCTGAAAGAGTCTCCCAGAAGAAGATTTGTCGGATGTTTCAGATTATTATTCCTGACTTTCTACGAAGACTTTTTTAAGACTTTTCTACATTCTTATTGACTCTTTAAGACTCGTTGAGATAAGCAATAAAATCGGTATTTGGTCATTTTTCTGTGTCTGAGAGGTGGGGATAAGGATATGTATATCCTCACAGTTTTTTTTTAAATTCTTTCAAACGTATTTTATTCTTCAACCCTTCCAGAATTCTTTAAGGCCATTCCTAAAACTTTTTCATTCTTGTTCTAGATTATTATTTAAAACTCTACGCAGACATTTTTAGACTCTTTTCGACTTACACTTAACATCTGTGTTAATAACAATAATTATAAAAAAACAAGAAAAAAAAATGAATTTCGTCGTATGTATAAGTCAGAAGGGAGGGGGTAAATATTATCAGATTTTTAGACATTTTTACGCTCTTTTCACCGGATTACATTCTGGATAGAAGTGCGCAGGGTTACACATCGAACTTGCTAAAAAGAATTTCGTTTGGCAATATCGATTTCAACTTTGCTGCACGACTTTGTCTCAGCTGTCAGTATGAATCAAAAAGCTTCGGGTAGTCGAGTATCAAATTATAAAAATACATAACTACTACAATAAGCAAGCCACAATATGTACAACACGCATTTATGGATTGTATCCGGTTCTTGTCTTTGGTCATGTACTTGTCTGCTGCTGCTGACTCAGCTACAGAGATACGCTTGCCTTGCATGTACTTGCATGGTCGACTGAGCAGCCAACTCCTCAGTTCTCCTTCGTCCTCGAGCACGCTCCTGGTGCGGTTCCGGAGAAGGAGACCAGTTTCTAGAACGTGAGCTAATGATACTTTTTTCAAGTTCTTTCTTCTTGAAATATCTTGTGCAGTTAGTTAAACGGTTGCATCTCCGGCCATTTGTTGCGACGAATGAGGACAAAAATAGTAGATAATAATACTAATAATAAAAGCTTAAACGTTAATGAAGGAAGATTTACTTGCACTAACGAGTGTACGAAACCAGCGTGTATTGGCTGGTTAAAAGGTTCAACCTTTTAAGTTGATTTGCAATAAATTTATAATACCAGTATATACGATGTTAGTTTAAAATGAAACTGCGCGTGATACGAGTGAATTAAGTGGATAAATTTGCGTCTATACCAGCGTTACCGCCTTCTGTTTGAATAAATTTAAGTTCGTTATTTTGAACCCTCAATAAACTATAAAGAGGATGTGTCACGAAGGCCCATTATCTTTTTTTCCCCCTTTTTCTTATTTTATTTTATATATATTATATTTTTTGTGAAATCGGATCATTGTAAGACAAACGAGTCTTCAAGTGGCAAGGTCTAGTTTCTTTTTCAGTGAAAATCCTCTTCCCATGTGTAAGAAGAATTGAACGTATCGGGAACTTCGAAGTCTCATTCGGAAAGGTACCGAACAAGTAATAGAAACAGGGGTTTCTTTGGTCGCTGATCTCAAGTATATACCTTGTTAGAGACTTTTGATCCAGTCTCGATTTTGTCTTCCAGAATCCAAATTTCAACATTGAAATTGGAAACATTTATAACCTTACTTAGAAAAATGAAGATAGTATCAAAATAATGGCATCGTAACACGGGGTGACTTTGCTCACTTTTTTCTCCTACTTTCAATTGTGACGCGCTCTACGAACTATAGAACCGGAATTAGAGAACCGGGATATTTTTTGTAAATTTGATGGGACATTTGCGAAATGGAGATTGTGACATCCCTGCCCCATAAAATTTTCCTCAGAATTATGAAACAAGTGCCAAGTGGTACGGCGATGGGGTGACGTTGCACATATTCATAATAAACAAAGAAGAAAGTTGTAAATGTAGTATTGTCCATTAAAATTTCCAACTAACGCTGATATACTATATGCAGGGGCGAAAACAAGGGGGGCACGGGAAGCATCTTGCTCCTTCAAGCTTCCGCAGAAGTTGGGAAATTTTAGATGGATCAAAAGTTGAGAAAATCCGACAAGCAAGTCAAAAGTTTTTTTTCTCTCTCTTTTTTTTTTGCCAATTCAAACAAATTTTGATACTTGGGAATTTTGACTTGCGTCAGTTAGAAATTTAATAATTTTTGCACCTACAGAGAAAGCCGCTATGTCCCTGACTATATGTAAGATACATGCAAGAAAATTAACGAATGTTAACCACAAGAACTGTATTCGTTATCTTTATTCCAAAAATCATAAGAAAAAAGTAAATAAGACATTTGCAATGAAAAGCCGAGGCCCTAATATACGACCGTATGTCCGCGGCATTTCTGAAATGCATAAACGTCCGATTTGTACTTGTTCATTCGCTAGCAATAAAATAGAGAACATTGAAATTGATCACATATTGGCTCCAAGAATAAATAAGCAATTCTATGCAAATTCACCCCCTCCGTGCCCCCCGCCCAGTTTTTCACCAATTGCTACGTCACAATGATGATTAATACGATCGCGATCAAATTCTGTGTTTAATGACACCAAAAACGCATCGTTTCTTTCATTTTCATTCATTATCCAAAACAATTTTTGTAGTGTAATTTGTACACGCTTTTTGAAGCTCTGCACCAACAACCTGATAACGCTGCCTGGAAATAGAGGAATTACACCAAGTTGGTTTTTACACGATAGGTACAACGTTCTACATTACGAGTCACGCGTCAGTGTTACCACACGTTCTATTTATTCCCTCGCGCTCCTAGGAGTAATGGAAACATAGGTATGCCAAGTCACCCCAAATTGCAAAGTCACCCCGTATAACGGGAGAAAAATGTGTTAAATGTTGTGATAAGACAATTTGTCGCCCCTTCAATGATTAGCATCGTGAAACAGAAGATGATACGCGATGAGAAATTATGTAAATGGCAAAATTATTCCAGTTTCAATATTCTTATATGTGACTTGGAATCATGAAATGTGCCTCTGGTGTCAAGAAATCATTTTTCACTTTCTTGGCAATTCTTATAGACAAAAGCACGCTCTTTCTAATGAAACAAATCGCAGCTTCCTATCTTCATTAGTTTTTCCATAAACTGCATTTTAACATTATGTCAAAAGTTTAAAACTATCTGTTTGCATGGCGTAGGCGTCGTGTGAAACGGACCGAGGGGAATGGCAGAGGACAAGAATTCGAAACGCGGTTGTCATTGAGATTCGGAATCGAAGTGGCTGACATCTAGCGGATGTTTTGTGAACACTCATGGAGTGATCACGGAGCAAAAATAGATAGGTCGCATTGGTGTGCGCGGGTCGGGCCGGAAATTCATAACGTACCTCTCATTTTTACTTCACCGCACTTCTATTAATTTTGCTACCTGAAATATTAAATTTTAAATCGCAATTTCGAATATGTAGCTTCCTACAGTTTAAATTTGAAGCATGTCCGTCATTCCTTAATTTCATTATGATTTTTTGAAAAATCCGTATTTCCCATTTACGGAATGTTATTTCTGTCTGTGATCACTCAACTTTTCATTAGGAAATGCACATTAGCGCTCCTACATTCCGTTCCACATCCCATAAACGCTCCACCACAGGTGTACACGCTGTGTACATCCGTGAGCATCACTACCACCATCCCATCTTTACACTTGTTTATCTTGAAAACCTATTTTCGCACGAGAGGCACATTTCATGATTCCAGGTCACACAGAACATCTTAACATGTTTCAAAGGAAAGAAAATCAAGAGCGATATTTCGACAACTTTTTCATTTTTTCTTGACTAAACGAGAGAATATAGTCGAATTGAAAATAGAGTTAAGGTCCCAGATAATAAGGTAGCCTTTTCAGAAATCAGCTGCTGATGTGGCCGATTATATGCTAATGAGCTGTCTCTTTCTGATGAAATTGCGATTTACAAATTCTGAATTTAACATTTATAATCATTTTAAACCGCAAGGGCTTTATGTCCGCACATCAGCACATGAGATCTTGACAGTGGGCCAGTGTACGTACCCCCTGTGCCACTTTACCCATGGGGACTTTATAATATTCAACGGGAAAGTAACTTAGTCAACTCTCAGGAGACATAAACTTAAGTAAATTGGCTTTACAAATCATCGCATGTGCACTATTTAAGATCTTATTACCGAAATGACCAAGTCAGAGATTGAAATGTAGGTACTGTTTTCCCAAGTATAGTCGGTCACGTGGTGGTCACATTTGACTTCTCACGAAGACATTTCTGGCCATTTTGAAAATTATAAAGAGAAATACGTGATTTTTTTGTCATTTCAGTTATCTCACTTTAACCACTACTTCTTGACGGAAAGTTGAAAAATTGTGCAAAATATAATAAAGAAACGAATACCTGGATAAATGTATAATGAAAACTTAGGTGACCACACTAAGACCTCCAGTGGCAACGTTAAGAAAGAAAGTTACTACATAAGGCTCGAAAATGGCCACATTAGACACATTTGTCCTATACGTACTTATAATGAAAACATAGGTGGTCAGATTAGGGACTTCCTCAATTTTTCGAACCACTTATCTATGTTTCAATTCTCAGGTGCTCGAAAGTTGGTAACGTTCATATTTTTTAAATGCATGTGATTCGCAAAATAGGATAAAATATTTGTAAAATGTGTTTGTCAGATAATTTCATGAATTTTTTGCTTCCTTCCAAAAAATGTGAATAAGCTCCCGATAGCTAAGAAATATTTTATTGGATTTTTGATCATGGCCTAATTTGGCCCCTCTGGCTCATTATAAATAAGAAATTCGGATTTTGACGTCCCAAGCGTCCCATTCAGAAGGAATGAAAGAATGATTTTTTTAATTTTGGCATTGACTCGGTTTAGGAAGTTGCATTCATGTATGAGACTGAAGTATGCAAAACTTCGGTACCAAAATAATGACTTCTATTAGATTACTCAGCGTCCTCAGAAGTACGAAGACTTAAGCTAAACGGATTTTTTAAATTATAGTTTCTCATACCTCAGTTTCAAAACGTCTACAAAAATTACATTTTGATATTGAGACAGCTTCCTTTAAATATTCAGAATTTGCCTACTTTATGGACGTAACAGCGACGATTGTCATGTCACTGCTGATAAAGACGTTTTCAGGCGATAAAGAGTGATGTGAAAAATTTTAGCGTGAATATCGAGTTGAACTTCAAGATCCTAATAGGATGAGTTCATATAGTATTCAAAAAATTTGAAAAATGCTGATGTTAATGTGTGACGTGGAAAAACTTCAGGGTTGGAATTTCTTGACGTATTTTCCACGCTAAATTAAAATCTAACCTTAAAAATTCATTTAAACCAGTTGATTTGCAAAATTTCTTAATGAAATATGAAAATTATTTGGCCCTTAGAAATGGGTCCAGTGAAATTCTAGGGGGAGATCTGAAGTTGCTGTGAAAAGTACGTTCAGAAATCCTATTCTTCCCTATCAATCAACAAAAATAATTTTCCGTCTTTTTGTAATGTATTTGCTATTATTTTTGCTCGAAATTTCAAGTCCCTGGGTAAACTAGTAGACGTCAGTATTTTTCATTGAAATTTTGCCCATTTAGTTTTCTACCTGACAGCAAATTTTAAGTAGGTCTAGTTGATGTCAAAAATCGAAAAAAAAAAGTTTTTCCACTCCATCTTTCCACACACATCTTTCACAAAATGTCTTTCTTTTGTTTTCTACGATTACTCCATTTGATCATCGTGAGACAAACGAGGATGATCAAGTACCCAAATTGGGTTTCATCCCCAGCAAATAATTTTGTTCTCATTTGAGGGGGCTTGAACACATCATCATTCTAATTTCAAATGAAATTGTGTATAAAAGCAATCCAAACTAGGTTTTCTTTAGCTGTTTATTTCGAATATCAAATTAAGTTTTTGATCCAGTTTCGACTGTATGCCAAAATCGAAATTTCTTCCTTGAAATGAGCATGCAGAAAACTGGATAAAATATCGAAATGGAGGTGATGTTGAATCTGAATCGCTTGTTTCGAATATATCATCAGATTTTTGACCCAGTACAGAATCGAGCATCTGCTCATTTGAGGTATGAAATTTGAACTTTAGGGTCTGAAGCCTTTTACACTTGTTCGTGAAGGTGACTTCAAAAATTTTGATTAAACAAGGAAAATAGCTGATTTCAAAGAATCGGCAAAAATTATGATAGCGTGTCATTTTATTGTGGAATTCGACGTATAAATGCCAAAACTTTGTTCAAGTCAAAAGAAGACTCCTTAACTTGAATAATTAATCCAATTATGCTCATCTTAAGTTATTTTCCAACCCACTATGCGGTGAAGGAGGAAACATATTTCGATTTCTTCAAGTATGGGTTCCCAACGGTGTTTATAAAAACGAGCATTTCCTTCAAAGCTCAATAACAGTTTGGACGTCTAAGCCCCCAATGGATTTACCCCATTAGAAACTAGGCCTTGTTATTGAAATACTTTACCTCGCTTGTCGATCCGATCAATCCTTCGAAAAACAGTTAAAACAATTCGAAGTCTGCCTGTTTTACAGTTCGGCGGTTGCCTTAATGTGAAGAAAGAAAATTGTGTTGCTAGCAATAAAAAATTTCCATAGTGTGTCTTAGGTGTAATTTGTACTTCAACAAACTGGTCAACAGTATACGAATTTCAAATAATTTTGCTCGATCAGATTGACCAGGAGTTTTTTCAAAACATTTTAACGGTTTTCGAAAAGTGTGACAACAATTTTATATAAGGCCATAGAGCGAAGTAAGAAATTTTCTATTCGACTGACGTCTATTTTTCTACATCAAAAGCGTCACCATCGATGCCACCTTTCACCTTTATTTTGAATCCAACAAATAAAAGCATCGCCGGATTATCGACGTATTGTAAATAAAAAAATTTGTAACAGTTTTTTCTTTTTACTTTTTTTTCTCGTTTTCATTTACTTCCTGCTGCACGCCAGAAACTTTTGAAATTCAATTTAGCAACTTCTTTATATTTTAACTGTTAAATCGTTCGATATACGAGTTGGGAAAAAATGTATCGAATTCGTGATTAAATGCTTAGGTACGAAGGAAAGGAAAAAAAAAGAAAAAAAAAAGAGAGAACACGTAAAAAAAGAACAATGTCGGGAAAAAGAGGAAAACAAATGCCGCAACCATGAGAAGCATTTCAAAACTTGGCTTTCGATAAACGAGTGAGGGAAGAGAAAAAAAAAAGAAAAGGAAAAAGAAATTGTAACGTAAAAGTTTGCAATTTTGCGCCAGAAATAATTTAATTTTAATCGTTCGCGTTTTTTTTTTTTTTTTTTTTTTTTTTGCTGATACAAAAGGCACGATTTTGATTTCCCCGAAAATATATTCTTCTTTATTTTCCGAGATGGCGCTTCGGATAAATTATACTAGAGCCGTTTGTTTTGCTATTTTCAGTTTCCACCGGTGCTCCGGATTTAATATTTTTTCTTCGTTCAATTTACATTTTCCCCTCGTTTTTCGGAGCTTCAGCTTTCGCTTCGCTCATCGGTTTCCACTTTCCAGAACTGAAGACGAACGTAATAGTATATCGAAGGTTTCGTATACGCTAATCTATCTCGCCGAATGGCGGTTAATCGATACTTACAACTTTCGATTTCGATGTGACATAACTGCCTATCCATCGGAAAGTACTCCAAGTTCATCGGGCACGAGGCTGTGAT
Organism: Acanthococcus lagerstroemiae; assembly: GCA_031841125.1. Lineage (NCBI taxonomy): Eukaryota > Metazoa > Arthropoda > Insecta > Hemiptera > Eriococcidae > Acanthococcus > Acanthococcus lagerstroemiae. The sequence goes on from CM063106.1 coordinate 62,180,623, forward strand.
AGTTAATCTGGAAGAATAAATAAATTTGAGGCGGTTAGAAGTCGCAAGGGCTACCGGTAACACGACTGAAATGTTCGGTAAATTGACCTTCAAGTTCATAAAATTTATATAATAATTTTCCAGTGGCATCAGTATGGGCAAAAGATGAGATAAGGAGGACAGAACCTCTTCCATAGACAAAATAGATTTTTTTATCTTTCTTAGTTTTGAAATTTTCTCCTACGCATTTTTATTGCATTCCTTCAGCTATACCTCCCCTTCTTCTTACAGATTTGTACCTTCGCCGCTGTAACTTTTATATCTATCCATCCACATTACAAGGGTTTGTCTTATTAGTATGACGAAACCACATCATGATTGTAACGCTCTTGTACTAATAGAGGCAAAATAATTCATTTATTTGTGTATTTATTTATTCTTTTGATTGAGGGAGGGGCTACTCAAAGTATTAGGGAAAAATTAAGAAAACTGAGGAAGTAAAAATGGATCTCCTTTTTTGGGTGCTCGAGGTACTTGAAAGCAATTGAATGCGTCCATAGAAAAATGGCCTAAGTTCACTTAAGCCCTTTTTCAATAAATGATGTAGTTCGATTCGGCAGGTCAAGAACACTATACACACTTCACATTACAGCGCTATCTGGCGCCAAACGGCCGCAACAGGGAATCAAACATAACTGCTCTGAAAAATAATGGCGTGAGCTCCGTGATATCAGTGATTATAGTTCAGGTTTTGTCTTCTTTTCAGGGTTATTATTTATTTTTCATTAATAATATATCAATTTCAGAGCATACAGTGGTGTAGCCAGACTTGGTATGAAGGGGAGGGGTGTTCGTTTCACTTTTACAACAACATTACAGGTGTAATACTTACTATTACCAGGATAAATTTTAATTTTTTTACATTTTAGCTGATGCAAAGGGGGGGGGGGTTCAGATCCCCCCCCCCAAAACCGTGTCTACGCCACTGAAACCATGTATGTGTATTTATTCTTTTTCAGTGTTCGTTTTCTGTTGAAAAAGAAGCAGAAAAAGTAATCCAAGGAAAAAGGGCCTAACTTTCCATCACACTTCTCAATCCATATCTCTACCTACATTTGACCTCAGCTCTTCATACTTTAGGATTGCATAATGGGACTTCCAATTTCATAATATAATATTAATTATTGCCCAAATAATCATTATTAGATTACTAGATATAAGCTTAAACTTTCAAACGCTTGTTTCTCAAAACGTCATTTTCGTACTTAGGCCCTTTATCAATGGACGCATTCAATTATTCGTACCCCTGGGATACGACCTTAGACCACAACTAGGTACCATATAAAATTCACTATAGAGATCCAATATCGGCAGTGATCGCTGGTTCCATTTTAGGAGGGGAAACAGATATTTTCATCTAATTTAAGATTTGCAGACGATATTGTTATGATCTCCGAATTTAGGAGGGAGCTGGAGGAAATGTTAGGAGAGCTATACGAAATAAGCAAAAAGGCGGGACTATCAATTAATTTTGAAAAATCCAAGATTCTAACGAACTCTAAGAACCCTGGTAAAATCTTTCTTGAGGACAAAGAAATAGAATCAGCCCCGGAAATAATCTATTTGGGACAAGTAATCTCATTCCAAAACAAAACAGAAAAATAAGTTTCTCACAGAATCACCCTTGCCTGGAAAAAATACTGGTCACTGAAGCACATCTTCAAGGGCAACTTTAACGATAGTCAAAAATCTGAAGTTTTCAATTCATGCATTCGTACGACTCATCCACCGGGACCCTTACTTTTCAAATAACCAAAAAAAAAATTAATAAATAGACAGTATGCAGAACACTATGATGCATTCCATTTTGAGGAATAAACTCAAAGATTGCATTAGCGTAAAATCCATTCAGTCGAAACTACCCAAAATAAGAAACCTGATCGCAACTGTCCACAATTTAAAATGGGGATGGGCAGGGCATGTTGCAAGACTACCCTATTCATCATTTCTCTCAGAACATTAGCATTTTCCTCTGTTGTTCGAGTATGCAATTTAGTTTGAGTGTGCAGCTTATTAATAAATACGAGTACATACGCGCACTGAGAAAAATTTTACATCAAAAGTTTTCAGAATTCTGTTTGGTAAGTCCATCACGTTGAGTGGAACATTCTGGTAATCTTTATTAGGTTCTGGTAACAATGACTGTAATGCTTCTAAACTCTAATAAAATTACCAGTAATTGTTTCCAGAATCTGGAAAAAATCACTAGAGTTTTAGGTTAGCGAGTGAGTGAAATCGCTGAGCAAAACAGCCTTGAGGGAAGGTGCCATATTACGGGGTGTGTTCCTAATATGAGATGCTGTGGTATCTGGAAACATATTTAACGCAGCAGCTCGAAAAAATTCTTAAGCTCGGGTATTGAATGTCATATTTTTCCAAAGTAGACATTATGTCTGTGTGATCAGGTTTCAAATTATTTTGTGGATTTGGTTAACCGAAAGTTTTGAAGACTCATTTTGAAACGACTCTTGCCAGTGTTAGAAATGGCACTAACACTGATATTTTTGGGGTCTGGTTGGCCAAGTGGATAGCGCGCTAATCTCGGAATCCGGAGGTCCCGGGTTCGAGCCCACGTAGCAACTCCCTACATTTCGACCTTGGCCGGTTTTTCGGCAAGACGAGAAAAGGGCTAAGACAGCACTTACAGTCTCCTCGACGTCTCTGATGACGCGATACTCGAAAGGGTAATTTCCGGAGCCGGGTGTGCGATGTCATAGGGGCTACTTCGGCCCACACCAATACTGATATTTTGATGTAAGTTACGTTAATTAACTTCAAATAATTTTGACCGACAATTTTTGTAATTATGATTTTTTCAAACGAAAATTAGTTGTGTCTTATTATTTCAGGTAGTAATACTAGTTAATAAAATTTGGAAATTTATATAGTAAATAGGTTTAGGAGTTCGTTTTCAGTAGATGCATATCTCGAATATTTGTATTAATCAGTGTAGTGAATCTGATTTTCGGAAGTGTTCCTAATTTGGGGTACACAGCTTGTATGGGTACTCCAAATTAAGTCAATATTTTCAAAACGTACAATTTTGATGCGTCTCAAGAGAAAAATCGGGAAAAATCGAATAACTGCCAGTTATTTTTTGTAGTCTCTTCAATTTGTAGTCAAAAGTGATATTTCAAATCCCACATAAACTGAATTGAAAAAATTGATTTTGGAATTATTTATTAAATTTAAAGAAAATATTTTCCATATTAGCGCCCTTTCTCTTAGCAGAATTCTAGTCAATTTTACTATAAAATTTTCCCTAGTGTAAGTCTTCCCAAGTAGGTACTTGAGAGTACAGACCTGAGAGTGTACCTTGTGTGTCAGTGAATATGTAAAATCTTACGAATTTTAATTTATAAGAATTATAACTTGCATTTATTGAAGATACTCGTGCTCGTAATTTAACTTCAGTTATTTATTTCCTATCAGAGGTTATAGCAATTTATTTTGAATTTGAGCTTTGTTTCACCTCTCCGAGTCTTTCTTAATTTTGTACGCCATATTTAGTCTGTTTAGTTTATTCCTCTCTTGGCTTCTGGACCATATACATTTATTATTCAGGGAGTTAGGGACAGCAGTTGAAGCTCTTTCTTTATTTTCTTTGTATACCTACTGAGAGATATGTCTTATTTTAGGGTTTACTTTTGCATTTTGTTTTTTTCCCCTTTCGTTTGCCTTTTAAGCTATTGAAGTTCAGGAGGTGTACTTGTTGTAAAAAGCTTTATTTCCATCCTTTTTCGTGATTTATTTTGAAAATTAATATTTCCTTATTTTGGTGAGTTGTGATTATTCAGGAGGGTCTGGTTGGCCGAGTGGATAGCGCGCTGGTCTCGGAATCCGGAGATCCGGGGTTCGAGCCCACGTATCAACTCACCACATTTCGACCTAGGCCAGTTTTTCGGCAAGAAGAGAAGAAGGCTAAGATAGGCCTAACAGTCTCCTCGACGTCTCTTAGGTAATGCTCGAAAAGGCGAGTTCCAAGGCTCGAGTTGAGAGTAAAAATGAAGAAAAAAATTTGTGATTATTCAATGACACGATTGTTGTTTGATAATATTTACGATAGAGTCGACCAGAAGCCCCAATAATGGAACAGAAGAGAGGTTACAAGAAGGGGGGGGGGCTCATTCCCTCATTACTCTGTATTCATTCTGTAGTTTGTATACTTACCATCAGGCAGCGTAACTGAAATATTTTACCACGTTTATACACCTTTCCTCTAAGCAGATTGCAAAATACGGCTGGCTTTCATTTCGCTCAAATGTCACTCGGTCATTAGTACCCCCTTGGCCTCTAGCCATCTCACTTGCAGTCGATAAATATGAAGTATCTCGAAGCTACGGACAGAAAATTAATTTTTGCAGAACCACCCGAAAACGAAGGCTTGATACCTACAAAATGTAATAAGTAATCCTAATTAAGAGTACGTTGACAAAATGTTGTTGAAAATATCTTTCGAAAGTTTACCAAATTTTTTCTTTCAATTTCAGCTCCACTTCTCGTCGAACATTTCTTTTCCAGTATCTCGCTTATTCTCTTCGTGCACAGTCAGCTCGAAAAAAGTTTTTGGTCATTTATAATTTCTGCGTATTCTTTTTAAGGGCCGTTTTGACGTTTTAATATTTTCCGTTATATTTTCGTCGGGGCATAAAAATTATACGCGTCGGTCTTTTTTTTTGTTTTTTTTTTTCGTCAGCTGCGTTCTGTTTTTCTTTTTTTTACCACGCCCCACACCGTCTTTTGCTCCATTCCTCTCCTCTCAATATATTCGCGGTGGTGTGTTTACTTCTCCAGTTTCTGTTTTCTCATTAATCATTCCGCCGTAGCGCGCGATTCGTTATTTTTTAGTTTTCACCAAAAACACATACGTCTGTTCTTCGTAGGGAGACCTTCTGACGAGTTTTACGCAAATAAGACAAGCGAAGGGAATTCGGGAGGATACAGATGTATTAAGTAAAACGGGGGAAAATTTTCGGGATCGTGTTCTCACTAGCCTGCAAACCGCCTCGTCCTCTCCCATTTTGCTCATATTCTAAGAGATTGATTGAAACCTCTTGTAGATTTATTTCGAATTCATCGTATCAGTCGGTAAGTCGATCAAACCACAATCATATGTCTACAATTTAGAAAGAAAGACAGATAGACAAGAAGACACATAGACAGACAGATACACATAAAGTGAGACACCCTGATGCGGAATCAGTTCCCTTCAAGTTACCCGAGGAAAAGTTACCCTTTTGCAACCCTCGGTTATCCTCAGATTACCTTCCATAAACTGTCACTCAGCCATTTTACTGAGGTTGCCTTCTAGTTACCCATGTAGCCCTATAGTTACCCTCGTGTAACCCAGTAGTTACCATTCAATTACCCTGACGAATCACGTGTAGTAGTTAGCTAGTAACCCTGTTGTAACGCTCTAGTTATTCATGTAATCCTATAGTTACTCTCATGTAACCCAGTAGCCCCTCCCACCCTTTCTTATTTTAAGTGACGGTTCTTCTAGCGCTTCAGCTTATCAAGGAGACAATCAACATGAAGGATCCTTATTGCGGTAATCTATTATGGCCTTGGTGAGCCATCTCTTCCGCCCATCGCTTTTTCACTCTGTTGCAGATATAAGACATATCTTTGCTCCTGAGTATGTTGATTACACCTGGCCGATACTCTGAAAATCTGCTGCATGCTGTCAGGATATGCTCCGCACTTTCTTCCATTCCGCAGTTACATAGGGAACTGTCACTCCGTTTCATCCTTGCTAGATAGAACCGAAAAACGCCGTGACCGCGTAAGCCCTGACTTGTGTGAAAGTCAATTCCCGAGACCACTGTTCCAGCGATTGGAATTCGATTTTTGGTCCATGCACCCATAGGATTATTGTCATAGAGCTCTAGCCATTTCATTGAGACCGATTCTCGGAGTACTTTTTCACTTTTTGGCCGTCTGTTTCAATCGGAATCTTCAAGAGTGTGTGTCCGTGAACAGGCCAACCCTTCTTCCAAAAACTTGCCAAGACAAAGACCGTTATGTTCAGGGCTAATGGGACTTCTCCGCAGATTACTGTCACTGGGTAGTAGCGAACGGGTTTCCAAGGCTTATTGCGAGGAATCTGTGAACCATAAGAATTTTCAGCTCATCAGAAGTGATTACCCTGCTGTTACCCCTGTTCCCCTTTAGTTACCCGGGTAACTGACGGGATTTTGCACATCGAGACGCCGAGTGTTAAGGGGAGAGTTGAAATGAGTGTCTGTCATAAATAGTATGAGTATTTTTATTTTGCAAAGCTATCAGGGGACGAAGCTTCAAATATAATATATGAAAGCAACTAAATTTGCCTACTCAAAACGCCGTAAATACAGACCAATGCAACCTGATGCTCACGTTAAAGCAACAGTGTTTTCGATTTTTAGATGTAGCCGTTCAAAGTGCTTCAGGTCGATAACATCGATGTTAGGTCTGATTAAGCCCATCTCTGCTCGGCAGTCTATATTAATCAATCATTATAGGAGTAATCCTGTTGTCCCTTCTTCGGATTAGGTGAAATCTATTTTGGGAACAGCGGGAATCCATCCTTCAGGACGTCAGCGTAAGCACGATCATTCGATGGACGGTCCAGATTTTGTTTACTCCGAATTCAATTTTGTTAACTGCGGGACAATTTCGCCAGAGGTCCAAGGGTCGCATAAATTGATTCGTTGGTACTGTGGTTAGAGATTGTATATAAATCAGTCATTGGCAAAACCAAGTGAAGTCGCATTTTTATGAAGATCGTTTCTTTGCATAAATCAATTATTCTACGTACCAACATGCATCTATGTACCCTAGCGGAATGATTTCAGGCTGGCGTTAGAGGGGTGTACAATCAGGGCCGGATTTAGCATTCTCGCGCATCTAGGCAGAATAAAAATTACCGCCCCCCCAGAATTTCGTTCAACCCCTCCCCCTTAGATTTTCGTTATTTTTTTAGTATTATTTAATAAATACATAGAATAAAAGTGTTGAAAATCTACCGCCCCCAAAATCTGCCGCTCTAGGCACGTGCCTATGTTGCCTATACGTAAATACGGCCCTGGGTACGATGGACTACTTTTTAAAGCTGTACCAAAAACTGTATCTTTATTAAGACGGCTGTGAAACGTTTTTGTGTCTTTTGTGAAATTTCAAAAAGGTCACTTAAGTGGTTTTACCATTGACCGATTCACATTACTTCGTACTATACAGGGTACGACGTGGAAATTTCTTATTTCTTAACTCCATTTGTTGATCTCGGATCGATATGAGACTGACGGGCATCCTCAAGGGCTTTCGGGATAAAAAACATCGTCTTTTCTGAAAGGGGTTTGGGACTTACCCCCAACATTAGAATTCTAAACAGAGATGTATCGAAAAATGTATCTAAATAATGCTTCTCTAGGCTGCTGAGTTCAACAATGCGATCAGATTTTTAATATGACTCCAATTTAAGCCCCAAATTCGACTTTTCCCTCTTCTAAGGAGCCAAATTGACCTCGCTGAAAAACTGAACAAGGTGTCGGAATAGTTTGCTCTCGTATCGCTGATCTGAAAAATTCAATCAGATTTTCGGTATAACCCTGGTTCTGGTCCCAAATTTGAATGAACAGAAGTTATCCAAATTGTAAAATCGAATGAAATATTAAAGTATGAATATTTAGGTTGCCAAAAATGCCTTTTCAGTACGGAAAATGTTTTGAAAAACATTGTTTAGAACCGAAAAAGCCTTTTTATGACCAGAAACGGGTTTTTGCAATTTTGAACATCTTTCTTCAGCCACTGAAAATTCTATTCATATTTCCTTTTGTCTCTCTCGTCTATTAAAGAACAAACACAGTAAAAATTATAATAACTAGGTTTGACAGTTGGCAATATTAAAATGTTGGTTTACTCACAAGGAACCTCTAAGGAGAGGTAAAGGTAAGAAAAAGGTGAAGACGGGAAAAAGGCGAAGTAACAACGGTGGTTGTAGAAAAGAAACTGGTCAACCAGTAGAATGTAGTAATGTTAACGGAGCGGATTTTTTGTGATCCGGATTTTTTGGATCCGGAACCCTCTTGATCCGGAGAAATTAAGCAGAATCCGGATCATATCCGGAGCTCCGGTTCAAATTTGCATTTTTTCCCATTACAAAAATTATTGAATTAAATCATTGAAATTGAAAGGGAGTGAGGAATGACTGCTGAGCGTGTTTCTAAAGCTTCTATGTGCAAAATAAAATGGAATGACTCATACCAGTACATGTAGTATACAGCCTAATCCCTGGAGAGGTGAATTTCATTTCTAAATTAAAATTTCTTCTGTGTGAAATAAAATATAAAATAAATCATTACAAAGTAGGCAGCAATACAATTCATTCCTGTTTTGTTTTTTTTTCATCAATGTAGAATGTAGGCTTACGTTGTACATAAATGAAAAATGAAGTAAAATTAAAAATATATTAACCAGAGCAACACTGGAAAAATGATCAGAAACGAACTTTTTGAATTTAATTATACAAAAACTATGAGCTTTCCAGTTTCCACTGGCACTCACTCTCACACTGAAAACAAATTATTTTTTTCTACATACACATGGTTATATTTGATGAAGGACAATTCTCGAACACGGTCTGCTCTGTGATACGCCCTTAAGATTAAGAATACATTCTCGAATCTTGTATCATGGGCACATAGCAGACGTATATTAGCTTATTAGCGAACTTCCGGAGCTCTAGCTGAAACTCCGGATCTTTCTGATCCGGAGTTTTCATGCTCCGGAGCAAGAAGATCCGGAGAAAATCCGGAGAAAATCCGCGATCGATCCGTTTAACATCACTAGTAGAAAGGAGTTAGCGCGACAGAAAGAGGTTAATTTCTAGGAAGTTTCAGATTGCGCGTTTTACATTTGACAAGAAAGTTTGTACATTAAAACAAAGGAAGGAAATTATATTGAAAGTGAGTGAACAGTACTAGGATAAGCAATAAATATGGCAGCTGTGAAGAAAATAGTTATTCAAATATAGCAAAGAAAACCATGGATGAAAATGAAATATTAGAGGAAATGGAAGAAAGAAGAAAGTGCAAGCCAATGATGGAGGATGTAAGGAAAATTATAAGGCTTTAAGAAATCAAATAGAGAGAATATAGGAAGGCAAAATAAAATGGACTAATCAGAATTGACAGGAAATTGAGGAGTAAATGAAAGCAGGAAAACTCGATCAGGCATGTGCTTCAAGTGGAGCTCATGGTAGCTGCAATTAGTCTACAGAAGTAACTGGGTCATAATCAGACTATCCAAAAATTTTGTGCAGCTTTCCTTTCGCGGGCCGTAATCAGATGATTCCCGTCGAGAGACTAAGGAATTATATTATCATCATTATTTCACAAAAAAACTAAAGCAAGACTTACGAATGGTCGGTCGATATTGGGGTAAGGGATACCATCATGACACAATTTTTACGTCCTGTAACGTGGGGTCTAATGATCGGATTTTGTTGATTTTTTTTAATCGATAGTTAGAAGCCTTGGGCAACATTTAGGAGAAGTTTCAAGAAGATTCATTCATTGTGGTCCGAGAGGGCGAGAATAATGTGAAACTTTTTTGTGTTATTGTGGCAGACTGCTTGTCACAATGACACACCCACTTGCGACGATGACACACCTTTAAAAAGGATTGAGAAGATGAAAGCCACCACGATGCAAGAAAAAAAATGTGAAGAAATTATGTAGAAAAAATTTTAATTTGAGACAATGTGCGAGTAAAATACTACTTAATTAGGTATCCTTGAAATAATTTCTCAGTAAGAGGGAAACGAACGATATGAGAAAAACCTTATTTTAGTCGTGTTTGTAAAACTATGTCATGGTGGCCAATCGTATAGTTCTGTCATCTAGTCAATGGAGCAAGAAAGTTGTTATTCTTCGTCCTACTACAACTGTGAAATGTACCTTCTAGGTACAATACATCAACAGAGAGGTGATTTCGTGACGAATTCATTGATATTAAACACACTTATCTTGCATTTGCGACGCAGATGTAATAAAAAGAAGTAATTTTCCGTAAAATCAACTCTTCTTTTTTTTTTCTAAATCAAGAAATTGCGATGTTGACTAGAATCTTCTGATAATCAACTTTGATATGGCCAGTGTATCGATAAACGGCATCGATTATCATGAAAATAGTCATACTTGAGTTAGGTAGCACTCATGTCGTGGAGGATAGCTTGGGGTGTGTCATGGTGGCAGCCTTTACCCTACCTCTGAATGGTGGAGTAGTTGAGGGATATGAATGGTCGATGGAGCCGTAGGTATACCTGCTTCAAATCATTATCGTACACTCAGCTTCCAGAATTCAAATGAGTCTTCATTTAGTTTTACAATGTGTAACCGAACGGCATACCACCCGAGGGCATGAGATTTTAAAGTTCATATTGTGTTTTAATAAAATTTTGTCTTATAAGGCAACCAACCAAATTTTGGTCAATTTTCAAAAAATCCCACACGCGGCTGTTGTAGTCGGTATGTGCTGCCACCTATGAAAAAATGTTGTTGAAGTATCTAACTTCCGAACTGTAACATTTGTGCTGTGAAAAATTAATTTGGTTTACGTGTTATTAGTGATTTTGCAACGCGGTGAAAAAGTTTCTCATTTTCACGTGTTTTCCAAATTTCAGAAAAAGAGTGTCCCGTAAAAGAAATAATTATGGTAAGTGCCTTTGAAATTTTTTAGTTTCATTATGATTTTATGATAGTAAATAGTCTAAGGAAACGATTTTTCGCAAAATTTTTGAAAAACATTGATTCATGGGAAAGACTTGGAAAAAAAATTCAAATTGCCATCGCATCAAGATAATTCAATTTTTTTGTTGTTTTATGAAATTCTTATATATTGTTGGTGTAGTATAATTGACCAACATTTGGTTTGACCAACATTTGGCATGGTGTAAATTTTGTTATCATGTGAAAATTTAAACTTGAATTTTGAATTAAATAACTTATTAAACGTGAATGAAAATGTTTCAGAGTAAGAGTAACCCACAATTGCCAGTAGCTGTAGCTGCTGTGGTAATGGTGGGCTTGAAACTTTGGGAAGCTGCTAAGAAATACAACGTTTCTTTTTCTACATTGCAATGGAGAGTTGCAAATAGTAGAACCAAAGATGTTGTTCGAAAGGGAAGCAAGCCGGCATTTTCGCAAGAAATCGAAAGTGAACTAGTCGAAGCGATTCATGCTTTTAAAAAATTAGGCTACGGACTTTCGAGAAAAGAAGTAAGTATTCAATACTTAATACTTAGGTAAATAAGTAATTTTCCACAAATCCGTTCGAAGTTACTCCAGTGAAATTTTATCAATCAATTTTCATGCACAGGTTCTTTATATAGCATCGAAGCTAGATCACCAACGACCAGAAGAAAGCCGCGCATTCTGAGAAAATGGTGCCACTGACTCTTGGTTTCGACGATTCAAACACCGACAGGGTCTCTTATTACGAGCTCCGGAAAATAAATTTATCGCTCGATATTCTGCTGAAGGTGAGGATGTAGAATTGAATTTACGAGATCAGTACAAGGCAATTCTTCAGAAATATAAGTTACAACCGTCGCAGATTTATAACGTTGACGAAACGAGTAAGACAATTAGAATAACCAAATTAGTAATTTACAAGAAGTAAGTAACACGAAACGTTTTCAGGGTTTCAAATAGTGACAAAAAATCCTAAAATCGTATGCAACCGTGGTGATAAGTCTGTGTACGAAAAAGTGGCGAGAGGAGTCAAACGATAACTGTTTAGGCATGTGGTAATGCATCCGGATCTGTAATCATCCCACCGTGTGTTGTTTTCAAAGGACAGTCGCTACCTGGCAATTTAAATACCAAAAGCTATCCAGATGAGTCGATCTTCTGCCTCAGTAAATCGGGATATACGAATACACCCCTTTTTTATAACTGGTTGGAATTTTTCATCGCTCATATTCCACCGAAAAGACCAGTTCTCCTGATTTTAGACGGACACAAAAGCCACGCATTAAAGACAGCTAGAGAAAATAATATAATGCTGTTCTGTTTACCACCGCATAGCACGCATCTCTATCAACCACTTGACGTCGTGGTATTTGCATCGATGAAAACGAGATTTAAAGCAATATGCGCGGAGAAAATGCAAGAATATCGAGGTAAGAAGTTGAATATCGCTGATTTTGGAAAACTTTTGAACCATGTTTGGAAATATTCTATGACACCGGCAAACCTTATTGCGGGATTTACAAAAAGCGGATTTATTGAAAAGAAGTCAGATAAGCAATCCAAGAACCCGAATGTATTGTCAACTTCATCTACGAATGTATCGTCAAATTCATCTACAAGTGAATCGTCGAATTCATCTACAAATGTATCGTCAACTTCATCTACGTCAGGTGTATCTAGTCTGCAAACTTCTTCATCAAGTTCGAATCCTTCAACTAGTACTGTTTTCCAATCTGATGGAAGTTTGAGTCCCACTACTGAACCTGTGGTACCATTGAGTACAAGCACTCCTCAACATACGCTCTCAGTCTCAATAGTGATTCGCAGCATGCTTCAACCTTCCTCCGAAAAATGTGAAAAATCATCAGCTCGAATAAAATTTGCTGTGTGAGTATTTTCCAATCAGTTCTTACAACTTACTTAATCATTGAGTTATTTATCATTTTTTGTATGTTCTAGGAGCTTGACTTCAGACGAGTATATGGGAAAGGTGGCGGAAGCGAAAAATTTGGCAGATGCTAAAGAAGCTAGAAAATAAGATATCAAAAAAAGAAAGTTGGAGAGAGAGCACAAGAAATCGGAAAAAGCGAATGCGGCGGAAGCAAAAAAAGAAACCAGAAAAAGAAAGTCGGAAAAAGTATTGAAAATTCCTGCCAAAAAACCAAAAATGTCGAGCAAAGGTTCATAAGTTCATCCCAAAATTATGTTTTTAAAATTGTGTGCATGCCTAATCGACAATTTTTGGTTGAATTTTATGAATTTGTTTTTTTAAATTGTTTGTAGAACCTGTAATTGAAGATGAAGTTGTGCCTGACTCGCGTCGAATTGAAGCTACGAGTATAATTGAATCACCACCTGAAGTAGAATTGGGGTCTTGGATAGTGGTTGAATTTCAAGTCGATTCAAGTAAAACGAAAGTATTTGGGACAGCTAATCAAATGTAAAAATGGAAAATTGGTTGCCGCTTTTGTACGCCCAGTTGTTACTAAAAATCAGAAAGGAAAAGTGTTCAAATATCCCGATGTACGAGATAATTGTACTCCATTTTCGTTTTCAAACATTGTTCGAATCATCCCAGACCCAAAGAACTTTGGTAGGTGCATGCTCGAATTTCCGTTAGATGTTGATTCAATTTTAAAGTAACTCGAATTTTATACTTACTCGACTGTCTGTTTTTTTTTTTTTTAATTTTACGTAATTTTTATTATTTGACTGCCTCGTGCTACTTTTAACTTACAGACTGAGTTTACTATATGTTCGTTCGTTCTAATTAAAAAAAAAAATAAATATCTTACCCAGTTTCATTGCATTTCAGTTCTTTTTGATATAGTGTACTTGTACTTGACTTTTAACGTCGAAACATAAGAAAAGAATTGAAATTTTCAGATCTCTTTTATTGGCCAAATGTTGGTCAAAATTTTCATTTGCCAAATCTTGGTCGACCAACATTTGGCATTTTGAAGACGATTTTTAATTGACGATTGCTAGCCAACTGTTGATCATTTCACATTTTTAATTCGGGTTGTATGTTTCACTTACTACTGTAATTCGTGGTATATGAGTGAAAATGCGATCTGGCTTGTGACCAAGTATTGGCAGGCTATGCCAAATGTTGGTATTTTGGGGGTCAGGAGATGGTCAATAGCTCGAAAGCCAGCCATCATGGATAAATTGTGTCTAGCAGCATTAGTAAATGAAAGACCGTTGTTTCTAACGCCGAAGAGACCAAATCTATATCATTATTCCAGAGCAAAATATGTTGTCCTAAAAAACGTGACCAAGTACTGGCTGGTTGCCTTAATGACAAAAGTTGCCTTTCATCTTATTTCAGTAAAGGTACATCTTTCCAGTACTATCTTTTAAACATCATATTATTAGTTTATAGAATGTTTGATTTCAGTCAAAAATGGATCCAAAACCGTATGTTGTTTACACATTTCTGGATGAGAGAAGGGTAAATCCATAGAAAAAAATGGGAAATGAGCTAAGTGGCCATAAAACAAGTCAAACTCAAGGGGAGCCTCTTGTGTTAGAGGGGAGACTACATTTTTGAGAAAGCAAATTGGAGCAGCAGGAGGGGAGAGGTAATTATTGATTTTCCATTTTGCAAGGTAGTAGTGCACCGTCGCCTCGGACGCCGTGGACCAAAATCTAGCAAAGTCGCTAAAAAATTGACCAAAACACAAAGAATACACTTACAAAGTACGAAGAAATAAGGAAGTAGCAAAAGACTTAGCCTTCATTGAAAAAAAAAGGAGTAGAATCCCTCTTTTCGATTGCCAAAAATGGTTCTTCGGATGTTTTCCAAGGCCGAAGATGCTATTTTATTCATCCATAATAACTATCGGTCTTTTCTAATTATAATTGTGAAAATGAAAATAAAAACGAATTAAGTGTCTGTTTCATGTAAAGACCGTGCAAGAAAACACGCATGTCGAACGTAAGCACAGATCAGTGTTGGGGAATCCCGTGCTCGTGTTCCAGTACGAAGGAGTGAGCTGGAGCTGTGCAGAAATGAGGATGCTACAGCTGAGCAAATCTGTAGAGAGAGTGCGGTCGCAAGAGTATAGTTTCTGAGAAATACGGATGGCGGGAAGACGAAGCGCGCTACCTTCGTCAGTCGCCGAACGAGCGGATGACGCGAGTGCGCGCGACTTTCACCTGTCGGGGTCGGAAAGCCCAGAAATGCTAAATAGCCGAATTTGAGGTTGGGAGTGGATGGGGCGAGAAGCTGCGCCTTCCTCGCTTTCACGTCGTCCGTCGCAAATAATTATTTAACCAGATCGGAGCGCGCGAGAATTATCATTTAAAACGCTTTATCTCACTGTCAGCTACACGCCGTGTTGTCACTTCCGCTTAGCCGAAAAGTTTCGTCGTCGAAATGGAATGCGAAAAACTAGATTCCGTCGGGAGAAAAATAAGAAAAAACTTTCACGAAACATCACCTCGAAATATTTCGCCAGTAAAAAAATATTTGTCTCATTTTCTTCGAAGCGAGCCGTTATTATATTATTTCGCGAAACGCGAGCGACCTTTTTCTCCTCTCCCTCGCGATTCGCCTCGCTTACTCTGCGAAGGCTATACACGTATTTTCCGCTGACAAGTGGATGCAGAAAAGTGGGCAATATAGCTGAAGTGATCATTGTCGTGTGCTTATTGCTGGGTTGCCCCTCTCCCCATGTACACACGTCCTCTTCTCATGGTGTCTCACATGGAATGCTCATTGAAACGGTTAGAGGGTGCTGAAGGGCAGCTGGACCATCTAGTTACGCAAATAATGACATGTAAGTGGAAAGTGAGGTACCCAGCGGCGCATGCAAAACATTTCGCGAAATGATACCGTAAATTACGTACCAAAAGTTCGATGACCACCTTTTGTAGATTTGTGGGAGGGTACTCCTTCCCACCAGAGGTACTCATTTCAGTTTTGTTGAGAAATTTCGAGAATTATGGGATATGCAAATAGGCATGGATGTACGAGGAGGGTAGGCTGGAAACAATTTTTGAATTAGTACCGGGTGTATTATTGTTTCATTTTGTGAAAAGGTAAACCCTAGTAAATTTCAGCTTGATCGGTTAATATTGAATTGTGGTGTATTAACCCCCTTTCCTTAGAGTAAATGAAATTTGTACTCTGGACTTTGAGTGTGTTAAGAATGTATAAAGTTGGGGTTTTGTGGGTGATACGATGCCAATTGAATATGATATAATCTGTCATCTGAGATCACGTTATTCAACATCTGTTTCAGCCTGATCTGCAACGAAATTCCTGCCCCGGTTAAATCCGCCTTCTTCGCTAATGGTCTGGTTATTTTCACGTCCAGTCTTACCACCGCTCTAAGTCAGCGTAGGCTGCAAAAATGATCAATCATCTCGCCCTTTGGATTTTTCAACAATGCCTACACTTCTCCGCAACAAAGTGCTCCGCTATGCACTTTTGCAGATCATGGAAATGCCAACAACAACTCAGCCTCCACTCTTCCAACACGGTCAACCATCAAATACCTTGGCATCTTTCATCACCACATTCGAGAATTCAAACAAGCGTGTTTCCTCCGTCTCATCACTCTTCGAAAATTGGCGCATACCTCTTATAGTGCCTACATGAATTCACTGCCACGCTTATACAGAGCTCTCATCCGAGCCAGGTGTGAGTAAATGTTCCAAACTACTCCTGCGCTATCCAGCAAGACCTAAACACCCTCAACGTCATTCATCATCGGACACTTCGTCTAGCCAGTGGTACCATTCTCACCACCCCTGTTGATAGCCTGTATACGATCTGCAATGAACAGCCTCCAGATCGTCATCGAGCCATTGTGTTCCTACGATTTGCCACATGTATTGAAAATGCAGAACGCACCTTATTTGCATTTCCTGCTCCAACCAAATCAACTACATGTCAAAAAAATAAACGGTTCACCCATCGTCTATACAACTACGTTGATTTGCTTCACCTAGAACAGACAATCCTCCATCATCTAGATGCGATCCAAACCGTTATTACAGCCATCGAGGAGGAATGGACCAACAGGTGGAAACTTCAAACCTTCGACACACGCCATTAATCTTACCACGAGCACTAATTCTCGAAGACAAGATGGCATTCTCCTAGGTCATTCTCAACTCACTCACGAATACCTCCTTACAAAATCGCCTCCACCAATCTGTGAAGTATGTCATCTCCCCTCTCACAATTCCTCATCTCCTTCTAAAATGTCCTCATCTCGTTTCATTCCAGGAATCACATCTTCCTTCTCCAACTACTCTCAAGTTCTTCTTCGAACATACGACTTCCTCAACCCTTTTTGTTATTCTTCAAAATATGATCTTGTATGATGTACTATAACTAAATATAAGTTGTAAACCGCCCCCCACCCATAAATTGTGACCTGAGCAGTCGCTACACATTTACGAGAAATGAATATACAATAATGTAGTCAGTGACCTCAAAGGAATGGCTCCACAAAATAAGTGGGCAGTGGTGGACGTGAAATTCGACATAATAGTCAATACATAGATTTTCGTTTAATATTCTTCAAAAAGGGTAGCCCAATTGACAACTGAGGAAATTGAAAACATTTGAAGAACAGTTAGGAAGACATTTTCACCTCCAATGTCTGTGAGGAGATTAAATACCTTTCAGAAAATAATTCAGTGACCTGAAAAATCTACAAATTTTGTATGCAGTTTCAAGATAACAAGTATTCCATAAGAGGCTTAGCGAATCTTCAGAAAAATGATTCGGATCCCGGATCGTAGATGAAAAAATGACTTGAATCACGGATCACAGACCAGTCTAGAAAAATTTTAGGGTCAATTTCATGGGATCATTTTTCGGATCATCTCCAGTTTCTTTTTTTGTAAATTTCTGTACATTTCAGCGATAAAGTGATATTTACGATTCACTGACTTATATGTGAAAAGAAACCTGAGGTCTCATGTGGTTTTGTATCCTTTTCTGAAACTTAGCGTAATACCGTCAATATTCAAATATGATTCGAAAATTATCCAAAAATGTTGAATACGGACCAAGGAAATTGATTCGAATCACGGATCAAATCACAAATTTTTTTATCCGGATCACGAATTGATCCGAAGTTGATTTGGATCATCCCAATCCTGATTCTATAGAATCAACTCCTTTTTGTGACTACCTACCAAAAATTACCCTTAACATCGCACTTGACCTCAAAAATCTACAAATCAAGTTTCAGTTGGAAATTTTTACCTCTTCCATTTCGAAGCCTCACTGAGAGAGTTAGAGATCCGGGGAGGTGTTTATTATTTTTTAAATCCATATGACCCAAAATACTTATGTCTGTGTTATACATATAATAAACTTCGCATTCCTTGGAATTTGAGTTAAAATTCTTCAAACTTGGTTCAGTTTTTTTTCTTCCTTTTTTTTAACGAGACACTTACAGCCTAGTGGCTATGTTTCCGACAGTGCGTACTATTTACAAGGATTTATACCATTCATAAATCCGCAGTGTTGTAGAATTTGAGGCTGGGAGATAGTGTTGAGTGTCTATATGCTGGTATTCAAGGCAATCATGTATCATATGGTGAACTGTGATGATAGTATTGCAGTCTGTGCACATAGGAGGAGGTTGGCGTAAAAGCGGGAGTTCATGGGTGATTTGAGTGTGTCCCAGTAGGATCGCCGTTTCAATTTCACGTAATTAGCAGAGTCATGGATGTCCGGTTTTGTGTTACGAAGTTTTCCGGTAGAGTTTCTCCATTCTTGTAACCAAGCAGTGGTTAATGAGAGGTGAGCGTGAGTTTTTATGTCTGGAGGATTGAGTAGAGGCATGCAAGTATTAGGTTGTAGATATTTTGGATGCTCTGTCGACGATATCGTGGGTTGTGAGACTGCAGTGTCCTGGGATCCATATAAATGTAATTTTGATTTATTGATTTGATTTGATTTATTGATAATTAGCCCTCCACAACAGCCTGATGGCCAATTACAGTGGGGGGGGGCATATACAAAAAGTTCTTAATACATATAGCTAAATATAAAGAAAGAAAAAAGAAAAGAAAAGAAAAGAAAGGAATGGAAAGAAAAGAAAGAGGAAAAAGACAACTGAAAGAGAAAAAGAATAAAAAATAATAATAAAAAATGAAAAATAAATAAAAATAAATAAATAAATTAAAAAAAATAAATAAAAAATAATAATAATAATGAAAAATAAAAAAATAATGAAAAAATAAGATATCTATTTTTCGAATCGCCAGCCATTCCCCCCGTGTCCCTAACCCATCCACCCGCCAGTTGTAGGCCACCCCCGTGACTTCACTCCCAGTATTGTTATGAGGACTTGTGTTGTGATGGAATCTTGTTTCGTGGATTGGTAGGCTTGGAATTTGCGAAGATGCCGCAAAAGGAATTTGAATTCAGCTTAAATACAATCTAGCCGAAATAACCAACTTACGTCTTTTACATGTATACACTTCGCCCGAAAGGAAAAATTTTCACTTTTCCCAGCATGATTACACATTTGGGTGACTCTTATTTTTGACAATCCAAATTTTATACAGGACCCCTAGATCAGTTCCATTAAAATAAAGAAACAAATCCGGCAAAATTTCAGATCGATCTGATAAGAAGAAGGAAGATATGTGCCTCAAGCCTCTTCTCCCTCTTATGAAACAAACACACAGACTTTGATATTTTAGACCAAAATTTTCTTTCTAGTTCATACTAGCGTTAAAAATTTATTCTCCCGGACTTCGGAAGCTTATTCAATGTAGATCAAAAGTAAAACAGCTTGATCTCTGCTGGACTGATAAGCTGATAACTCAAAGTTGACTCAAAGATTCAAACCGTGAGTGTGGTATGATATTTTCATTCATTGTTCTGAGATTAAGTGCGGCCAAAATTACTGTAATAAATCCTCTTATATGTTATATTTCGTCGTTTTCAACAAAAATATTTGTGATGAATCGTAATTTAAAAATCGATACTGACTGATCGAAACATCAATTTTTCCTCCCGATTGATCGATTTTTGATTAAATTGATCACAAAATTGCCAATTATCGAAATCTTTGTGGGGAGGTCACAGAACCTATAATTTTTCAGAGCAGTTATGTTTGATCCCCTGTTGCGGCCGTTTGGCGCCAGATAGCGCTGTAATGTAAGGTGTTCTATAGTGTTCTTGACCTACAGAATCGAACTACATCATTTATTGAAAAAAGGCCTAAGTTCACGTAGGTCCTTTTTTATGTACGCATTCAATTGTATATCTGTATTTACGGCGTTTTGAGTAGTCAAATTCAGTAACATTTGTGTATTGTAATTAAAGCATCATCTCCTGCTTAGGCTATACCCTCCTCCCCCTTCTGCCTCTTCATTAACTTACGTGTGCTGCGTTACAGAGCTAGATACCAGTGTTCCTCGGTATAGTTCACTTCAGTCTATGTTCTAAATGAGTCGCGAGCGGGTCAGCTAGTAATCTACAGGTTTAATGGAGATGTGGCTAATGAGTTAGTTTATATTACAGGTTTCCGGCCACTGAACCAGTTGGAAATCGTGTTTCAGTTGACTTACCATGTCTAAGATAAATCTCAACAGCATAATTGAGTAGCCTGAAATCAAAACTCACTTTTGCCATTTCACTTCAAGGGCGCAAATAGGCAAAATATTGTACACGGGCACAGCAAAGATAATCCTGCACCCGTGTACAGTATTTTGCTTATTTGCGCCCTTGAAGTGAAATGGCAAAAGTGAGTTTTGATTTTAGGCTATTCAATTCTATGACCTGTGTAGGTCATTCACTAGGGCAGTGTTTTCACAATCAAATTACAAATTGTGTATGGGGAGGGAATAAGGAGCCTCAAAAACCCGAAAAACGTTTAGTGACAGCCCTCTGTAGTATTTTTAAGGTAAGGTTGACAATTAAAATAACATGAAAATTGAATTCGGTATGTTGGGAAACCCCCTGCATAACATACTCGTATTTTACATACCGAATATATTTATGTGATTTCTAATTGATAGAATACATGTTTGAACAACTAAAAAAAAGTATTAAAAAAATAAAATATGGTGAAATAAAGCTCGAAAATGGGGTCAATGCAACATCGTTTTATGACAACAGAGTGTTACTAATGGGGATGAAGTAAGATACGTCCTATTTAAAATCACATTGGGAACATTTTTGTACTGAGCTATTTTTGAGAGAGAAGTCATAGTTTTCGAAGAAAATAAACCTTGTGATGCGCCACGTCTGGAATCGACGACGGGAATAATGTGAACATTTGTTCCGAATTGTTTTCTTAAACAAAATGCAGACAGCTGGTCACTAACGACCGGACCACAGGTACTAGCTGATTCTTCAGATAGTTGAACCGATGTTCGCAGTTCATCTCAAAACAGTCGGAGGTCGGCATGGGCCAGTAAAATATCGAATATTCGTGCGGGATTGATTCCCTCAAAGAGCCTACTCCTCGCTTTGATCCGCCGGCTAGCCAGATAACACGCAGGACGGAGATTCGCGCATGTTCCTGGCTTGGCTAGAAGGGCACCTGCCCTTACATCCCGAGCAGAGACTCACCGGGACTGGGAAAAAGCGAGACAAAGGGTAAGGTACCACACAAGTTCTGACTCCGGATAAAATTCTCGATTTAACAAACGGTATAAGATAACCACGTATATTCAATCGCATCTGTAACCCGCGGCACTGCAACGAGCATCGATGCGATTATATTCACAATTGTGCCCAATATTATCTGCGAGTTTGAGAGTGACGCTGTAATCCGTTTCTCAAGGGCTCTGCGAATCCGCGATCAGTTTAGTATAAAACGATAATCTAATGGAGAGTAAGTACACATGAGCGGCTAATGTGTTTGGGATACGTAATAGGAGATCATTGGCTGGCTCATGCTCGTGGCACGGAGTCTCATCGAGATCAATTATACGCGTCGCGGTGCGAACAACAAAACGTTACAATACGAAAATACCAAAAATACCCTCGTAGAAGTCGACCATCGCAAAAAATAAATTTCTGGCTAACGACGAAGCTGTAATTCATATAGACGACGTTCCACTGTGCAGGCGCCACATACCGTTGCGCAGCGTATCCTATATTTATACGAAACAGCGAGTGTTTTGTGCTGTATAAGTGCGACCAACGAAGGCGGTTTTTTGCTCGCTCGCTTTCCTCTTGGATTAGGAGAAAAGACAGCCATGCAGAGTTTCCACACACGCAGACACTCTCTCGCTCGTACCCGTCGACGGAGAGCGCGCCGGAGAGAATATAATGCGAGCGAAAGAGAGGAAATAACGAAATGTAAAATGTGATTTATGGCGGAATTCGAAAAGCCAAAAAAGAGAAAATCGAGCGTGTTGGCGAACAAAACTCTCGGCTGAAATATCTTTTCCGTACGTAAGTGTACGACCGTACCCGTAGTGCGTTCTATCGGCGAGACGGGTCGTCGAGGGGGCGCAACCGTAACCAACCAGCAGCATGATCCCGTTTCCTTCGAACTTGTACGATGATGAATTAGAGCAGTCGCCTTCAAAGTAAAAAGCACCGAAAGCGCTTTACGTTTGCTCGCTGGGCGCCCGAGTCGCGGTCATCCGGCCGAAAGCGAAACTGAGGGCGGCGGTGCCATCGCCGAGCTGAACAGAAGCCGCTACTCTTACGTCACAAGGCTTGTTCTTCTAAGTTCGGAATTATCAGGCGTTATCACGAAAGAAGTGATTTTTATGATGCTCGCCTTCCAGTCATTCTAGTTATAAAATTAGAAGTAATGCGAACTGAGACAGAAATTGCGCTCCTTGAATTCCTTATAACACGAAGGTTTCGTAAATTCAATCAAATTCTGCGAAAATGTTATCTGTATAAAGAAATCTATCTTGCAAGCAACCCGACTCGAACAACTGATTTACCGTCTGGTTATGTAATCGTCAAAGCTACAGGGGTCCTCGAGGGCTCTAGATATTTATAAGAGTTCGTGAATCAGTGAAATGGAACTTTCATCCCTAATTTCTACTTGTATAGTTCTTCTGTCAGCATGTGTTTCCATTTATAAGTGATATTTTTACAAAACACGATTGAATTTGTTACACCGGGGGAAGTTTGCGTGGTGGCCTCGGTTGAGTTAGCCAAGCTTCCCGGTGTTATGTCTGATTTCCTCGAATGGAGGTTATAAGACATTTGAAGAGTGGGTTTGTGAGGTTCGTCAGCGCCGGAGAAAATGATTACGCAAGGTTTGAAATCGTAACTGTATTAGGACTTCTCCTAATCTGCTCTATATACGAATGAACAACATGAACGACAGGGGCACGGGGACGGCTTTCGCAATGAGGCCTAATACTTCCCTCGTTAGGTCAGAGATCGTAGGCGTCGCGACGGTTCTGTCCCGGAGCACCAGACACCTGGATGCTGCGACGGGAGAGTATTGGAGATTCCCAGACTGGATGCGCACGTAGCAGAGTATGCCGGCTCAGGAAGTGACCCCTTTCGGTTCTGTCCCGGAGCACCAGACACCTGGATGCTGCGACGGGGGAGTATCGAAGATTCGTGATTTGAATATCCGCAACGGTGCACCAGACACCTGGATGCAGCATGCAGCGGAGTATGTCAAATGAATACGACCCTTTCTGTTCGGTCCCGGAGCACCAGACACCTGGATGCTGGGACGGGAGGGTATTTAAGGTTCTCGGTTTGGATGTATCCTTAACGGTGCACCAGACGCCTGGATGCAACACGCAGCGGAGTATACCAAAGAAGACTGTGTAGAAGCCTCGACTCGACGAGAAGTGCTTTTCGAACGGTCGCCGTTCGAGTTTCTATAGCCTGACCGTGGCCGCTTTCACCTGTCGTGACGTAATCCTGGAGGGTGTAAAACACAACCCTCCGAGAGACTCGTTGCCAGCAACACGGTCGCGCTACGAGCCCAGTTTCTTTCTGAAATTAGGGGTAGGCAAGCTACGCGAGCGTAACAAACTCATTACATCTTCATTAAGGTGCCACGTATTCGTACCGAAACCAGAACATGTTTGAATATTTTACCCCTACCTCTAAATTTCTTCCTTTAGATGTAAAACTGAACCTATATGAAAACTTCAGCCAAATCGGATAATTCAATCCGTGCTAAATGGAGTTTGAAGTTCGAAAAACACATTTCCAAAGGCGCCCGTAGGCGTCGTGGTTGGCGTCGCGGTTTCCATCCCCTGGCGCTCCGCGTAACGCAAAGATGAACCTACGCGCTCGACACTGGTAACACTGAAATCGTTATTTCTTGCCAGTTATTCATTCAGCCCCGTAGCTAGAGTTTATGTGTGGGTAGAGCTTTATGAACCTTTTGGGGAGCCGAGGCCTACATGTTTTAACAAGCGAACAGAAAAGTGTACATGGGTTTTATATTTTATTTCAGCGGGTGTCTCGCCTAGTTGTCTAAACAGGCTCGCGTAACTTAGCAAGAGTGTACTGAGGCCATTACCTAAAAATCCCATTCCCAATCTAAGAGTCCCAAATTAGTTAACCAAGTTTTTGTTATACATTTTTAAATGTTTCTGTGTTAATAATTCTCTTCATCTCTTCTTTCTTTCTCGTTCAGCGTAATGATGATTTTTTTAAATGGCGGTATCTTTGCCTAGGGGAGCTCAAGATACCTTTAGCGGGGCTCAGCCCCAGCTTGCCGCCTCCCATTGCTACGGAGCTCTATTCATTCATTTGCTCTCCAAATCAACAGGTTTTTCTCTTTTTACCATTATTATTTTTTATAGTATTAGTTCATTCAGCCCTACGGAATGTGTTTAAAAGTGATGAGATTTTTTAGTAAAACTATACGTGAAATAGTTAATAAATGACTAGGGGGCTTCGCCCCATGGCCGCTTCGCGGTCCAACCTCCCGCCGTCACGCGCTTCGCTCGTGCCGGCCTTGCTCGGCGCTTCGCGCCTCGTCCGACCACTACAATTCTCAGTGTTTGGTCTAAAACTTTTGTTCCTGAGTTGAAGTTTTCTTTGGGCTACTTTTGCTCCCCCTCTATCAGCGGTCCTCGATCTTCCACCATGAACCCACTTCCATCTTTTCTTCATCACGAGCCTCCTCCTCCTCCACCACGACCCCCTCGTTCACCACGGTCGCTCTCCGCGTCCACGGTCACACTTTAACAGTCGCAGCCCTCCTCAGCCACGAACTCCTCCCCCACAACGGCCATAATCTACCAGAGGCTTCAATTCCCATCCCATGGTCTTTTACCTCCACAGTATCCCCCCTTGCGAACACTTCCCTCTCCCTCGGACTTCTTCCTCACCTCTGCAATCATCGACCACCACAACCGACCTCCACCACCTGGGCCTCAATCTCTTCACATTACCCTCTGCCTCGCTACATGACTTTCTCCATCCACAGCTTCTCTCCCACATGGCACCCTCTGTCCGTCCCTCCGATCATCACCCAGTCCTCCACATAGTCTCCCCTATCACCCTCTTCCACCCGGAGTGCCCGCCCCCATCAGGATCACATCCTCCCGACCACCTCCACACTACTATGGGCTTCATTTCTGTTCACGTACCACGCCCTCACCAAGGCCTCTTCACCCATCACTACGCCCTCCCCAGTTGCGGCCTTAATTCCTCGCTACAGCCTTCCCCTTCCACTGTTCCTTCTCTGCGGCCTCCTCGTCCCAACTCCCTCGAAGATCCCTTGGTCCTCCACTCAAGAGCTCCCACAACCATGACCACCCATCCCTTTCAGACCCCCGCCACCAGCCCATCCCGCACCACGGCTTTCATTTCCCTCCCTGACCCGTCTTTCACCCAGCACTTCCTCCTCCACCAGGACCTCTTACTCGCCATTACCCCCCACCACCCAGGGCCTTTATCTCCCTACTGAGACCACGCTTCCTGTGGATCTCCTCCACATTCTGGAGCTCCCTCCACCATGAACCACCTCCTAGGCGTAGGCTACCTTTGGAGAAATGAGCAATTAGTGGGGCAGGGTAGGCAATCCGCAGGTGGCGAGTCCTCCCGAGTGTAGGCTACCCCGGGAGAATTGAGCAATTAAGGGGCAGGGTAGGCAATCCGCAGTGGTTTTTTTTTCTCCCGGAGGTGGTGGTGGTGGTGACAGTGGCCGAGGCGGATTTTACTTTTTTTAGTGTATGGAAAGATATGTATTTTTATTTCGGTTATGTCTTAAAACTTGGGGATCTTTTATGTTAGAACAGATGATGTTCTGGAAAGTAGCTGATCTGCCCATTTTTAGTATATAGAGAGATATGTCTTTTTATTAGCGCCCCCTTCTCCCAAGGGTTTGGCTACCCCTGGAGAAATAAGCAGTTAAGGGGTAGGGTAGGCAACCCACAGTGAATTTTTTCTCCCGGGCAGTGGCGGCGGCGGATTTTACTAAGCTCCATCCCCGACCATGAACCCCCTCCGAAGGGTAGGCAACCCGCAGTGGGTTTTTCTCCCGGAGGCTGTGGTGGCGGTGGCAGTCTTCCTCCACCATGAACCCCCTCCTAAAGGTAGGCTACCCCTGGAGAAATGAGCAGTTAAGGGGCAGGGTAGGCAACCTGTAGTGGTTTGTTTTGTTTTCTTCTCCCGGAGGCACCATGCAGCCGCCGCCTATGATTTATCTTAAGTTAGACTATGTGTTATATCTTGCGACTTGAGAATTTAGAGACTATGGGTACCTAATTATTATGTCATTATATGACTTTTTATGCTTTATTATGTCGGTTATGTCTTAAAACTTGGAGATCTTTTATGTTAGAACAGATTATGTCCTTGAAAGAAGCTGACCTGCCCCTGCAATTTTTCGGAATTTTAGATAGGTAACCCGCAGTGCTGAAGAAATGAGCAGTTAAGGGGCAGGGTAGGCAACCCGCAGTGGGTTTCTTCTCCCGGAGACGGTGGGGACCCTCCCCCACCGTGATCCCCCTCCAAAGGGAGGCTACCCCGGGAGAAGTGAGCAATTAAGGGGCAGGGTAGGCAACCCGCAGTTGGTATTATGTCATTATGTGCCTTTTTATGTCTAATTATCTCGGTTATGTCTTAAAACTTGGAGATCTTTTATGTTAGAACAGATTATGTCCCTGAAAGTAGCTGATCTGCCCCTGCAATTTTCATGATTTTTAGATGGGCAACCCACAGTATAGAGAGATTCGACAATACTTAACACGAGTTCTTGAGCATTCCACATTCCAAGTGCGAAAATACAGGGAAATATGACAGGTTAACAGTAACAAATGTTCAATAAGTTTCAAGTATGAGTACAATGACAACAAGTATGGGAGTGTGTCCTAAGATGACGCACGGCAGATTTTTCACAACTGGCAACACTGATGTCAAAATTGATTTCGCACTGACTTATAGTATTTCGTGTTCTCTCCTTCTTACCGTAGGAACACCCTAGGGATAGGAAATATCGGATGTTTTCATTATCGATAATTATCGTTATAAATACAACACCTACAACCGCGTGCAATCTACCCTTTTCGTTTTCTCATCATTCCTACTCCGCTTCTTTGATTGACAAACACTGAATGGATATTCCACATGATGCGAAAGCTCATAGCAGACCTAAGCTACATATTTAAAGGGCCATATGGCCTGTTAATGGATGGATACCAAATAAACAATCTCAGATTCCTGGATGACATTGCACTGATTAGTAAAAATATTGAGGAAAGAAACTGTATGGTAGACGACTTGGTGGAACAAGGGGCTAAAGTGGGACTAAACATTAACTTAGAAAAATGAGGGAAAAGACCCAAGCCGCCCCTGCAGCAGAGCGAAACTAGAGATGGTTGACGACTAAGTACCTAGGACAGATAGTATTCAAAAATCGAATGGAGAAAGAAAATGAAGTTCCCAAAACCAATTCTTGGAAAGCTTTCTGTGCCTTGAAACGTATTTTTAAAAGTAAAATGAAAATCCAAACAATGGCTAAAATCCTTGGTAGTTGCGTGCTACCAGTGGCAACATACAGGGCTCAAACATGGCCAATAACCAAAAAACAGCTTCAGAAACTGAAAATTATGCAAAATTCTATGTGCCGGAGCATTTTAGAAATTAAAATAAAAGACAAAATTAGACTTGAGGACATAAGAAACCAAATCAATGTTACTGATATTGGATATACCATTAAGAAACTGAAATGGAAGTACGCGGGCCATCTGATAAGCAAAAGTCTGAAGGGAAGATAGGTACAATAAGTGAGAGACCGAGACGTATGGAGAGGAGACAATGGAAACTTATGTCCTAAAATGGGCCGGGTAGCTGGCAGTAGCTCACCTACCCAAAAAGATTTTTTTACTTGGATTGAAAATTTTCGTATCATTGTATCATCGACTTGGTACATTTTCAACATCAGTAGAACCACGTTGAGCTTTTTTTTTCGCTTGCTCAGAAATTTTTGCATCGATTTGGCATTTTCAACTCATTCTCTCTCCCCCCCCCCCACACACACAAATACACTCAGGGCTCAGTCCGCCTTTACGATCTGAATAAAAGAGTATTTTTTGGCGTTAAGGATACATTAATTTATTTTTACGTTCGAATGTATTTTTTATGAAGAGGCAAAGGGGTACGGTACAATGATGTGTTGTACTTCTACATACGAAGAGCTGATACAATATGCTACTGTGTCCTTACCCCGCCGTTTCAGACCTGTTTCAGGCTCGCTAAAATTTTTCAAAAATTCATTTAAGACTTTCAAATTTTGTTTCAAACTCTCCAGACATGATCATGAATTTTTAAGCCTTTTCTGTTCTTGTTTCACTCGTGAAGACTACTTAGAACTTATTCAAGACTCGCTTAAGATACTTAACACTCTTGCAAGAGGTTTCTTGATTAGCTTAGAATTCATTAACATCCGTCAGAATTATAGGCTTAAGACTTGTTTAAGACTCGTTCAGACTCATCAATACTCGATTAAGAGTCTCTAAGTATTTTCAAAGTTGTTTAAGATACTTTTACGGTTCATGAAGACGATTTAAGGCTCTTTAGAACTTGATCCGAATTTTTCAGAGCTCGTCTCCAGATCTAGCTGAAACTTCTTGTGAACGGACCGGACAGGAAATCTAATGGTCACGCCGCACCGGGATATTAGTTCCTTCAAGTAGTAAAGGACCAACAGAAACAGGCGTGGAAGTGAAAAGATATGTAGGGTGGTCACCATGCCGTTACATAGGGTGACGGACAGAGGTGGACCAGGGTGAATTGGACTCGATATGCGTTTCGAAAGCAAATAATTATAAAATTCTTCTTGAAGAAACTATTGTTTTCAATTCTTTCTTTGCTTCTCCATTCGGTTCTTTCTTTCTTCGTATTCTTTCCGTCACGCTTCTCATTTTCTCAAGACCTGTTTCCATTTGGATAGCCCAGGGCATTTGCTTCCTCTGGTTTTACTGTCTTACGTATCACGCATAGTTCACTAAAAGAATGATATTTTTTAAGCAGTCCAAAGTGGTACGAACCAAAATACTTTCACAAATTCAGGCTCGCACTCTGATCGGCCGAGGGATTTGAACCAAAGTTTCATACATAATTTACTGAGAATTCCTGCGAGTAAGATGAAGAAATATTTACCTCATACTCCTGGTAATGCTGCCCGTGTGGTTTATCCGGATGAACTCATTATTTGTGGTAACTGTATGAAAGTACGAGGTTTTTTCGTTTACGAAGAACGTATCTGGCACCCAAATGTTTTTGATAAATTCGGAGCCGACGGACAGTTGCTCGACGCCTGGTTGTTTCTTGAATGCGAGTCTTGGGTCGGTCCAAAATTGACGAAAGTAAAAATCAAGCGTGAAGTCCTGTTTCAATAGGAAAAAAGTGGATTAGTACACAGCTATTGATTTGGGTAAGAAAAATAGTATGATCTAACGGTTGAATAAATTTATACATGTACGTATTCAGTCGTCGTCCTATCGAGCAATTTCGAGTTGAAATTAGACAGTTTGATTATTCTGATCATCTCAAATTTGGTGATTTGATTATTTCAAGATAAAAAGGAGAATGGCTACTTACACACCCATTCGCGTGTTACGAAAAGAAAATGTTTAACTGTTTGTAAATTTCTGAGAGCTCCTCGAGATTCATCTGAGTCTGTTGAAACTTCAGACTTACGAAGATTGTCATTCAAGACTCGCTCAGACTCATTCACTGACTCCGGATTCTTTCAAGACAGGCTTGAACACTGTTAGGGTTCTTATGAAACGACAGAAATGAATGTCTGTCAAAATGTTTATTTACGCCGCGATGGCATTCAGCAAGTAGTAAAACTTTTTAAGACTCATTAAAAATTTATGAAAACTGTTTAGAACTCATTCAGACTTTAAAACTTGGTAGGCATCACGATTTGTCAGCACTTATTCAGATTATGGATTTGTTTATGTAAATGGTACCCATTTAGAATGTGTTTTTTAATAGTCCGTTGAATGAGCGAAAATAAATGCACGAAAATTTTGGAAAAACTGAAATTTAGTATCGATGATCAGTAGGAAAAATATCTTAATGTGGTAAAAGCCTCCGAGAATCCGAGAGCAGTTTCGCCCCTAATGGGCGGAGTAGCCTCCTAAATTCTAAAATTTCTCATTTGGATGACAATTATTGATTTCGTTGAATAATATTTCAAATAAAAAATGTTCCAGTTTCTCTCAACAACTCCAGAAAGGTCGTTAAAGGGAGTGGGAGAGAGGTTAAGGAAGAAACCTTTTAGTGTCATATGACACAGACCTTACAAGAAAGAGTTGAATTTCTGAGATTTTTCTACAGTTATTGATTTCTGCTAGTACTCAGATTACTAATTACCCCCGGGCCCATTTCACTACCTCATTCTCTGCCTATCCGAGAAATCTTTTCCTTTCCCCTTGTTCTCCTATGGAACCTTTTGTGTTTTCCTGTGCTCTATAAATAGCAGTAATAATGATTTTAGTGTTAGAACCTTTAAATCAAAGTGATTTGAAGGTCGTACAATTCAATTTTAATACTGGTTTGGCTGTTAGTTGAAAATTGTGGGCCCTAAAAGGGAGAGTGTGTTCAACATTTTCATAAAATACGATATAGGTGTTGATTCGTAGGATTAAAGCGTTACTGAACTCGTTTGTGACAAACTCTTAATCCGAATTCGTAAATCGTGACGTCTACGGTAGGGAAGGGAACTTAAAACTGGGACAATAAATCCAATATAGATGTCATTTCTTAGGTCTTGGAGGTTGCTGAAGAAGCCTTCGACAATATTTGGACCCTAATTGGGAAACTGTGGTAGCTGAAGGGGCAAGGAGGGAGTTTGTTGACAATAAGATTGACGTTTCGATGCATTATGGATACAATTTTGTTAATTTTAAAGGTCGCTGATTTCATTTTTGGCACTGCTTCTATATTTATCGGAAATCTTTGGCATCTAAAGTGTGAAAGAGTAAGAGAGGGTTCCAGGATTATTAATATTTAAGACTAGGTACGATGTGAACATTATTCATTAGATTCTGAAGGCCACCGAATTCATTTTGGATCATATGTGAGGGCGCATAAGAAAAAGGGACCAGTTGACCAAAAGTAAAATGTTACAGAAAAAAAGTTTAAAATTGAGTTTTTTTGTTTTATTTTTTTTTTTGTTGTAATTACCATTTGTTACTTGCCAACATTTCAACTACAGGTTCTACATACTACCACATGCTCCCCTAATCTCTTGTCCGTTCTTTTCGGAAAAAATTTCCAATGTTTTTCGAAGAATTTCCTCGAAAAACTGTGGAAAAATTCACTAATAATTTTCGAGGAATTTCATCGGAATTTTTGGAAGTTCTGATACTTTCCGGAGGGTCTCTTCGGAAATCATTAGAAAATATTTCCAACGTTTTCCAAAGAATTTCATTAAACATTTTTGGGGAAATTATTCGATGATTCTTAAGGAATTACATCGGTAATTTTCGGAAAAAATTTCAATTTTATCTAGAGAATTTCTTTAAAAATCTTCGAGTAAATTTTCCGATAATTTTTGATGAATTTCATAGGAAATATTTGGGGGAAAACTCTGATAGTTTTGAAGAATTTTATCAAAAAGCTTCGGAAAAAATGTTCTCCGAAGAATTTCATCGAAGATCCTCGGGAAAAATCTCCCATGATTTTTAAGGAATCTCATCAGAAATTTTCGGAAAACAATTCTGATAATTTCTGAAGAATCTAATCGGAAATCTTTTTTATGAATTTCCAATGTCTTCTAAAAATTTTAAAGTTCAATGATCTCCGGAGAATTTAATCGAAAACTTGTCGGTAATATCTCCGATGGTTTTCACGGAATTTCATCGGGAATTTTTGTGAAAAAAATTCCCATAATTTCCGAAGAATTTTATGGAAAATCTTAAGAAAAAATTACGAATGTTTTCCAAGGAATCTCAACAAATTATTTGAGAACATTTCCTGGTAAATTTTGAAGAATTTCGTAGGAAATATTTGGGGGAGAACTCCGATGGTTTTGAAGAATCTTATGGAAAATCATCACAAAAAATGTTCGATGATCTCTGAAGAATTTCATCGAAAATCTTCAGATCCGAGTCCCTTAAACGGTAAGAGTAGACAGGCATTCATGCAGCAGGATAAGTTGCCTACATTATAAGATTGGAGGTTCCCATTTCCACCTAGAAATGCGAAACTCCACTTCAGCAGGTACATAGGCAACGCATTCTAACAACGGGTAAATGTATTTGCCGCTTTCGCACTTAAAAGAGCTAGAAGAAAATATGTTCAGTATTCAAGGAAAATTGTTTTTGAACTATTTAATTTCACATAAGAACATGCTGTTTCCTTTTTGTACTTTTTCTGAAATAATAAATTTTGACTTGCCTCACTTGAAAAAACAATATCTCGCTGAATTTTCAAGATAGAGTTCTAGGATTGGTTTTATTCGATTTCTAAGAGATTTTTACATAAATTTAGCTAGAAAAGTAAAAAATCGAAAAATTGGTCAACTGGTCCCTTTTTGTATGCGCCCGCACATATTTCAACTTCAATTTACAATTGGTTACATTCAGTGTTTGCGATTTCTGTTTTTTTCAGGGGAATGAGAGTATTTTCAATATTACTTCTACCATTTTCGTTACAAAAAAAGTTCATATTTTTTACTTAAATTGTGTGCGGAGGAGAAAGAGTACAAATGACACTCTGAATATCTTACCCATGTACCCATCATTTTAGCACCACTGATGTATAGTATTGACGAATTTGTACTTGATGCAATTTTTTGATGTGTTGCCGCCCCCTAGATTTTTCCAGAAACCAGTCCTGTATATGAATGCTTGTGCGCCTCCTTTTTTAATGTCTCACCCGTAAATACGAAAATAAGTTCAGACAATTTGAAATTTTACAAAGTTATTTTCATAATAAATCTAATCTTAAATATAATTAGCAGTAAGTTCTTGCCCCCTACAACTGCCATAATTTGCAAGTTAGGGTCAAAATGTAGGCGAAACTTAGTTCAGCGATCTTTAAAGCCTAAGAAATAATACTCAGGTTGCATAATTTTTGATTTGAGTCAAATAGTTATCAGAAATGTTCAGCAATCCGTTGAACGCATACAATGATACCTACGTGTATTTATGAAAATTTTGAAGTCCCTGCCTCTTTTACGAGTCACGATATCTAACGTCCAGTCAAATGAATGCCAAAATTGAATTTTGCATTCCCGAAATCCCCCCACCAGACAATATTTACGTCAATTCAATGATGACAGCCAATGAAAGGTTTCAAAGTCGTACATCTAAATTTGTTACAGATGTTGCTGAAACACAGAAAAACACAAAGCTCAAAGTATAGTTCCTCAGGAGTAGGGAGGTGGTTTTGAGGACAGCTAGATGAAATGGTGGAGAGAAAGGCTCGTGTGTCTCAGTAACTGCCCAAGCACAAAATTTAGTGACATCTGGAAGATGTCAAAAATTCCTGTGTTAATTCTTGGGTAATTTTAACTTCCTTTTTAACTAGGTTTCTGGAATGAACACGAATGAATTTTAGAGAATCTGTATCATCTGAAGTCCAATCTTGTTTGAAACATTTTTCGATAAAATCAATATTTATCGGTTTACCAAAAAATTCTCGAATTCAGTACGCTACTTCATCACACAGACGAAGCTTTGCTCGGATTCTTTGGATATTAATGAGTGCACCGTGGGACTTTAATACGTAATTTACAATAGGATTTCCCAGAAACTATTCATTAACCAAAACCGAATTCAAAGGGAAAAATAAAACAATTAAAATCAAAATGTTCTAAAATTATTCGTAGATGAAATTCTGGACATCATCTGATAAAATCGTACAAATTGATAATAATTGAATTTTTGGTGAATATTTGAATTTGGTATATCAAAAACTCAGTTTTAAAAAAGAAAATACGCTTAATTAAAAGGAAATAACCTTTCTTAAACTAATATTTCACTCTTGCTCCAAATCTGATCATAAAATTTCGATATCAACATTTTTTATTTTATCATGCAGAGAATGAAGGCCACTCAAAGGAAAGGCTGAAGTGCCACTATTACGACATTTCAAAAGCAAACACTTTAATTGTTTCTAAAACAGTTTTTTACATTGATTCCGTATTAATCTCTAAAACATTGTTTCAAGCCTTTTTGGACTCTGAAAGAGGCCTTTGAAAATCAAAAAATGCAAAATACAGACTCTAGAAGGCTCGTATTTATACTCTAAAAGATCGAATCCGGAATCATAATAATATGTAATTTAGATGATCTCTACATTTACTGACCTCTAATTTATCCTCAGCATTAGCATTGGTACTGTAAATTTGCAAGATCAAGTACGATAAATAATCCACGTGCTCTACAAATTTTTATTTTATTTAGTTCGGATGAATTGGACCCAACTATCGACGACATGCGTTCCTTGCTGATTCATACTCAACACCTTCTTCCGTAAATAATTAGCTTTTACAAAAGCTTAAAATATAATTATTGGTGTTAGATCTATGTGAACCTTTCGAAAATTCGATCGAAAAAAACAAATGAAATTTAATTCACAGACTAGTTTTTTTGGTTAGCGGTTGATTTTTTTTCTGGCGTAATGGGCAGCATATACAAGAGAAGCCCTATTTTACATTTTCGACTCCACTGAAGAAAAATATCTTATGCTGATTCTAGCCTTTTTCTTCAGTTTGAAATTAGCATTAAAAAGACAAACATAGAATACTTGTTTCTAGACCAATTTTTTGTTTTGATTCCGATTCCAACCTTAAAATCTGAACACAGGTCTTTTAAGTTTGAAATTTGTATTTTTTGGTTTCCAAAGGCCTGTTTGAGAGTCTAAAGAAGACTTAAATTTTAAGAATTAATTCTCTATCAATATACGTATAAAGCTGTCTAGAGACAGTTATTTTATAGTACGTCTAATTTTTAAAGTCCTAGTGGCATTTGCTTTTCAGTTATTTTATTTTAATTTTCCTTCTTGAAATACCGAAAAACGGCTGACACTGAAACTCTGAGGTCAAATTTGGTATAATCGTGGAAATACTAGTGCGAGAAAGTTGCTTCAATGCAAATATTGTTTTCTTCAGATTTGACTTTTTGATATCCCGAACTCTAAATTTACCAGTAATTCAATTTTGAACTTCCGAATGACTTTATTTTTCATCAAAATCTCATTTAATTTTTGGACATGCTCACTGCAGCCATCTTATTTACCTCAGTCAAGTCATTTTGGTTGATGAAGTGTTTTCTGGAAAATCCTTGAGTAAATTCACGCTAAATTTCAAGACTCCTTGGGCGCAGATTAATACTAGGTATTTGAAAACAAAAAGAAATTGAAAAATTGGGTGACGGCGTGAGGTTATTTTCATATAATTAGGAACAAGTTGAGAGAGCGTCCCCTCTTCCCGAGAATATTCTTGTATATTGTCGTCAACTTTCGGGATAATCCTGCTTAACGAAGTTAAGAGGGTGTATTCAAATTTCCTAAGCCCGAAAAATGTTTCTTTTTCTAGGTAATTTCGGCGGTTACATCTTCGGCCAGTTTTCCCGGGCGTAGCTCGGCGAAGAGGACGACTGAATACGTCGAATAAATTGAATAAATTAACGCGGCCGAATTGTACGCCCGGTCTCGTGCACGTGAAACGTTCTCGACGATGCCAACAAAGTCCAAAAATTTCGTTTGCGTCGTTTCCCCTCGAGGTGCGATCCATTCGCTCGACGAATGTACCCCGAAATGGGGTGACGTGCGGTGCCCACTGATTTCATAATCGCGACCGCGAGCTCGCGCTAAGATTACCCGCCGGCGGTACGCGCAGTTGGCATTGTTTTCCAAAATTGGTAACACTGGCGAGATTCCAAAAACGCAATGCGGCACTGATCTCGTGTTATTTTCCAAGATGTATACTATACATGCACATAAGCATTTGAAAAATCGATTCCACATGTAAGGTACGGGTTTTCCTTCCAAAATTTTTGGCTCCTTCCTCGTCCTGTGCGGCACCGCGTCGAAGGATAAAAGAGTTCGCCCGCCGTTTTATAATTCTCGTAGTGCCCCAGCCTTTAACGAATACTAAAAAGTGTTTGCCAGCTGAAAAAGTTGCCGAAGCAATTTTCTTTTTCACGCCGCCGTGTTTGTTTATCGCGGCACGAGCCGAGCGGCTTATTCGATCCGCGTCGAGGGCTACCTCGTCGAAGCTGAAAATAGAAATGAACACGTTAAAAAGTCACTGTAGAGTGTCTGGATGACACCGTGACACGTGATCCATGTGCCAGGTCGCAGATTGGCATCAAACCCTGAGGTTCCACTGAACGGGTAGGTGGGATATGAGGAACATCTGAAATCATGATGGCCAATCTTAAGATATAACTCTTCAAAAATGGTGGTTAATCAAAGATGACCGCTTTCGGTATGAAACTGAATGTGTCTTACTAAAAATCCGATCTTAGAATTTCTTTTCCTAAATTGAAGCTCATCAAGCAGCGTATATTTTCAGTTATCGCGACAGTTTCATCTAAGTGAACGGTTGTTGTTTGAAACTTGCAGAAAAATTATGGAATCGGCCGTTTTTCAAAGCCTAAAGCATACAGGAAGCTAACAGCACAACACTGGCGTATCTAGAAAAGGGTTTCTAAAAAGCGTGAGAATTGAGTTGTTTTTATCCCGCCATTTTCTCTCCCGAGTTCTCAGATTATTTCTAAGCCTTCGGGGTTGTGTGAGTAGATAAGAGAAGATAAATACTTGGAGTTTAGAAAGATTCGTACTGCTGACTATTTTCTTATCTTCGTCGAAAATGAAAAATTTTTCCGAATGCACTGCCACAGTTTGCAATCTTAGTAGATTCTCTTCTGAACTACAATTTTTATAAAATTAGAATTTTGATCGCAAAACCCTCCAATTTTCTCCATTGGGTACGGAGGGTGAACTGTTCTCAAGACGAGCTAAGATTTTTTAACAATTGTCATTGCTCTTGCAGGCATTTTCTAGGCGCTCCCAGACCTATTTACAACGCATTAATGTTATTACGTGCTTGTTCAAGACTCATTAAAATAGTTCAAAACTCACTGACTATCATTCATGACTCTCCTAGACTTTAAGTTCAAGATGCGGTGACCTTTTCCTCCCCAGCGTACCTTTTCGTATAAATCGTCCTGCCTGGCTATTTTCTGTGTAGCACGATGCGAGCGTCTCACAAATGTCTTTTGTCTCCTGCATTCCTGTACTTCCAATACGTGATCTTTCAAGCCACGTTCCTCTTCTTCTTCTCCTCATTCTTATGACTCACTCTCTGTTTTCCCCTCGGTTGGCCAGGTAGGACATCCGTTTAATTTAGTTACGGTTTATATGTTTCTCGCATTAAGACTTAGTTGTGCTATCGGTCAATTAATACACACGCTTTTTCAACAAACTCTCGTTTCTTTGATTTCGTAAGCCATCACTCTGGTCCGAACTAAACACTTTTCTGATACAATTACTGAACACCCCGCAAAGACGTGGTTCAAGATGTTTTAAACTCTTGAAGTAGTTAAGACTCGTGTGTGACTTTCAGCCACCTTAAAACTAAGACTCAGTCGAATCAGACTACCCGAAGAATTTTTTAAAACTCTATGAAGCTTTGTTTTTTAAGACTCGTTGACTGTTCGAGACTCATTTGAGACACCTCATGACTTCTTCAGATTTACGTAGTAAGAACTCTTCAAGATCCTTCTAGGCTTGATCATGACTCTTTAAGATGTTGTCAGAGTCTTGTAGACTTATTTGCGACCTCCTACGTTTCCTCAGGATTCGAGTACGAATTTCAAGATTCCTCCACACTTGCTTAGGACTCCTTGATACTCTCAGAAATATCAGTATGCTCACTTGATATCCGCAAGACTTTACCACTTTTGAAGCATTTTCAGTTTCAGTTTTTCTCTCTGGGAGGAGCAGTTTCCCTCACTGATTTCCCGTGTACCCGCACGTGTTAATAAAAACGTCCCACCCCCCCCAAAAAAAAACAACAACAACAACAACAAAACTTCTAATAAATTCAAATTCCTTTCATGTGCTGTATTTATGGACCTAGTCTGATAGAAGGTAGCTCGTATGGGACATTAAGACGCATTATTCAGACTATCCAAAAATTCTTTAAGACTCTACGAAGCTTTGTTTTAAGACTCGTTGACTGTTCAATACTCATTTGAGACACTTCATAACTTCTTCAGTTTTGCTGAGAACTCAGGATCCTTCCAGACTTATCATGACTCTATAGGATGTTGTAAGACTCTTTTGGACTTAGTTACAACTTTCTACGATTCCTCAAGACTCGATTACGAATTTCCAGATTGTTCCATACTTGTTTAGGATTTCCTGATACTCTCTGAAGTATCAGTATGCTAACTTGATACCCGTAAGACTTTACCACTTTTGAAGCATTTTCAATTTCAGTTTTTCTCTCTGGGAAGGGTAATTTCCCCTCACTGCCTCACCCGTATATCCGCAGTAGCCTTATTGAAAACGTTTTCAAAAAAATATCTTGTAAATTCAATTTCCTTTCATTGCTGTATTGATGGACTCGGTCTGACAGAAGGTGACAAACATCGATAGTTATCGAACCGCAAGTTTCACTTCATGAAGATCAATTCGTACTTGAGCGTGTGTGAACCAGTTCCTGCACATAACTGATCCCGAAAGTAACCCTCCAAGGGGCAACATCAAAATCCTTCTTCACATAGGCGCCAACTTACGGAAAATATTGGGAGGGGCAGAATCAAAGTTACCGTAGTTCTTAGGAGCGGTCGAAAATCCCTCTCTTTGAAAATTCGAATGGTCGTCTTCCATCTAGTTTGGTGCCAAAATTACACCTTTCTCATTATTACTTATCATATTTTACTATTTTAAATAATTTAAAATTATTGTTTTTTTTAGATTCTGGAACACGCCGGATATGTTGATATTTCGGTATTATCGATTTTATTCTTATTCGTTTTCTCTTTTTTTCTTTTTTGTTAAATTAAAAAATTGATGGTAAAATTTGTAGTACTTTTTCCATTTTTGAGTTGAAAATATTGAGGCGAGGGGGCGTTGTCTCCCCAAAAAATGCCTAGTGGGTCCCTATGCTTCTTCATAAAACTCTTGAGTGTTTATACTTATTATCTTTATTCTACGAGGATCAGGACCATAGCAGTTTTCAGGAGGAAAGGTGTAGAAAGCGAAAATGTCAACTATAAAAAAATTGAGTTC
Organism: Acanthococcus lagerstroemiae; assembly: GCA_031841125.1. Lineage (NCBI taxonomy): Eukaryota > Metazoa > Arthropoda > Insecta > Hemiptera > Eriococcidae > Acanthococcus > Acanthococcus lagerstroemiae. Next base: position 62,220,046 of record CM063106.1, read on the forward strand.
AAACCTAAAGAGAAAAATTTCCAGTTCTGCCAACGGGCTGCAAGAATTTGCCGTGTACGGACTCTGGGAGGCTCCCCACCGCAATGGCTATGACAAGAATCGTAACTGAAAGAACGTACAAGTGAGAAAATTTGCAGGATTATTTTCTTATTGATGTTGAAAGCGAGGAAATTCTACCAGTGTGTGACATGAAAATTTTCCCCGGATGGATCACAATCTATGAAATGTTTTTTATACCAATCAAGAATATTCAATTAACGTTTGGGACTTGTTAACGGACTTCAGCCGATCATTTTCATATTTTATTCCCTACTGAGGTTCGCTAATTGCTTTCTCCGATTTATTTGGCCGATTGACCGACTGAGTGACCGTCTGTCTGTCTCAGACTCTGTCAATTTTCTCAAATTATTGAAAGTAAGCCAAATTTTTACCGCACAAAGAAATACTGTATAAGAGATGAAAAATGATATCGAGCTGAGTGGCTCGTAAGTTGACTGTTTTAGATCCTAACTGGTAGGTAATTGTGAAAAAATGATAGTTGGCTTCCGGCATGGCAGGCTGACTGTCCCGAATCGTAATTTGCTGCCTGTCAGCCACAAATCCTGCTGATTTATTAGTCGTTGTCAACTAAAACTTTTATTCGATTTTTTTGTAAATTTCCAAATTAAATATAAAAAAAAATATCAATTGTAAGTTGTTCTTTTCAATACCGTTGTGATAGGTTGTGGATAGAAGTCAGTAATCAGATATTTGTGTGAAAAGATGTTATCTCGCGTTGAAGCTGAAGGATTCGAGGATTTCAAAAATAGGGTAACATTGATAAGTGAGGACCTATCTGTTAAAAAAGGCGTCTGCGAGTTAATTGGAATAAACAAAAAAAGACTGTAAAGTTTCAACTCGATATTATCACTATAAAGACTAATTTTGCGGCAAGAAGTCTTATTACAAAAAATGTAGAGCAGAATTCGATTTACAAAACAGAATGGTTAAATTTACAATCTATTGACAAGTTAATGCGGGAGACTTGATAGGAAAACCAATCACGGACGCCCTTTTTGCTGAGACGAGAAAACTCCATAATTATATTCTTATATCGGACGTCCTTTTTGTGGAGGCCAAGAATCTTCACTATTTTGTTATCAGTTGAAGTGTTCTCCTAGATTTGCTTTTAAAATACCAGGTGATAAGGAGATCTGAACAAGATTAGTTTTGATCCCGTGCAGCATATCAGCTGCAAGCCTGTCTCAAGACATTGAAAAGAAACAACGTTATATTTTTAATTTGATTGATTTTGAAAAAAGAAATCAGCTCTTAGATAGATTTAAAGCTGAGGAATCCGAAAATAACAGTCTCCGCAAAAAGGGTTCTCATTTCAGTTCAGTTTTGCAGCATTATGCTTGACTTATTGCGAATTTTAAATTTTTTAATAAATGTCGTATGGCTGTTTTTGAATAAATCGGGTCCCAGCAACGTTTGGATAAATAGTGAGTTATGATTTTTTCAAAGCAAATTTCAAATGTTTCTTAAGCTTGCGATTCGTAAAAATGTTAATTTCGTTCTATTTTTTTATTTTAAATGTCATAACCGTTTTCAAATTGGACTGAAAAACTGATTCTTATCAGATGAATATTCAAAAATATTAAAATATTAAAACGATGTATTTTTCAAATTTTAATCTACTTCTGTAATTTGTGATAGATCTGTGACATAAATAATTGAAACTTTGCAAAATAGCTTTGAATTTTAGAACAAACTAACATATTTCTGGTGGTTGAATAGGGAATTGAAGGCCCTTGAGCCCCCCCTGCAAAAAATGAATTTTTTTCGGAATGTCCTGCCATTTCTTGAGAAGGCGAGCATTCCCTGATTTTAGTCTCTCCAGAAATATAACCTTCTACATTTCTGGATAAATTCCAAGTTCGTATAAATTTGCAATAATTACACGTTTAATCAACTTGGAAAAATTAAATCGAATGGTTTTCGTAATTTCAATCATTTGTAAACTTGAAGATTTTTTCCTTACATTTCTGGCCAGCAGAGTTAACTCGAGAGAAGGTGTAAAAGGCATGATCCTCTCCCTCCCCACACACACATAAACTTGTAAAATGATATCCAAAATTCCAACGATTCGAAACTAAGCAGGAAAAATTAGATGGACAGAGATTTTTTGTCGTGGGAAGTTAGTATCCTCACGGTCGATATTTACCAAAAAATCGGAAAATTCTGGGAGTTAGTCGGGAAAAACTTGGAAGATCCGAACGCTAGGAAGAAAAATTTGGACACCTGAGATTTCTTTGTCGTATAAATTTGTGACACTACTTTCGATATTTGCCAAATACTAGAAAATTCTGGAAGTCAGTTGGGGAAAATTGCAATGAAGAGTATCTTTTTCTTGCTTGTTACGTAAGTTACAAGGTTTTAGTAAAGATTTTTCGTATTTACAACACCATTATCCCCGCGTTACAAACTATGTTATGAGCACCGGTCCTGGAATTATGAATTTATTGCAAATTGTCCGATTTTTCAGTTGCATTCTCATGGAGCCATCCAGCGATGTATTGATGGATGAGGAGAAGCTTCCCATAAACATATCCAGATTTGGAAATTTTGATAAATCCGCCCATCCCTTAAGATATATTCCCCTGTGTCAGAATTTTGAAAGCACTACCGTTTTTTGATTTCGCTTGTTGACTTTAAAAATAATGTGTCATTTGGTAAAACCGGATCAGCTTGCAAAATTTCAAAAATGTTATTCCTTTTCTTCCATGTTAATTTCGAAAAAATTTGTTGGTAGAAAATCGGATATCAAGTTGACAAAATTTACATCTTCAGATGGTAAAGTTAGGCCTCTCACACACACACAAGAAAAGTTGCCTTTTATTTCCAGGGACGTACCGATGGGGGGTAACTTACCACCCCTCCCCTGTATAAATTTTTCACTCAGAGAAGTTGGGAAAATTTACTATTTCAGTAATGCGGAGTTGGGAAAATACAACACGTCAAAAGGTGTTTTTTTTCCTACTTTGATACTTGAGAATTGAGTTGAGAAGTTGGAGAAATCCAACAAATCAAAGGTTTTTTTTTGCATTGTTTTGAAATTTGGGAATTTTGAGTTAAGTCCATTAGAAAAATCCAAGTCAAAAGTTTTTTTTTTTGCTTTTTTTGTTTTCATACTTGGGAATTTTGAGTTGAGTCAGTTGAGACTTTCCCAATTTTTGCCCCCTCCCCCCCGAAAAACTTTCCTAGGTCCTTGTATATGCCCTTACGATCATCCGGTGTATTGAGGGGCATGACTCCTGTTCTTTCATAAAGATCTGACATGGCAGGAAAGGGCATACAAATGACAATAACATTACTTACTGAAGACATGAGTGGATGAAGACAGAGATGTCAGAAATGACAAAAATTTTGGAAATAACAAAACGACCATGGTGATTGTTACTCGTTATTTGTTTGTTCGCTTCTACTCCACCTGCCTGCCTGTCAACTTGAACTGCTACTTTCCAACAACCGTGAACGTAGACGAAAATATTGAAATAACTGAAAATATAGACGCGAGAAGGCTTAATGAGTTTCAGTTTAAAAACGAAATATCAAAATTGAATTGTACCAGCGATACAATCGATTTCATACGTACCAAGGCAACCTTTTTCGAATGTCTGCATATTACCCACTTGACTGTAGTTCACTGTAAAATCAGAATCTTTATTTTGTACCATGACACATGGACCACAATGAAGAATAAAGTAAAAAAGTTCAACTACAATGCACTCTGTACATACTACATTTCATTCACTACCAGTTTTTATCATTATGAAGTATAATAATGTTACGATATAAGCGTAATGATGGTGTGATGATTATAGGCTACACACTCAAGTTCAAACACACTACTTAATAACTAACTAAAATTAAAGGCGCCTCTGTGTAAAAAAGCAATATTGATACGCGATGAAGCAACTTCGATACCTACAAAAGCTAATGTAATTACGTCTACTGCTTTTCGATATTCACAGAATTATTAGATTGGTAAATTCTCATCGTACCCGCGAGATCGTAGTTGATTTATTTTATATTGTCATGTACACATTTCATTTTAAAACACGTTTTTATATTCGTGTTAAACCTGACCTTTCAAATGTAATCATGACCAGATTGGAGAAGACTAATTCTGTATTATTAGGATTATGTATGTATCTATTATTGTCTACAATAAAAGTTGTGTTGTACACTTAAGATGGACGTGTCGTATTAGATATATCGTAAAAACTAACACACAATTGTATCAGTATCGCAGCGTTAGTCATTTTAGTAATTACCGTTTTATAGTTCAGACTGCCGGGTTGAGCATTATTCGTAATTTGTATTTAGCGAGCCTTACCTTGATGGTCCAACTTTCTCAAATTCTCATTTCACTACAGCATACTATAGATTAACGTACGGGTAGGAAAACTTGAGCAACGAACGAGTTCCAGATTAGGCAAGAGAAGTCTTCCCTCGTCACTTTCTGAGTACACTATGCTGTGTTTCGGCAATGAGATTCACTTGTTGTGGCGATATCAGAAATTTCCTATCACTTGTTGACGCTTGATGACGAAGAGTTGTTCGATTAATCATTTATGGGTCTGCCATTTCGTAGTTAAAAGTTCTCTTTCTCGCCTGCGAGTTGCCTACAGACTGAACAGCAATTCAGTTGCCATTGCCACTACCTTGTTGTACTTCAGTCGTCTCAGACTGTATTGCTACTTATTTGACATGTGACTTAAAGGCACACTTATTCGACTTCGTGTTTACTTCAAGAGATTGCCACTGGCACCCATCCATCGGATAGATATCTACAAAAGTACTGGTGGAATGTGTTTACTGTCGTGGCAGGTAACTAAATCTCTCTTGCGAGTGTTTAACTTCGAATTAACGAAGTACTAGTTGACTTTGGTTTTACAAATGAACGCTGGAAATGAGGATATTTCAAAAGCTACGTTTCTTAATTTTCCCGGCAATTAAACTTGAACGAGCAATTCTTTGAGCTGAAAATATGGCAATTTGACACACGGACCAACGCTCGAACATATTTATATTTTCACTGCCGAAGCAACAGATTCGTTGATATTATCGTGATAAATGTTGTAATATTACCATCATTAAATAAGGTATTTCGAACCAAAAATAAAAATTTTCAATTCCCGAGTAATTTATTCGTTTGTCGGACAGAGAAAAGCATTTTTCGCGCTATTTTACAATTCGGTAGCTAACTAAAGAGGTCTTTTTGATCGTATCGAACTTATTCGATGTTCATTGTGAAAACAGTTTCCCAACTCCCGGAATATCCGCATTTCTGTGCGGCGTCTCGACACGATGAAAAAAATGAAAATCGTCGAATAAGTTGGTTTTCGCAGTATTATAAAATAAAAATCAGTCCGAGGAAAGAGTACCCGCCGAAAAGAAGCTCTCGAGTAAAATTGAACGGAAAAGTTTACTCAGTGGTGTAGATATGAAGGGAGTGCTTTCTCGGAATCTATGAATTTATAAAAGGCATAGGCTACAGTGCGAAGAGGTTGTTTAATTTCTAGTTCATGTTCTCCTGATCCCAACTCCTACTTTGAAATTGACCGATGTATTGGGTATAAGATGCAAGGTGTTTTAGTATCATCTCCTTATAATGTACCTGGGTAGGAGTGCGGCTTAAATTACACGCACGTGTGATATGTTGCCTAACATACACCTTGAAAGGACGGAGATGGAAGCGTCAAATCTTTAAAGATGTTTTAATGGGTTCAAAATAATTGTTCTCCAACTGGAATAGCAGAAATGATGACCCTTTAATCAAGAAAACAGCTGACACAACCAAACTGCCCCTATTTTTGGTCAAAAAGATATAACTCATCTGTCTTTTTTGTCCATGAGCAAGACGATTCTTTTAATAGGAGGTTAGCTCATTCAGAATGTAACCCGCAAAATTCTGACATCACCTTAGTCATCAGCGTTTGCTGCGTATATGATACCTACGCACACAGACGCACACTTCAACGTGCAATTACACTAGTACAGCCACAGTACAGCACTATAATGACGTCACACAAATGTAGCGCCTAGGAACTATGAAGTGAGCAAACCTCCTGCTAAAAGAATCTTGCATGAGCAAAAATTTCCCAAACTCATGAAAATATCAGTAAAGTGCATTATATCAGAGCCCCTGTAAAATATAGACTAGGCAACATAACATACATGTACGTAATATGTGTTGAACTTATTTCTTCTTAGTATTTTAAGAAGAGACAATAGTGCAACACCTTAGTTTTCATTTTTTTGTTAATGGACGGGGTTGACTTGGCGACAAGTAAAGATCTAAACGTGACAAAATCTTGTGATTTCCTTACAAGTTGAAACAATTATTCTCGCTTACCAGGGGGGCTCGAATGCGCTATCAATTTTGATTTCGAAATGAAAACGTATGATTGTGTGCATGCCATTCGAAAGCTGGTAATAAGTACAATTTACACCCGTAAAAAATCGATTTCCTCCTTTGGAGCACCTTGGGTTGGCCGAAGACTCGAAGTGAGTAAAATTGATTCGACTTTTTGAAAAATCGAACAAACTATCGACATATTATTTAATTATTTGTTTTTAATGAATTTATTGCATTAGATTTTTGATCTGATCTGGATTAGGACACTCAGAATTTAAATTTGACGTTACAAATTTCTATTCAGACGGTTAAGTATCATTAAATATTTATTTTAGAGGCAAGTATCGAGCGAACACCATTTATTGAATCCGTAGCAAGTGAAAACAGCTCAATTATTTGACTAAAAGTTAAATTTCTGATTCTCCTCTCTCTCTCTCTCTCTCTCTCTCTCTCTCTCTCTCTCTCTCTCTCCCCTCTATGCCCCAGTTGCATTGGAAGTAAGTCTTTTTTAATGTTTATTAATCGGAATGTAGAACAATTTCAACATGAAGACCTCTCTCTGTTTCGTCAAACAAATTTAAAAAGAGAAATATTGTTTATTTGCGCGAGGCGGAGCTGGATTTCAAGGAAAAAAATTTTTTTTGAACTAAGCAAAGATAAGTCAGCAAATTAGGTTACCGTCTGGCGAAATTACGAAAGTAAGATAGCCGCCTATCCGGTGATTTTGACAATCGTCAATAACTCTCAATTAGCAGAATTGGGTTTTCTAATTTGTGAAATTAAAATCATCCACTCCCCCCTCGCTCCAAACGTACCTTATTAAGTAGTAACGGTTCTCTAAAGCATACTTTCTTTCTTTTTTTTTCTTCTTCAAAAACTTGAATAAAGAAACAAAAATTGATTTATATTTTCTTATACTGTCAGTAACTACTTTTATTCTACATAAGAAATAAAAATTGAGAGGAAGTTCAAAGGAACGACCTGTCATTTAGCCAACTAAAAATATTGAACAAAATTCAAATAGGGTTTTCTTTTTGTTGTCACCAAAATCTGAGATTAATTCTGATATGGAAACTTTTCTTACTCACACTTCTGTCGCTTGCTAGTAACCGGTTTTCAGTTTCCACATGTTCCACCTCAGTGAACCCTATTTCTTTGTTCAAAATCAAGGTGACCAAAGCGAGATTCGTGAGCATGTGAGCTCTTACGGAATGAAAATTGAGGGAAAGCTCAAAGAAGTTACCCGTCTTGACTCGTTTGTCAGAACTTGGAATTTCAGATCTCAGTACTTTTTAGCCAATTTTAGATTCGACGAAATGTAACCTTGATTTTTGCTCATCAGCCAAAATTAATATCAAATTCTTCAAATTCTTATTTTGAACACTAAAATCTTCTTCTTCTTTTTTTTTTTTTTGCAATCAAAATTTATGCCAAAATTAAGGGCGAAGTATTTTTGACAGAAGATCAAAACGTATGAAAATGAAAGAGACGTCCCTTTTTATTATTATCAATGGGAAATGTTGAATGAAATGTAAAGCAGTCTTCTTGTTTTTTCATACAGTTTGGGATAAAACTTGAGGAAGATTTCTATACAAAATCTGGCTCCTCTTAGAGGAGTGAGAACACTTTCGATTCCAAAACAGACTTTACTTGGCCTTTTGAAGCACCTAATTGATCATTATGAACTCGACCAGAGATTCTCTAAAGAACGGGACAAACCAATTTGTGAAGTGCGAGTGAATTTTGGATTTTGGTAGCCCTGAAGGGAGTTGAATCAATGTCAATAGAAATACAATATTTCGAGTTCCTGATGGTGAGCACCCAATAACTGTTCCGATAACTTTCGAGATTTGAAATAACTAAACCTTACTTTTCTTTAACTGTTCAGTTCATGGCTCAGTGATTGTGGAAATGCCCTTTTCTCAGCCCATAAGCCCAAATTGCTTTCAGAGAGCGAGTAGAACTCTCAGTTACTTTGGTACATTTAAGTTAGCAAGCCGCCTTGGACCGACTGGTTTTTTGCTTGACACAAGCATATGGAGATATGCGTCAAGATAATTTCCAATTTTAAAACGAGAAAACTGTTATTTTTCCGGTTCATTTCCTTTTCTCTAATAAGGTGAGTCCAGCCATGAAGATAACTTTAAAACAGACCCTAATCCTTTTCACTTGTTTGAGAGAGAGAGAGAAGGGGGTACTATTCGTATTTTAATTCGCGTTTTGATATTCAATTGGACTGATCAAAATTCATGTCACTTTTAGGGGATGCTGGATAAATTTTGGTTCACGTTTTGATTGTTTTTACTTTTTCTATTTTTTATTATTCTATATTTATTTTTAATCAAGTATATCATTCGTAATAATTAGTATGTAGAACCCATCAGGGCAAAGGCCTCTCCCGACCACGTCCATTCAGCTCGTGGGCTACTTGATGGTACAGATTATATCCGAGCAACCTTCCAGAATCGTCCCTCCACATAACCGCTACCTTTTCTGCTTTTATTTGGGGAGTCCACCACGTCACCCTCTCCGTCCACCTGTTGCATTTGGGGCATACATTTAAATTTAAGAAAGTTTAAAGCGAAAAATTCCCCCTCTAATTGGGTTAATAAGATTATTCTGTGACGAAACTAGTCGTGTGGTGTGGCAAGAGGTTTAGTTTTTTCGAGGGCTTATAGAGATCACGAATTTGGATTTCAAACATCTTCACTCTCTCTGAATGAAACTGTATTGTTTTGAGAAATGGGTACGGGATAACTGAATCAGATAGTCATAACAGTTTTGGATAATTAAACATATCAATTGCTAATTAACACTCTAGTGCTGATATTTAATTGAATGGCAGCCTGATTTCCGACTATCAGTATTCAGATTCTCTACCTAAAATTTAACCCACATTAATGATCAGCCCCGTAGAGAGAAAAAGAGGGCCTGGGGAATTTCCACGGGCCTTCCTTTCCCTTCAGTTCAATTTTTTTCTTTTGTTAGATTGGAAAAAATTATAAACTACGTGGTAAGAGGTTTCTTTCATGGTGTAAAGAGTGATCGCTGATTTGATGTACAGTACGATTGAATTTCAGGTCTGTTAAAAATATCAGGTCCCTTTGAAAGTCCGGACCCGGGGTATTCCTCCCTCCTCCTGACAGGGTTGTTAATGACATTTTAAAAATTTCGAGTACAAACCGCAGACCCTATGACAGGAAGACTGAGATAGACCAAATGCACCCAACTGTTTTAGGAGGCTAGCTTACAAGAATGAAGTAAAAGGCGTCGCTACCTATTAGGGTCCTCAAATTTGGTTTCTCTTATTCTGGATCTTCTAATGCTCTAACCATCCCCATAAAGCCAAACTGAATGTCTTACACAATTTCGAGCGGAGAGTCACATTGTTCGTAATGTGAACAAACCGTCTTTTTATAGCCGAAAAATGTGCAAGACAGGCCGATATTCAGAAACAAATCCCCGGTACAATAGTTATACCGTGCTAGAGCGAGTATTTTGTACTTGAAAAATGAGAACAGTGAAGTGGTCTCATCTCGCCTAATCTGTGAACTCATCGATGATCTAGTTCAGAGGACACGAAAGTTAGTAATAAAATTGAGAATATAATATAGTTCGTCTCATCACTACACGGATTCTACACATCCACCAGTATTCCGCTTCCATCTCTTTGATGTAAAACTACTCTTAACGAGCACTGCTGAGTTTACCCCGGTCGATTTTCGGTATATTCGCCTCAAAACAGCGAACGCAGGTTCTTCTCCCGCGGCCACATCGATTCGAATACCTTGGTCGTCGAAATCTGTCAGTGGAGCGTGTTCTGAAATCCCCGCCGAGCATTTTATAGTCTCGAATGCGCACGTAAAATTAGCCTCTCGAATCGAAGCGACACGACGAGTATCGCGAGTTATCAACAGCAACTATTCTGCGAGATGAAAGTCGCCTTCGATCGCAATCGCCGTCGACGGCGATCGGACACGTCACCTTTACAATATTAAAAATTAAAAATAAAAAAAACGCCATGCAGCCTAGCAATGTTACGTAAACAAGATTCCGGAACGTTATAAGGTTCCATTTCGTATATAAAGGCCAATTCGAGGTTGCCTAAAACAGGCTCTTATACTGCCAACAAAAACACCGTGTTATCGTTCATCGGTCCGGTATGTGTATATGTAACATATACGGAGATAGTTACAAAAAAATTAAACAGAAAAACCAAAAAAAAAAAATCATAAAACCGTACAAAATAAACAAACGTATCCTATATAAATTATACTGTATTTAAATAGAGACCTTTGAAAAAATTCCGTTAACGAGGTATCGTCTCGGATTTAACGAGTCGATTTCTCCGCGGAGGGTAATTTCGAAACTCTTCTCTCCTGAAGTATGCCAGCCAAGTCGAAGAAAATTAAAAGATTTTATTACGAATCGTTAGGCGCGTTTACAATCCTTTTTATTTCTTTCAACTTCTCAAGCCCTCATCGAATGATCACACCAGTTCCTTTCCTTCCCATGATTTTACAAGGCTAGAAACTTTCGTCGTCTTGTTTATTACAGATTCAGTGTTCGCAAACGCGTTCGCAATATCAGAAGTCCCATTCGTGGATGGGCTCCAGTGGAAGAGCATAAGGTAGGGTTGTTAGTTGGAAATGCCGTCTTTAGAAAAGTTTGAGAAAAACTGAGGCATCGCATCGACTTAGTAATGGATTCGGGAAGCAATTCTGATAGGGGAATAGTTTTGAAATTCTACCCCTCCCCATGAGTTCTTGAATAATTTTAATGCCCTTATGCGGTAACTGCCCTAAAAAAAGTGTCGGTGCGCCTAATTCGTCACTTTGCGATCAAATTTGACACAAAATTTGATATATAAGTCGAGTGACTGTGCGGACATCCTTATTTTGGATCGATTTGTGCGTCGTTGATACAGAATTCTATCCAAAAGTCGATGTTAACAGGGAACTCGACTTATGTATCGAATTCTGCATCAGATTCGACCGCAGTATCGTATTGAAGAGAAGACAGATTTTGAATGTTGACAAATGAGTTGATTTTTCTATCAGCTGTGTTTCAAGGGTGAGTAAATAGATAAGACATGATGATTACTTTGAATTTTGAATGATTCGTGCTGGTGGCTACCTTCTCATTGACACTGAAAATGAAAACCCTTTTCCAGTGCCTTTAAGATAACCTAGCCAATAATGGGTACCTCACCTATAATGGGCAATTTAGATTTCAGTTGTTTATTTTAAGATTTCTAAACGCTAATTTGCGACATTTATTATGCCAGTTCATCTTTCCAACAAAGTTGTCCTCATTGACTGCCCTAAAACCCTAAAAAGTTGGACCATTTTCGTGATAATAACTTTCGTTTGAAAAAAAAAAGGATGACTGCAGTCAAAGTTTTTCGCCGCCGTTAAAAAATGATTAAGGAACGAAAGATATTTTTAGTTCCGATAAATTGAGTGCTAATGTAGATTTTATTATGCGGTAAGTAGCGGTGCACTTTATTGAAATTATGCTTTTTGATATGCGATGCTGGATTCATGGGTAAATGTAATGGATGCCTTCAGTACAAGTGCCCATTATGGGGTTATCAAAATTTATCGTCTGTCCAGTAATGGTCTGTGTATGCCCATTATTAGAAACAGTCAAATACTATGCAGACTCCAGTATTGGGCGCGTCGCTAATAATCATAGTTTTGGTCTTATCAGGACGTTATTTCTTTCACAGTTGGCATTTATAGAGCTTGCGTGTGTTTATAATAAGATAAGGCTGCCTAATATGAACCATCCCCTAATATAGACCCCTCGATTATCTCCGATGTTCTTAGCGCTCTTTGGCCGGAAAAAAATATCTTGTAGCACAATTCAAGTCACAGATCAAATCCATCCAAAGAGCCAATAAAAAATTTAGTGTTGATAATCAAACTTTTTTTCGGGTCTCATGTTCTCAGCTATAATTTAAAAAAAAAAAAAAAAAAAAAAAAAAAATGGATATAAAAATTTTTTAATTCATATAAAGTGTAGTTCATTCTCTAGCCCACTTATTAAAAATAAATTTGCTTCATTTTTCTTTGTGTCCATTATTGGGTGTCCATTACTGGATTTTCGAATTTTTCAGTGTCCATTATGAGCCAAAATTATGGTCGTCTTTAGGACCAATTTTGAACACTAGTATTTAGCTCTTCCTCCCAGTCAAAGGCAAACTTATGGAGAATTTTACCTTCATTCTGTAATTTTTGTCTCACATTCGCAAAGTTGATCCAATGAAATTTAAAGAAAAAATATTTACTGGGAAAAATTGCTTAAGCTGCCCATTATTGGCTAGGTTACCTTACTAGATTCTGGGCTGGGCGACGATTTTTGGGAAATTTTAAAGTATCTAATTTTCCCCATTGAGAGGGAAGGAGAAACTGTCTTAAAACCTGCTAAGAAGGGAGAAGGAACCGTCCTTAATATTGGCTAAGGCTCTCCAATTAAGAATCCCCGTGTAAAACTCTTTTAGACTCTCCCAAAACTCTTCAAGGCTTTTCTAAATTTGTTCAAGATTTTAAAATCAACATTCCTTAAGACTAGCTAAGACTCTCCAATCTCGAATCCTTAAGTAAGAATCTTTTGTACTCTTCCAGATTTGTTTAAGACTCATGAAGACGTTTTTACACTTGTTCAAAACGTACTAAAATATTTAACTCTTCGAGACATGGTCACTAATTCTTAAGACGGTTAAGATTTTTCAAGCTTGTATCAGACTCTAAACCTCCTTAAAGTTGTTTAAGACACTTCGTTAATCATTCAGGACTCCCCCAAACTAGTTTAAGACTGCAGACTTCTGTTGAAGACTGATTGACGGTTCAAGACTCGTTTGAAACATTCTGGGACTCGGACTTGCTAAAGCCTTTAGAACTCTTGAGGATTTGATCACGACTCTTGAAACGCAATCATGATTTTCGAAGACTCATTAAGTCTCTGTAAGTCCTGTCTATACAGAACTCTTCAAGAGTTGATCATCACCCTTCGAGACTCCTCGAGACTATATGTAATGCTTTTCTGGAAATGTTTACATCGCGATAGGACTCTTCAAAACTCGCTGACGACATTCGAGAGGATCTTTCATACTTGTTTGAGGAACTCGAAAAGACTTTGCAACTTTTCAAACGTGTGAAATTTCACTTTTTTCTTGAGAGAGAGAGGCAGTTACTCTGATTGCCTACAACGTGTATGCGCGCCTGCATCGGGCAGGAAGACTAGAAGATCGTGAACTTTCTTCCGCATTCTCTGTTCTTCGTGTGTTGTGGTCAAAATGTGAAAAATGGAGACCCCTTTCTCTTAATTTATCGGTTCATAAATATTTTCCCAGTTTACAAAACTGGTACTTTGTAATTCAGAAATCGATATTTCTCTCTCCTACTCCGACTTCTCAGGAAACTAAATTACTTGAGTACAACTCTGAATGCACGATTATTGATTTCCCCTGTCAGTTTCCAGAGAACAGAACCAGAATTTAATGAAGTCAGGGGAGAGAACTGTGTGGTTCTTTTCGTAAGACCGTCACAAAGCTTAGTATTGCGATTGGTCGTTTTGGCATCCTTTCTTCCTTTTATTTTTCAATTATGAAATTTCAGGACAGAACAAAAAGGTACAAAGATAATCGATTGTGAGATAAATTTTATTCGACAATATTTGCCGTATTTGCGATAGTTTCCCGACAATTTTTGAAAAGGAAAAAAAAAAGTAAATAAGTAAATGAAAATAAAAAAGGTTGGCATTTGAATTCTCCGAGGAAAAAGGCGAAATGTGAAAAGTGACTGTTAATTAACGCAGCATCCCTTGCAGAATTTTCCCGCAGAGTCTCGTTCATCTACTAAATGACCCTCATTTTAGTGCCTATTGTTTTTTCGTCAGTAGCTAAATTCGTTTATGATATTCAAGAGCGTACTAAAATGAAATTGCTGATGAGAAAAAACTCGAAATTTTTCAACATGAAAGTCTCCAATTTCGCTTCCTCCACTCGCGAAGACATTTTTAAGGTTTTTTACTGATATTGGTCGAAAAAAAAAAGACAAAAACGTCCTGCAAGGCTTCAATTTTCCAAAAACGTTTCAAGTGAAGCCGAGGGTTAAACCTTTGGAAAGGCTCCCATCCTTTCTTTTTCGGTATATTCTAACAAATTTTTTGTTACAAAACTAACATTGGGGCATAGCAAATGTGATATCGCATCTGCCATAAGATATGAGCCTTATCTGGTCCTACACAGGCGATGAAACAGAAGGAGGGCCAGGAAACTATTTGCCTCCCTAGAATTTCAGTGAAATTTTGCCCCCTTGAAAATATAGGAAGAAAAGGAACGTATTTAGTGTTCCTTGGTCACACATTGAAAATGTAATTACGTAGTACATTTTGCCACTTGAACATAAAACTATCTATTTCATTTTTCGATCCCACCTCCAACTAGAGGTCGTAGTGTTTCTAGTGAATTGCTGAAGAAGATGTATGACCAGAATTTCTCTGACACATTTTCTACACAAAGCAATATCTTTATTCCAAGCGAGTAATGAGGAGAAAGGGGAGGAGGAGGAAAAAGGGAAAGGAGATGAAGGGGGAAGAAGGCAGGGGTGGAGGTTGCGGAGGAGGAGGAGGAGGAGGAGGAAAGGGCTGTAGAAACATAATAAAAATTCCTTGCTTCTGTCGCCTATGTCGTATTGTTTCACTGAGTGGACATTTTTTCCCTTCAGTTATCCATTCTGCCTATTGAAAAATGCAGTACTGGAGATAATGACAGTTCTTCAGCTGAAATGATAGCCGGAGAATCTCCCCAAATCCATAAATGTAAAAATATGCTCAAAGATATTTTTCTTCCAAAATATTTCCCCTTTAGGAAAAAATGTTTTTGCCCCCGTTGGCTGTGAATTAGGTTTGGATCTCTTGTCATATTTAGCCTTTCCCCCCCTTCTTTTCAGTCTTGGGCTATTTTTTCATTTTGGACTCCTCACCAGAAATGGGCTGTGTGTTTCCTGTTATTCATTATTATTGGTGCGTTCTTCAATTTTCATGTTACCTGTCACTTTTGAACTAATTATTGGTTTTGGGATTACGCTGAATCGAGTTCTGTGTCGGGTTTCAGCTGATCATCAGTTTTTGGAATTTTGCCGATGTTGGGGCTGTTTATCAACCTTAGTCTGTTTGTTGACTGAAGTTGTTGGTTAGTTTTGAGTTCTTCATTCGTTATAGGTGACTTACCAGTGGAGACGGTTTGTCACTTTTGGGCTATTATTCCGTTAATTAAATGTAAACATTTCGACACCAACTACATTATCACACAATTTTTGAGTGGTCGTGGGAATTTCGCCGACTACCTCTACAGATTTAAAATCAAAATCGATAGTAAGTGCCCAGAGTGTAATAATAGTAATGAAGACTCCTTACATGCAATATATACATGTAGCTGACCTGAACAAAGGAAAAACGATAACATTAAAAATAATTTCATCATTACCAAAAAGTCAAAATCCGAGCTTAAGGCATTCTATGATTTCATTTCAAGCATTTACAGAAATAAACAAACGATAACAACGTAGCAGTAGGCATATTAATCGTATTACTCGCCTATTTTTCCATATATTTTTCCACGCTCCCGCTCTCTCTCTCTCTCTCTCTCTCTCTCTCTCTCTCTCTCTTAGGACGAATCTTTTAACCTCTTCCAGTGTCCGTTAAAACTCTCAACACGCGCCATCACAACCCAATAGAAATTGATTTATCTCTTGAGTAATATAATGCTAATTATATATCTAATTATTTTTGCTAGAAGTAGGGTCTCCACTGATAAACTTCTGCACTAGTGGGATCATATTTTTCTTGACAAAAAACTGTATTTATGTAATTAAATACATTTTGAAAGGGGGAAAAAGTCCATTCGGAGCAGGTCATCAGTTCTGGTAGTTCATGGCGGTTCACCAGCATTACACCCGTTTGTTCTTTGGGTTGTTTGTCTGCTTGAAGTTGCTCATTAGTTGTGGGTGGTTCATCCGTGTTGGGCCTCTGCCATTTTGGGCTGTTTTTCTTGCTCGAAGTGTGATATTTTTTCATTTTGGGCCATTTGTGAATCTGAGGCCTTTTGTCAGTTTTTGCTGGTTTAGCCATCTTGACATTTCCACCTATTTTGAGCTGTTTGTCTCTCTCGGTTTAGTTTGCTAATTGAGGATTGTTTTTGAATTTTGGCCCTTATTTGTTGGGCTTGTATCATTTGTCAGTTTGAAGCTCTTGGACTATTTGTTAATTTGGCCGGTTTGTCAGTCTTGGGCTTCTTATTAGTTCTTGGTTTTTGCCATTGTTGAGAGTATTTATCATCATAGTAGACCTGGACTGCTGAAAAGGGGCCACCTTGCAAAAACGAATTCACGAGAAGACAGCTGATAGGACAAAACACATTGCTACCAGTATCGCTCGCGTCATTTCATCCGTTTCTCGACACTACCAGAAAACGGATAAAATTACGCGAGTGATACTGATAACAGTATGTTTTGTCCTATCAGCTGTTTTCTCGAAAACTTGTTTTCGCACCTTAGCTCCTTTTCCGTAGTCCATTAGGATGTTAATCGATTTTGGGTGGCGTGTTTTTTGGGGTCGTTTCTCAATTTTGGGCTCTGAGTTAGTTTGGGTTGTTTTTCAGTCTCGGACGGTTGGACTGTTTTGAGTGATTTTTTGAGTACATTAGTTGAAGTTTGGTTACTTGTTGGATTTTGGGCCGTTTATCACTCATTGGCCCTCCATCAGTTATGCGAGGTTCACCAATTTTAGGTCGTTTGGTGGCTGATCGTCAGTTTCTGTGCTGTTCATTGGTTCGGATATCTACCGGTACTGCGGTGTTTTTCAGTTTCGGAATATTTGACAGGTTGAGGATTGTTTGCCAAGCACGTCCTCGAAAAGTCGCGAGAAAGGACATTTGAAAGATAATTAATTTCTTTTTTAATCAAAGAAGATCCGAGGCGGGGTATCTTAAATCTAAATTTGTGGACAGGAAGAGAGTTTCTCTCAAAAATGTTGAATCATACTCTCAGAGAAAATTAGTTTCATCATCGTTGTCTCTATGCTTTTTCTTCTTACTAGTAAGTCCTCCGCATTGCCAAAACACGAATCAAAGAGAGCATCAATGGCTTTGTGTATCAGTGATTCGAGAGTCGCAGTCTCAGAATTTTTTCAAAGGCATCTCTGTCTTAATATTTCTTTCGTAAAAGAGGCGACAAAAGCGATACGTTCGGCGTCAAGTCAGTTTCTTTAACTGTTGCCTGCCGTACGACCAAAAGAAAGTTGAACAAAAAAAAACAACAACAACGAAATGAAAAACACAAACCAATAAAATATACATATAAGAAAAATTATTAAAGATGTAGGAGAGTATTAGAGTGTGTACCATTAATACTTCGGAGACGGAACTGATACTGAGAACGTACATGGTAACGCCGACTTCCACGGGAGGCCCTGAAATCCAAATTATCAATGTAGCCGAGCATAATCAGTTGATCGGTTACCAGAGTCTACCAAACATTTGATCCATGTTTTAAACATAACAGGACGCAGTACGTGCAAGCAATATCTCTGTCGCAGGTGTCTTCGTACAAACTTCCTTACAACATACATGAAAACCGGAACCGGTTTCCAGTTGTAGGTGATATAAGTGCACCCCAGTCGGAGGGTAATGCGATTCATATACACACACACATTATAAAAAGAAAAAAATACAACGGTCTTTTTACTATAAGAAAAATATTCATCGTAGCTATTCGCAGAAGCTTTATAACGAAATCCGAGGGTAAAAGCAGACTCGATAGTATCAAGGTCCGCATTCGCTCTTCCGCTATTGGCTGTATTTTTTGGTCGACATGATACATCATGGTTGACACAGAGAACGTGATAAGTGCCTTTTTATAAAATGTCTGCGGGCTTCTTAGTGGCACAGAAAATATCGACCATTTTTCGCGTTGTAGACGCGGATAAAATAAACGTCCGTGTAGCGGACGCGGCTCCGAAGAACAGGAACTGAATGCGAGGATGATTAACCGCTCTTGTGTGGGATATCTCTTAAGTACTGTAAGTCTGAGTATGTTGTGTCACGAGGAACTTACGCAGCAGTATTCTCACCCTCGTAAGTTGGATTCGAGCGAGCGTGTAAATGGTTGAAGTTGAAAGCCGAATGACCTCCATGCTTTCGGAAACGTAATATTACATAGGTGTGTGGAAAACAGACTGCCGGTTTGCACATGAGTAATTGGTGTGCGAAGTGGTCTTTCATATTATTTCGAAAAATTAGTTTTCCAGCCCTCTGTTGGTCTCCCGAAACTGTTTATTTTCCGAATATTTAGATCGTCTAAAATGAGTCGACGAGGAATGTCCGAAGACAACGATAAAACACCGAGAAGCCTTGCTGAAATTATAAAAGAGGGTTCTTAACTGACGTACTGGATGTCTCGTTTCTCATATTTTAGCAAATTCGTGTGGAAAATCGAATCCCCCTCCAACAACGGGTGTACTCTTCTAAAATTTTAAGAATTACCGCATTTACGAGAAATGATATTCTATCAGATTCTTTGTAAAAATAGGTAATTGCACATTTCTTGCATAGATTCCGGAAACGTGGCGAACCTGAGCTTCAAAATAATCCTCAGCGCTATAAATTTTAACGCAGGGTTCACTAGCATAAATAGGGATCTGCTATTGGGCGTCAGTTATAAATTCATGAACAAAACTTTGATAATTTTGATTACGAGGAGAGAAAGCGACAATTGAGGAGTTTACGTGTGTACTTCCGAAGTAAGCTGAAGGTACTCCTGGACAGTTGTGCGATTTAGACGAATTTGGATACTGGAGACTGTAGCGCTCCTACATTCGAAGAGAGCACACTTCTATCCAGTGTATTGCAGCCGAAAAATTTAGCTTCAGCTTTTGTCTTAAACTTTTGACCTCGAGAAAATATACGGCCTCATACGGCTTTTAGCTTTTGGCTTTTATCTGTTGCTATGCATTTTTTTTGGATTACAAAAAGCTGACGTTCGGCTTTTGACTTTTTGATGGAAAATTTGGCTGAATACGGCTTTCTGCTTTCGCCTTTTGGCTGGCTTCAATGCACTGTTCCTATCATCTGAGCTATGCTTTATGCGCAAAACTAAACAAGGTCTCAAAAAAATTTCCAAACTAAGCTAAAAGTCACTTTTGAGTCGATCTTTGATAACAACGTTTGTTGGTATTTTGATATTTTCAAACGATAGTTCTGTTAATAAACTTTGCGAATAAAAGAGTATGCTTCAAAATAAAGAGTCGAACGTAAGTTTAAGCTGTTATGTCAAGTATAACCTATTTAATGGATATTTCTAATGCCATTAACATCATTCTCGCAATATTTATTTCAGAAAAACGTGATTCTTTTGAAACAGGTTTTCCAAACTGAGCTAAAGTAGAACGGGGAGAAGGTCAATTTTCGGCTCTATCGCTATGAGCCTATCAGTGCTGGCTACTTTGTAAGTATCAATACTCATTTGACAATACTTCCTTAATGTAAGCTCCCTATTTCACTCCCATTATTGCCAAAGTGAGACGTGTGTAACGTTTTTTGTCTCTCCTGAACATTTTACTTTTTTCACCTTTCGCTCAATTTGGAAAAATACGCTCCTCAATTCCTTTGAGTTTTTCAACCATTTGTTGCTTAAAATTTGTTTATTCTCAGTATTTCTATTAGCTTGAAATGGAGGGGGTCAATATATCCTTTCTTACAGTAGCGTAGTTATAAGGGGTTACCCCAAATCTAAATTTTCAATTTTTTTCCATGCATTAAACGGAGAAATTACTCATACAGTATGATGGCCAAGAGATTTTTGAAAATTGACCCCTACCCTCCCGCAAATATTGGTATATGCCATTGCTTCCTTATTTTGAAGAGCTCTTTTCCAAAGTGGCCTAAGTCCAAAAGCTGATTTTTCAAAATACGATAAAAACTGTTTTCCTCTCCATTCTCTGCCGCGTTTTATTTGGTAAAAACTAGAAAACCTTTTCGAGTGGCATATTAAATTCATAAAAATTACTTGTGAAAAATTTGTGTTTCGAGGGTTATAAGGCATCAAATTGGAAACTTCTTAAGTTAGGCCACTTTGGAAGAGTAAAATGTATTCGATGATGCTGAAAAATAGGCTTCTAGCTTGCAATTTTCTCCATAAGTTGTACTATGTTGTCCATTATCGGAATCTACTTTTTTTTTCTCTTTTTTTTTTCTTACCTTTTGTTACTCTTGTAAAAATTAACGTCCTTTTTTTTATTGCATTCACTGGAAAATTGAAATTTCTGGCATCACTACCATAAAGCAGTAATCACCAATCAATTTCACAATTTTGACATTACGTCACTCTGGAAGACTTTTGACTAAGGCCACTTTGGAAACTAGTTACATTTTTAATCACTGGTAACGCTGGAACTAAAGGAGACAGGAATGTAGGGAAATTTACCTTTTATGGCTTCTATTTCGTAACACAACATAGCGCATCAAACTTATTTTTGACAAAAACTGACTTAGGACATTTTAGAAAAGAGCTCTTCATTTACAACTTTGACAGTGTCGTCGAAAAGAAAAATAGTTTTTGGACTTTCCTTAATTTCGCGCAATTTTACGAACTCAGGAATCTGAAAAACTGATTTATAGTTGGCATATTATGCTTTAGAAAATCTTTTTTTTTTTTTTTTTAAATAAATCTAATTGATTTTTTTTGATTAATTAATGTTTTTATGTGACCGATAGTTTTATTAATTGTTTGTTCTTGATCGCTCGATTAATATTATTTAATTTATTGTTTTTAATTAAACAAATGTTTCTGATTAATTAATTATTTTGAATGAATCAAGTTTTTAAATAAATCAACCGTTTCTGATAAGTAAGTCGTTTTTGATATAAATAGACTGTTTTTTAACAAATTGATTGATATTCTTAAATTTTTTTTTTTTCAATAAATCCACTTATTAGTTTTGATGAATGAGTTTTTCTATTACTGTAATTGTTTTTTGATACTCAAATTACACGTTTTTGATAAATCACTCGTTTTTAATCAATCAAAAATGTTGTTCATCAATTTTTCGATTTTTTCAATTAATTGATTGATTATGTTTGATAAATCAGTTGTCTTGATAAACGATTTTTTTTTTTATTTTTTTTTAGCAAATTGATAAATTTTGATAAATTCTAATTTCATTATATGCAATAAATCTAGTGTGTTTTCAGTAAATCGATTGTCTTAAAGAAGTTGGTTGTTTTTAATAAATTGATTGTTCGCAATTATTCGATTGCCTTTGATTTAACCACCTCTAATCTCAGTCCACTGTTTTTGAATAATTCACTTTTTAAAACACTTTTACTACTTTGATCAATTGTTTTTGATAAATAAATTGTTTTAAATCAATTCGTTGTTTCCAGTAAGTAATTGGTCGATTTCAATAAATTCATTGTTTTTGATCAATCTCTTGTTTTGATAGGTGAATGGTTTTTGAGAAACAGATTGTCTTATATGATCTCATTTTTTTCAGTAAATTGACGGATTCCAATGTAAATTGATTGTTTTTAATAAGTCTATTGGTTTTGAAAAAACAACCGTTTTAGTGTTGTTTTTTTCCCCCTTAATGAATAATTGAATTCTTGAAGTAGTAATTTATTTTTAATCAATCTACCGTTCCTGATTAATCGAGTTTCTTTGATTCAATAAGTGTTTTCAATGAATCTATTATTTTTGAATGGTTTATTTATTATTGGTGAGAAGTTAATTGTTGTGTTGATCAATTATTTTTCTTCGGTTAATCAATGCGTTTGGTTATTAATTTTTTTTTTCAAGTGACTTTTTTTTCTTTTCTCTGTGTGTGCGATAAATTCCCAGAATCCGAATTCGCTCCCAGAATGCATTTTCATATCCAAATTGGCTCCGGATTATTTTACTATTTAGTAATCGAATCGGCACTTTTCTTTTCGTGATTAAATAATCAAATATGCGCTCTTGCATACACATGTGTGACTTGGAATCATGAAATGCGCCTCCTCTGCGAAAACAGGTTTTCGAGATAAACGAGTGTAAAGATGGGATGTAGGCCCGTTTCATGCGATATGCCATGTAAACGGATGTTTTTAAACTTTTGACGTAATATTTAAATGCGATTTGTGCTTTACAAACTAATGAAGATGGGAACCTGCAATTTGTTTCATTTGAAAGAACGTGATTATTTTCTATAAGAATTGTTAAGAAAGTGAAAAATGATTTTTTTGACACCAGAGGCACATTTAATGATCCAGGTCACATATATAGCACCACCCCTATGCAGTGATTTTCCTTCCCTTTTTTACAGACTTAGGACTGTCAGTTGTGGGTTCGACGCCATTGAGGGGCCAAGGCTCCCGCTACAGTGTCTGTATCCACCGAATGGTGGTTGCATTGTGAATGTTAGAGAAGGAAGCCTGTCCTTCCAAAGAGTAGGATGCGTAAGTCGGAGCAGTGATGACAAGTTGCTGTAAATTTTTCTAAGCAACGCATTCAGTGATTCTGTAGCCATACCTGTGGAAAATTACATACAACCCTTTTATCGAAGATATCACTTGTGATGCTGACAAAACCTTGTTTCTTTGTAAATGGCTAGTCACTCAAAATTATATGCGACCTAGAATCATAAAATGTGCCTCTCGTGCAAAAACCGGTTTTTGAAACAAGTGAGTGGTAAGATGGGATGGTGGTAGAGGTGCGCACAGATGTACATAGCGTATGCATCTGTGGTTGGACGTTTACGCGTTGCTATGACAACCGCGTTTCGAATTCTTGTTCTTTGTCATTCCTATAGGCCCGTTTCACACGACGTCATGTAAACGGATGTTTTTAAATTTTTGACGTAATTTTTAAATGCAATCTGTGGAAAAACTAATGAAGATAGGAAGCTGCGATTTGTTTCATTCGAAAGAGCGCGATCTGTGATTTTTTCTATAAGAATTGTCAAGAAAGTAATGAATGATTTTTTGATACCAGGGACACATTTTAAGATTCCAGGTCACATATAAGTTCAGATTAGATTTGGCTCCTTTTGGCGGGGCCAGGAGCGGTAGAAATATGGCACCCACCTCCTCGGCTCTTATTGATTCAAAATTCGAAATTCATAATTTAAAAAAAAAAAGTTTAAAAAAGGTTGGTTTGGTTTCCATTTTGATACACACATGGCACAACACATATGCCGTGATTTTCCTTCCTATTTTTACAACCTCAGGGCTGTCTACAATTCTAAAAATTCTCGTAGGCGAGGTTAAAAGTCAATTGCTTTTATGATCTTTGAAATTAGTATCATAAAAATCAACCCTGGCATGTTAGTTAACAAAAACTCCATAAAAATCAACTCTTACATGTTAGCATAAAAACTCTGAATTCAAGATTGTTTCCGGTAGAATATTCATAAATCGCGCAGCAAAAATTTTAAATATACTTTCTAGATATTCCATCAAATTTTCCTGAAATAAAATGTTTCTCGTTATAGGTTAGGTCAGGTTAAGAAGAACTAATTCTTTCGTTCGGGAGCAAATTCTGGTTAGCCCATAAATTAATTCTTTTTTTAATTAGTCGGTTGATTTTGATTGATCGAGAACCATTATTGATAGTGAAATTTGATTCCAGCGCTTCCGTTCATTTGAAATAAAAAATGCAGTCTAGTTTTTAACCTGATGTAAAACTCCGAACCAAAAGAAAAGACATTTCGCTTTTCCTTCTCTCCTCTTCACTCCATGAAAATGAATGTACTTCCGGCCAAAAATGCATCCGTCATAATCTGTGTCCAGAGTGTCGTTCTAAGGAGGGTTATTCTGATCCTGCCCAATTTACAATGTTTCTGAGGCACAGATGAAAAAAGCACGAGGAGGAATTGTATGAAGTATCCACTGTACCCACATTTCCGTTTAAAAAAGTAATACATTATGCGATTGCCATCGACATTTTGATAAGATTTGTTGAAGGAAGTAAAGTTAAAATCGCTGAATGAATTTGGCAGAAAGTGGCGTGAGACTTTTGGCAGGTTAGTTGGAACGCAACCGACAATTTTTCGCGAACTCCCCAGTATTGTCCCATGTTCCACCAAACCTCTTGTTTTCTAATTTGCCTAAAGAAATATAAGGCAATTTGGCTTTCATGAATTTGACCTTTACAAGCTAGTAGTCTCGACAGAATGGAAAAAAACGTTTCGTCTGCCGAAATGAAAGCGAGGCCGCCGAGTACGAGAAAGAATTCGATACGCCATCTCTGTTTTCAATCATCAGTTTTCTGGATTACGTTAATTTAAACTCGAAATTGTTTCGACGCACGACATATTTACATAAAATTAAATTAGTCCCACATCTCGAGTCGTTTATCGTTATTCATCCAATGGCGTCCATCGATCGACGTATTCCTTTCTGTTTTCATCACATAAGAGGTAGGCATTTCAACTTTAATAAAATTAGGAAATCTACGTAATTTATAGACGAATATCTCCGTTGAGAACATTTTCCGACCGAGTGTGGCGGTTAACCATCCTTTCTCAGTCCTTCCACATCCGCTCCTTACTTTCAGCTGGAATAATTCGCTTAGTTTCCAGAGCTTAACCTACATAATTATTATCTATAAAAACGGTATGCAATGTATTATAGTTCGATAGAGTTCTTGAAGTACGCTCTTATACACTTTACAAGTAAGTTACAGTAAACCCAAACACTAGTACCAGCGTTCAACTGTTAACTCCTTGATATTATTTTTGCACAACTCTCGTCTTCTATAAAAGAGAACTGTACTCAGAATTTCTTTTCGTTGTATTGTTTTCAACATTGTGGTAATTCTGTTACGCGACGATACACATAATTTTACGTAGAGTGAAACATGGCGTGCGTTTGTGTCCAGTGGCAGAAACGTATGTGTGTAAAAATTTCATTCAAATTTTCTGTGAATTAAGGTATTACAGGCCCGTAGTTGCAGGAAAGCAATCGGGAGTATTTTTCCCAACACAGTTGTGATAGTTTTCCTGCCGTAACCGAGTCTCTGTTTTGCTATGTTGACCAAATTAGAGTGCCCATATTTCTCATTAGCTTTCTGACTGAAATATGTCTGGCAAAATTGTCAATTCGACCGAGTTAGCCTCCTCTCCGGAGAAAGTGGTCGTGCTACGGGCCTGAAATATAAGGAAAGAACTACACGAAATTTACTAACTACACAATTTATGTGGATAGTGCCATTCGGTCTGACATAAAAATACACAACTACTTTACTGATATAGAATAACCTACATTTACCAATAAGTGTATCTCGAAATAAAAACAGCCGCACTATTATAATCTATACATAATATGTATGCGGAAAAACGATACTTCACAAAACGTTCAGAATACGCGATGTTCAAATGGGTCGTAAATGGGCCTCGGGCCACCAAAATGTCAGTTTTTGTGCGGAACTAATGATATTTATCGGCTTCTTTAAAAACAGGCAGTTCGCGGAAGTGGATTCCATCTTAGTACTCGTAATGGTGTGCTGTCAGTTTTGAGTAGGAATGGTGATTTTTAATTTGGTAGAGACCCCAACGGTGAGACAGCGCTAAGAGTGAGCTATTTTTAGAATAACTTAGGGTTGTTATTGTCATTTACATAATAATTTTCATTGTAGGCTTAGGTATTTTGTGTTTCGGATACTTTGCCGAAGTTAGTGGCGAATATCAGATGATATTATGGCGATATATGTATTTGCTCCTCCCCAGAATCGGAAACAAACATTAGAAATTGCAAATTTTCGCAGTTCAAGGATTCAAAAATCCAAAAAGTCATATTTTTGCTCATAAGGTGCTAATTTTACCTCCCCTCCCCTTGTTCATAAAGCTCCTTATCCTCCCCCAGAGTGACTCATCTAACTCTAATAGCAAAATTTCTTATACATAATTGAAGCTTTTCTATTCTAAGATAATTTGGCAATGCAGTCAAAAAGACGTAAAGAAGCTTATAAAGTTGAAACTTTTACTGTGAGATGGTTAAGTTTTGCAATTTTATCTGATTTCGGTGATATTTGGTTTAGGATCTCATTGATAATTTTTGAACAATTCTGGCTGAATTAGTGGTTTTCTGTTACACGTTCTGTACATACATTATTCTTGTTAATTTTTCTTTGGTTCTTTTTCGTTCATTATTGGTCATGTTGGGTCACATTTGGTAATTTTAGTCATGTGATGTCATTTTGGTCAGACTGCATTTCTAGCCCGAAGTTAAGCTGTACATAAAATCACGCATTATTCATTGTGATCTACTTAGATTACATGTAAGCAATGTAACTTTGAAGTTGTTATGTGTTACATAATCATGATATAAGTGGAAGCTATTCAGCAAAAAGGAACCAACTAGCAAAATCCGCTTTTTGAGAACACGTGATTCGAAGTTCGAGAGCCATGTAGAAACTATATGACATAGCGTTTACTGCTAAGCTTTTTTCAACGCGAGTACACAGTTTTGAACCGGGGACCCAATTTTGAAAAATTCTACTTTTTACGCTCTTTCCAACGATAATAATAACTCATTATGTGTACAAATGTTGGTTGGTCCCCTTTTGCTGAATAGCATCCAAGTGTGTGATATTCCAGGCTAAAGTCTGGTCCAGTTAAGAAACATAACTGGCTACCCGAAATACACATTGATATATGGGTATTATTTTGATGTTGGAGGGGAAAGACGAGTCCGAGAACACGTTATCAGCGCCGTGAAAAAATTATGCTTCTTAACTGGACCAGACTTTAGTAGTAGGGGAGCGTGTCCTAAGCTGGCGCTTGTTTAAGACGCCGCAGTGCAGATTTCTTGGGACTGGCAACACTGATGTCAAAACTAACTTCAAGCCGACCGTAAAATCAATTTTAGTTGTATATCAGAAAAATTTCACATTTTTCCAATTTCTTGTAAAACTTGCCCTCTTGAGCTACAGTTTTTTTATTTGCATTAGATTGTACAATAAGTTTCCATAAAAAAGGTCAACAGTTTCAGTGTTTTTCATGTTACTCAGAAAATCACACAAATACGAATGTCGTATTATGTTCACAATTTTATCTAAATCCTAATGAACTAACCGAATTTTTAGTATGGGTCGCTGTTTATTAATAATTACACATGTAAATTTCAAAAAGATTTAATTTATTCTAAAATGACATAACGGTAGCCATTAAAACGGAAGCTATGTAATGATGAAAGTTCATTAACAGAAGGAAAAAAAAATAAACCAGCTGAAAGTCAAAGAACTATAGCTCGAGTACGTTTTTATTTGAAATTTGAAGGCGCGCCATCTTAGGAATATGGTAGCGCCATTAGGAACACATTTCGTAAGATGGCGCATTTGACTTTTCTTTACAATTTTAATTACTGAAGGAGGGAGTTAGGGAGCGTACATAAACCTTTTGGAGTAAGTAGTGGATAGTCCAAAAAACATTCTAACAAATTTTGATACATTTTGGTGCCATGTGTTTGGAGAAATCGGCATTCGATAAGAAAAACTGAGTCATCTTTGAAGAGCCTCCTCTGTGTAATAGAAGTATAGTATAGGTTGTGCTTGGTCAGATGAGGTTTTCACTGGTCATTCGTGATCAGTCTTGGTCAATATTGATCAATTTTTTGTGAGTTGTTCATAAATTTTACATTATTTATCTGTCATTAGGTTTATGCAATCTGTCAATTTCAGGCTGCTTATGTATTGCAAGCTGCTTGTAATTTTGGTCTGTTTGCTAATTTTAGGCTATTTATGAGTCCTTGGCTGTGCTTCATTCTTGCACTGTTTGCCGTTTGGATTGTTAGTCTGTTTTGATTTTATTTGCTAGCTGTGAGCTGCTTTTTAGTCAGTGGTTCTTGGTCTGTTTTGTGGGGTACAATTTTAGGATGGTTTTCGCCAGTACTATAGCTTTTCTTAAGTTTTAAACTGTTTTTCAGTTTCGAGCTGCTTAGTTTTAGACCGTTCATTAGCACTGACGAGGCTAGATCTAGAGTTCTAGGACTCCGACAGGAACGTGCCAAAAGGTTTTTCTGGGAGGGGAGTGGCAGAAATTTTGAAATTCCCAACTGAATCAACTCAAGTAATAATCCTAATTTTTCTGTGGTAGCTAAAAAAAAACCTTTTGACTTGTTGAATTTTTCCAACTTCTGATCCATCTACTACATGGTAAATTTTCCCCAGTGCTGAGCGAAAAATTCCTAAGCGGGGTACGTCCTCCCTCCCCCTGTCGGCACGTCCGTGGTCTTCGAAGCCTATGTTGTGACGGATCCCAAACATATTATATATTCCAATACTCGCATAGAGAGGAGTTCTCATTTTATTCTCGTACAACACTTTTGGAAAATGTAGTGAATTGATCGGCAACATATTTTTATTTTTCATGTTTAATTGGCTGACCCTCTTCTGGTAAGGGCCACCGAAGTTTGGGCTTCATTGGACCTACCTCGAATCAGACTCTCAGCTTCAGACACGTTTCAGTTGCAGGGCTTCTACTAGTATTATTGGGTTTTCTATCAGTTTAAAGCTGTAAGATTACGTGGGCTATCAGTTTTGGACTGTTGTTGGAGTGGTTTCTCAGTTTCAAGTTACGTTATTTATCAGAATTGCGCTATTGTCAATTTCAGGCTTTCTGTCAATTTTAGTCTGTTAACTATGTTGAGATATTGTTTGTCAGTATTGAACTGTTTTCTAGTTATTAGCCGTTAATCACTTTTTAGCTTTTAAGAAGTTTTAAGCAATTTGCCAATGCAGAAAAATTCATCTGTTTTGGTATACTGGTTTCAATTTTTTATTTTTATTTTTTCCAGACTGTGGAAAGTTTGTTTTGGATGGTTCGTCAATTTTTAGCCTGATTCGGTTATATTAAGCCGTTTTCGGGTCTAGAACTTGCATGTGTCATTACTGAGCTGTTAGTTAGGTACGTCTGTAGGGTTTTCGAGTTTGGTACGAGACAAGTGTTTAGTCGGACTGAAGTCGAAAATGAAAGTGTAGAAAAAACGCGTGTATTGTTCAATCGATAGTCTAAAACAGATCTCACCGAGCCTGCTAAAATATAAACTTTAACTAAACTGTAACTTATGTAAAGAGATGGCCCGCTTAACCGATCGAGGGGGCAAAAAAAAGAAGAGTAACTCGCGAGAATAATAATAAGAAGAATGCGGTTCTGAAAAGATCACGTACCACAAGTACAGGAATGCAGGAGACAAAAGACATTTCTAAAATGTTCGCATCATGCTACAGAGGAAGTATCCAGGAAGGATAACTTGTACGAAAATGTTCACTGGAAAGGAGAGGGTCACCGCACTTCCAAGCTATTTGTTAGTTTTAGACTGGTTGCTTGTTTTCATTAATCGGGGGCAAAATTCACAAAATTAGGATGTTTGTCTTTCCAATTATTTGTTAGTACTCATCTTATCTGGTCTTGTTTGTTTCGATTTACTATGTTTGATTAGATTTCGTTACTCTGTTAGGGCATATTTGGATTGTTTTCGTGGTTTTTGGTCGATTCTGGTAAATTTACTGTTTTAGTTGCGCTCATAGTTAAGCTTAATATGTGATCTTTTCGATCAGATTTAGTTGATTCTGGTCATTCGTGATCATCTTTGGCCCTTGGAACGTTGGAGAGACTGTCTTAAGAAGGCGCACTTCGAATGCCGATTTCTTCAAAATGTAACTAAAATGTATCAAAATTTAATATAGTGCTGTCCGGGCTGTTTACTACTCATTACCAAAGTTTTGTGTCATTCGCTCCCAAACTCTTCCATCAGTGAGTAAAACTGTGGAGAAAAGTCAAATTTGTCATCTTAAGACATTTTGTGTTCCTGAGCTGGCGCACCTTTACATGTCAAGTAAAATATATGAAAACGTACTACTCGAACTAACTTCTTCGACAGTTCCAAATATAATACGATCACACTTACTTTATGTGAAAATACAAATTCGAGAACGCTTGCGGTATAAAATAGGTGGGGGGAGGGGAAGGATCAAATTTACATACAAAAACGAGACGTTATAGCGAAAGCAAGGCAATCTTATGAGTGGGTGTTCCTACAGCAAGAAGGCAAGGACACGAAGTATTAGGTCGCTGCGTGGTCAGTTCTGACATCAGTGTTGCCAGTTTCGGGAAATCTGCCGTGCGTCGTCTTAGGCAGTGCGCCATTTTAGGACACGTTCCTCTAGTTTTTTATCGAATTTCTTCGTGGTCAGTCATCGTTTCCGTGGATTGTTTCGTATTTTTAGTGCCCTCGGGTCAATCTCTGTCAGTTAATTTTCAGTTTCCCCATCTGTGCTATGTTCTCACCCTTCTGCTCAAGTCTGAACATGTACCGGAAAACGGACTCACATTTTTCGATGAGCTTTCTTTTAAACTTTTTCACAATTGTCTGCTTTACTTTATTTACCGGAAGCAAAAGGGGGAAATGCGGCAATCGGATGCGCAGTCCACTGATAACCTAATTTCGGTGCCACAAATCGAACCAGAAGAACGTGCTCGTATGATTCGATTCCATTCGTGGTGACCGCGCAGCGATATAAGATAATGCAGTCTAGCATTTTCCAGTTACAATAACGTCGTTTCAGTTTCTTTTTTCGAATTACATTTCCATTCGCACTGCGGCGAAGCGGAATTAGAAAAAGCGTAACCGAAGTGAATAATAAACGCGTATATTTCGGCGATGCCGCCGCCACTTCGTTCAATTTCACGCCAAAATTGATATCAAGTTCGAGTAAACACGCTTCGAAAACAAACAATAAACGGAAGAACAGAACAGGCGAGTGCCTTTCGTTTACAAGAGTCAATCGAACTTTTAACCGATAGAAACAACGAAAAAATTACTGTCTGTCGCCACGTGTGTTCGTGTCGATGTGAACGTTTTCTTCGACGCTCTATTTGCACGGATCCGAGAGAGGGAAAAAACAACTACAAATTTTACGCCAATAAATAGGCCCTTTTCTTTGACAATTTTATAAGTACCCTTTTTTTCTTCCTCTTCCTGACTGCAAGTACAATTATCTGTGTAATTTACTGTGGCACGTGGATTTGAGTGGCGTTCCGCATGGGTACACAAGGGCTCACATAATGTAGTGCGGCTGCTTTTTCAATTTGTTTTGGTACGCTCATGGGCTGTATATTTGTCTGCGTAAGTGAGAGAAAATTCAGAGAGAGAGAGAGAAGAAGTAACAAGCGGGGGACTTCGTGGGAAATTGTCGAAAGTGCGTCAGGTCTCATACCATGACTTCTTTTGCCAGGTCTTGTTGGAACATTCAAAGTCCTGGGCGTATGCGGGTGATCTAAGGAAAATTGTTCCGCGCCGAATTTTTCGCGTAAATAATTGTTTATTTTCGGTTCGGAAACATTTCACCGGGTACTTCAAAATAACAATTCCCAGAATACTATACTTTCAACAAGCCATTGAAGATGCTGGAAACAGTTCTTGGAGCTTTTTTCCTTTTCGCAGGTCTCTTTTAATTGAAGGGATCTGAATGGTACCTGTAGTCGATTTTCTATCCCCCATGATTCCAAGTTTTTGGAAATTTTTTCATCTTCCATGCCTTCGCTCTTCAGATATTTTGTAATTTTGTATTTCAGTTGCTTGGGGACATTCTGTAATGTGCCTACTCTCAAATTCGAACCAGTGTAAAATTACGCAAGGATATTGAGATCCTTGAATTCAATTTTGATACCTATCAGTTTTTCTTCAATTAGGAAATTGCGATACGAAGGGGTTGCCAGATTAAAATACTTTAGGTTTACAATGAAGGAATTTCAGTCACTGGATCATTCTATGGTACTGTTTTCATTCTGTTGATAACAGTGACGTCGAGAGGAAGGAGGATGAACTATAAATTTGGACAATACAATGTAAAAATTGAAGAATTTCATTCCGAACTGCCCTAAGTCAGTTCTCACAAATAATGAGATTAAAGCGCGATCTAGTGGTGAAAGGTGATTACCAACAAGTTATCGAACTCCTGTTGTCCTCCAGCATGAAAAAAATCTCTATAGTGAGGAGTGCAAATAACGATGAAAGAACGTTATTCAAGATTGTACTAAGTCATAGTAGTTGTTACTATTTTCTTTAACACCCGTTGCGCTTATTAATTAGCAGAATTTATGAACTGGTTTGTGACAAGGTACCATATGTCGGAAAAATGTTTTCTGCCCTACAGCACAACATGTGTTTTCAAGTCGGGAATTTCGTTTTTCACATTTAAACGGAAACTGTTTCTGGACACACTTGGCCACAATGTACAGTAGAAAATAGTCGTCTAGGAGATGATATTTCAAGCGTCAGGCTGGTATTCGGAAAAGGTACCATAAGTCGCATCGATCTTGTTTACTTTCGTGCACGCGTTATCACTGCAGCTGTGAATAATAATTATTATCGCGTTAACGATGAGTTCATTGTTTCCAAATATATGGCCTTGGGGAACTTCGTTTTCATACTTACCAGTTTTTCAAAACCAACTCTTCACTCGTTTCTCATACGGACTGTCCTCTTCAAAGTTGTATTCCTCTATGTACCTGCATCGACTCCCTGTGAGCCTTGCAGGATGTTTTCGTACATGTTGGTAGGATATCACAGCAAAATTTGAGACGCGTTGGTGTAGGAAACGCCGAGACATCGATTTTTTCGTGTATTTTTCTGTTTTACAACTTTAAACGCATTTTTCTCAGAATTGAGGTTTCACGTTCTCAAATTTCAGCTACTTCTACATTCAGTCTTTATTGAAGTTATATATTTCTCTCTTTTTTTAATGCAGGTAAATTTTTGCTCTATCAGATTATACCAACAACTCAAAAACAAGTTCTTCGACATATGGTACTTTTTCACAGAGCGCTTCACATTTATTAGCTTCATTTATGTTACTAATTTATCGAACAATTTACGCTTAATAGTTGTTAATCCGGCCTATCATCCCGAAAAATAAATTTTCAGTGTTCAAACTGTCCTACGTCATAGGTTTACAGAACTTATCGGCAGTTAGGATACTCCAAAGGGATGGGGGGGGGAAGGTTAATCGGATTTCATACAAAATTTTGTCAGATATGAGTTGTACTGCCAATGCCGCCAACTTTCACCTTCCGAAAATGCCATCAATTTTGCATAGATAGTTTCTTGCGTTTATCTCGATTTGATTGTTTTTGACTTAGGGCAGTTTGGAATAACACTCTTCAATTGTATTTTGGATTTCAGGAGCATCTACATTCATTTTTGATAACATCAGTTCAACCTCAATTTAGAAAGGCTGATGCTAGCTTTGGTTCATGTTGAAAATCTAGGATTTGACGAAATGGAGGAGACCAAAACTGAGATAAGTGGAAGATATGTATAATATAGATATTACTCATTATGTCAGGATGGGAATTGAATCATTTTCGGTCTCAGTTTTATCCGCACCCATAAACTGAGTGCGTGACTTTAAAAAGTGCCTACGTCGACTTAGGCCCTTTTCCAAGTAATCTCAAAAAATGAATCTGTGAAGTGTGTATCGAATGCTGCAAACCGGGTAGCGCTATCTATCATACTCGCCGAGAATTTTGGGATTGAGTGTGGACGGTCTGCTTATGTTGATCTGTGATTATCTATGATCATTTTTTCATGTAAATAGTATCAACAAATAATATATGCGCTGAAGTTCATGGTTTCCGAAATTATTATAGAATATTATCGTGCAAAATATTATTATTTAGCGAATATAAATTTTTCATGTAGATTCCTCAACAAGAATTCCGCCGGATGCCCGAGCCGGAATTTTGTCTGCGTTCGTAAATGGAAGTAAAGAAAGTCAGATTACTCTCGAATTCTTTGAGAGTTAAAATTTAGTGTTCACAGCAACTTCCCAACCATACAGGACATTTTCGATATTCGAAAAAGTAGTAAGAAGAAAACTGAAAGGGCACTAGTCGGGCACTTTTCATCACGTGCTTATTAAAAGGGGAATGTTTTGGATATTCAGACTATTTATATTTTGGAATTCTAGAGATTTTGAACCTCTATGCTTTTTGCGTGGAAAAGTGAAAACAACAACATTTTTTCAAAACGCCATTTTCCGAGTTGGGCCCTTTATAAAATCACGCACTCAATTGAAACACTTTTAATTGGAGAAGCGGGAAAAGAGTTGAAATTGCCAAATGTAAAATATGGGTGCCAAATTTAAAATTATTAAAATCATTGAATGGATTTATTATAATATATTGACCCCGTATTGAGAACTTGGGCGCTGGAGCATAAGGGGCATAAACTAAAAAAAAAAAAAAAAAAAAATGCACGCAGTATCAATTTACCTCAACTTAAGCTGTAAAAATCATCTAAATTTTTTACTTTTATTAATTAATTAATTATTTATTTTTTTTTTGAATCGGCTGAATACGAAATAAATTGGAAATGTCATCACCCCCCGGTGAGGGAATAGAGGAGGAGTTCCAAATGAATATTCAACATTAATAAGACCAGCTAAGATTGGTTTTAGAATACATTTTTGCGGGCTTCAGGTTTTTTAACGCATTGAAATTTTGCCCGCCATTCCGCAAAAAAGATGCATTTAAGATTCTTCTAGGATTCATTTAGAGAACCTAAAAATTTTTCTCAGAATTGTTTAAGATTCTTCGAAATTCTTCCCAACATAATAAAAATGTTCCGTACTCTTCTGGACTCGATCAAGACTAGTCTACGCCTTATTCAAACTTTTTAAGGCATTTCTAGGATCGTTCAATATTCTTAAGATATTTTAGTATCTATTTCAAATTAAAATAGGCACTTTCGTTCCGACTTTATATTTACTTAGACATGTTCAAAACTCTTTGAGACTCATATGGATGGATTTGAAATTTTTGAACTTTTTAGAATTCTTCCAGGTGTTTTTAGGATAGTCTGCAGGACTCCCCCGACTTCATACTTTCATCAAATTGCTCAAACCCCTTTAGGACTTCTTCGTGATTCTCTGAAACTTCTTCATAGCTTTTTAAACTTGCTTGAGGCGCCTCAACGGTTTTTTAAGGCTTTCCAGGTGTGCTGGTTTATCTATTCAAGTTTGAAATAGTCATAAGAAAGTTTGAAAATTAAAAACTTCTTCGAAAAATGCTAGCGAATGTGTAAGAATTTTGGCCGTAATTAGAAGGTATAAATGGGGACACTGCCTCCTGGCAACTCGGCTTACTCCCGTAACAAAAGAGAAAATCAGTTTGCACCCATTCTCAGAGCTGAAGTTTGCCCCTTTAAAAATTTGGCCCGCCCTCATGGTCTTGTAAAGAGTCTTTAATAAATCTGAAAGGATTTCGAAAAAGAATCATTCAAACCTGGAGTACTAAGTCTCAAGGCTTGATGAGAGTGGGAAGTAGTTGAGGAACTGAGAATGTTTCCCCGAACCTGGCCTTCACTCAAAGATCGATCATACAAATTTTCAACAAAGATCAGCAAACATGACGCAAGAATAGATTTTTCCTTCTTTTTTAAAGTACAGAGATGTATATAGCTTTCTTAAAATTAAATAATTATTGTAAAATAATTAGGCAAATTAGATTATATTGGTGAAGCTATAGTGTCCCAAGCCAGTATTTTCTCTCCTCGTCCCTGCTCAATCTTACGTTGACCTACAAAAAAACCTCAATGGTAGTCGTACGCTAGTGGTCTTTAGGAGCCCTGAAGTGCCTCATGTGGAAGCGTTTTGAAGGGTCCCAAACAAGCGAAAAAAAATCTTGAAAGGGCTAAAACATACACTTCCAACATTTTCAAGAAGTTTAAAACTAGTATGGAGAAGTTCGGAAGATTTTTATTCAAACCTGGAGCAGTTTAAAACAGTATTTCTATCTTACCAAACTCTCAGCTTTTTGTATTTATGGGTATTCATGTGGTTGAGTCAAATTTTGCACATTTATTCTCATAGTGAAATGCAGGTTTCCAGTCGGGTTGCTCATTAAATTAAAAATTTTCTCTTTCTTTCCGTAGCAGAGCATGGTTGGGCCCACTCACACTAATTGCACTCTAATGATCAGGCTCAAATAAGTTTGTTTGGCCGACTTGAGAAGTGCCTAGCAAGAGAGAAAATGTCACAGGTTTCTTAACATATTGAAATTTTTGCCCATCATCCCACAGAGAACATTCGCTTGAGATTCTTCTGTGCTTCATTTGGAGAACCTGGAAAATGTTTTTCTTAAGATTCTTCGAAATTCTTCCCAACATTTTAAAAATATTCCGTATTCTTCTGTGCTCGGTCAAGACTAGTCTACGCCTTATTCAAACTTTTCAAGGCACTTCTGAGTTCGTTAAAGTTATTTTCGACTATCACAGGCACATTAATTTCTGTTTTAGACCTTTTCTTAGACCTTTCTAATACTCTTTCAGACTCATATTGATGGATTTAGGACTTCTGAACTTTTTGAGTCCGTCCAGATGTTCTTTTCCCGAGTTTTTTAACACTTTATCTTATAATTTTTTGAGACGTTCCCCAAATTGTTCAAGCCTCTTTAGAACTTCTTCATAGCTTTTTAAACTTGCTTGGGGCGCCTCAAGAGTTTCTGAATACTTTTCACATATGCTTGTTTGTCTACCCGCGTTTTGAACGGTCGTAAGAAGGTCTGCAAACCAAAAATTTCTTCAAAGAATCCTAGCAAATTTTTAAGAGTTATGTCGTGATCAGAAGGAACAAATGGGGACACTGTCTCCTGGAAACCTGGTCTGCCCTCTCAATAAAAGAGAAAATCCATTTCCCTGTTCTCCTGGTTAAAATTTGCTCTCTTAAAAATTTGATATGCTCTTTCGGATACAAGAGGCTCGTAACGGTGCTGTGAAGAGCCCTTAATGAAATAAAAATAATTTCAAAAAATAATCAGTCTAGCTTGGAATACGTGGTATCGCAATGTACGCATGCCAAAGTGGCCATTGAGATACCGCACCCCCGGTCCAGGAAACTACCCTTTGGAGTATCGCATCAGTGGCCGGACGGAATTGGGGAAGCAGCTGAACACCTGAAGATGTTCCTCTGGGCCCAGCTTTTGCATGGAACACACAAATTTTTAATAAAAATCAACGGATATCAGGCAATTCTTTTTAGTATAGAGATATATATGTAGCACTATTAAAATTAAATAATTATTATAAAACAATTTTGTAAATTAGGTTGTATTGGTGAAGCTAGTGTCCCGGGTCAGGACTTTCTCTCCTCGTCCCTGCTCTATCTTAAGTAGGTCCAAGAAAAGCCTTCTCAACGATGGTCTTACACTAATAATCCGTAAGAGTTCTGAAGTGCCTCAAAGCCTCAAATATATCACGAAACGTTTTTAAAGATCCAAAACAAGCGAAAAAGAATTTTGAAACAGCTGAAACATATATTTACCAGCATTTTAAAGAATTTCGAAACTAGTCTGGAAGAGTTTGGAAGATTTTCATCCAAACCTGGAGGAGTTTAAAACAGTAAACGTTCGGTTTTCCTGAATGTGCTTTTAGGCAATAATATTGTTCAGTAAATTTCAGAACCCTTATTTTTATAATGAAACGCAATTTTCCATTTGGGTGCCTCTTTGAAATTAAAATTACTATTTTTACATCGTAGCAGAGCGTGGTTGGGCTCACTCATACTAACTGAACTCTGGTGATCACCCTCAACTAAGTTTGTTTAACCGACTTGAGAAGTGCCCAGTTCCAATTTTCTGTATGCTTACTCTAATAAGATCGAAAACAACCACGATAATTACAGCCCCTTATTGAACCACTAAAATATTAAAAATAATAAATGAGTAAACAGAACATAATTTCGAATGGATGTAACTTGAGGAGTAAGGTTAAGAAGAGAGAATATTATGAAAAATTTCAGTCGAAACGTGAAAATACGTGAGACAAAATCAAAAAATTTTGCCGTGTAACTCCTCGAATTTATTTTGTGTCGTGTTTTCAAATACCATAGTGGACGAAAACTTGGAAGGTATTTTCATTTTCGACTCCAACCAACTTTTTTTAATTTTGTCTACTCAATTTCTATCGGGAAGCGCAAAAAGTGTTTCTGTTCACCCTGATGTTCGTGACTTCAAGACGTCACGTCATAAAAAATAATGTGTGGTACTTCGAATTCGAATGCAGCAACAACATGACCGGAGTGTTGATATAATTACATAATTGCAACGCCGTGAATGTTAGAGGAATATTCGAATTATCTGGAGATGTTAATAAAATTGCATACTCAAAATGCCGTAAATATGTCATGACGCTGTTCCCGTTCAAGAGTTAAAGATTCAGATTAGAGTGTGATTAACGCTTTCAGGATTTACGGATGTCAATCGTGTCATCCAATTAAATGTGTCATACATTCTTTGTAGAGGGCCAGCAATAAGACGTATCCATGTCAAAACTTTGTGCTGTGGATCTGGAGATGAGGAATTTACTGCATGTAAAATTTGCACTTCTGTTTACAATATACGGTAATTATAAAAGAATTCCAAGAATCTCCGTTTTTCTCGACATAAGGCTTGTGTTGAATTGAAGCATTTGGGAAAGTAATTGGGAACCCCCTATTTGTAACATTTTCGACGGTTATCATTTTCACGTAGAATCTGATGTATAACAAGTTTTGTTAGAAATAATTTTCAACGTATAGCATAGCTCTCGGAAATTGAATGAACTTTGATTTTCATCTGGAAACTTTCCTTGAAAATTAACCAAAGGGTCGGGGCGAAGCATTAGGTACATCAGTTGTGGCACCACTTTGGATAGTGTTCGACAACGTATCGCTTGTTACCTCGTTTTCCTTTGAATTCTCCTTTTGGCGGGAGACCATAATAATGCGGTTGTTTTTGCAAATTATACTATTCGAACGGTAACCTATTTATATTATGTACATGATTATAATAATTACGTATGTGTGTATAAGTGTTTGAAATTGCACAAAACATAGAGCTACGTTCCTTTTCTATAATACGATGCGCCGTTGTATCCGTTCAAAAACTACGAGTACTAAAAGTAAATTTCAATAACTTCCAGTATGATTGCGGGTAGGTACTGCGTACATTCAAGCGGTTTCTGTTATACGAATATTAAAAAGAAAGAATGTGACGTGGTTTAAGATGTAAAATGGTAATACGTTTTTTGATTTAAAAAAAAAATAAATAAATAAATCAAAATAAGAAAACGTTTTAAATGAAATAATAAAACTAAAGAAGAAAAAGAACAAAATATAGTCAAGTACCATTTTCACTTCGGACAGAGAGCTAATGCTGAGAACGTACATTGTAACTCCAACTTCTACCGGTGGACCTGTAAAGTATTCCAATTAACTATATGGATCTTCAATCGTAATTATCGACAAATTCTTTTGTTTTAACTTATGTTACGTTGGTAAACATGTTTCATTTCAGATGTCCCGTTTTCTCAGTCGCACCCAAAACACACATTTTCCTTCTGTGTCACTCTTTCATCGAGTCATCTCAATATCGAATTAAGCAGTTACATCGTTGTCGGTCCTAGTTAGAATTTCGCGCAGTTACAGGTAACACACGGATGAAGTTTGCCGCATTGACATGAGAAAGATGAGAATGTGCCAGCTAGAAAATCTAATAGGAGGCTATATATTACGCGTACCCCAGACTATAGAATCGTCGCTAATTTGACGACGAATCTTGAACCATTTAGGTATAAAATACCGGCATGCCCAAAAACGCTGTCAACAGGTGACTTTAACGATTGCAGGATGTCTTCTCTAGCAAAATTCGTTAAATTCGCCGAAAAATCGTTAGCAGGTTTAACAAACATTTCTATCACACGAGGTCTTGATTTCATTGTACAGCGAACAATTAGATATAAGTTTACGATTCATCCAGGATGATCATGCGTCAGAAATTTGTGGCTTTGTTTTCATCCTCAATATTGTCGTCGAATTTAGCGACGAAACTATCGAAACGACGATTCATGATTAGGAGCGTCAGTATGTAGCCGGATGGAAAAAATAACAGCACCTGATGCTGAAGTTGGCTATTGAATTCTTATTTATATGGCTTAAAACGGAGCGAAACATTAGCTTTCGCTTTATAGCAATATAAATGTGGTGCAATTACCAACCCTGACGTAAAGAGTCTCGAGAGCAATTGCCTTTAAGACACCAGAAAGACATGTTCAGTATTCTACTTAAATTTGTCCAATATACATTTTTATTCCGTACGTTACAGTGTTGGTCCAAAAAAATTTTCTATTCGGAATCGATATTCAAAATTCATTTTTTATAGTTACTCCTTTTCAGTGAAGACCTGTTTATTTCAGTTGGGAGTGCACAATTTTTAGAACCAATTAACCCCACCTAGATCCGTGAAGGCAGCGAAAGTGATTAAAAAAATGTCACGCACTTCATCATAAAAGCATGAAGGGTATGCAGTACGAGTAGATGACAGGTACCTGCATTGAAATTGAATTTACCCCCACCCATACTCCTTTAGGTTAATAACATGGGGAGGAAGGGAGATTCCTGAAAATGGAGCTTAGGTTATAACTAGTCTTTTAAGAAGTTCGAAACATAAAATGTTCGATACAAAAATTGAAGCGTTTTGAAAACCTCGTAATTTTTTTTTTTTTCATATCCACTTCAAAGTAACATGCACGGGGGGAATTCACGACGATTCTCGACACTGTCGTACAATAAAACAAGCCGCACAGATGGAAATGTAGAATTTTTGTTTTTTCAGAAAATTTTGTCCCTCTCCCTTTCAGATTACAAATTTTGATTTTCAGATTGAAAAAATAACAGACTCTCTAAAAAACCGATTAAAAAACCTGATACATATTCATTTCGTATTTCCATCTTACGTCTCGATTAGGAAATTTTTTAGGAGGTTGTACTCCCTGATGACTTTGAAGCCCCCTTCCCCCCTCGTGTTGACTGTCGAAGTCTCAGCGTTTCGTATTCTGTCAATATTGTAAATGCCTCATCACACAGTGACCGTCATCTGTCTGTCTGTCTGTTCGCCCGTATTTCTGCCAATCTATCTTTCGGGGTAGATTGTCAGTCTTTTTATTTGCCTTTTCATTTGCTTAACATGCTGCTCCCCGTGTCTATTTTTCCATTGCCCCGGCTATTTGACTGACAGGCTGACCATGTGTCTTTCTGACTGGCTGAGTGCCTGACTGTTGCACTGGTTGTTTCTCCTTTTCTATCAATCAATCTATCTTTCTGATTGCCTGTCATTCAAATTTATCCTTTTTTTGAGCAAGCGCAAGGTTGATGTGATTATGTCTTGATCACATGCCTTTATCTGTATTATGTCTTTTTATATCATTACTATGATGTAGAATGCTTTTGCTCCCCTCCCCAATCCATAGAAGTAAATTTCCGACCAACAAGACCTTATAACAGATAATGAAGTTATAAAAAAGACATGATACCAATATAATATATGTGATCAGGACGTAATCAGACTTACTGACTCATAATAAAATATAATATCAAGCTGATTATGTCTTTATGTTGCATCAGTTGAAAATTTACCCCGGAGTGGAGAGAGACGGAGGAAGAAGAAGAGAATAACTTCAAGCTTTTATTTTATAATGAAAAGATATTTTCCAATTTCTTAGAAAGCTGGAAAATTGAATCAGGGTAGTGATCGTTGAGTATTCAAGGTCACAGAGTTTTACTCCTAATTTGATTCTACCTTGAAAAATGCCCTGAAAAGGACAGTCAAGGTTACAAATCGCGCGGAATATCATGTTTAGGGTTCTTATTACGATTCTCAGCTTTTGGCTCCATTTGTTCCTGACCTATTGACCAGCTCAAATCTCTACCTAAGCATCTGTCTGCCTATCTTTCTCATAGGCTTAGGGGCTCATGGTCTATTTTTCTGTCTCACAGGATCTCGAGGAAACATGTAGTCAGAAGGGAGATGAATTGTTCGGAAGCATTTCTCAAAGTCGGTAAATTTAGTAAAATCGATTCTTAGCTTCCAAAATTAAATCGGCAATTGGCACCATCTCAGAATTTCAAACGTTCCGTGCAAAATATGTTCCTCAGTTGGGAAAATCCGCGAATTATTTACATTTTCTTCTAGCAAATCAGCATTTTACTTTCGATTCCTTCTCCCGAAAAAAGAAAAATTTCTTCCGGTACGCCCCCGTTTATTTCTGAAATTGTTCGGATTTCACGTGGGCGATCGTCTCGTTTTCTCTCTAGTGTTGGTGGTGCTGGAGACAGAGTGACAGCTTAATGACATCCACAAAATACCGCAACCGATCTCACCGGCCTTAAAAACTTTATATTTTTCATGCATAATGCGTCAATAATTTTATCACCTCTCTGCTTTGATTATTTACACTTGAAAAACAAAATAAAATTTGAAATTGATTCAGTGACCTGCTTGAAAACCTCCTACAGAATTTAATCAGATTCTACCCTATGTAATTAATAATCCTTATCTTTATCTTTTTATTTGAAAATACTCAAAGATTTGAGA
This sequence comes from Acanthococcus lagerstroemiae, assembly GCA_031841125.1. Classification (NCBI taxonomy): domain Eukaryota; kingdom Metazoa; phylum Arthropoda; class Insecta; order Hemiptera; family Eriococcidae; genus Acanthococcus; species Acanthococcus lagerstroemiae. The sequence goes on from CM063106.1 coordinate 62,262,896, forward strand.
ACAATAAATTGCAAGTCAGAAAAAGAACACTAATCATCTATTCACTTGCCTTTTCCGTCCCCTTTCGCATGACTGAACCCCGAGGTCCGATGTCAATCAGGAGATGAGGGCAATACCGTCGAGAGAAATCAGGATCCGAGAGGGAAACCAGAAAAATGCGTGATTTTTTCAGGTCTTTGGGAAACACGATTTTGAACTCGAAGACCCAAAACGAAAGGATTAGACAGTGTAAAAAAGATCAGACCATACAAAATCTGGGTCCCTGAAGAAAAAACATACGAGCTCGGGGAGAAGCCTCCGTCCCCTTTTAATAGGCCTGGGTCAGGAAGGTTGGTCTCAAAGCTTTCACAGCAAGGGGAACTCTCCAAGAGTAACGAATACTGCAGTTTTAAAAATTTCTCTATACAACTCCGTTCCCCTCTTTTTTTGGGTTGGGGGGGGGGAGTTTTTTAAGCACCTGAGCTGTGTAATATTATCACAGCTTCTTTTTCTAATTTTTTACCCACTACCCGAGCCCTGGAATCCGCCCTTTCGAGCATTACCTCAGAGACGTCAGGGAGGCTGTTAGGGCTGCCCTAGCCCTCTTTTCTTCTTGTCGAAAAACCGACCTAAGTCGAAATGTAGCGAGTTACTACGTGGGCTCGAACCCAGGACCTCCGAATTCCAAGACGAGCGCGCTATCCACTCGGCCAACCAGACCCAAAATTATCGAAATATTATTATAGTCGGGAACTTTTTCAAATCTGTTGGTATGATTAACTAAATAAGAGTGAAAATGGAGTTGTTTGATATCGGTCGGGTGAAATCAGCTCTAGATGTCAAAGGATTTGGCTGAAATACTTGCGCTAAATATTCGGCAAGGACTGTACTTTTTCTGAACCACTACGAGCCCATGTTCCAGAGAAAGAGCGAATGGAATATGCTGCAGTATGCGCCTAATTCTTTTGGTGGCCTTCTAGAGCGAATAATCTGTAGCCTCGGATTGTGATGGCGATTTCAAATACTGCTGAAAGGAATTATTCCGGACTTCAGGGATTCTCAGTGCAATTTTTACAGAGGTTTTTATTAGCTGGATTTCTGTTTTCTTTCCATCTGCGACGAGCTCTCCTTCTTTCTCTTACAAGTTCTCAACTCTGTAAGACAGTGTTTCTCAATTTATTTTGCATCGCGTCGCACTTTCCCGCCTGTAGCTTTTCCCGCGGCACACCATTTCCAGAATAACACGAATATAGAAAATGCCTTCAGTTTATACTTCAGAAAGTTCAGAAAATGAGTGCATTAAATATAAGAAATGAGAGAAAAAATTTCGAAAGTAAAAATAATATTAAAATTGACTGTATTAATGACATATTTGGGCTTGACGTTGTCTACATAGATCGGTAATACGAGGTTCAATACTAGAGAGGCACAATTATTGTAGATAGTTTTCTAAAGGCGATACCGAAAGCCTTTCTCATCGTTTGATGTTGGTGAAAGCCAAAAAACCATGTTCACAACACCAAGATGTTGAGAACTGCAGTAATAATATGTCAACTGCTACTTTGAAAAGGCTGGGGTATTCATTATGAAGTCTGGTCCAAAACTGCTCCCAGAAACCTCACTGAATTTGAGACGTAGCGTGCGATCATTTTGGAGTTCCATGAATTCATCCTGAAGGTCAAAATCTTCAATTTGCACCAGTGAATAGAACGGTTGTCGATTCTAGTCATACTTCTGAATTTGCTGGTTTGGAAAGTAGTTTAATAAAGCCGAGTTTAAATTTTTCAAATGTTCCACGATAAGAGCGATAGTTACAGGCTGTAGATCATATTTTAATACATTTTTTGTTTTCACTGCAACCCTCACGGCATACCTACGTAAGTCTTGCGGCAAACCGGTTGAGAAACACTGTTCTAAGAGGTAGGTTATTGTAAATTAAGCACATTGATTATTGCTTCTGAGTGGGGTAGCTAATTTGGCTCCAGATAGGAGGAGAGACTCGAACTTTATAACTTCATTTTAAATATCTGATTCTGAACGCAGGCGAATCTTGAGATGAATGACTGCATTCAGAGTATCTCGATAGTGATTCCAATCAGTATGTTGGATGCTGGGCTGCTTTTACATGGAGCGTAGATTGGACCAGAGGCTACGTTCAGAAGGACTGAAATATGGTCGGATGAAAGGTTTGAAAAAACTTCAATTAATAGTTGATGAGCAGGGATACCTTTGACAAGGAAAAAGTCAAGTAAATCCGGTCGCCGTATGCTGTCAGTCGGTCAGTAAGTAGGCTTGCCAGTCCATATTGGAGTACATTGTGTCATATTGAGCGCCTGAAGTAGCTGACGGCTTTTGGAGTTAACTAATCTCGAGCCCCAATAGCTGTGTTTCGGGTTGAAGTCTCCACCTTATAATGACTGCCAAGTGTGTTGAAAAAGTCCACAAATTGTTGTCGGGCGATCTCGTGTCGAGGAAGATAACATACTGCCGTAAGATTTAACTGGCACCATAGAAGAGAACGTTTCGAAATGAGTGAAAAATATGAAAATCCTGCTCCACCTGAGGATGGTAGCAGAGGAAACGAAGTGATGTTGGTTGAAGAAATGCTGATGCAGAGAAACGAAAAAATTATGGATCTTTATAATGGGGAATGTACACTACGTTTATGTTTATTTCCGACATTTTACATTTCGAACATGTTCAGTCGTTATAGTCTCAAGTTCGATACCTGAAAATTTATGGACGAGCTCACATGAGAAATTCTACGCTTTTATGGTGCTCGATTCTTATGAAATTTATCATGCTAGGTGATGGATATAGAAGATCAGAAATACACAGATAAGATACTAGCCGTGAATTACGCTATTTGTAGAATCAAAATATTGATGCCTTGTCTTTCCTCCATCTACTTGAAAATTCCCTCAACACATTTCGTTAGTATCTCCTACAGGAATTTCGTTTTAGTAGAGACACAAATATAGGTTGTGCAAAACAATAAAAAAAAATTATAATCCCGATTGATCTGACTAGAAAAATATATAGATTGGCAAGCGAAATTAAAACAGTAGTTGAAGACAATAGATCGGATTGACACTGCAACACCTTGAATGAAGAAAACAGAGTTATAACATTTCACGTACAAATGTAGGTCAGTTTTTAGTTTTGAAGCCTGAGACTCTCGTTCTTGTGAACGGTTTTTAGTTCTAAAAAAATCATTTTCCAAAAGATGGCGTCATCTCTTTAATTGTGAAGAATTGAATAATGATTTGGACTCGTTTCTCGAATGGTGAAAAAATGAACAGTCGTGGAGAAATAGTAACGAGCCCCATGCTAGAAGCGCAGCGAAGTGCATCCCCCACGTCAATCAGTAGACTGATTCATGTGTGTTACTTTGCTTGGTTACTGTTCAAAGAAGTACCTATCGTTGTGCCAACAAGCGTATTGACTCACATAAGAAGAAATTTGTTAGAAACCAGAAGTTTACTAGCGAATGGTAAAAACCTTTTGGATTAAAGTGACTTGGAATCATGAAATGTGCCTCTTGTGCGAAAACAGGTTTTCGAGATAAATGAGTGTAAAGATGGGATGGTGGTAGCGGTGCGCAGTGTCTATGCGTTGCTATGACAACCGCCTTTCAAATTCTTGTTCTCTGTCTTTTCTGTACGCCCGTTTCACACGACACCATGTAAATGGATGTTTTTAAACTTTTGATGTAATTTTTAAATGCAATTTATAGAAAGACTAATGAAGATAGTGAACTTTGATTTGTTTCATTGAAAGAGCGTGATTTTTCCTACAGGAATTGTCAATAAAGTGAAAAATGATTTTTTGACACCGGAGGCACGTTTCATGATTCCAGGTCACATGTATCTTTGATTTCGTAATTATTTCTCATTTTGAAGTATTTACCTAATGATCTTTGCTTCGTGTGTCTGTCTTACAGGAGTACGTTCGTTTGCCCAAAGACGGGTATTTTTGCTATAACAGTAACTCACTGTGTTGACGTCACGGGAAATCGGTCTATTTAGAAATTCCAAGCATAGTGCCGAAGTAGAGCCAGCACTACTTTGTGACATATAGATAGCTCTGCGACAGACACTATTTGCGAGTAGTAAATGTACTTCAGCCGATGCAACAGCGTTTGTACGCAACTACTCATCTCGCTCGCCTACTTGTAGTGCTACGTTCGCGTCTCGCGTGTGCACGCGGCAACACTGATGCTCTTAAATGACGCACTTTGCGCGCACGATACGAAAATAGCCATTTTCAACCTCCGGTCTGGCTATACGATTTCCAATCCGGCACAAACGACGCTTCCACATCAGTACCTTCGTTTCGCGGCGGCATTTTATTAATATTAAACAGTTTGTACACGTATACACGCACGTCAGTGCATCGGTAAAAGAAATATCTATTACTTATTACGGTTGTAAAAAGAAATGAACATCAAATACGAATGACGCAGAATTCGTAACAACTCTAGGTTTATACCAGAAACAACTATTCAGACAATCTACAGATGGGCGTATGATAACAGAGCAAAATAACAAAATGAAAAAAAAATAAATAAATAAAAAAGAGGAAAACGTTCAAAAAAAAAGGTAATAATCTCATTATCGAAATAACGTTTAAGGTAAAAATTTGTTACAGTATGTGTACCATTTGCACTTCAGACAATGAACTTATGCTTAGCACGTACATGGTAACGCCAACTTCAACCGGTGGACCTGGAAAACACAAAAATATGACATTTTTTGCAAACCGTTCGCAGGTTTGCTGGCTGCATATTATGTTCCAGCGTTTACCCATCGAAGGTATGGTCGTTTTTTGCCTTCATATTTTTACCACATTCGCGTTCGCGAAGTTAACCCCGGCGTTACAATTCTAATCGATGAAACCTCTGTTCCTCATTCTCGTTTTCTCTTCTTTCTACAGGAGCAGAAAAAGCCATTGAGTTCGCTGCTGGCACTCGGCTCACTAAACGAGTAAACTCCGGATGCAAACTTTTTGCATTACGAAACCGATGCGATGCAGTATTTTCACTTCTTTACGCGGTGTACCATATAATGTTCATTTAGTGCAACAACAGGACGGCGTGCAATATTAATGACGGCCAAGAACTTCGTACATAGCGTGTGCTATTCGCATGTTCCTCGGTGTTTTCCTGCTCTCATTAAATCGCGGTAAACTCAGTGCGGTTCTTTTTCGTCCATTAAACAGCATTATTTATTCAAATGAGAGTTAACGAGAGCAGTCTATAATCATTTTACTCGCCAATTCGACAAACGAATGAGAGCCTCGATGTTTGAGGCGAGGAAGTGTATAGCCGGATGAGGGGCCAATAAATTTACGAGAAACGTGTAAACGCGGAGTACGAAATAACCAACCCAATGAAATCTAAACGTTACGCTCACTAGGATATTACTTCACTTCCTAAATGAAATATTCAAAATCATGGGTGACGAAGAGAGCTCCAGAAATCCAGAACATGTTATTAGATCGGGTGTTTGCTGTTCTGAGTCATTCAGATTTTATGAATGCGCGTCCTAATTTTTATGATTTATTTGGGCCGTTGAACTGAGATCTCCTTAACATATTCATGAGATTCTTAAAAACTCACGCTAGAGGCCGATTTAGGAAACTAACTTGAAACAGGCAATCCAAAAAACGTATAAACGGAATTATTCCTACCTCCCTCATTCCCTGTGTACCTAAATCTTGAATGTATATTCAAGATGCAATGTGAAAAACTTGAAGTCTCAAACGTTTTTTTACATTGCTATTTTCTCATTTATATCGAAAATAAAAATGCCTTCAACCTGCCAAAGTGTGCTTACTCAAAATATCTTCAAATTGATGCCTTTGTTTCTCTTATAACATTCCTAATTGTACAGATTTTTTGACTCACTTAACCACAAATTCTTGCTGTCAGCACTGAAAAATTGGGAATATTATATGACACGACAAGAAAAAAAGGTTGCACGACAGGACTTCTGCTGAAAAAAAGACAATCTTCAGTCTCCGCTACGGAATTGGTTGCATACTTTCTATCTTGAAGGGGCAATTAAATATTATTATTTTTTTGAAAATGCTGATAATCATTTCCAAAATTTCTAAATAAAAAATTTAAACATGGTATTCCATTGTTTATACTAACGGTCTATCTTCAATATTGAAGGCGCAAAAAATTCACCAGAAATATCAATTTTTTAATTAATACATATGGCCCTTTCAATTTTGAGAATAGGCTGTTCTTTTTGGGGAGATTTTTTGTATTTCTGTAAATGGAGTAGCATGCTAAGGTGAGTTTCCCCATTTAGAAATATTACAGAATTTTTAAATAAGAAACTATAATTGTCACTTTCTCTCCGCTTCCTCCCACTCCCCACCGCTGACTACGATATGTTCCACACACTGTCACACAACACGATTCCGGAGGCATAACCTGCAGTACAAGCCACATGTTAAACGATACAGTGTTACCAAACTTCAAACGAGTTTTTCTCAAAAACTTGATTTTACACGTAAACCTCCTTTCTTCCGAGCCGGTCACATATAACGACAATTATTGTTCATGTTACTGATCGACTTTGAAAAGTCTTTCGATTCGGTCCACCTCAATTACCTTTGGGATGCATTCAATAGGCAAGGAATTCAGGTCAAGTATATTGGAATCAGAGGTAGGTACGTTCACTTGTGAACGTCGTTCAGTTCGTGAACTCGTTCACATTTTTAACGAACGTAAACGTGAACGAGAACGATATTTTCAAGAGTGAACGTGAACGTGAACGAAATTTCTGACAAACTTGAACGAGTAAACGAAAGTGAACGAGATTTTCCTTTCTGAAGAAATGAGGGCGAGATGCATGAGGCTACTCGGCTACTGACGTTGACGTTTACTCTTTACTGGTAGTGAAGAGTCATTATGCTTCTTGTTCTTGTATGGTTTTATTATTTTGTACCATGTTCCCTCTTCCACGCATGATTTTTGGAAGAACCATTTCAGCACGTACACTTTCTGAGCAGTGGTCTTGGGTCTCAATATCTTGAAAAAGCCAGGGGCATGTGAGTCCCAAGCCTATAAACAGAGTGAATAATGAAATGAGTTAACTGGACGAATGAGAAGGTTGGTTTCTTTATTGAAAATCTTTAGAAGAATTTTCTTCACATTTTCCCCTGTTTCCAATTATAATATTCTCATGGTGCTGTACTTTCTCCTTCACGCATTAGCCTACTGTAATTTTATCTGGTTTGTTTGGTTTAGTTTTGCTGTCACAATTTTTTAAAAATTTTGCAGTATTGCTGTAGAAAATTTCTACTAAGAATAATGTAGGGTAAATAGTATGGGCGAACATGAATAAAAGCCAAAAAATGATAATTCTCTCTTGATGGAACTAGAGAAGAAGGATTCAGGGGGCTGAGCCCCCACATGCGAAATTAGCCCCCTCCCTCCAGAAATAATTATCTAGTTCTGTGTATGTGATTCCCCTCAAAATATTGAAGTGACTGAATAAAAAATAATTACAAAAATTTTATTATTATTTAAGATTAACTGAGGCAAGAGGATAACATAAGACATCAGAAATGCTATCTTCTGATAACTTTTATCTTTATAACTGCAAAATAGACTAGCTTCTTACAGCTGGCTGGAGCTTGAGTCTAGGAATAACTTTTTGTATTAGCAGGGGTGGGCGCGTTGTGATATCAAGACTAAAATAAAGAATACCACGAAAATTGGAAAAGATGTGAACGCCGTTCATTCGTTCACAAAGAGCAAAAGAACGTGAACGTGAACTACTATATTTGTAGATGAACGTAAAATGAACGTGAATGAGCAAACTTTTAGGTGAACGTGAACGATTTTTAAACTTTCTGAACTTACCCACCTCTGATTAGAATCTTGATAAACATATATAAAATTGCAGAGGGAAGGGTAAAATTAGACGAAGTAGAGCCAAAATTCAGAATCAAAAAAGGAGTAAAACAAGGGGACCCTCTCTCCCCCCAACCTCTTTAACAGTAAATTGGAAAATGTATTTTTGAAATTAAATTGGGAAGAGAAGGGAATTGAGGTAGACGAAAGAAAGCTAAACAACCTGCGCTTTGCAGATGACGTGACTCTCATTGCTCGGAACATCGAGGAGCTCCAGCAAATGGCAGAAGAACGACGAGTGGCAGGATATGAAGCAGTTTTTTTTTTTTGTTAGAAAACTTATATCGAGTATATTTATATATTAAGGAAAAAAAACAATTTCTTGTATTTTTTAACTGTTCTTCTCCCCCCTCCTTAAATGTCAGCTTGTAAGGCCAGAACACGATCAGTCGCACATTACCTTATGGGGGAACCCTATGTTGAACTTAAAACCCTTTGAGGCACGGATTAATATTACCGAAGATGGATGAAATTTCACATACTATATTTGGAAGTAAAAAGAAAAGGAAGTAGGAAATCTGCCACTCCAAATTCGAAGGTTTTCAAATCAAGAACCACCATCTACTGACCTTAGACATTTACATCCTGAGATTTTTGGTATTGTTTAGTCTGAACGGCTAATTTTGACCGAAAAAAAAATGAACTTCAACCTTCATGAGGTACGAATTAAAAACATTCAAATTAACTCAAACTTTTTTAAGCATTTCGTGAATCATTGGGAACACATTCCAGCGATGAGAGCGCAGATTCACTGTCTCGTATCGATCGGACGATCATAAGGACCACAGGTCTTAGTTGGGGGGGGGGTATTTTCGTAACATCCTATACAAATAAAATAGGGGAAATGAGCTCTTTTCACCAGCAGTGGCATGGAAACTTCTCTTTTGGGCAGTATAAAGAGGTTCTTATCTCTATAAGAAATGAATGACTCAAGAGGCAAAAATTCTCGAAAAATCTCGTAAATCTTTCAACACGTATTTTTACTAACTTGATGAAGAATTTTTGACTTTTTCCTAGTTCTTATCTAAGCGGAAGGGGTTGAAGGTTGTTCATAACCGTGCTACTCCCCGTTTCGACACCACTGGGTAATTTCAAGGTAATGTGCGCGTAATCAAGTGATCTTGGGTCCAAACTGCCAGTTACTGAAATCCTTACGGCCAGTGACGTTGGAAGGTTTTTCAACGCGAGTCAAAAACAGAAAAAATTGTGGTTTCTTTCTTGTTTTTGAAAAGATGAAGAAGTATCAAGTAGAAAGTCTTCAAAAAATCTTGTAAATTTTATCTTTGAGTTCGCTCAGTTCTTGCTAAAAGCTCTTTCAATATTTAAAAAAAAAAAATTATTATTATTTTATTTATTTATTTATTTTTTTTTTTTGGGGGGGGGGGAGGTGTTACAAATACAAATTATATTTTGTACCTCCTGATCCAGCCCCACTGCTTACCAGTGCCTCTAAAATACCTGAGTGAGCAGGAGACAAAATGACATTTCGCAAATGAAAGTCGGATGGCTGGTTGGATATACCTAAGCAGTATTCCAATGCCCCTGAATCCAAGCCTTTGATTCTGCCCTTTGCTTGGTCTTTCGACACGGAGACGACATCAGCGAATTTCGTTCACTGCGAATTGCACCCGTGAAAATCGATGTTATTCGTGTCCTCCAGTTATAGTCTGGAAAAGACTACTGGGGAGGGGGAGGGTAAGAAGAGAAAAAGCTTTCACGCAGACGTTCTCGGGGGAGAAACGCTGATTTTTTAAAATGCTTTTTACTTCGTCTGTCGGCTTTCATGTCCTTTTCTTTGTAACTGCAACGGCACTCGTAACGTATCTGCCGTGCCGATACACGCACTACCGACAAACTATATATGCAAACAAATTGGCTTCTACAATGCGCTTCAGATATACTACTGAATCTGATATTACTAAGTCACAGAAGCTGATTTTTTGCATTCCTAGTTCTTCAGTAATGTGTGTATGTGCACAGCAAATGCATCATGATAGCCATCGCAGTTACGAAAGAGAGAACATGGAAGCCAACAGACCAAAATTAGAAAGCATTATTTAAAAAATCAGCTTCTCCCTCGCAAACTCGTCCGCGTGAGTTTTTTTTTTTCCAAACACTGTTTGAAACGTTTTCAATCCCATCTAGTGTTAGCTCGACCACGTGCAGCGAAAAAATAGAAGAAAATGGTAAAGTAAAGGCGACTTTAGTGTAAATGTTCCAAAAACCCGAACTGGAATTTGTGTCAAAGAGCAAGCTTTTCTAAAATCGAGCAATTTTTTGTCGAAGTATTCGCTGAAATTTCTCAGAAATTTTGAGTATTTATTAGCAAGCATTTTGCTCGCTTGCTATCATCAGTTTCAGGTACAAGGGTTTTCCACAAAAATATCTGCGAATCTACGGAACAATCACGTCTGACAAAGGGTATTTGTGAATCCTCAGTGTTTTTAAACAAATGACGAACCGGATGTCAGGGTATGCAGAGACAAAAGACGTTTGTTAAGTAGTTGTATCGTGCTACGCAGAAAGTGACCAAGTAAAAAGTTGTACCCTGTTATCACGGTATGTAAATTAAGTGAAGTTAATGGAATTTTCCATTTGTGGTCATTGCAATGGACGGCAAATTTTAGATTCAACCCCCCCCCCCCCATATGAAGGAGTTTCGGAACGCCTCTGCTCCCACGAATTCGCGTGATTATTGCTGTTAGTTTGTTTCCAGTCTCTTCTCAACATTTCTGTTCAGAATACATGCGTTCTGCCACAAGAGCCGTTTAACTTTACCAGTCGAATTTCAGACTTCATAACTACCGACCCCCGATCCCAAGGTAATTATTTTTGTAATGGATGTTTTCCTCACATGGTTCACTTTCCAATAATACCACTAGCGATATCTTTCAATAATATTCGTCCATTTACCTCAGCGAAAAAACTTGTAAAAAAAAACTAGCAAAGTGTGTAAAATAGCCCCAATTTACGATATGTAAATATTTGTACAACTTTAAAATGGAATTTGTCATGCAGCGTAGAAAAAAGTTCTCTCCCCCTCCTCATAACCACCATCAGACCAAGGATAATACCTGATTTCTTACACTCCCCCTCCCCATAACCGCCATCAGACCAAGAGTAATACCTGATTTTGTATTTTAGAAAAATCAGCCAAAAATCGAAAGCGTTAAATTTCAACTTTTCGATTAGACCAGCCTTCCCTATCACGCAACGAAAACGAGCCCTGAATGGCCGAAGTTATGCCTTCGAACTTCTTCGCAACTTTTTCATTCAAAAAGGAAATTTTCTCATTCCACCTCTCGCCCCCTCCTTCGCGTTTCGTTTTCGTAATACGTGCGATGTCGAACACGGGGAAAGCGAAGATTTATTTTCGATAATTAAACGAGAGCGTAGAGGCGTATCTGGGAAGCCCTGAAAAGTAAGCGAAAAACGGTGCCGCTGAACGGGGCGAAAGGCGGGTGTCGGGCGGTCGGGGCACGCGGCGAATGTTTTCTTGGTAAAGCGGAGCGCATGTTCTTTTCCTCTTCTTCACGTAGGACACGTACGTGCCGCCGGTGGCGGTGGCGGCTGCTGCGGGGATCGATGGTCGACCAGCGTTGGGATGCTGTGCCGGTGGCGGCTGGCGTGTATCGCATCCTCGGCCAGACCAACATTGTTAGACCGTCCGCGCTCCACTTGTTCGGCTTGCTCGCCTATTAGCCGGGCAACTTAGTTACCGGTACCGCGGAAATGTTTTCCCTCGTATCCCTCTTTTTCGACGGCCGCAATCTCCTCACGTTTCGGCGGTCGCATCGTATCGTTCGACGTCCTCCCCCCACCCCCTGTGACACCACTCTTTCGTAGTCGTTTTATCGCTCGCGACTCTATCTACGCGGACGAGCGAGTACACCTAATCCGCACAGCCAGGTCTGGGATCATTTTTAACAGCTGTTCTCCTCGTGTAGGGTATTTAATATTTTGTCAGGGTGGTTGGTGAATATTCTTGAAAGCTGAAACATAAAATTTAGACGGAGGTCCGACTCGTGGCTGCGTCGGGATCACGTAGCCATTGGATCTTCGCCAAATTCGAAAAAGTCTCGAATCCATGGGTACGATACCTTCGGTCGCTGCACCAGGCGTGGTAGAGGAGACAGACAGAAAAGAAACAGAAGATACACATAGAGGCCAATAGTTTTGAAGATAGCCAGTTTGAAAATCGATTACTCATAGTAATATTCGAGTGACTCATGTTCTTCAGATTTCCAATTTTACATACTGGGGAAAGGGGAGACACTTGAGAAAATATGTGCGAAAGCATCGCAGCTAGTGATGTAGCCAGCATTTATTTTTAAGTAAGCTAGGGGGAAGCTGGATTATTTTCAGTCAAACTAAATGCAGCCTTTATTATTTTTTTTCGGTTTGATCTGCCGAGCTGTTTCCGACGATGGCGAAGAGCTGTAACTGAGTTGGGATGCTGAAATTCTGAGATGTTATTCACAAAAGTGAAACACGGGTCGAGTTCCCAAATAGGCCTCATCGGATCATTAGGGGGGGGGGGAATATGCGTTCCGGAATGTATGTAAAGTTAGTTTCCTTTGAAAAATTCTGTAATGCGAACCGCACACTCTTGACGACAAACAGCAAGGTTAATTTTTTGAGATCTACAAATTTGGTATGAAATATTTTTTTCCTGTACTTATTTTTATTTGACAGATTTCGATTAAAATTTTGTTCTTTCTGTGTTGTATGTGTGCTAACGTATTTATGTCCATAAGCTATATTAGCTACCCCTGTGCGACATATTACCTACCCGGTTGGCTAATATGGCCAAAAATTGTCCTTTTTTCATAACCCTCATTCTACACGACCAATACTACGCTGGAGGGACGATTTCAAAAGTCTGGAGGGAAGATGGTACAATTAGCGAGAGACCGAGACGTATGGAGAGACGACGAAAACTTATGTCCTAAAATGGGAAGGGTAGCTGGCAGTGGCTTACCTACCCAAAATTGTAAATAAAATAAAATTTGCTTATTTTTAGATGAAGTGAGGGGTTTGTTGTGAAGCGTCAAAGGGCCAAAAGCCAAGAATTAGCCCCGACTTTGGCTCTGACAAGATTCTGAGATTGGCTCCAGCTCAAGCTCCAACAAATAATTTTGTACGAGGTTCCGGATCCAGAATATATATTTTTTTGACTTCCGGATCAATCATGAACGATTCTGGGTCCCAGTTTCTATGTTCTAAGAAAATGTTCAAACGATTTTCCTAGAGCCCCTTGATTTGTGAAAAAATCACATGACGTTGACGAGATCACTCCCCCCCCCCAAAAAAAAAACACACAAAAAAAAACAACAACAACAAATGGTTTTGATGTGACCCTTAATGTATGGAAAAAAGACTGCCCGAATCTGCTAGCGCCTCTCGAATAACATATGTAGTTCTTTCGTGTGTAGTAAAAACTCAGATGGTGGCCGTTATTTCCTACTGTCTAACCCATAGGAGATTAGTGGTCCGGTTGGCCGAATGGATAGCACGCTGGTCTCGGAATCCGGAGGTCCCTGGTTCGAGCCCACGTAGCAACTCGCTACATTTCGACATCAGCCGGTTTTTCGGCGAGAAGAGAAGAAGGCTAAGACAGCCCTAACAGCCTCCCCGACCTCTCTGAGGGAATGCTCGAAAGGGTGGAATCCAGGGCTCGGGTTGACAGCAAAATTAGAAAAGAGAAAAACCAATAGGTGATTCTTCATGAATTTTCTACGAAAAGTGGGGCATATTCACCATCCTTCCATATGTTTTTCAAAGTTCTTATTTTGGCAGACACGTAACCTGTTTTAAATTAGATTTCGTACAAACTTTATTCTTCTGGCTTGTCATTACCCTCCACCTTCCCAACGGTTACCCATTTTTGGGCAAATGCCTCCCCATGAGTCGCTCATTTTTTCCGATCCTATGTTGTATTTTTCCACCTTATTCTTACTTCCTTGACTATTTCATCGCACCACCTTACCGCCAGCCTTCCTCTGAATCTTTTTCCTTCTCTTAGCGTCCATCTCACAATTTTCTTGGTCCATCTGTCTTCCTGCCTAGCTGTATGGCCTGTGTAGTTTCAGTTTAATTTTAATCTTTGAGTTTTCCATTTTGTCTGATTTCTTAATATTCAGAATGCTCCTCTCCATCACTCACTGGGTGGTTTGGAATGTACGCATGTTTGTTTTAGATGCTGCTCAAGTTTGAGTTCTGTGTGTTAACACCGGCTGAATACAACTCTCCCATACTTGACATTCATCCTTGTTGGTGTGTTGCGTCTAGATATGTCCTTTTGTGCCTAATGTACTTTCCACCCGTTGCTTATGCTCTTGCTGATTTCTTTTTTGTTTCTGCTTTCAAATGAAACTGATTGTCCTAAGTAACATATCTGCTTTACTTTTTCGATGACTTCTTTCTCCAGCTTCATTTCGCCCTTCTTCTCGGAGTTTGTTAGGATTTTTGTTTTTGATGTACTGATGGTGGACTTACATTCGACTCGGCGACATGTCACGGACAAACTTTTAAGACTCTTCGAAATTCTTCCCAACATTTTAAATATTTTCCGTATTTTTCTGTACTCGGTCAAGACTAGTCTGAGCCTTATTCAAACTTTTTAAGGCATTTCTAAATTCGTTAAAGGTTCTTAAGACCTGTTAGTATTTATTTGAGTCCGTCCAGATGTCCTCTTCTCGAGTTTTCCAACACTTTATCTTATAACTTTTTGAGACGTTCCCCAAATTGTTCAAGCCTCTTTAGAACTTCTTCATGATTTGCTGTAACTTCTTCATAGCTTTTTAAACATGCTTGGGGCGCCTCAATAGTTTCTTAATACATTTCACATATGCTTGTTTGTCTACCCGTGTATTAAACGGTTGTAAGAAGGTCTGAAAACCAAAAATTTCTTCAAAGAATCCCAGCAAATTTTAAGAGTTATGTCGTGATCAGGAAGAACAAATGGGGACACTATCTCCTGGAAACCTGGTCTGCCCCCCTCAACAAAAGAGAAAATCCATTTCCCTGTTCTCCTGGTTGAAATTTACCCTCTTAAAAATGTGATATGCTCTTTCGGATACAAGAGGCTTGCAACGGTACTGTGAAGAGCCCTTAGTGAAATGAAGATAATTTAAAAAAAATAATCAGTTTAGCTTGGAATACGTGGTATGGTGATGGACGTATGCCAAAGTGGCCCTTGAGACACCACACCCCCGGTCCCGAAAACTAACCTATGGAGTATCGCATTAGTGGCCGGATGGAATTGGGAAGATGTTTCTCCGGGCCCAGCTTTTGCATGGAACATACAAATTTTTAATAAAAATCCACGGATATCAGGCAATTTTTTTTTTAGTATAGAAATACATATGTAGCTCTCTTAAAATTAAATAATTATTATAAACTAAATTTGTAAATTAGGTTGTATTGGTGAAGCTACTAGTGTCCCGGGTCAGGATTGTCTTTCCTTGTCCCTGCTCTATCTTAAGTAGGTCCAAGGAAAGCCTGCTCAACGATAGTCTTACACTAATAGTCCGTAAGAGCCCTGAAGTGCCTCAAAGCCTCAAATATATCATGAAACCTTTTCAAAGGTCCAAAACGAGGGGAAAAGAATCTTGAAACAGCTAAAACATATATTGCCAGCATTTTGAAGAAGTTCGAAACTAGTCTGAAGAGTTCGGAAGATTTTCATCCAAACCTGGAGGAGTTTAAAACAGTAAATGTTCGTCTTTTCTGAACGTGGCCTTAGGTAATAATATTATTCAGTAAATTTCAGAACCCTTATTTTCATAGTGAAACGCAATTTTTCAGTTGGGTCCCTCATTGAAATTAAAATTACTATTTTTACATCGTAGCAGAGCGTGGTTGAGTTCACTTATAGTAATTGAACTATGGTGAGCACCCTCAAATAAGTTTGTTTGACCGACGTGAGAAGTGCCCAGCTCTAATTTTCTGTATGCCTACTCTAATAAGATCGAAAACAACCACGATAATTACAGCCCCTTATTGAACCACTAAAATATTAAAAATAATAAATGAGTAAACAGAACATAATTTCGAATGGATGTAACTGGAGGAGTAAGGTTAAGAAGTGAGAATATTATGAAAAATTTCAGTCGAAACGTGAAAATACGTGAGACAAAATCAAAAAATTTTGCCATATGACTCCTCGAATTTATTGAGTGTTGTGTTTTCAAATACCTTAGTGGACGAAAACTTGGAAGGTATTCCCATTTTCAACTCCAGCCAAGTTTTTTTCATTTTGTCTGCTCAATTCCCATCGGGAAGCGTAAAAAGTTTTTCTATTCACCCTGATGTTTGTGACTTCAAGACGTCACGTCATAAAAAATAATGTGTTGTACCTCGAATTCGAATGCAGCAACAACATGACCGGAGTGTCGATATAATTGCATAACGGCAACGCCGTGAATATTACATGAATATTCGAATTATCTGGAGATGTTAATAAAATTGCATACTCGAAACGCCGTAAATATGGCATGCTGCTGTTCCCGTTCAAGGGTTAAAATTTAAAAGTCTGTCGGCGACACGTCGTCGACCCGAATTTAGATCCACCGTAAGCCTCAGACCTACCTTTTCACTCATATCTGCGAATTCGGTCGCCATATCCTCTAGCTCCTGCTTACGTCCAGCCACCAGTGCCACATCGACGAACCTTAAGTGGTTTAATTTCTCGCCGTTGATCTTTATCCCTGTTTCGCTCCACACGAGTTGTTTGACTACCAGTTCTAACATGCAGTTGAAAAGATTTATGGGCAGTGGGTCTCCCTGACGTACTCCCTTTTCTATTCCAAATTCCTCACCTTCTTTGTCATCTTTATGTGCCCTATTGCTCTTTGGTACAATGCTCTTATAATTCTTATCCATTTCGGTGGTACTCCTTATTTTTTCATTGCTTCCCACAGATGCTCGTGGTTTACCGTGTCAAATGCTTTTTTAAAGTCAATTAGCATGAGTGAATATCCAGATTGTATTCGTTAGCCTTCTAAAAATTTGATCGATTGTGGAATATTAAGCCAAAGACCAGCGATGGAACGCAGCGAACATTGTCGCGAACATTCAAAGCACATTGAACCATCGACAAAACATTCCCGACGATGTTCTGGACGCGGTTTTGTTCGCGAACATCTCGTACAGTGCATTTTGTCTAACGCGATGTTCATTGAAATACTCGCGAACATGTTCGTTTCACAAGCGATGTCGAAAAAAAGAGTCACTTTACCTTGCTAGCCCTTTCTGCTGCATTTCCAAAGTATGAGCCATGGCGTAACCCCCCTCGAACATTATAAGAGAAAATCTCCCTCCTCTCGTTGCCCCGCCTATATTTGTGACTGCCTCGTAATCATCGTGCGAGTTTCTAATCCTTTTAGCAGCGTTAAATTTGACCCGCATAACTCATCTGGCACGCCGCATCGTGCGTGTCCCGAAAAGGAATTTTCTCGTACGGCAGTAGTCGTGCCAATTCTGTACCTACACCGTGTATAGATTTTCGAGGATGACACGAAGGAAACGTCCTCGCGAATTGAACTCGATAATAACCGTTCGAGTAAAAATGTCCGAGTTGTACTTTACCGAGTGATAAATGACTTTAGCGCCGCACCAGTGAAAGCCGAGCGACCTTACGAACAGTCGAAAATAAATAAAAGAAGCCCGAAATGTTTGGGCAGCCCGCAAACGTGAAATGTATCATGTAACGTCACATTGTATCGCCTTCACTATCTAGTCTGGACCGGCGATGCAATCTATACAATATTTTCTCCGCACTCGTATGCTCAGGAAAGAACGCTTTGGTTCTGAGGGAATGTTAGTCCAAAGATGCAATTCATTTCGAGACTTGAAATGTCAGTGAACGTGCAAACTATGCTGAATTTCAACCAAACTGGCCTGATAAGCGTGTAGGGTACCACAATGAAGTACCCAATTTTTTTCTAATTTACTCTCAACCCCAGCCCTGGAATCCGCCCTTTTGAGCATTACTTCAGAGACTCGGGGAGGCTGTTAGGCTGTCTTAGCCCTCTTCCCTTCTGACCGAAAAACCAGCCTAGGTCGAAATCTGGCGAGTTGCTACGTGGGCTCAAACCCAGAACCTCCGGATTCCGAGATCAACGCGCTATCCACTCCACCAACCAGACCCCTCTCGGTCAACCATACCCCTCTCGGCCAACTATACCCTTGTGAAGTACCCACTATAAAGGTCCACGAATATTTCAACTTCAGCGGAAAATATTTCAACCAGACGGTCAATTCTTCAGCAAAAGACTAAGAAGACTCGATCCCTGTTTATTTTGCAGCCAAACTCACCGGCTGTTATTTGCTTTGCTCATGCCGACCTCATGATCCGTACTATACACCTCTGCCTCTCTGTTTATATTTATTTATTACAGCTTCGATTATATGACGATTTTACATTTGCATAATAATTTAGTAATAGGCGAGCCATTATTTAATCTAATCTGTCCATCTTGGGTAAGCATCTGCCACCTGTTCTCAGTAGACCCTGTTAAGGGCGTTTCTGGTGCATTACGAGTCTGTAAATGTCATTAATTCACCCGTTCACCTGTGACTGTACTTTCCCTTTTTCTTTTCATATCAAGAGGTATCCAGATACTGGATTCCATTATTTGCTGTTTCCCTCTCTGGCCACATGCCCAGCATATTTCGTGTTTAGACTTCTGAAAATATAACCGATGTCACGGCATTTCGTTCTCTGTTTCCCTAATACTGCCATTATCTTTTTGCTTAACAGTTAATGTACAGAGAACCATGAGATATTGAGTACTTTTAAGTTTTTTAATCTGTTTCCTCGTCACAGCCCAGGTAGGTCTGGTAGCCATAACTTAACATATCTGGAAGGTTCATTTTTTTAGCGGATTCATTTTGCTTTTGAAAATCGTATAGCCCAAAATGCCCCCCACGAATTCGCGATTCTTCCACTTATTTCTCTGTTCTTACCCCCTACGATGGATACTCCGTTCCCAGATACATTCAGAGAAACCTTTCACATTTCTTGTGCTCAATAAGTGGCAACACTGACACGTACAAAGTAAGTTTATTGGTCATTGGAAAGTCAAAATAACACACTTTTATTTAGCATTAATAAAATTAAACATGAAGTTATGGAATACCAAGCAGGCCAACTGTGAGATCTTGGATCCTTGGAACGTACTCAATTAGTAATTACTTCGTTTGAGAAGTTTGAACGCAAACTTGCTGAGAAAAACTTGATATGCGGAGCACCTTCTGCCAGCAAGGTCTTCAAATTGTATCACTTGCACACGAGAGCTGATACAGTGGGTCCGAAAAAATCATCTCAGCAGGTAGACGTTCGTCTCATACTTCGTCATTGTTAAAGAAGAAATTGCGAAGTGAGAACACGTATTCCCTTATTTCAGCAGAAATACCAGACCAAAAGTCACAACCGAAACTGTTTCAGGGGCGTAAACTTATATTATAAAATAGCCAATGCGGCAAAAAATTCCCCTCTCAATAATATACATAATATATAGTTTGAATTCGCGTCATTGTGGTGCCAGAAATGGTCATTAGTTGAACGTTGAGGTGCCCGTTTCGGGCACCACAAGGTTTTTACGTTATTTCGAGCTAAAGTCAGTGGTAGGGGGACAGGGTATCAGAAAATCGCATTTTTCGATGGGCACCTCTGAGTCCGATTTTATAGAGTGTTATACAGTTTAGTCCCAGGTGCTTTTAATCAGAGCGCGCCACTCATTATACACTGTATATGTTATTATACGTTGATAATACGTTGAGGTGCCCGTTTCGGGCACCGCAAGGATTTTACGTTATTTCGAGCTAAAGTCAGTGGTAGGGGGACAGGATATCGGAAAATCGCATTTTTGGATGGACACTTCCCAACGCTCCGAGTCCGATTTTATAAGAGTTTTATTCAGTTTAGTCCCAGGTGTTTTTAATCAGAGGGCACCACTCATTATACACTGTATATGTCATTATACGTTGATAATACGTTGAGGTGCCCCATAGAATTTATAATGAAAACTCGCTGAAGTGCCCGGTTTCCGGCAACGTCGCAAAGCTATGAGATACCTATGTAAGAATGCGTTACGCTGTGATGGCTGTTATTTTTAAGGGTTGGATACGAGTAGCGAGCCTATTGTAGTTTTTTTCCTTTTTCTCTTCTCAATTCCAGTTCGAAGTGTGAATTAAATGTACCAGTAGCTGATTGTTTAAAAGCCGTATTTGGCTAATAAAAAATTGTTCCTCTTTGTGTCTTGATCATAAGTACCTACGTAGTGATTTTTTTAACAATTTGGACATTTGACTCATGAACATCGTTAGGGGCGGGGGTAGCTGGGTAATACTTACCCCTCAAATGTTTCTCTTTTTGGGTGAGTAGAAATGATTAAAATTACCCTCCCCCAAATTCAAATGCTAACGTGAGTAAATATCATGAAAAAATTACTCCTTCGTCGCCTAAAAAAAATCCACCGACGTCAACACTACTGAAAAAAATTACCCTTTAAAAAATTTTCTTGCGACGTCTCTGATTCGATTTATTAATTAAATTTTTCAATCGAATTTACATTCATTTTAAAATTTAATGATTAATTTTTTCTGAGGTATACAATTGCATGAATATTCTGTACGTAGGGTGTGCCAATTCACTTGTTTTCTTTTCTGTAGTCCAGAGCGCTTTCGGCTGTTACGCCGTCATCTTCAGTGGAATACCTGAAAAAAAGTGAATTGGCACACCCTACATACAAAATATTACCAAGTTCACTCAAACTACAAAATTGACACTAAATTGCATGAATGCCTGACCAAGTCTATCAAGCTGACCACGTTATGTTCCAATAGCTGACCATATTTTTAAATTGATAATTTTAGGCAACTAAAAGGAATAGGGCTGTGGCAAAATAAATTCATTCTGGACAGGAAAGTGAAAATCCTGTAAGTACATCCCTAAATTTCCAATTTCATACAAATTGTCCAACTGATATGACATTGCATAAGGGAAGGGAATAAAAAAAAAAACAAAAAAAAAACAAAAAAAAACGGTAAAGTAATTTCATTTAAAATTGATCCCATATATTTTTCAGAACAGATAAATTAGAAACGATGTTGTTTCAAAAAGCCAAAGGGACATTTTTTCCCTTTCGACAAAAAAAAAGTTTCTCTTTTTTCTCACATTCATGACATTGAAGAAAAGGGCTGAATTGTTTCTCCGCCTGAAAGGACGTACCAAAGCTCGGGGAATGACTGACTGAGGACGGTTCTATTTGCTTATAGGAAGGAACAAAAGTATCTTCTTCAGTTTCAAACTTTGATCATTATTTGCTTAATTCACAAAATTTTACTTTTGACGGGTGAGAAATCTGGATTTTGGTGTGTCCAGTATTTTTCAAGCTTTTTTTTTTTTTTTTTTTTAAATTTTATTACTTTTTACAAAGATTAACATCTTAGGTGGAGGCGAGATTGACACATGTCTTAGCCCAGTCCCTCGCACTAAGTTATTATTACGGTTAATATTAATTGCTTAATTATCTAGTCTATAAATGAAATTAATTAGTTCTATTTTGGTTAATCTTATCTAACTATTATACTCTGGTTTTATTTTCATAACCCTGTGCAGATAATCCAGAAATATTTTAATCGTTAAATTATTTTTTGTTGGTGCCAGATCTGATAGACTGTTTCCCTTGATTCCCATTTCCGTACGTAGTTTCATAAAGCAGTCACATTTCAGTAGGGTATGAAGCACATCCTCCTCCACACCAGAGCCACGTAGATGACATTCCCGACAGTCTGTTATTTTGAACCGTTCCAAATATTGTCCAAAATTTCCGTGTCCACAGAGACATTGAGTGATGAAATAGTTAGTATACCAGTTCTTGTTTTTGTAGGTGATGTTAATTCGAGGTAGTAACTGATAGGTGATTCTTCCAGTGAGACTATTTTCGTATTCATTTTGCCATATTTGTAAGGTTTCCTCAATTATATTTTTTTTTTTTTTTCATTTTTTGTTTATTACTTTTATCGGGGTATTCTTTATTATCTATTAATAACCTACTTTGGAGTTTTTCGCGTTTGATTGTATTTGTTAAGTTCATTTGGTAATCCATGGGAATAATTCCAGTGATCACGTGTATAGATATGTAGCTTACTGTTCGATACGCGGAGGCGATATTTATCAAAAGGCTTCTTTGAAGTGATTTTAATTTATCTTTTTGTGTTCTATTCAACTTCGGGTAGTATACTGGGGAACAGTATTCAGTAATTGATCTAAAGATTGCATTATAAAGTGCTTTTCTCTTATTGAAATCAAATCCGTAGGTATTTCCATACAGTGCTCTAAACAGGTTGAAATACTTTTTTATTTTTGCGGAGATGTAATCTATATGTTTACAGAACTTGAGTTTGTCATCGATTATTAAACCTAAATATTTAATTTCATTGCACATTTTAATTTTTTCGTTATCAACTTTTACTACATTTTGAATTTTGTTTCTTATTTCGTCTTTGTCCTGCCTTCTAGAGATGAGTATCATATTAGTTTTAGCACTATTAAAACGAAGTCCAAATGACCTTATTTTACCATTTACTTTCTCAATCACGATGTTTACCAAATCAATATCCTTTGTGTCATTTATCCCACAGATCAGCAATATGTCGTCCGCATAACTTTCAAGCTAGCACCTATTTAGTTTCTTGGCACTACCAAAATCAGAAAATTGGCAGTTTTATCACAATTTTTCTTTATTTCGCCCCCCCCCCCTCAAAAAACAATTTAATTTCAAGTGTGTGATATTTTTGACTCGAAAATTGTACAAATGATTATCCATGGCAGAAAAAAAGTTTAAATTTCGTTTTCATTAATATTTTTCCAGATTTTTTTTTTAAATAGTAAATTTTCGAACCTATGTGTTTACTGTTGCTTTTTGGAACTGCACAACAAATTTTTGGTTCTGTCCAATGTTTAAAATAGGCGTTGTTTCATGTTGAGTCAGTTTGGCTCATTTGACGTGTGTTATTTAGATTTTGGGGCTCGTACAGATTTCGATGAGATAAACAAAACGGAAGAGGAAACGTACAGCTTCAGTCGAAGAAAAAGGATAAGAAGGACTGTTTCCTTCTTTGAGAAGGAAAATGAAAATCGACCTTTGCCGCATTTGATGGACAAGAATTTCATTCATCCTGTTTTTGAAATATGGAAAATAACTTGTTCTACTTTTTGAACAACAAGAAAGCCAAAGGGACAATTTTCTTATCTCTTAACCAAAATAAAATTCTTCTCTTCTGCACATGGTATATTGATTTTGGCCAAATTTAGGCACTGAATTTCAATGTGGCAAAATTTCCTGAAATTACACATAGTTTACGCCACTGAACTGTTTAAAATTGTGACACTCCCATGATACATGGTCTCTGTAAATCTCACAGGTTCTTCTCACCATGTATGCACAATAGAGAGTGTAGATAAAGGTAGAATGTACGTTCTTGTTTCTTCAAGCATAAGTTATGAGAAAATTGTGAGTTTTCCAAAAATATTTTCTATATCGTATCCACGGCCATTCCTGAATGAAACGCTAAATAATGATGATGGTTACCCACTTTATCAAAGACGTTCTCCTGAAGGTGACCTTGCTACCGTCATTAATGGAATAATAATGTCTCTAGTGTTTGTCTGATATCTTCTATAAATATTTATGTTATAAATGAATCAATTTCTCCAGTGTTTGTCCGATAGTGTCAATATATCTACATTATAAATGAATCAGTGTCTCCAGTATTTGTCCAATAGAGTCAATAAATCAGTATGTAAGTAATCTCAAACGGAAGACAGTGTTTCAGGGCGAAGAGAAGATTGAGTAATGAATGAACCAATGTCTCCAGTGTTTGTTCAATAGGGTCAATGGATTGGTACGTTTAGAGCGTGTTTGTGGCGAAGAAAAATTTGAGTAAATTCAATCGTTGTGGCATAGTAAGGCTCAAAAGTTCTGAACTCGCGCGAAGAGCGGTTGGTATTGCTGGTTTTCTCATCAGTTCAGTCGTGAAATATAGTTAATACTTCACCGTAATAGCAGAAAAAATCGTCAGTGGTGAGGGTGAAGTCGTCTTGTAGTTCGTTTTCGATTTCTTGTAATCTGTTCAAGGTACACAGTGATCAGGTTGGTGAGTTTTCGCCCATGTTGGCGCGGGGTAAGTAGGTCCTGCGGCGAGTACGTTTTGCGGCTAATCCTTATTGTGGCTAATCGTCTGTGCGGCGATCCGTCCGCGGCGAGTTGATACTTGTAGGTACTACCAAAATCCGTCATTTTTCTTTCTTTTTTCTCTGTGTAGCTTTCTCTCTCTCTCTGTCTCTGTCTGTGTCTGTGTCTCTCTCTACCATGCGAAAATTATTTTGTGAATGCAATTATAGAAGTACTATATAAAAAACGGTAAAAAAATCCCTCGATTACTATACGACCGTGAGGTGAGACCCATAGTACATACCGACGATACCTCCTATAAAGGTCAAAAAAAAATTGATCCACTTTCGTTTTTTTACATTATATTGTTTTCAGTGACATCGTTACATCCAATCCTACTATACCTCGTTCTGTTGGTCTGAAAGTTGATATTATTGCTAGAATAGCCTCAGCGATATTTACTCTACCCCAGCTTAACGTTTCTCCATCGATGTCGGAGAAATTACGACGTCTTTCGAGCATGTTGCGTGCACCGATCATATTGACCTGCATGATTATCTTTGCGCGCCGAAAGTGCGTTATCGTGTTGCCGTGTGTTGACACGAATTTGGTAAACGAACTTCTACCTCGATTTACCTGTGAAATTACGACGTTCCGCGAGTATTTCGAAAGGTCGAGAACACCAGTTGCGAAAGACATTTTGCCTCTTAACATTGCTAAGATGGAGAGCTGTACCCATGGTCGGCGTCTCAATCTGTTTCGTCTGCCTCCAGCTTAACCGCATCTCCACCGAGCCACGGCATTCCGATTTCATCCGCTCGAGTCGCAATCATGCGACTTCATTCAATCAGTCCGCAATTTTGAGGCACATTTTGTTTTCCCTGGTGCGGCGGCGGTGTCGGTAACAGCAACGGCATCCTCATTTCCCGTGTACGTGGCTCGCCCCCGTACATTCAGAATGAACCGCGAACCGAGCAGAAATTACTTTACACTTTGCCGCATCCGTCACACGTCCTAGCGGGAGAAAAATTTTTCTGCGCCGCAACGTGTCGTGCCGTCTTCCTACATACAGTAGCGGAAGCTAATTTAAAAACGTCCCTTGTGTTCTTGCTTTTCGAGAAGAGCGTTCAGCAGAATTTTATTTTCTCTCGTTAATGCGAGCGATACCTTGCGTATTTTTAAGAGACGAAAATTCGCGAGCTCAAAACTTAATTCGTATCGAAGGTGCGTTTTTTCTAACTCAGCCGATTTTCCGAAATCGACGGGAAAATACGACGACTGTTTCAGGTGAACGGCTGTATGTAGGTCAACGGCGCGGCGTAGTGCCGGCGGTGGTAACGAGAGTCTGGGGAAAAAGGATACGCGTTCCTTTTCTCAAGATAAGAATCGGTATTTGGATGGCGAAAAATGATTAAACTATAAGCTGGATCTTTTGTGGTGACGCAGTCTCCTTGCTGGTAAGGCGAAATTGTCTCATATTTGGAGGAAATATTCGACGTTATTAGATGATATTCTCCGGCTTAGTCCCCAAAGCGGATCATTGCTGCTAAAGGAGCAAACTCAATAGTTTGATTTTTTCCCCCTCTTTTTGTAATAAAATTAATAATTTTCGAGCGTCTGTGAATGGCTATCTAATGTTCTCGTTCAACGCGGGAAATCTTTCACCCAAATGTGACATCCATTTGAGTCTCCATTACAGACGGAATGCAAAGCTGTTGCTTGGCCGTCTTTCTATGGTAGCAACTTGAGGCAGAATGGCAAAATTTGCACCCAAAAGGAAAATACAAGAAAGCCAAAAAAGTCTTGGCCTTTCTGTTAGGGATACCATACCTCCATTTGCCCTCTGTGACATTACCTGACTGACGAAGTGATGTCCTCGAAAGTTTTTGAACCAGAATTTGACTTCTATAACAGTGATCGCAAGGAGATACTGTCAGCCTTCTTTGGATAGGATTTGAAGAGTACAGGGAAAAAGTGGGACAACTCCTTGAAAAGTTTCAGAAAATGAAGTTTTGTGGGAAAAACTCAATATAACACATTCGCGATGGGTGATATTTAAAATTTGAAAAATGATGTACTTTTCCTGAGTAGTGCAGAATGTAACTATTAATGAAAATGTTGAATAATAAATTCATAAGTCAAAAAATTGATCCAAACGTCCCAAGGTCCATTTGTAGAAGGGAAGAATGGCGGCCAATACCTTGCATTGCTAGTTTGGCATACCTCATCCTGAACGCTTAATGGTATTTAATTTTATGTACCAGAACAACAGGATCCAAAAAGTCAATCATCATTACTTTAAAAGGCAGGTGTTACAAAAACAATACATTTTTAATTTATTAAAATTTTTGCCAAACTAAAGACGTCAGTTTTTCAACTTTTCATTTTGGCTTAGGTGGTCGGTATTTGAAAAATAGTGTACAAATTTATAAAATCAGTATTTCACAAGTATTTAATATAAGTATGTATTAGGCGACTTAATCAGAAATTTGAAAATATTCAAGAAAATTAGAAGAGCACGCAAACTTGTATGAAGAATATCCGTCAGTCTTTTAAGTGCGATTTCTCATTGCTGTTTCTCCAAAATAACGTTTGTCCTTTGAAGAAGCTGATACTTACTGAAAAAAGAGTGAGGCACAGAGGTAAGAGCGAAAGAATGAATGAGACGGGCCAACAAAAGTTACTACTCAGCGAGAGCTTGCTCGAGAAGAGATGAAGGAGGAGCCTGCACGTTAGCCCGTTCTTTCTTCGTACCGCTCTGGAGGTCCAGTTTTCCCCCTGTACAGTATATCTTTAGAGTTGATTAGAAGCCGTTTATAGAAGTTTTCTCTCTGTTTTTACCAGTCCCTCGTATTCGTCCACCAACAATCTATAAGAAACCATCATCAAATCATCAAATTAGCCCCTTTTTCAACACTTTATTCATCCGTCAGTCTTCCTTGGCGCTTCACGCCTTGTTTTCTTTAACTCTGATTGTCCGGCATCGGTTTATCCGTCCGCCTTTCCGGGTTATCCACCTAACCAAAGGCGGATGGTCCGAAATCGTACTAAAATCACAACCGTAGTCCTTACCATAGCTAATAATGATAAACAGGGACGTACCAAAGGGGTTTTCCTGGAAAGAGGGCGGCAAAATTGTAAAAGTCCCAACTGACTCAACTCAAAATTCTCAATTATCAAATAAATAAAAGAAAAAAAAACCTTTTGATTGACTTCTTGGATTTTTTCAACTGATGACTTAACGATTCCCAAATAATAAAGGAAAAATAAGAACTTTTGACTTGTTGGAATTTCCCAACTTCAACTCAATTCTCAAGTTGGTATCAAAGTAGGCCAAAAAAACAAAACAACAAAAAAACACAACTTTTGATTAATGACTCATTGGATTTTTTCAATTGATTGCTCAACTCAAAATTCCCAAATATCAAAGAAAAAAACACCTTTTGACTTGTTGGATTTTTCCCGCTTCTCAACTCAATTCCCAAGTGCCAAAGCAAGCAAAAGAAACTTTTGATTGACTTCTTAGATTTTTCCAACTGATGACTCAACTCAAAATTCCCAAATATCAAAGCAAAAAAAAACCAACCTACTGACCTGTTGGATTTTTCCAACTTCTCAAATCAATTTCCAAATATCAAAGCAAAATAAAAAAAAAACTTTTGACCTGTTGGATTTTTCCAACTTCTCAACTCAATTACCAAGTGTTAAAGTAAGCAAAAAAAAAGACAACTTTTGATTGACTTATTGCATTTTTCAACTGATGCTGACTTGACTCAAAATTATCAAATATCAAAGAAAGAAAAACCCTTTGACTTGTTAGATTTTTCCAGCTTCTCAACAGCTTCTGAACTCAATTCCCAAGTGTCATAGCAAGCGGGGGAAAAAACTTTCGATTGACTTATTGGATGTTTCCAACTGATGACTCAACTCAAAATTCCCAAATATCAAAGCAAAAAAAAAAAAAAAAACCTTTTGACCTGTTGGATTTTTTGGATTTTTCCAACTTCTCAACTCAATTTCCAAGTATTAAAGCAAAAAAACAACAACGTTTGATTGACTTATTGGATTTTTTCAACTGATGTTGACTCAACTTAAAATTCCCATATATCAAATAAAAAAAACAAAAACTTTTGTCTTGTTGAATTTGCACAACTTTTCAAATCAATTCCCAAGTGGCAAAGTAAGCAAAAAAAAAAAGAAACCTTTTGACTTGTTAGATTTTTCCAAATTCTCCACTGAATTCCCAAGTATCAAAGAAAGCAAAAAAAAAAAAAAATATATATATATATAAATAAAAGAACTTTTGACTTGTTGAATTTTTCCAACTCCGCCTCTCTCTTTTTCTAATTTGCTCTCAACCCGAGGCCTGGAATCCACCCTTTCAAGTATTACTTCAAAGACGTCGGGAAGGCTGTAAGGGCTGTCTTAGCCCTCTTCCCTTCTCGCCGAAAAACCGTAGGTCGAAAACCTGGCAAGTTGCAACGTGGGCTCGAACTCGGAATCTCCGGATTCTGAGATCAACGCGCTATCCACTCGGCCAACTAGACCCCCCCCTTCTTTTAAATATTGAAGGTTTTTTGTTTTTTTTTGTATAAAATAAGTTACCACCTAACGTACCTGATTCAATAAAAATTATTTTCCCCATTTCTCGATATTTTTGTATTAAAATTGCATGTTTTCGGGTCATCCGTCCTTTTCGTTGTCCGTCCTACCTTCATCCTCGATTAGCTAGGGCGGATAATCGGGTTGCCTATCTGTTTGTCAATGATAAAAAAATAGTTCTGCTGATGCACTTATCGGAGTCCAATTTTGAAAAATTCTATTTTTTACACTCTTTCCAACGACACTAATAATTCATTTTGTTTACAAATTATCGCGTTTCGGGACCGCGGGGGCCAGCGAGACGCGCGTTCCGGGGATGGGTGGTTGCCAAAGTTGCGAGGATGGGTGACCTCACGGGGCACGTTGCGGGAGCGTAAGCTCCAAAAGGCGGACATTTCGACACAAAAATAGCATGGCAAATAATGACACAGGGGGTTGATAGAGATAGGTATATTCACATGAAGTATTTACACGGAGGAACAACGAACTACGGTTACGGCGAGGGGGACGATATTGACAAGGAACTACAAGTTAATGGTACAAATGACGGAACTGTACACACAAGGGGGAGGGGGCGTGAATGCTCCCTGATAACGCACTAAAAGTTACACAGCGAAACACAGTCGAGACGCGGCGCGGTTACTCCTTAATTTTGATTGCGACAAGGGGACAAGCATTTGGAGGAGACGGGGCGCAGAGAGCGTGCCCGAGGGCTGAGGAAGGGATCGGGGTGTGCTCGGTCCCAGGCACTCGCCGCGGAGTCGGGGAAGGAAATCAGGGTGCGCTGGGATCCAGGCACTCGCTGAAGAGTAGGAGGACGGGTCAGAGTGCGCTGGGTTCCAGGCGCTCGCTGAGGAGCTGGGGAAGGAATCGGAGTGTGCTGGGTTCCAGGCACTCGCCGCAGAGAAGGAAAAGGAATCAGGGTGCGCTGGCTTCCAGGCACTCGCTGAAGAATAGCAAAGGAATAGCGGAGCGAAGCAAGGAGAGCGGTGAAACAGGAATAGCTTGTCGCAATAGACTTGCCCGAGTTTGCTTGACTACCTAATTTCTCTGGGTAGTTAAATAGGTAGGAGCAACAGACTTCATCCGCGAGTAGCAAACGAACCACCCTCGCACCACGAAATCACCCTCGCGTTACGAAGTTTTTTCGCGCGACACAAAATTGTTCTCTCAATAACCGAAACACGAGATCAGTTTTGTGACGCAGCGCTCGACTCTACTTCTAGCGGTGGTGGAATCTTGAAGTATTTTCTCGCCCGAGTAAACAGAGTACGCGCGTATGGTTCCCTTACGCTTAACAGCGTCCAAATATCGTCTAGTCTTCGACCCATATTTTCGATTGCAAAACGACTAAATGAGATTAAAACGAAGGTAATTAAACTAAGAAGTGATAATTTGACATGGCTAAATCTCAAAAATCAAAATACTCAACTCATCACATGCTGAATCACAACTCATTTCAGATTTTCAGACGCTCCGTGATGTTAATTTGATAACTGTGACCTGTCTCAACAAAAAGGCTCTTAGTGGCATCGAAATGTTCCAAGGAAAGGGCCTTTAGTTCGATGTTACTGAGGGCCCTTTTCTTGTGACAGATCACAATTGATAAAATCTAAGACGGCTTATGATTGGTTGATACTATTACCTGTTACAGTGCTACTAAGTACTGACTGAAAACACACAGCCGCAACCAGGAGTCGACTGTGTGCAAAAAGGAGCTGATTGGGAAACGGCGAAGGAGGTGGTTACACCGGACAGGGTATGTTGGGCGGTAAACACATTCTCGCCGTACAAAGCACCGGGCCCAGATGGAATCTACCCAGTCTGCCTACAGACAGGACTAGAGAACATAATGGGAACGTTCATTAGGGTCCACAGGGCATCATTAGCCCTAGGGCACATCCCAAAATCGTGGAGGGGTGTGAGAGTGGTGTTTTTGCCTGAACCAGGCAGAGACCCCTGCAAGGCCAAATCCTACAGGCCGATAAGTCTCTCATCATTCATGCTAAAAACCTTGGAAAGGCTGATAGACAGGCACCTAAGAGAGGTTACCCTGAAAAGATTCCCACTAAATGAGAACCAGCATGCATATAGGGCAGGCAAATCAGTTGAGTCATCACTGCACTCATTTGTTACAGCAATCGAGAGAGGGATGACTGGCGGAGATTATGTCCTGGAAACATTCATGGATATACAGGGAGCGTTTGACGTGACCTCTCATGAATCCATAGAAACAGCCCTGAGGGAAAGGGAAGTGAAGGAAAGCTTAATAAACTGGATTGTATCTATGCTAAAAGGCAGGGAGATCCGGATAATATACCAACAAGAACGGATCCATGCAACTACCATCAGGGGCTGACCACAAGGGGGAGTACTCTCTCCCCTACTGTGGAGCCTGGTGGTGGACAGCTTGCTGGAGGAGTTAAATGGGCAAAAAATATACACACAGGGCTACGCTGACGATTTGGCTGTGGTGGTAACCGGCAAATTTCCAGGAACCATCGCGGAGATAACGCAGTGGGGACTCCGATGTGTGGAAAAATGGTGTGTGAAAAAGAGGTTATCGATAAACCCGGACAAAACGGAGATCACTCTTTTCACTCGTAAAAGGAAAGGCAAGGAGTTAATCAAGGTGCAATACAAGGGAAGACCGTTAGCCCTCACAGGAAAGGTGAAATACTTAGGAGTATATCTTGACGAAAAACTCTCCTGGAGGGATCACGTTTCAGATAAAATAAGAAAAGGGATTGAGGCTCTTTGGGCTTGCCGCACCTATGTCGGCAGGAACTGGGGACTCTCTCCCAAAATGATGCACTGGATATATACCTGTGTAATACGCCCCAGAATCACATATGCGGCCATTGTGTGGTGAGGCCGGGTCCACCTGGCCAATGTCACAGAGAACTAGACCACCTGCAAAGGCTCGCGTGCTTGATGACAACGGGGGCAATGGAAGGATATGGGAGATGGCCAAGACGATAGACAAATACTTTGGGATGCCAAAGGATAGAATTATGGAACATTTCTTTGACAAACCATACCGTGCGCTGATACCCACACGGGAGGCTTGGGAAAAGAGGTTGCCAAGCATTCTCGGAAAAGAGGAGAATGTGTGGTTTTCAGATGCCTCTAAGTATGACCAAAGTGTAGGAATCGGAATCACGAATGCAAAAGGCGCTGACAACTGTTCAGTGGCACTGGGCGAGAGCGTCAATATCCTCCAAGCGGAGATAATGGCGATCACGGTGGCCATTGAGAGAAGCCAGCAGAAGGGCCTTGTTAATAAGCAGACCTATATCTGGACAGACAGTCAATCAGCTATCAAAGTACTATCGTCACACCAAACTACATCCCTGGTAGTGGCGGAGTGTGTTAACGAACTATACACCCTTACTCAGGAAAACCGGGTCACCGTACTATGGACACCGGGACACTGCGGCATAAAAGGAAACATGATCGCTGCCAAGCTAGCGAAGGAGGGCACCAAAAAGGAACTGGCAACGCCCTGGTCGTGTCTTCCTGTAGCATACAGCGTCATAAAATCCAAAGTAAAGACTTGGATAAGCATGCAGACGGAAATGCACTGGCGGTTGGCCAGTGGCATGAACGTCAGTAAAACACTGATAGGGGACACCCCCAATAAGTATGCCGAGTTCCTATTAGGGCTTGACAGGAAACATGCAAGGCTCATGGTCGGACTACTAACCGGTCATGGGGCCACAAAACAACATGTGGTATAAAATAGGAGTGGTAAGAAGCGGCTCCTGTAGGTACTGTGGAGAAGAGGAAGAATCCTCGATCCATATCATATGTCGGTGCCCAGCAATAGCCGGGACAAGACGCGAAGCATTGGGGCTAGAATATCCAGCACCCAGTGAAGTCAAAGAGATAGAGCTAAGTAAAATTCTTACTTTGGCTATAAAAGTGAGGCTACTGAGCTGATCCTTAACAGCAACTTGAGGAATAGTGCAATGGACTGCAAAGTCTGAGCACTCGGTGCATGTAGCGCCACCTCACACACAAATGAATGAACGAAAGTACTGACTGCGACTGGTGCCTGCAAGCTGGTCTACAATAAATTCCCAATCTTCCCTGAAAATAACTTCCCACCCAAAATTTCTTTTCCTTCCCAGTTTTTTCCCCGGGGTAATTCCCATCGCCCATCACTGCCCATGTTTGACGCATGACCAATAACTGGCATTTTACCTTATGTACAGGTATACTGGTGCACTTGAACTGCATTAAAGAAATATTTGGATACACAGGTACATATGCAGTTTGCAGTACAGCACGTCAGAAACGAACGAAGAAACCGTGAGATTCGATTGGTTGCCATACAGCTCACCAGAAATGAATGAAGAAGCTGTGAAAGTTAATTAGCTGCAGTACAGCATATCTGAAACGGTTAAAGTAGTAGTTAAATCTAACTGGTCGCAGTATAGAGCATATCAGAAAGGAATGAAGAAGCCGTGTATTTCATTGGCTGGCGTTATAAGCGCACATCTCCAACCTAGAGTGAAATGGCTCGTGGAGAGCCAAAATAATGCCGAAAATTCATTCGCTCGAATAATTTTTCATTTTTTTAGGAGGGGGGGGGGGCTTTCAGAAGATTGTAAAGGCTAATTCCCCAAACCCCCGTCATTATGTGCGGCTATGGTAGTAGACCAGCTCAACAGCAACGAACAGAGAAGCAGTGAAATTCGATTATCCGAGTTTCGTCCCAAGATGGCGTCAAGTTTTAACTGTTCGCAGTTCGCTAGAGTCTCACAGAGTACAGAACACAAGACGACAGGACACAACGCGAGGTGGCAGGAAAAAGAAACGGAACATTATACGCTCGTGCAATTGAAATAAGTTTCGGATCGTCGAAGCTGGCGATACGACCAACTTGAAATTGACTTTTTCGACAATCGGTAATTCGAATTTCACGTACGGTACGCGGAGGAAACGAGAAAAAAAGAAACGCCGGCGAATGTGCGCCGAGTTAGTTTTCGAGTTGCCAATGCTGGCGGGCGCGGGTGCCATCTTCGATCCGCAGAGGGCAGGCGAAAAACGAACATCGAGTCGTGTAGGAAGAACGCGTCGAATATGTTCGATGGTATTTTCGCGTTCGTCGATTGCGATTCCCGCTGACAGTCGCACAAATACGCGGAGACGGCGACCGCAATAAGTTCACGTCGCCTTTTGCGAGCGACGCGGAAAAGCTCGGCGTCGAAGTCGCCGCGCTCCGCTTCGCGGCGTCATCTCCCCGGCGTGCCCGAATTGGAGAGAAAAATATCTTCACGCGATCGGAGTAGAATTCTTCTTTTTCATTACTTCTCACAGAATCAGCAACAGTTTAAGTTTTTATTAATTTAATCGAGAATTGTTTTCGTTCGCTTGTCCGGTTTTATTATACGAAGAAAATTTTCTCAATTTCTCCCCGAGGATTGTTTTCATCTCGCGTACGTTTTCTGTGCGTCGTGTCGCTCCATCCTCTTTCCTCGAACGAAAAATAGTTTTTCTTTCGTATCGGCGAAGCCGTCTCTCCTGTTTATTATTCGCGGCGAGTTCTCCCGCTCGGGGATTCGTATAGCGAAAGTATCGTTCTCGCATTTTCTATTTGCCCCGCGTTTTCGTCTTCCTCTAGCATTTCACGTAATCGCTTAATAGTTTTTGGCAGTTCACTCGTTCCTGTCGAGGGCGTCAAGGCAAATAATCGTAATGAGAAGGGAGGAGGGCGTATGTCAAGAATCAAATTTACGCGAATGTGGTCAGCTTATCGCGCCTCGGTATCGATTAAAAGGGCGGGAAATGGCGAGGACAGAAAACGGATTTAAATTACCGTTGACGAGTATGACGTCTCATTTTCAAATAATCTCGCTGAAGCGCATTTCTAAATTGGCCTTCAACCTGTAACGTGAAAACACCGTTTTCAGGCAAATTCCTTGTGCAGTGACGAGAAATTGCGCTCGCCTGAACCAAAGCGTAGACGTAAAAATCGTGAGTTGCTCCTGCGAGAAAGATTTGAGTCCAGTGATGTGGTAGAAGAAGAACTGAAGGTGCGGCTTTTACGGGGTTCGAAAGCGAAGCGTTTACTCAGGGCCGCAGTAAAGGCAGAGGTGTAACTTGACTTTCACTTTGAGGGGGGGGGGGTGGAGAAGGAAAATTTGCCGACAAAATTTTCTAAAAATTTGAAAATTATTTTTTAATCAAAATATTTTTTAATTGAAAAAATAATAATGAACAAACAAACGTTCTTAGAAAAGGAAAAATTCAAATAAACAGTTTAAAAATTTTCTGAATTGTGGGTGTTTAACCCCTCCCCCTCCCATAGTTTCGTCCCTGCAAATGCAGATTGGAACCTTATCACCAAGCACTCACATTTGCACACATGAGCATACCCTATTCTGGGAGGGTAAGGTGGAAGGATGTTAGGAATACGTGAGAGGAACACACAACTTCCTTTACACATTGAGGTGGTCGTTGGTTTACTCTTGGTGATATTTTTTTCTGAATTTCCTCTGATTCTTCTCCTAAATTGATTCCAGTAAATTCAAATTAAATCAAAAATAAAACTACAAAGTTTCCTGTCGATCGGATTAGAAGAATCCGTGCCAGGAGTACACTTTCGTTTTTATGGGAAAAATAAATGGAGTTTTGACTTTTGTTCCAGACTAAATTTCCCTTTATTCGGGCCGTACAGCGCTAGTACTCTTATTAGCGACCAAAAGGTGAAGTTTTTGACACATGTAACAAAATTTTGGAATCTAGGTATAAAAATAGTCTTAATCGAAAGAAAATTCTTTGTTCGAAAAAATCGTTTCTCTTTAAATACTTCAAAAACGTCTTAATTTTCGAGATACTTCAACTTTAATAAGTATGTACCTTAATGGGGGGGGGGGATGTATAGATTTACTTTTGCTACCTATCTCTTCGACTCGATAGCGACACACTCTGATGGATGTACGACCCGATTCACCAGGACCGAAAACTGTAAATCAAACAATAGAACATTTGTTATCGGATTCAGCTTGTGACATTGCAGGGTGAAACCCCGGAACTCCGGAAAGCCCCGGATTTTGAAAAGAGGTCCCGGAATCCCCGGAAAGTCCCAAAATTCACTCAACTATTGCCAGAGGTCCCGGAATTTTTAACAAATGTTGGACCCAATTTCTTCCCCAAAGCTTAGACAGTTTCCCCGGTACATGGAGACTGCTTTGTGCATAGTCCAGATTGATAACTGTCACCCTTCAAATACACACCCGCACTATACAGTAGAAGAATACAGGTAACACTGTTGTACCTATATATTGAGCAAAACATGGTATTTTTTTGCACCAAAATTTTTCCCGGAAGTGTCTTAAAAGTCCCAGAAAAGTCCTGGAACTCCAAAACTGAATTCTGGTAGGCACCCTGCGATTGGAAGATAAGTATTTTTTTTCAACTTTCAGATTTGAATAAAATGTTTAACTTTCTCAAATTTAAAGCTCTAGATCAAACAGAAAATCTAGTAAGAACAGATTTCGGGCTGATCAAAACGGTGGCGCGCTGTAGTCGTTTACGAATGATTGAGTGAGTGACAAAGTGAAGAAGTGAATGAATAACTGAATTAGAGAATGAATGAATGAATGACTGAGTGAGTGAATCACTGAGTCACTGAGTAAGTGATTGAGTAACTGTATGAATGACTGAATAAGTAAGCGAGTTACTGAGTGGATCACTAAATAAGTAAGCGAATGATTGAGTGAGTGACCAAGTGAATTAGTGAATGAATGAATGAATGAACGAACGAACGAACAAATGAATGAATGAGTGAATCACTGAGTCACTGAGTTATTGAGTAACTGTATGAATAACTAAATAAGTAAGTGAATGACTGAGTGAGTGATGGAGTGAGGACGTGAATGAATAATGGAATTAGAGAAGGAATGAATAACTGAGTAAATGAGTGAATCACTAAATAAGTAAGCGAGTGACTGAGAGAATCACTGACTTATTGAGTGAGTGATGAAACGAGGAAGTGAATGAATAACTAAATTAGAAAATGAGTGAATGACTAAGTAAGTGAGTGAATCACTGAATCACTGATGAGTAGGTGATTGAGTAACTGAGTGAATCGCTAAATAAGTAAGCAAATGACGGAGTGAGGAGTGAATCACTGGCTTATGAAGTGCGTGATGGAGTGAGGAAGTGAATGAATAACGACATTATAGAATGAGTACGAATAACTAAGTAAGTAAGTGAATCACTGAGTCACTGAGTAAGTGAGTGAGTAACTGAGTGAATCACAAAATGAGTAAGAGAGTGACGGAGGGAATCACTGAGTCACTGAGTAAAGAATTGGGTATCTGTGTGAATAACTGAATAAGTAAATGAGTGACTGAGTGAGTCACTAAATACGTTGTGTTGGTTGTGCCGATTTGAGAATCTGGTGAGTTTCACTGAGTGTATCTTGTTCTTAGAATATCTTAGGTTAGGTACTTATATGATTATGTGCGTGTACTTAGGGGTAAGAAGCAGCCTGACGCGAGAGAGAAACGAACAAAGCAGAGAGAGCGAGATGGATGCGATGGTTTTGACTGACTAGTCTATAACAGACGTCCAGGGTACTCCATCTTCGGAAACGAAATTTGACTTTCAGTTTGGAAAGGTGGAGAAGAAAAATTTGCCGACAAATATTTTTTTTTTAAACTAAAAATTCGCCGACAAAATGTACAAAAATTAAAAATTTGCCAATTTTTTAATCGAAATATTTTTTAATTTAAAAAATAAAATAAATAATCAAACAAACATGCATAAAAAAATGACAATTCAAATGAACAGTCTTAAAGTTTGCCGGCTACGGTGTTTCAACCCCCCACACCCCCTATAGTTTCGCCCCTGAGCAAAGGCATATTATGCGAAATGAACAACAGACGAAAGCGTGTAGAAGCCGCGTGTATTGGATGATAGAAAAAAACAGAGAGGAGCTGAACATATAAACTGTAACGTGGCTGTACGTGAACTCTCTTCAACTCACAGTCACAAAACTAAAGGTCCAGTTTGGTCATCGAAGGAAGAAAAGGATAAAGAAAGGAAAGGACAATGAGGAAAGAGAAGAATGTGGTTTTGAAAGAGTTTCGCACGGGATGTCAGTATAGAAATGCAGGAAGCAAATATATTTTTGTGAGACATTAGGACGATTTAACGATATTATGTACAAAAATGTAAAATCGCGAGTGGAGAGTCACCGCACCGGTTATATTCCCTCAGTTTACTCTTCTCACCAGTTTACACATCAGATAAAATCAATTTTCTCTGTCTTACTCTTGTTCTTTTTCTGTTTCATATTTCCTCTCCCTGTGACCATTTTTCTGATACTATCTGGAATTCCTTTCTTTCTTTCTTCTTCAGTGTGTGGAAACTTGCTTCAGTGTTTTATACCGCTTTTCGTATTTTGTTTACCAGTCAATTACGATACATAATGTGTATTCCTCAGCATCTATCGCCTCTTTTGGCTCGCATTCACTAAGTACCGATGATAGCTCATCTCGAAAACGTGGATAGGTGCCTACCACAAATTCTCCCATGTTACAGCACGACGAAGAAAGTTGCCAGCAGTATTCCACCACATCGTCCCGAATGAATGCAGCAATTGCCGAAAATGTTGAAGATGTATCAGAAACGTTCTGGTAAATGGGCTGGTTTCAACGATTTTAAGTATTGGTGAACGGAACTTTGGACCATAATAGTATCACGTTCAGGCGGTAAATGTACGTGCCCATTCTATGTAGAAAATGGACAGTGTAAGCATGTGCTAGGCGTTCAAATTAGACGGAAAGAAGTGAGCGTACCGCCGAAGGCTAAAAGTATCCCTCTCAGACAGACAAGGAAGAGAGGGTGTCCCGCGAAGGCTAAGAAAGCACCAGTTGTGCAACAGGCACTGTAATTTCCTTCTCGAGTACAATCATGCAATGCGAAATAATATTGCTCATGTGCTATGTAGTTCAAAATTTTTCTTTTCTCGTCATTATTCACTTTTAGTGTCGGCTACTAGTAGCCGAGCCTATTGCAATAGCTTATTTTTTCTTCTCCCGTATGCTCATGACGTCAGCGAGGTGAAAGTTTTCCAGTTCAATTCAGTTCAGTGATGCGTCATTTCAGAAGTGTTGAATTGAGCGGATCTTAGTCGGTTCAGTTCAGTGGCGCTTTATTTCCGAGAAAACAATAAATTATTAGTTGAAAATGATACAAATAAGTAACAATTTCGGTTTTTTTAGGGTCGGCAAGGAGCTTCGTGCAATTACTTTGTTTTTCATCTTCATTTTTTTTTTCTTCTTCAGTAGTGCTCATTAATCATAATGACAACTGACATGTGGTAACTGATAAGCAACAATTTCGAATAAAAACAAAAACATTTTTTTTTAAATACGGGGCAGAAACCGCTTTTTACTTTATTATTATTATTATTATTATTATTATTATTATTATTATTATTATTATTTTTGAAAAAAAACACGTTTAAAAAAACTGTGTAGATTATTTCTATTAAAATAAAATAAAAAATGAATGTATAGTACTTTAGCCTATATAAGTATACAACTTTTCTTGAGAAAAACTGAATATGAGAAATATTGTTGACTACTGATGACTGATGAGTACTGTGCCGTGTTGAAAAAGATTTTGAACATTGAAAGAAACCCTTCAATGGAATATAAGTGGTAAGCAAGCTGTTTTCTCATGTTCAAAATGAGTTCTTATAGCTTGATAAGGGTACAATTCCTTTGAAATGAGTCCAGCAGAATATGTTGAGTAGAAAATTCATCTTATTACGAGTAGATTCTTAATTGAGATTTAATCTTAGAGTTTCAAGTGTTGGCAGCCCTGCATATGTGTGAATGATCACGTATGATTTACCATAAACGTGTAGCAAACTTCAATCATTAAGTCGATTAGAGATTCACTTCCAAAGAAAATTTGTCCTAAATTCAACTGCATCATCACCAAAAAATTAAATTATAATCAGTTCAACTGGCAAAATAATTCTTACTCGGTTTTCTTACTCTCCTAAAGATAGCTGTGTTTCTCTTTGAAAGTGCACATGGTTACGAGAGATTCCAAAAATATGCTCTAAAAAGGATCAAATATGCGCTTGTAATATGCTTTTATTTTCGTCAAATATGCTGGAATATTCCCTAAAATCTTAAAGTATGTCAGAATATTTCCTATCAAATTGATAATATGAAATATGGGTATCATTTTGGAAGGGAAATCGAGAGATGGCAGATATACAAAAAAAAAAGGTCCTAAAATAATCGTGCCAAGTCTTTTTCCACAGGCGAACACTGGATACATTTGACAGTGTTCTACATAGGCGAAAAACTTGTGGAAAAAATTTTTTGGTTCGTAAAAAAGTTGCAGTCGTTGCAGTTTTATCTTCTTAGAAAACAAAACTAGTGCAATATTGAAAAAAAAAATTGGAGATATTCCGCAAAAATGATGGAAATTGGCCAAATATTCTTGAATATGCTCTAAGGAAGCAAAAAATATGCCAAAACATGCCAAAACATGCTAAAATATGCTCAATCAAGTGTGGCGCATGCTTCTTATAATTCTGTGAATCAGAAAAATAACATTGATATTTCCTATCTACTTCAACAGAAGAAAACATGCAAATGCATATTTTTGGAATCCCTAATGATCACTCACTCATTTTCACCCGCTAACACCCACACAGGTAATTTTGCAGCGCACTCTAGTGCAGGTTTAAATTCCAATGCAGCAGCGATGTTGCATACCTATCCGAGTGTAAGTTATTATCAGTAAATTTTCCAAGGAAAAATGCCATTTGAATTATAAAACTATTAATAGTAATTTTGGTATTCTGTTTCAGGTTTCGAGTAGTGAGGCTGCTGCTAGGCTAATATAATAGCGTAAAATCTATAATCTGTTGTCAATGATTAGGAATCGGCTGATGATTGATTATTGACGATCATTCTATTTTTCGATACTCAATAGTTTTCTATTTCTAGTCAATTGCATGTTCATAAAGGACCGAGTTGAATTGTACAGAGTATAAAAGGATGGATTGTCTGTGTAAGTTGTAGAGATTAGGTATCTATGTTAATGATGAGTTACGAAGTTAGTATGACGAACAGATGTACTTCGGATGTTCTTAAAACTGCATGCTTGTTAACAAGTTTTGATTGTTCCTATTAGTGATAATTTTGGTTATGCTTGTTCGAATTGTAAACTTTATTTGAATCAAAATAAACTTCCTCCTGCGAATCGATATGAAATTCATCTGTAGTCTTTAGCGCATGAAGAGTTTTACAATTTCCTAATCTTAAGATGCCACCTGAATTGGTTGAATTGAGTACCTAATATAGAAGAAAATTCTCTAATTCTATGAATTCGTTTCATTCAAATTCGAGAGTCATTATTCTGTAAGACACTTCCTGCAGAGAAAGTGTTTGCTGCGTGATTGCAGTCTGCAGCTTCGCAGTTTCAAGTATTGAACTTACGATTTATGTGTCTGTAGTGTCATCCTAATTACGTTTCATCTATTAGCTCTTATGTTAAGAAAAATAGACCTTAAACATTACTATCTATTCGTCTTTTTTTCCTGACATCATTTCCAATGACAGCGAAAATAAAAGCTAGCTCCGGTATTTCTATTTTCCAGTCGACCCTCTTCGAGTAGCGAAGCTGCTTGTTTCTCATTAAATATTTCTTCTCTCGTTCATCATTTCCAAGTGCTGTTCAATCACTCTATTTGTCTCATGCTTTCTATTATTTTTCTCGGGCCGATAAATGGGTCCCCTTTTCTGACTGTCGTCTGTGCAAGAATATATATGATGCTTCCACAAAGATAAAAAGCCAAAATCACGTTGGAGATGGTATGAGACTGAATTTATCTACCAGAACGTAACCATAAGAGCGCGCCTGCCCCCCTCAATTATTCACTAGAGCTGACAAATTGGCAATTTCAGGCGATTAACTGGTAAATTCACGCACCTTAAGAGTTTTTTTATTTTGTTTTGGTCAAGTCGGGAAAATTTTTCATTATTTGCTGAGCAGTTGTGTTGCAAGGTAATTATAGCTGTAAGTGACTGATAACGTATCAGAAGGGAACTGAGCCACACAGCCTGCAGCATGCAACGGGAGAAACTGATCTAAATATTTTTCCGCTGAATGTTGGTCAACATTGTTTCCCATTTTACGCCGTCCAGTGAGAAGGCAGTTCTCCCACTAAACCTCAGTCCAAGAAGGAGAAGAAGTCAATTATATAAGACGAAGTACTACAGTAGTGGATTCACTCTATCGTCTGCAGTCCAAGAACTAACATCTTTCTCTTTACAAAAGGCTGAATAATTTGGTAACTGAGTTATAAGTTTTTTTTTTTTTTTTTTTTTTTTTTTTTAACAAGTATGATATTAATGAAACTAATATGCTTCTGTTTGATTTTCAAATTTATTTACGATAGAATCTTCCCCAGTACAGTACGCAGCAGCTGAGGGGAAAATATGCTGCACAACCCCCTTAAGATTAAAGGGAGGGAGGGAGAAAAAACAAAAGGGTAAGCTAGGGACTAATTTGGAAAATAATAGAAATAATATCAAAAGTTTAATAAAGGATCAATATACCTTCCCAGTTTCAAGCAACAAACAAAAACTTAACCTTCTATATTTTAACTGCCGTGGCCTAGTTAGTGTTGATAGAATCTATGAATTCGAAAGCAAAATAAACAAAATTAAATGGGATATAATTGCCCTTTCAGAAATTAGGAAACATGGGGAAAACTTGGTCACCAAAAAGCAGGGGTATACCTTCTACCACTTCGGCCAAACAAAGGGGTATCGAGGAGTAGGATTTTACATAAAAAAGGAGTTAATGAACAGAGTGGAAGAAATCCAAGGAATTTCGGAAAGGATCTGTTTCCTTAAACTGTCTATAAGCAAAACGATAAAAATTTTGGTAATTTCGGTTTATGCTCCGGTCTTGGGCTCGGAAGAGGCGGAGGTCGATCAATTTTATAACGATTTAAATGTAACACTGGAAAAGCACAGTCAATATTATAATTGCATTTTGGGTGACTGGAATGCAATCGTAGGAGAAAAACAAAATGCAAATGGCGAAAGACTAATAGAATTTTGCTCAAAAAACAATTTAAAAATAGCAAACGCTTGCTTTCCCAAAAAAAGTAAACTAAAATGGACCTGGCAGTCCCCTGGGGGGAAATATCGTAACGAAATTGACCATATGGTAATAAACGACATGTCCATAGTTCAAAATGTTACCACATTACCAGGTTTTCACTTTGGATCAGACCATAGGATGTGTAGAGGAACAATTAGTTTCCCAACGAGAACAAAGTATAGAAACAGAAAGAAACTGGAAAATGAAATGAGAATTTACAATTTACAAAATTTACAGAAGGCGAGAGAAGATATAAAGGAAAGTCTAGAAGCCTTACGAGAGAGGTGGGAAGAAAAACCGCTCCAGGAACTCTATGATTCGACGGTAGCTGTAATTAAGGAGGTGTCAAATAAGTATAGTAAAGTAGCAGTGGCAGTAAAAACTGAGGATAAGCTATCTGCGGAGACGAAAGCCCTGATTCAAAAGAGAGATGAGTTGGAAGGAAAAGAGAGGAAATCATGGAAAGAAAAAATTGAGTTTTTGTTATTGAGGAGAAAAGTTAGGACGGAAATTCGGAAGGATATGAGGAATTTTGATCAAAGGAAAATAGAGGAAATTTTATCGAGTGACCGATCAACAAAAAGAATTAAAAAAGAATTATTTCCTGATAGAAAACTCATTCCGAGTATGATGAATCAGAAGGGCGAAAAGGTCTACTCACGTAGAAGCATTGTCGAGAGTGCTACCCAGTATTACAAAGAATTATATAACGGCGAAGATTTGGAAAGCGAAGAAGAGGTTTCCGAGTGGAAAGCGGCAGAAGAAGACTTCCCAGATTTTCTAAAGTCAGAAGTTCTGGAAGACTTAAGAAGTTTAAAAATTGATAAAGCAGCAGGCCCCGACCAAATTGATAATCTAACTTTACGAACCTTCGACGAAGAGCTCGCACCCATTTTAACAAAACTATTCAATATAATATTAAAAAATGAAACAATTCCTTGTCAATGGAAAATTGGCGAAATAATACTTCTATACAAAAAAGGTAATAAAAACAACATTAAAAATTACAGGCCAATAAGCCTTACCTCCAATATAGGCAAATTATTTATGAAAAGGATGAAAGAGAGACTTTACCCAATTCTAGATTTCCAACAATCAGATACACAAGCAGGCTTTAGAAAAGGGCGATCAACAGTTGACCAAATGTTCATACTGGATCAAATCATAGAAAAGGCATTAGAATATAATTTCGATATCTATTTACTTTTCATCGACTTTGAAAAAGCCTTCGACTCAATGAACCATAATTTTCTATGGAAATCACTTCGAGAACAAGGAGTGTGCAAAAAAGCGATAATCATTTTAAAAAACTTATACCAAGACGCATATGCTTATGTGAAAACAGACAAAAAAGGGGAAAATTTCAAGCTAGGCCGAGGCGTTCGCCAAGGAGATCCTTTATCTCCGAATCTGTTTAACAGTGCATTAGAAGGAGCTATGAGACAGCTAGATTGGGAAAATAAAGGTCTGAAAGTGGATGGAAAGTACCTAAATAATTTGCGTTTTGCGGACGATGTCGTACTAATTTTTGATAACCTAAAAGAGCTGGTCGAATGCGCTGAAGAGTTTATACAAATATGTCAGAGTGCAGGTTTGAAAGTTAATACCGAAAAAACTAAGATTCTTTCAAACGCCAGAGAAGAACTAGTGATTATTGATAAAGAGAATATTAAGTGGGCAAGTGAAGTAGTTTACTTGGGACAAACAATTTCTTTTAAAAAGTCACGCGAGAAAGAAGTATCACATAGAATCAAGGGCGCATGGAAAAATTTTTGGAATTTAAAATATATTTTTAAAGGAAAATTACCTACTTACACAAAAACAGAAGCTTGGAGAAGTTGCATCGCACCTTCACTGACCTACGGGTCACAGACTTGGGCACTGACCCAGAGCAATTTGGAAAAATTTAGGACTACTCAGAGAGCAATGGAAAGGTCTATGCTTAATATAAAAATTAAAGACAAAATTTCAAATGAAACAATCAGGGCAAAAACAAAAATGCAAGACATTGCAGTGTCAATCAAGAGAAATAAATGGAAATA
The DNA here is from genome assembly GCA_031841125.1 of Acanthococcus lagerstroemiae. NCBI lineage: Eukaryota > Metazoa > Arthropoda > Insecta > Hemiptera > Eriococcidae > Acanthococcus > Acanthococcus lagerstroemiae. The sequence continues at coordinate 62,307,796 of CM063106.1, forward strand.
CGCGGGGCACATTCGGCGAAATGGGGGCAAAAATTGGAGGAGCAGGGTGGAAGGGTGGATTCCTTATGATCAAAAAAGGGAGGTGGGAAAACCCATCACGCGTTGGAGGGACGAATTAGTCAAGGAAAGGGGACCGAAGTGGGGAAGGTTTACCCTTGATAGGAAAAAATGGAGGGAGGAAGGGGAGGCATATGCCCAAAAATGGGCGGTGTGTACAACTGGCGGAAGAGAAGGGGGAAGTGCTCCCGAGTAGCGGGCGGCACTACAACTCAATACTTAGTCGTAAAATTAAGAACACACCTACATGCTGTATATAATAATAATAATAATAATATAATTACGATAGAATGTTGTTGATTTTTACCCCCCTCCACCCAGTAAAGTCAATTCTTCGCGGCCTTTTTATTCATTATCGCCCTCTGATTCGTAAATTGTGTGAAACGCGTCATTAGGTTTACATTTTAACATAACTCAGCTTTAGCGTGAATCATTATTTTCTGAAGACAGCCGGTTTGATGGGCGGAGGAGAGAAATTCAGAAGATAACCGCTCTGGACCGTCCAAAATAAAATTTTTTCACAGAAATTTTCTAAAAAATGTTGAAAAATTTGCTGTTATAACAGAGGGCTGCCAGGTACTGAGATTATGCATAAGGATGTCGTGGTAAGAGGAAGTTTGAGAACTGTTGTTCTGGAGAGCCATCCCCCTGAGAAACTAAGTTAATCACCAGGATCCGGGAATCAAGATTTCTCCAGTTCCTTGTATCTTTCTATGGGCAGTGAAAACAAGCCAACTGACCTTGAGAACTTATCATAACTTATCATTCGATACGCATAATGGCGTCCTCGACCCCGTCCCCTTTTCGTGACATAATTTTGACTTTACTAAGTGACTTCGATTTTCACACCGATCCAGGCATGCCTTTCAAAGTCCACATGCGGAACGATGATACGTATTTAGAGGTCAAAACGTGAAACGGGAATTACCTAACTTAAAATCCGTGTATATCCTGCAGTTGTAATTTGAATTTGAATTCACGCCTGCGTCCGGACGTACGTGAATGGAAGACGAGAAAATGATATGCCGAGTGTGGTTCCCATATGCTCTCTAGAGACAAGCTAAAGACAAAGACAGGCTGTTGGGCACAGACACTCGGAAGGAAGGGGGAGTGGCGGTAAAGCGAACGAAAGTATATAAATAATCGCTTAAATATGAGCGAGAGTAGGTCTACATTGCAAACTATGTTGCTGTTATCCTTCATTTCCGAACCGAAAGCAAGGTTTTTATGTTTCGAAAAACATCATTAGGTGTAGCATCTCGCCAAAAGCTCGCCGTAATTACAATTCAATTAAAATGCAAATTAATACTTCCGTCGGATAATTTTGTGCTCTAGCAAATTGCGTGTTTTGCTCGGGCGGGAGAGGCGATGTTGGTTGCGGCAGAACTGGGGACAAACACCGACACGGAGGGAATGAGAGAGACACACGGCAGAAAGCGGCGAAACTTTGGTAGGTCGAGCTTCCCGCTTTCTATACGGAAAATTGGATAAAATTTAATTTCGACCTTCCGGCTCGCGAATAAAATGAATTGGCGGAAAATTTTATTTTCTCATTTTTATTTCTTTCTTTCTTACGCTTTTACGAGCATTTGGGAGACAGCCCCACGGTGTTGGAAAAAAATATTTTTATAGCCAAATTATACGCCAAGACTATTTTTTTCTTCTTTAAATGCTCGAATTGTTTTATGTTTTGATGCGCGCGTTTCGTTTTTCTACCCTCACCTCCACTGCTACATATTAACTCTGCTGCTTCTGCTCGTTCACAGTTTCTTCGTCATAGTATCCTCCGTTTTCCGTCTTTCCTTCCCCTGATCGTGTACCTGTTATTGTGGAAGTACATGAGCGTTGATTAAGATTAACCCGCTCTCCCTCACCCTCTTATTCACTCCCCATCTCTTTTGCCCCCTCACTCATACATTCACTTTTTCCACTTTTTCTATCTGTTTTTTTTTTCTCTCTCTCCTCTCCTTTTGTTTTGTTTCCTTACGATATGATGGGGTCTGATTTTATTCATCATCTTCCGTTTAGTGCGTGGAAGAAATTACTCTGTTCGTTTGATTCGGTATTTTCCCATCGGACGGTTTGCATAAAACTAGACCCCTAAACAGAGTGTCTGCTCTAGACAAGAGCCTTTCATCGACCTTTGTTCCGCGAATTGGAAAAATTACCTCGTAAATATCGCTCACACGAAGAATGGTTCATCGATTAAGAATTGTAACGTTACACAGTGTTGCCAATAAAGCTTCTTAGCAATGTGGAATATTAGCGGTCCGTGGTCTCTGTCCGTGCCAAAAGAATCTCGCAATTCTCGGAAGATACATACTGGCTATACTAACGTAAGTGCAGCCCATTAGTTTTTGAAAACCGCAACCCAAAACCCAGATTATAGAACTGAAGCTTATATCGACAACATTGGAATCATCTTGAAAACTTCACGTAGATTTCAATCAGCCCTACATCACGATGCCTTGGCGACATGGAAAAAAATAGAATACGTTTACTAACCTCCGTAATTTGGTCTGACACGTTTGTCGTAACTGGCACTGACCGAATCAAGGATTGCCGATATATTGACGCCGTCCTCGGTCATACCGCTACCGTGGCTCCTGTGAACATAGAGAGAAAATATTTTAGATTCGAGCAGGAATTACAACAATTGGGACAGGAAGTCCACAAAGGGAGCTTTGATCGGCCCACAGGCGGATTGGTCATTTCTCCGCCGATTTTAGATTGTAGCCAGATTGACGTCGAAATGCACATGTTTTGACTGTCTTCGAAGCATCTATTTGATAAGAAAATTTACAGTCAAATCGGCATTGATTCAATAGTCAAAATTTCCGTCGAATCGAAAATCGCTTAACCATCCAATCGCCATCGATTTAACTGCTCAATGGACGTCACCTTAACAGTGAAATCGACGTCGTTTATACGACATCATTTCTAACGATCCACTTTGTTATTTATTCAGAGTCTTTATGATAAGAATCCACTGAATGCTCCTAGTATTGGTTTCCTCTCTGAGGTGAATAGACTCTCGACTTTTGTTGAGTTACATCCAAAATACCGAATCACCGTGCGAGGTTGTTCAGCGTTCATCTTATACACTTTAAACTCGATATTTCTTTCCAAGTTCAATGTCTTATTGAATACGAAGTCATCTGCGAGTAGTAAGGTATTCATGCACCTATTCATTTGAAGCCCAAAACTTCAATATCGAGATTGGACCGGTGTGAACATTAATGTTTCAAATTGACATTAAATTTTATATTTCAAATGAAAGTTGAATTCAAGGTAAGAATTATATGGTCTGCCAAACTACTGTTTTCGAACTTTAATCGGATTCAAGAATAAAAGCTTTCAATTTTATTAAACAAAATCAACGTAGATTTGGTTTTGAAGAGAGGAATCATAGCACTGATTACATTCAACATCCATGTATGTCAAACAATTTTACCATATTCACAATCGACTTCGATTTTGTATTGAATGGAGTCATAAATTAGACTGATTACATTGAATATCTACTATATATGAAACAAGGTCGATAAAACTAGTGAAAATAACGTCAACTTATCTTTAAAACTTATGTTAAAAAAGAGTCCAACTACCTATTATGAAAATGGACGAATCGGTAAACTTGTTATACTGACTTCAAATTGACATCAATGTTAAACATTGACTTTAAATTGAGGCCATTTTAGGCGTTGACATTAAACTGATGTTGTCAGTTTTACATTTTGACATAAAATCTGTATCAAAAATACACTTTAACGATAAACTGACGTAGATTTTTTAATTTTGACATCAAATCAAAGTTGATTCTTTTATATTTTAACGTCAATCACTGTTAATTCTATATATTCAGGCATGAATCCACAAGGGGGGGGGGGTCCACTTAAGATGGTGATATGAAGAGGGAGTAATAGCAGGGAAGAAGGGTGGCAAAAGTTTCCACGCGCATTTTTTCTTCTGCAAAATTATCGTTTGGATCCGCGTCTGTTTATTGACTTCAAACTGATGTCAGTGGTAAAATGTTGACTTCAAAATTATGTCAATATTAAATTCTAACCTCAAATTGACATCAGTATTACACTTTTACATTAAATTGTCATCAATTTTACATATTGATTGCAGACTGACATCAATTTTATATTTTGACTGCAACAGATCTTTAAATTATTTACGTTGTCAGTTTCACAGTTTGACTTTAAATTGGTGCTAATTTTACACTTTGATAAAATATTAATGTCAGTGATATGTTTTGGCACCTAACTAACTTCAATTTTCTAACACTGACATCAACTCGACGTCGAATTCTCCATACATTAACGTCAAATTATTGCCAGAGTTTTACAGACTGACTTTAAATAGACATCAGTCTTACACTTTAAGTTCAAACTGATGTCACTGTTACGTGTTAACATTAAATTGACATCGATGTGTTACACTTTAATTTCAAATTGATGTCAGAATTACACTAATAACTTCAAATTGACACCAGTGTTACGCTTTGACTTCAAATTGCCGTCAATTTTATATTTTGACTTCAAATGTATGCCAGTGTTTCACATTGACTTCAAACTGGTGGTGTCAATTAAGTATACACTTTACATAAAGTTAATGGTAACAATACGCATTGATATTAAATTTACTTCAATTATCTAATATTGGCATTAAATCTGCGCCAATTTTTCTTACATTGATGTCAAATTATTTTTGGTTCTATACTTTGATTTCAAAAGTTGATATCAATGTTACAAGTTGGCTTTACATTGACATCAGTCCCGATGCGCAGTCAGTTATCCTCTGTTTACCCAGTTACCCGTGGAAAAGTTACCTACCCGTTTGTTACCCTCAGATTACCCTTGTTCCCCTTTAGTTACCCGGGTAACTGGTAGGATTTTGGGCATTGGGGTGTTACATAAACTTCAAATTGACATCAGTTTTTTTACACTTTAACTGCAAATTGACTTCAGTTTTTTTTTACACTTTGATTTCAAATCAGCGACAATTTTGTTTTTAGTGTGTCCATTTTGGAGTGTGAGTGAACTGGGTAATATTCCATTTGTAGGGTGTGTCAATTCACTCTTTCTTCTTCTGTAGTCCAGAGCGCTTTCGGCTGTTATTAGGCCATCATCAGTGGAGACCCTAAATGAGACTTGTCTCTTGCGGTCCTGTAGTCATAGTTGTGAGTAGTAGGTACCGTATGGTGAACCTGTTTAGTTGTATGCTCCTATTGGTTGTCAGTGATTATGCGGTCTGTCCAATCAGTGAGTGTTATTAATTGTGTGCTCCTATTTGTTGTCTGTGACTGTGCAGTCTGTCCAATCCTTGGGTGTTATGTTATTAGTTGGACTAAGTTCTCACTTTGAAAGTTAGTTGTTGTGTTTATTAGGTTGTTTTGTTTTTGCCTTTATTATTTCTAGTTGTTCTTTTAACTTTCTTTTTCTTGTGTTGTTTTCTATACGTAGAATTTTGTAATTTTCTGTCAATTTGTCATTGTCATGTCCCTGGTGATTGCACTGTATTCTGAACAGTGATTTGTCATCATTTAGCTTCTGTGATTTTTCATGTTCTTTGATTCTGGTTATGAATTTTTTGCCTGTTTGTCCTATGTAGATCATGTCACAGTGTTCACAGTCCAGTCTGTCAATTTTATATTTTTTTGACTTCAATTTAATATCAGTTGTACACTTTTATTTCAAATTGGCATCAACCTCACACTTTAACAGAAAATCATTTATGTCAACGATACACTTTGAGGTTAAATTGACTTAGATTCCCTAACTTTGACATATCAAATCAGCGTCAATTTTCCATTGTCAGTTCTACACATTGACATCATATTGACATCGCTGTTATATTTAGACTTCAAATTGACATAAGTTTTACGTTTTGATTTCGAGACAACATCAATTTATTTTATATTTGGTCTTTACACGTTAATTTTACTCGGTGTCAATTTCAGACTTTGATTTCAAAGTGGCATCTATTTTACATTTTGATATCAAGTCAATGTCAATAAAAAAAATTGACGTTCAATTGACGTCAATTTTACATTTGGACATCAAATAATTGATTTCAATTTTCTACTTCAACGTCGATTTTACTTGTTGATGCCACTTTAGAATACTTCAACGTCATTTCAAGACGTCGATTCTACACCTTGATGTGAAATCGACGTCAATTGTATGCGTCGAAATGGTTTCATTGGTACTTGTGGCGTGTGTTCCGTAATTCGGTACTGATCCTGGCGTACTTTCTACTGTAGTACTCGCGAAGAGAGCCAGTTGCTCGTAAATACGGACATCTCGTGGCCGTTACATGAATCTTGTACCTTCGTAAAAGTTTCTCGCCCAGAATTTATTATCTACCGTCTTCCCGAACCGAGAAGGAGAGAGGGCGGAAGGGAAAGAAAAATTAAACGGAGGAAGAAGAAAAAACAGCTCGAATTGGTGTAACAAACTTTCGAGGTACTATGGTGGCGCGGAATTTCGGATCAATATTGTCGGTATCAGATGGTGTGTGTTTAGAACTGGAGAACAGGAAGGAGGGGGGGGGGGCTTTTTTGGCTTTTGCAGTTTTTATTACGATAGTATGCGGTGGGAAAGAGAGAGAGAGAGAGAGAGAGAGAGAGAGAGAGAGAGAGAGCTACTTTTATCTCGAGCTCAACGCCTAAGTCGCAAGGTGTATTAAGCTTACATCGCCTCTCCCCGTCAGTGTGCCAGGTTCGAAAACTTACAACGTGTAAGGCGGGATATATAACGTTATATAGCCAGAAATTGCGAGGGAGGTGCTGTAAAGAGTTTAAAGTATTACGTCCCAGCGGGACTTTTAATTTCGGCCACGCATTATTAATGGTCTCGGGTTCGAGAACTTCGCAAGAAGACAAATCTGTCACTTTCATTCATTTTGCCGGCGTCTTCCCTCCTTCGTTCTTCGTCTTCGGTTTCGCGTATCTTTCGCGAGTTTTCCCGTACATGCACACGTGTAGGACACGAGCACCCTCCCCTTTTTTGAGGGGCTTTTTGTTACACGATCCAGACAATATATATTCATTTGAAACGAAGAACAATATCGACTATAAATATCGAGCGCGTTTCTGGTACCCCGCAATCGGCTCGCCGAGATTCGGTTAATGGCGGTGGCGGTGCTGATCGGTCGTGTCGTCATCGCCGCCTCCTACGACGCGACGTGGTCGGCGAAATGACGCGCGCGGGCCTAGCAGAGCGGCTCGAGTGAAACGCTCCGATTTATTGGCGGGCGCTTTTAACAAAATTGAATGTAGGTCTGGCTATAGCTCTGCCTAATGTGTAACAACATTTTACTTATGAAGAACAAAGTACGGCCATTTATATTGGAAAAGGCGCGAAACATTAACGTGTCACCGGATATTCGACGACGTGTTCCGCGTTTCTGGCGCGGGAAGTGGATCGAGGGGTAAGTTGTACGACGAAGCGTTTTTCTTCTCTCGCTTTTCGATCCGACTGTGAATATATTTGGCCCGGTTGAAGCGGCCCAGCTCGGAAAATACTCATCTATTGTTCTGTGTGGTCACGGTTTTGTTCCGAAGGGCAATACGACCCCGCTTCTATGGCTGTCATTGGTGTAACGATGTAAGAACGAGGCACTGGAGGGTCGACGCTATTCTTGTGCAAACCCAGCGGCGAGTTATATAATAGCGGTCTGCCCTTCCCCCATTTCTCTTTCACTAGCTCCCATATTCCGTCTCGCTAAATGGAGGCTGTGAAATGGACAAATGTTAATAAAGGTCATACATTTCTGAATTGAGAGTGAACAGTCATTATGTTAACAGCTTTGTAGTGTTGCCCGAAATAGAATAAATTATTCATGAGAGGTGTATCCAAGTGTATGCCCCTTCAACTGGGTAAGTAGGCAACTCACTCTGACATAGTTTAGATATTCGACCGCTCCTACTTCCGAAGGAGCAAAGATACAAAACATCTGAAGAAACAAGGTGCAGTTATTTTTGAATTTGGAATTCGGATAGAGCTAGGAAGTTGCATTTGGAAATAAAAATAAAGTTCGCACAATTTCGCTGAAAAAATGTTAAAATTTCCCCAAGGCCCAAGGCGAGTGATTTTCAAATGAAGCTTTACATACATACTTACATGTTGTAATTAAAATTGTATTTAGATCATCGTAGAGTTATTTTTATTAAGTACGTATTTACAAATGAGTAAAATTAGCTTTATTTACATTCTGAGAGGAGAAGGGGTCGTTAAATAATATGTTTCTAAAGTATTTTTGACTGTAACTCCGACTTTATTGCTGTCACATGGGCTGTGCCGCAGTGACATCATTCGCCTCTTTTTTCAATCAAGGTAAGGCAAAATGCCAATTCTTGGTCACCATGCCGAATTATCGTCAATTTTCAAATTATCACAGATCGAACTATTTTAGTTCGTAAGTGCGGCTATCTGTGGTAGGTTCTTCTCTAGGTATCTACCCTCCGAACGACACCTTTTGTGCTGTGAAATGCAGGTGCGGAAATAGAGCGAAAACTTGGGGGGGGGGCTGAAGCCCTAGCGCCTAAAATTTTTAATATAGACTATAAGTATATGTATAAAAATGAATGTATGTCTGTTTGTCTGTGTATGCCCTTCATATTTCCATGGAAATTTCTATTAACAACTCGGCTGCAGACTTTACTACACTGTTCATCCAATCGCCATGAAACTTTGGGAAGTTTTTCAATACAATCTCGCAAAGGTTTCTGGGGGGCAGTTGTGGGGAGGGGGTATGGTTCCCCGACACGCTCCTGTTACTATGCTGTCATACTGCTGAGTATATTTGAGCGAAAACCGTCCCTCATTGGTTGACATTTCCATGGAAATTTCTATTAACAACACGGCTGCAAACTGCACGTGTCTCCTGCAAAGACACCTGTAACATTTTAAATGCTTTCGTGCTTTCGTACCCTATGTTTAAAAAATTCCATGGAAATTTCTATCAACAACACGGTTGCAGACTGTAGTCACGCAGGGCGCAGCAAAGATCGAGATCAATTAGCACATGGCTGGAAGAAAAATTAATTTCCATGGAAATGTCAGCCACTAAACTGATTTATGACCTTGAAGAGCTAAATCATATGGACTAGCTTCGTGTCGGGGGCATGGTACGGTTTTCGCTCAAGTACACCCATGACTGGAAGAAAATAGAAATATCGACCACTGAACCGAATTGTCACCATGAACAGCTAAAGCACTGTGAACTGAACTGAGCTAGAAATGATCAAGATCAATGAGCACATGTCTGGAGTTACGGTTTTCACTCAAATATACCCATGGCTGGAAGAAAAATAATCTTCCATGGAAATGTCAACCACTGAATTCGTTTCGGGGAGCGTGTCAGAGGGACCTCACGACTGTCGTTGCTGTGCTTATTTTCGCCGATCCATGGAAATGGTGAGAGTACACCTCGTCACGACTGTTGCTATTGTGAAGGCTCATAACGTATGTAGGTATATGGAACCGCTTTTTTTTTTGTTTTTCAGTTTTCATGGTTATTGCCTTTCAAACTTATAAAGTGAACAGTGTTATTTACAATTCCACGAGTCGTGAGATATAATCTTTCACAACGAAGCCGTAATGCAATTATACTTCGCAACATTGCGAATCAATCCAACTCATTTTATAAATTTTGTGACTCACGTTGTTTCTGAACTATGTGGTTCAATTTTGTAGATGGGAGACTTAAAAAGCGGTAGGATACACATGTATGGCATTCGTTGATACTTGAAGTGCTTTTAACGATGTTAAATGAGATAAAATGTTTGATATTCTGAAAAGGATAGGAATAAAGAAGAAAGTCAAGTTATTTTATACTTATATAATAGACAGAAAACTACATTAAGAATAGAAGAAGAGATAGAGGAGGCAAATATGAAAAAAGGTGTAAGGCAGGAGTGCTGGTTATCTCCAGCAATTTAATTTGTACTTAAGAGTGGGATATAAAAGAAATAAAAGAAAAATTTGAAGCAGGTGTAACCATACATGAAGAGCGAGTAAAGATGCTCAGGTTTGCAGATGATATTGTATTATTTACTGAAAGAAGTAGAAAAATATTTTAAATAGAATGGAGGAGATTTTGAATCATAAATTAATCTAGCGACTCCATACCGAGATGTAAATAAATTTAATATTGTTAATTAATAAATATTCAGGTGAGAATATGATAATAAAACTAGCAAGTTTGTTACATGTCAAGTCCCATTTGAAACTTCACTTACGTTGGACCATAACGAATTTCAATATTTTTCAATGAAATTTTGCTCATTTCATTTTTGTTCCGACACACAACTAACTCGATCCCACCTCTGAATTCAGAATTCTTATTTTCAGGCCGTTTTCATTTCACGTTAGTAGGTATATATCGATGGTGTTATGCACAAATAGATTAAGTGACAAAAAGCAAGTTTTTCAGGAGAGAAATTTGAAACTTCCCCCAATTACAATTTGCATCATTCTTAGATTCCATTGAAGACTTGGTATGGTGGACTTGAGATGATGTATATCAACAATAGGAAACAGCGATTTGCCCATAGGAAATGACCCTGAATTCTGAGAACACGTGACTGTTCCTTAACAGCACAATGTTGTTGATACACATTACACAAACATAATCCTAGGTCTACTCCATAGTAGATACCCAACGAACTGTCACGGGCGTAGCCAGGTGGGGGAGGGGGAATTCTGGGGCACATGTCCCAGTAGACAGAGACTGAAGTTATATTGTAGTATGCATTACCTGACATTAATTGATATTTCAGCCCTAAAATAATACAAATCTCATGTTTTTCGAAAATTCCACGCAGTTTTGGCGATTTTCTCGATAAGTAGGTTTTCTGAAGAAAAGTTGTAAGGGACTTTTTCATAGAAAATTTAACAAGTAACATTATATGTTATTTGGATTTTGGTCCCAAAGTGAATATTTTTGTAGATAATTGATTTAGCTAGTAAAGATCGGTTATGAAAGAAAAAATAGGTAACAAAATTCACGTTCCTCAAAACTTTCACACATTATTCCGATTATCTCAATAAATATGCGTTCTAGAGAAAAGTTGTATGAGATCTTTATTATAGAAAATTTGACAGGAAATATTTTATGTACTAGTACTATGCATTTTGGTCCTGAGGTTGATATATTCCGAGATATTCGCGGTTTTTGTTAAAATCTCACTATTACACATAACTTCAAGGTCAAAGCGCCACGGGTTAGTGACCTTTGATTCAGCTCAAATTTTTTATGACGAGTTTCTAGGTTCATTGGAACAAATTTCAGTGCGCACTCAATGGATTGGTGAGAGCTTGTAAAATAAGGGACACCCTAGTATATGTATATGAGGGCGGGGGGGGGGGACTTGCATGTGTGCATATTCATACGCATTTTTAAGCTCTTTTTTCACCCATATTTCTGATTTTGAGAGTAACATCCAAATCTTGTGACCTCACCACGGGTTATCCTTTACAATGTCGCACTGAAGTGGGTCTAGATCGCTGAATTCATTTTTGTAGTGGTTTTGGTCATTACATTACTCTTCAAGGAATTACAGGAGATTGTTGCATACAAAATTGTACACAAACATGCGTATCCAGCAACCATAAACAGCAATTGTGTTCAACAGATTTTCCCTAGTCGCTCGTTAGTGTATTTCAGAAGAGTAATTAAACTGTCCACGACGGGCACACGCACAATACCAATCTTTCCGATCTGATGGTAACACCCTCTGCGATTGTAATGCCGTGTTCGTTCGAACTGGCGGGGGTTACAGGACTCGCTATGTTTCCACCTCGATTGGTACTAATGTCAGTGAGAGTATTCGGATATCACTATAGCTTTCCGGCGTTGATGGGACTCAACCCGAAACGCAAGGATTGCGAAGCAGGCACGTTACCACTTAGCCACACAGCGGCCTTCCATATTCCTAGCAAAACATAAAATCCATTCCTCTTCCAAATTTGGTTAGCTCTTCCTGATACAAGAGTCTGGTTACAACCCTAACGAACTGAAACACATCCATCCCTCTATTAAATATCCATGACGAAACAGGTATAAAAATTAGGTATTTTTCGCTCCAGTCGTTCGAGAAGCTTTCCTAAAACAGAACAGAAACAACGAAAATGCATTTAGATGTCCACTTCCGGTACACGGGCCTGGGTGTACTCGAAGTATTTTCAGTGACTGGAAAAACATTTCAGCGGATGAGAAAAATTACACCTTGACTGGGAGCCCACGTTGACTGTCTACGTGTTTGCTTCTTCATTGCCTTTAATACTCACAAAACCCCGACGAATAAATTAACGACCATTTCCGCAAACGGCTCGAGAATGTTATAAAAGCGCCAGCTATGATGAGGTGTGGGTGGAGAGGGAAGTCTGAGAAAATGAAAAGGGCTACTTGAGGAAAGCGATGCCATGTGTATAGGTAAGTTTACACTAGCATGTTTGATAGATTCGCTATTATTACAGCTCGAGACAACTGCGAATCGATTATTTTTCGACGATAATACGTAGGTAAGTGGTGTAAGTGGTTGCATCGGTTTCAGCTGGCACGTTCCCGTTAATAACAATGAACGACGCGTATACGCGTGAAAAGGTTATCCTTATCAGATGCTAGTGGCGACTGACGGTGAAAAACGCCTTCTTGATCGATGTCGAATAGACCTGATATGTATTTGAGGACTATACTGGGAAAGAAAGTAGATATTCAAAGGAAAGTTTTCGTTCTCGAATGTAATATTCATACACTCAGACTACAGAGAGTAGCAATCAAAAGCGCGAATAAGGAGGGGTGGCTTGGAGGACTTCACCTCATTCCTCTGAATATCCCTAATTTTTTTGAACTCCCCCTCCCCCCGGAAAACTGAAAAGTTATACAGGCAAAAGAATTTCTAGCATTATTTTGATACGTGTCAGCTTCCTATGAGCCCCCCCCCCCCGATTGACAATGAGGCCAATTGTGAGTGCATTGGTGAACATCACTCAGTAATCACACTAATGTTGAACGATCACTTCACACACACTATCTTAAAATGATGAGATGGTGAACACTCACAAAAAAATGTGATCGGCCAAAGTCTCAAAACGGTAGTGGTTTGTGATATGTTGCGTGAGTGCTCACCAAATTGTCAATCGGGCCCTTCCACTTCAGGTTGATTATTTGCGCTTATGGTTGCCATCAAATTGAAGTGAGTAGGTACTGATAAAGCAGGAAATAGCTACGCGCTTCACGCTGCCTCCAATATTCAGCATGAAGAACTGATGGAAGAAGTAGCTACTTTGTTCAAAATGTACTCGAAAGATTCATTGTATTTCTCAGAATTGTAATCAAATCGAAGCGAGTACTGATAAAGCAACAAGTAGAGCAACGTTTTGCAGCATGATAATAACCATATTTCTCGCCACGAGGAATGATATGATAATGAACGGGAAAGAAAGTACTGTAACATGGGGTAACATTGAAAATAAGGGGTAACTTTGAAAATTACAGACTTGAAGCAAAAAGCAGCTCACAGCGCGCTCTCGAGACGATGGTCGTAATTGGTATAAAGTAGAATAAGCACTCGGGGCATGATGTGTCTGTAATATGTGAACATTATAACGCGAATAGCTATGATAACAGTGAAAAAATGATCGTCGAGAAATATCAAGTGAATATAGTGTGAAAGTGTTACACTATTTCTGAGTTGTGTTAATAAATAGAAAGAAATCCCTAATCGAGCTTATACGGGTATCATGAAACGTGGAGAGGCCACGTATCGTTCAATTTTCACATTGTACTTTACTTGGTGTATAAGATCTGTAGAACAAAAATACCAAGTAGGGTATCTTTGAAAGCTGGTTGGTGTACTTATACGAGTAAGAAACATTATACTGTCATTTGCAGACGAGACGACTTGTAGCGTAATTCGAAAAAAAAAAACTATTATAAGGAAGCATCGAATAAATTTGCTTAATCAGGCTTTTCCAGCTGCGTTCCTCAACTTTTACTGTTGTTTACAATGGTATTTCTTGCTCCCGCGAGGTTGAACTTGGTATACAGCATTCACTGATGATCCTCAACCACACACTCTTCAAAACTAGTTCACTTTCACGTATAGAAAAAAGTTTTCAAAGTTACCCCACTTCCGGCATAACTTTGAAAGGCCCGTGCAAACTTGAATAGTGCCAACAGCATTGTACGAAACAGTTTGTTTCACATATATTTCGACAGATTTCGTTCTTCAGCAGATGCCGTTTCATCCATCTCCTCATCTCAGTCTACTTCTCTGTACTTTTCAAAAGTCTAGGTAATATTTTCAATTTCCTTTCAATGTTAGCCTGAATTGAGGTAAGAATCTTAATCTTACGTTTCTTATTTTTCAGTTGCTGGTTCGGAAATTGGCAGCACTGATCAATAACTGTTTCGGATGCAGTGTAATGACTGCAGAAATGTTCAGATTCACTGTTTGCAAACTTTCGAGTTTGAATTCTGAACGGACACATTAATGTGGAAGGAGAATTGACATACTCAGGACGTGATACTGGCGAAGTGTGTATTCCTGACGCTGGAATTTGAAAATTTGATGATTGTCAAACATTGCAACAATTTGGGAGAATAATCAGACTATAGCATCTCCGCATTCTTTTTTTTTTTTACCTGGCTCGCTGGAGCGACTTATAGACCTTTACAGTGATTATTATAATTTTGTACATATATTAGACAGGGAAGGTGACTCTCCCCCTGACTCAGCCCTCAGCAGCCCATTTCTGGGCATAAGCCGTTGACAGTTCAGTCCATTTTTTTCTATTATTCGTTTTTAATAGCCATTGATGGCCGGCCACCTGTGTCTTATCTCATCATGGCCTCCCCCTTCTACGTTTTCCAGAGGGTTTCCATATCGTTAGGATTTTATTCCATCTGAATGCGGATTCTCTGGCTACGTGCCCGGCGAATTTTAATTTTAGTTTTTTACAAATAACTCCCACCCCCTTTGCTTTTGTTTTTTCATAAATTTTTGGAATACGCATTTTGTCTTGAATTTTGATTTTCAGGATATTGCGAAGCATAGAATTTTGACTTGAGATTAATTTCTGTGTTTGTTTTTTGGTATGTGCCCAAGTTTGGGCGCCATAGATCAGAACTGGGATAACATTACTTTCAAAGATTTTGATTTTGGCTTTTAAACCTAATTTACCATTCCAAAGGATTTTTTGCCCCCAGAAGGCCTTCCAAGCGTTGGCTCTTCTGATTTTAGTTTCCTTTTCTGACCTATTTTCGAAATGTATTGTTTGGCCTAAGTATTTAAATTCCGAAACTTTTTCGATTTTGTGACCGCTAATTTCCAATTCCCCTAAATTCTGAATATTAGACATGGCTTTTGTTTTTTCCCAGTTGAAACTTAGGCCAACTATTTTGCTTTCCCTCCATAGGTCTTCCCCCATTCGCCTAGCTTCTTCAGCATTCTTAGCAATTATTACAATATCGTCTGCAAATCTCAAGCTATGAAGCGTTTTTATATTGCCAAAAAGAGATGTTCTAATTTTGATACCCATATTTTCCCAATTTATTTTCCGAAAGACCTCTTCCAGAACCGCATTGAACTAGTTGGGGGAGAGGGGGTCTCCCTGTTTGACACCCCTGCCAATTTTGATTTTTTCAGTGATTTTGTCCAAACAAATGCTTGCTTCAAAGTGAAGGTAGATTGTGTTTAAAATTTCGATAATTTTTTCTGGAACCCCTTGTTTAGCCAAAGCAAGCCATATACAACTATGGAGCAAGGAGTCAAAAGCTTTATTAAAATCCACAAATAGCAGTACAATGTATATTTGGAATTCGTTAGCTTTCTCCATTAATTGATTTATTGCATGAATATGATCTACCGTACTAAAGCTTTTTCTGAAACCAGCTTGTTCCACAGATTGTTGGGCGTCCAAAATATTGTAAATTCTGTTTTTAATATTTTTCATGAAAAGTTTACATACGTTTGATGATAGGCTAATAGGACGATAATTGTTAATATTTGCCCTGGCACCTTTTTTATGCAGAAGAATTATTTCGGCTAAATGCCATTGGCTGGGGGGGGGAGACCCAAGGAGGTGACACCGTTGAAGAGGAACGCCAGCGGCCTAGCCAAAGCTCCACGAAAATCTCTTAACATTTCGTTTCTAATCCCATCTGGCCCTGGTGCCTTATTTAGTTTTAGCTTAGTGATTATTCTGGCTACCTCATGCGGTGTAAATTTGGGTATGTCGTCGCAATTAGACAGGTGGGCCCCCCAATCAATACTTTCCTTAATGTCAGCTGAATATAGTTTTTGATAAAAATTGGATGCTGTTCTAGCTATTTCTTCGCGGTTAGTTACTATTTGGCCCTCCTCATTTCCAATTTTTGGGAAGAGGCATTTGCCTCTAGTCCTTGCCCTCCTAGCCTGCCTAGTCGACCAGTTCTCTTGAACAATGCGTTCTGCGATTTCATACCGTTCCGAAATTCATGACATTCTTACTACCTAACTGTTCAAACATGGTATTTTATCAGTATATCCTAGTAATTATAACAGTTTTTTTCTTTCTTTATCTCAGAATGTAATTAAGTATTGTAACATGGGGTTACTTTAATCTAAATTTACTGAGTTTCTTATAGGATAAGACGACTGTAGAAGTTTTATATAATGGGTTTGCCGGTAGATGTTTCATAATTTTATAACGGCGTTTGCTTTGAGGAACCTAAACAAAATTCTTGTAATTGTATCTTCGACCTTTAACTCATTCCTACTCATGTAAAGTCGCGGAACAAAGTTACCCTCCAACAATCTTCAGTATTGTCTCATTGAATTGACTGCAGAGTGCGTTCGTTTTGTTGACAAGAGTGATAGAGCTGCGCGACTGCAGTCTGCAGCTTCGCAGTTTTAACTACTGTGAATTTGAATTGGTACTTGGAATAGAAATATTTTACACATGGCAGCAGAGTTAGGAATCTGTCTAGTTTGAGTGATAAAACAAATTGCTTCCATGAGAAATGTGCAGACGATGATTTGATATTTTTGGAAACTAAGAGTTATTTGAGGGTACTTTCTTAGTGAAGTCATTTTTCTACAACACTGACCTTAAATTAAACCTGTCATCAAAACAAACCAACGGGTGAAATTTTCATCAGACGGGACGGATCTTTGCGTCTCGCGTTGAAGGATATAGAATATCAGGTTTGATCTCTCAACCTTGGTGCATGACTGTGTTGTTAATGGGCATGTGTGTGTGTGTGTGTAGCGTCACGAACGCTCTCTACATTTCATTCTACATCCCAATTGGGACTCGGAATCAAAGTGACGAATATCTAACGGTAAGGCTCTGTAGTTCCACATGGGTATTCTAGGCCGCCATTTTGGTTTAGCTTTTTGATCACTTTGTGAGCGAATGATACCGCGCGACGCTGTGTATTTAATTAAATTTAACGCGTTGGTAACAACAAAGCCTGAACCAAAATGGCGGCCTAGTATACCTATGTGAAGCTATAGGGCCCTACTAGCGGATGTTTGGTGAACCCTCATTGAGTGATCATGGAGAAAAATATAAATACGGTCGCGCCAGCAACTGAGAAAGTACCTCACTCATATTTCTTATTTCATCTAACTTCTATCAATTTTGTTACCTGACATCCCGATGCGCAATCTCAGTTACTTTAGTTACCCGCGGAAAAGTTTCCCATTCACAACCCTCAGTTACCCTTGGTTCCCCTTTAGTTACCTATGGGTAACTGGCGGATTTAGTTACTCGTGAAAAAGGTACTCATTTGCAACCCTCAGTTACCCTCAAATTACCCAGAAAACCCGTCAGTTACCCTTGATTCCCGTTTAGTTACAGAGTAACTTGTGGGATTTTGCGCATCGGGATATTAAATTTTTAATCACAAGTTCGAATATGTAGCTCCATGCAGCTCGACTTTAAAGTCTGTGCATAATTTCTTTATTTTATAATGATTTTTTATGAAACCCCTATTTCCCATTTACGGCAATGTTATTTCCCTCCATGATCACTCGACCTTTTATTAGAAGGTGCATATTAGCGCTCTTACATTTCGTTCCACATCCCTATGGCGAGTGCGCTTGTTTTCGTTTGCTTGTCAAAGTTAAGCCAAAGTTCCAACAGATGATCGTTCCAACATGTCATCATCTTCATCATACTATTATGTTGAGCAACATGAAAGCTAAAAAAAAATTGTTGACGATTTATAGTTAGTATACGGGTACAATCAATCCATCATTTCGTTAGTAAAAAAAATCGTTTTTTCCAGTTTCTTATTGTAGGATTACCAGCTGATTTTGTCAGAAACTCAAACTTCTCCTTTGAAAAAAACAAATTTCATCATGGAAACACAAAATTTTCATACAAGTTCAAAATTTGATTTTTTTCTTCTTCTTTTTTTTTTTTGGTTTAATATAATTTTTTATTTTCTCGTTACACTGGGAGCTTGAGGTTTGAGCGCAGTGTGGGTAGACAGTACTATAAATCATTTAAAGAAAATAATAATAATGAAAAAATAATTGAGGAATCGACATCCTAATATTGTTGAAATTGATAATCAACTTTGAAATTTTTGCAGTTTAAGTGAAAGATTTGAAATTCTTGCAGTTTAAGTGAAAGATTGGAACGCTGGAAATCCGCAAGCATTTGGGAATTTTTTGTAAACTGGAGCGAACAGAAAATGTCACACAGGGGAATGGAACATCTCCGTTGGTCACCCTACACAGTTTCTTGAGAAATTGATACACATTTCCCCAACTTTTGATCATATTTTTGTTTATATGAAAATCAACCCTGAACATCACTGGAGATAATGTAAATCAACTACCTACCAAAACAAGATTATTTAAAATTTTACATTCTGTGTTTTCAAATTCGTGTACTAATGAAAAATTACGAAAGTCAATTATCAGAATTAATAAATAATGATTTTTCATGCGCTGCTTGACTAAAGTTGGATCACAGAGTCCAAATTTTTATCTACCTGAAGTTCGAAAAAAAAACATACCTACCTCCCTTTTCTCCGAAAAGTCGGTAAAAAGAAGAAAATTCAGTCATTTTTCGAGATACGTATGGGCGATTTTTAAAATTACCAATTTCTTTTTGTAACCAAAATGGCAGATCAATTGTACTTAGGTATGTGTTTGGAGATCATTGTAAAATTAAAAAGGCTTGGTGCGGAGCAGTTCGCTTAATGAATGGTATTTTCTCTTTTGCTTTTTTTTTCGTCTTATTTTTCCAGTGTTTAAGTAATGTTACTGAATTCGTCGTTCTGTAATTTATCCGATGTTATATAAGTTACGAAACAGAAGGCTATAAGCTTTCATATTTTTAACATTTTGATCTCTTTGTTATGTGAAAACCCTCATGCATTACGTGAGTAGCGTAAAGCTTGTTTTTCCCCTCGAATATAAATGTGATTACATACTTCGGAATTCTTTTTCCAGGGCTTGTCTACAATACTGTGTGAGCATAGGAAACCGACCAACTGATCCAATATTGACAACTGCACTGTAGCAACAAATGCTAACTAAGTAACTCTTTCTCGTTGTATTTTTCGTGTTTTACCTTAATTTTCAACATTTAGTTTCACAATTTCAACATAATTTAATATCACGGGAGACTTGAAAGTCCTTGCATATTTTCCAATACTATCCTGTATCATTTTCTGAGCCCTCTGGCCACCGATGCGATACTCGAAAGGGTGGTTTCTAGAGCCGAGGATGCGTAGTCTCAGGGGCCACTTTGGCATGCGTGCATCGCCGTACATCCCACCAGATGACCAGACATTATCATTTGCTGAGTAGTATACTCGTACATATACATTTTGAACAAAATACTGTGAACTAAAAATACATGAAGGAATCGTCTTCACTCCTGTACTTATAATGGGATTTACTTTTTCCGTGGTATGTTCGTCAACACTGTGTCTCCATTTCGCGGCATCTAATCAGAGAGCATTTCCCTCTCTAAAACTCCTACACAGAGGTAGGAAACAAATGCTATACATGCAAAGTGTTACACGATAGAAGAGAATAGAGGTTCTGCTTCTAACTGAGTAACGCAAAAGAAGAAGAAAGTAGGATGTACTATGTACCTCACTGACATGCTTTTAAGTTGAGATTTAAATGTATTGTAAGGCAAGATAGGGAAAAAATGTTAGCACTGGCTGCCAGTTTCTGTAAAGTCCCAATTACAAAAAAAAAAAAAAAAAAGAAGAAGAATTAATGCTGCAGGTATTTGAAAAGAGACATTTCTCCATTGCTCTATTAAACTGACTTTAAACAAAATCTCTAATCTCTAATATATACCGGGTATTCCACGAAAGTTACCTCTCACCCATTTCCCCTCCCCCCGAACCGATCGGCGGATCTTTGCCGGACAAATTGCTATCTTCTTGCGGTAAGGTCTAGTTTCTCTAGGGCTTGAAAAATTTTCTCCCCCATTTATGGGGGGCTGTCATGTGCCACCAACTTCGGAATATTAAATGGAATGCATTTATGCATATCACTGGAAAGAGCATATCCTGGAAACTACGAATCCATGAAAAAAAAAATCAAAATTCATCAATTTTGGGGGGCAAGGGGCCTAAAGATGACCAAAATCCATCAAAAATCAATGTGTCATAACCTAGCAAATAAACGATTGAAAGAGGGGTTTTCGAGGTCACGGATTCCGAATACACGATTTAACCCGGTTTCCCTATTGACAATTGTATCTCTATATATACCGGATTTAATCTAGATATGTCGAATTATGCCAGATTCTATATCGACATCCCGAATAAATCCCCGTTTAAATATCGACATTTTCGATATAGTCATTTGACGTGATTTTTCTATATAGATACAATCTCGACATTTTCTATATAGGTAGAGATGTGATTTTTCTATATAGATGCAATCTCGACATTTTCTATATAGGTAGAGATGTGATATTTCTATATAGATACAATCTCGACATTTTCTATATGGACGGAGACGTGATTTTTCGATATCGATTTTAAAACGCAAAAGTCGAGATCTACGAGAGTCCCAATAAAATTCTGCCTGCCGACAATCTTTTCGGAATAATTTTAATATTTAAATGTTTTTATTTCCTTAAGACTCGTACCAATGCATTTTACTTTTGCGATGGTTTACTTTCTTACCTACATTATTCACTATTGATGCATTATGATGAAGCTCGAGGATTCTATAGTTTATACTTATTCTAGAAACCGCGAATCAAAATAAGTATCATTCTGTGTTATGTTAACTCCCTAATTTGCCTAACGAACTGACTATTCGAGTTGACATAAGGAGCTCCAATCTGTATTGTTCACGCGATAGAATCGTGCAAGAATAAATAAATGAATGAATAAAGTGCTGAAAAAGTCATCACTTTCGGGAACATTTTAGTCGGATTAAAATTGTCACATGAACTCATGTGAAATGGAAATTCTATAATAACTGTTAACTTAATTCTCTAAATACTTTCATTTTCGCGAGTTATACTGTGACACAGGCGTACGGGTCCCGATGTGCAAAACCGAAATTTTGTAACAAAAATTTTTGCTACATTGCCGCAAGTCTGTTACACTGTCACAAAAACTGTAGTTTATAAATTTGCTAAACGGGGACGGACAGATGGCGCTGGAGTCAAACTGCGACAGGAAAGAGTGAAGCAAATCAGCTACAATTGTTACATTGTAACACTTTATTTTCGTAACACGGTAACAAAAACGTGTTACTGTGTCTCAATTTGGAAGTAGAAAATTTTCGAATATTTCATTGCTGTAATACATTTATGATGTGCATGTGTGTGAGAGCGTAAATAGGTGACAGCTACGAATTCAAATTAGAGTAGAGTTCGTGGTAGGTATGAGAAGTTGGTTTTTGATCGCTTTTTCCGCTACTAACTGCAAATATTGTTGAGTCAATTTTGCATAGTCAACCTAATGTCTGGGGGGGGGGATCTGTTTTGACCAAGAAGGAAGGGTATTAAACGGGGTGCTAGAATATTAGGAAAACCAATTCTTGACTAACCACACCCCTTGACCTCTCTTTGGCTATGCTACTGATAATGATCAATAAAAACATTGTTTGCATTCTAACTGGTCTATGGTAGATTTACATAATATGTATAAAGTTTTCGTTAAGCGTATTTCTTCCTTAAAACTTATGGTCCTCCATCCAGAAAGCCATTAGTGACTCGCTTTACTAGGTGCTAGAGTATGTAATTATGTAACAAGTATGCGCAATTCGCGCAATCCCAGGGACCGGAGCTTGCGGTTCGCATTTTCGCTTTTGTTTTCCACGTATACTCGTATATGAACAAGTGTCAGTGTGTAGTGTACAAAGGCCGATGACCAGAGTGAGAGCGACTCATTCTTTGATGAGAATCAACGAAGAAACATCTGGTCCGAGTTTTATTGCCCTGATCCGGGAATGTTGCCTCTTGCCTCTGTGATATGTTCCCAAACACAATATACGCTATAAGGAACAAAGGATACATTCCTAAAAAAGAGAAATTGATCGTCCTTCTGCAACCACGGTCTCGATTTAAAAATAACGTTGAAAACCGGCTGGAAGAGATATAGGGCAGTTTGTATTAGGTTTTCGAAGTGCGACGTATCGTTTATTTTTGAATGCGTACGAGTTGTTAGTGTAGAATTATTTCAGTGCGGTAGAATATCGGTTTCGTAATTAAAACTATTTCGATTCGAGTTTATCTTGTTCGAAGTGTCATACTTATCGACACCGACTAGAATTTTGAATGCCGAGGGGCAGATGTCACCGGTATTCTCCCCAATCACTTTTGCTGTGCAAATTGGAAGGCCGTCTGAAGAAATTCAAGTTGCCTTGCAGTGAGGTTGTGGGAGCTGGAATTGGCTCCTCGTAAGCGATCATCACGAGTATCAACCACAGTAAGTACCAATAAATTTGTACATTATATTTCTTTTCTTACTATTCATAAGAAGTTTTCCAGGTTATATCTCTGTGAGGATGATCGACAGTTTACATGAGAATTCTGCGAGGCAATATCGAATTGATTCTTGCAATCGGAGGTGTAACAAATGAGGGGGGGCTGTCCCCCAATCAGTGGAATTGGAAAAATTGGCCAAATTCTTGCCAATTGGCAAATCGAACGATCTGGACACTCGACATTTTTTATTTAACCAGCAGAGTCCCACCGACAAGTTGGGAAAATCGACAAGTCAAAACTTTTTTTGGCTTTGACAGTTTATTTGACCAGCTCATAGAGGGGAATTTTGAGTTAAGAAGTTACAAAAATTCCGGAAGGTCAAAAGCTTGTTTTGGCACTACAGTTAGGAATTTTGAGTTGAGTAGTTGGAACTTTCACAATTTTACCCTCCCCCGCCCACCCTAATGAAAACTCTTTGCTACGCTCCTACTCATGATTCTGATGTTGGTGGTGGTTCAGTGGGTATCCTGATTACAGAGTTTATTACAATTATTAGAATTTTGAGGCACCCCCATTCTGAGAATCTAACTTTGTGACATACGCGACCCTTTCCATACGATCCGTTATTTCATAGTCTATCCGAAACATTCAACACCTAAGAATTGCAGTTTTATGGGTCAAGTGGCATTGCTTCTAGTACGACGATTTTATTGTTTACGATAGTAGCTATTTTGAAAACACATACCGTATAATTATGCAATTGAATAATGGTCGATTTACATTATGGAAGGAAAAATTCAAGTTGATAATGGAAACTGAAAACTTGGGATATTTTGTGAGAATTTAGAATCTATCTTTACCACAGGGCTAATTTTGATATTATTTTTGTTAGTTACGAAACGAATTGGATGCCACGTTTAACGATGTTTCGGAGCCGAACCTGGACGGTAGTGACGATGGTGAAGACGTCGAAATAAGCGAGGATGAAGACGACATTATTATTATTATTATTATTATTATTGTTATTATTGAATTGAATTAAATTGAATAACTTTTTATTGTTATTATTATTATTATTATTATTATTATTATTGTTATTGTTATTATTGTTTGCTGTAATACTTCATACACAACTTTAAAAACTTGCGAATGTTGTTATGTTTACATTTTTAGATGTTGATCTTGCCCTGTTCAGTATGGAGGTTTATTATCGCTTAAATTTGTACTTTGGTTCTTTTCAGTGTACCATTTTTCAATGTAATACCAGCAAAATGGTAGAAGAAATTGAGTACCAAAAAAATTCAATATTCCTGCCCTGTCACTGTGTCAGTATACAGAGGCGTTACTGGAAAATTTTTTGGGTCGTAATTCTTTCAGTCGTGTTGACCTACATTTGTCTCGGCATTGTTGGATTTTTGGGGGGAGGAGTAATTGCTGTATCACATAATACTAATTCGTTTACAAATTTTTTATAACTACGAGTATAAATATAATTTGCATTTAAATTTGGGGGGGGGGGGATTTTGATTATTTCCTTACTCCCCCCCCCCAAAAAAAATGGGGTTAATATTATTCGCCTTCCCCCCACCCGGCAACGCCCATATCAGTATAGCATTTAAAACATAATTCTATTGAAAACGAACAGTATAGTGAATGTGTGCGTGAGCATCGAAAATAGCTATATAGAAACAACCCAGAAATGAGATCGAAAAATTCTATATCAAAAAAGCTATATAGAAATTTGACTTCAGAAGCGATATAGGTACGATATAGCAATGTCGATATAGATACGATATAGCCCTGTCGATATAGGTACGATATAGCCCTGTCGATATAGGTACGATATAGCACTGTCGATATAGATACGATATAGCAATGTCGATATCGAGTATATATCCGTACAATGTCGATATTCTATATCGTCATTTGTCGAGATCAATTAGCAATATTCGAGCTGGAAACGATATCGATTTAATCTCGACGTCGATTTAGAATCCGGAATAAATCTGACATAAATCCGGAATAATTGTCAACAGGGTTAGGGCTTTAAAATTCAAATCTTCAACTTAAAATTGGTTCCGGAAAAAATCCAATAATTTCCAAAGAATTTCTTCGGAAACGGCGGGGAAAATCTCCGATAATTTTTAAGGAATTTCATTGGAAATGGTAGGAAAAATCTCCTATCATTTTTAAAGAATGCGGAAAAATCTTGAATAAATGTTAAGGAATTGGATCGGAAATTGTTGGGAAAAATTCCTACAATTTCCAAGGAATTTTTTTGGAAACAGGAAAAATATCGATTAATTTAAGGGATTTCATCGGGAATTGTTTGAAAAATTCCGATAATGTCCGTAGAATTTCATCGGAAATGTTTGGAAAAATGTTCAATAATTTCCAAAAAATTTCTTCAA
Organism: Acanthococcus lagerstroemiae; assembly: GCA_031841125.1. NCBI lineage: Eukaryota > Metazoa > Arthropoda > Insecta > Hemiptera > Eriococcidae > Acanthococcus > Acanthococcus lagerstroemiae. The sequence goes on from CM063106.1 coordinate 62,333,192, forward strand.
GATTCTGCAAGAAAATTTTCCGATACGTTTTGAAGTATTTCATGGGAAATTCTCGGGAAAAATTTCCGATAATCTTTAAGGAATTTCATCGGAACTCGGGAAAAATCTCAGATAAATTTTAACGAATTTCATCGAAAATTATTGGAAAAGTCTGCGATGATTTTTAAGAAATTTTATCGGAATTCGGGAAAAATCTCCGATAATTTTTAAGAAATTTCAACGGAAATTGTTGGAAAAAATTTCCTATAATTCCCAAAAAGATTTATCAAAATTTTTCAAAAACGTTTTTCTGATAACTTTTGAAGCATGTCATAGGAAATATTCGGGGGAAAACACCAATGGTTTAATAATTCAAAAATTATCGAAAAATATTCTCGAAGAGTTTGATGAGATTTTTCTGGAAATCATTGGAAATTTTTTCTAAAGATTTCTGATGAGATTCATCTGAAATTATCGGAATTAGTTTCCAATAATTTCCGTTCAATTTCTTAAAATTTATCGGAGATTTTTCCCGAGTTCCGATAAAATTGCTTAAAATTTATCAGAGATTTTCCCCGACGTTTCTGAAGAAATTCTTTGGAAATTATTAAAACTTTTTTTTCAACGATTTCCGATAAAATTTCTTGAAACCTATCGGAGATTTTTCCCAAATTTCGATGAATTTCCTTAAGAATTATCGAAGATTTTTCCCGAGTATTTCCCAGAAATACTTCAAAACTTATCGAAAAATTTTCTTGAAGAATTTTGATGAAATTCTTTGGACATTATCGGAATTTTCCCAACAATTTCCGATAAATTCCTTAAAAATCATCCAAGATTTTTCCCGACGTTCCCAAAAAAATTCTTTGGAAATTGTTGGAATTTTTATCCAACAAAATTCCGATGAAATTCCTTAAAAAGCATCGCAGACTTTCCCAATAATTTCCGATGAAATTCCTTAAAATTTATTGGAGATTTTTTCCGAGTTCCGATGAACTGCTTTAAAAATTATAGGAGATTTTTCCTGCCATTTCTGATGAAATTCCTTAAAAATTATAGGAGATTTTCCCCACCGTTTCGAAGAAATTCTTTGGAAATTATTGGATTTTTTTCCGAAACCAATTTTAGGTTGAAAATTTGGATTTTAAAGCCCTAAATCGGGTTAAATCGTGTATTTGGAATCCGTGACCTCGAAAACCCCTCTTTCAATCGTTTATTTGCTAGGTTACGATACTTTGATTTTTGATGGATTTTGGTCATCTTTAGGCCTCTTGTCCTCCAAAATAGATGAATTTTGAAATTTTTTCCACGGATTCGTATTTTGCAAGTATGCCCTTCCCAGCGATGTGCATTAAGGGATACCTTTCCATTTAAGATTCCGAAGTTGGTTGCACGTTACAGCCCTCCCTATAAATGGAGGAGAAAATTGTTCAAGCTCTAGAAAAACTAGACCATGCCGCAGGACGATGGCAGAAGAAAATTTGATCCACTTTTAATGGGTCAAAATTGGACTAAATATGCTCAAATGCCCGTCGGCATGGCTGTCCCTCGAACGATTTTCACTATTATTATTATTATTATTATTATTATTATTATTATTATTATTTTGCTTTTTCTAAGTTTTCACGCTGTATATTAAAACAAAGTGACAACGTAGTGCTACTTTAAATGAATAAAGGAATCACAAGGTAACATTGAAATCGTATCTTCACGGATGGGAGTCAGTATGGCCAGCTTTGAAAATTGTCCCTCGATTTTTTTCCACCGGCATGGCTCTTTTTCAATAATCCACAAAACAGAGGTTTCAATATTTTTTCGCCGCAGTTAATGGTCAAATTGTATATTCTTATCAGAGCAACACGGTCTACGTATCAAATCCCGTTTTTTTTTTTTTGTGTGTGTGATAAGACTCGTGCATTCGCATATTATTGTCTAAAATTAAAAGTTACAAAAAAATGTGCCCTTTAGCATGGTCATCTTTATACAATGATATACGGTCATCATCCACAAATAATTACGTCTAATTAATGGGTTAGTATACATACATATATGCCTTTATCAACTCTCCCTATAATTTTTTGTTTTGGAATCTACTAATTGACGGCAGAACACTTTTTGTTTGCTATTGTCTTTCGGCATGGACTTTTTCATGTGTCCTTCGGCATGGCATTTATCATTTTGATTGCTATGCCAAAATACAGTGGTGCCAGGTTTTTTTCGAAAAAGTCGCCATGTTAAAAGTTGAAAATCGCCACAAATCGCCACTGCCCAAGATTCATATATTACTAAGGTTACCTCGATGCGAACGCAACCCGCTACACATCACGCGGCATGGAAGTCTGTCACAAACACGCTCATCACTCTTATCAGCAGGGCAACCCAAAATGCGTCATAAATCACAAAATATGCGCATATAATATGTAGTTTTTTTCGTACAAATATGCGAAAATATTCGCTAAAAATGTGAAATATGCAATAATATGCACAGACAATATGGGTGTTGGCGAATTCCTTTTCTGACGCACAGGCACAAGGTTAAGTAACATATTGATCTCACAGGGAGCCGTTTTTCTTATGGGATTCAAAACGTTCCTTGGCCAAAAAAGGGCATTTTTGCTAACAGTAATCAAGAACTTTCGCTGTGTGACACGAATTCCTTCCCCATAACTGTACCAGCAAATTAAATCTTAAATGCTTAACAGCGTCCAGTTTCAGTTTTTCAGTTCTTCAGTTTAAACGAAAAAAATCCCAAATCACATCACGAATGGATATTGAAAACTGAACAAAGCAACAAAGGAAGAAGGGACTGCTGTTCTCCTCGTGTCGACAAAATATTCATCGATGCCATCGACCATCGATAGACTGATATCGCTACCGCTATCAATTTTCAGTCTAGTTTTGTGAAAAAGTACTAAAAACTCCATACCTTTTAGGTATTTTTTCTTAGGCTTTTTCACAGTCAGCAGTGCTGTAAGTTGACCTATTCGAAATTTTACGCAACCTCCCAGTCAATTTTGGGCACAGTTTCTTTTTTAATTAATTAAACTTATTTTTTGATTTTTTCAAGACTCAGAAAAAGAGAGAAGTCACGCATTCTGCCTAAAAATCGCCACAAATTTTACACATCGCCCGACAGTATTTTTTAACGCCCGGCCAATTTCAAAATCGCCCATTTGGCGCAAAATCGCCCCACCTGGCAACACTGCCAAAATACAGAAACCTCTCTCCCTGTCGGCCTAATCTCACCAATATGTTGTAGAGAACGCCTCTTAATGACTCGCATCAAAAAATCCCCTACTTTCTTCCATGAAAAAACATACCTGAAATATCAACATTTTTTAAGAATTACCCATGTATCACACAACACAACAAGAAATTAATATTAGGACGCGATGAACCTACGAATTCCCATGTCTGCCCAATTGTAAATCTAGTCCTGCAAGTGTAGGAAATCAAACATCTTGTTTGATCCTACTGAATGCTAGTTGCTCCATTAATTCTCCTCGTGATGCATTTTACAAGTTGGTTAAGAGAAATTCCCCTCCCCCCGCTGTCACTTCTGTGTTGAAAAAAATTGAGGATTCTGTGCAAACAGCTAGCCAGGTACAATTACCGGACAGGGTAGATAGGCAGGAAGTCAGTCGGATAGACACTGAAACGTGCAGACAAGGAGCAGTAAGCGAGGAGGAGAGAACCGAGTTGTGGAAGTGGTAGTGGTTCAGATGGTGATCGGGGGTGGGGGGTTTAAATGGTAAAGAGGAAAACGCGATATTCTCTTATATTAGTGACAGTGATCACGATCGTGTAACAGCAGATTTGGGAATATGCCACAGCGACATCCATTCTGTTGAATGGCAAGCTCTATCTGGTGCTGCTACGTGTTAGCAGAGTGAATACTGCCGGTACCCGGAGTTGTACTTGCCCTCTTCTATGAAGCAAGGGGTATGCAAGCACACCTTGGGCTTATAAATACGACAAAGGCTTGTGACAGTACCAACGGCTGCTAAGCAATTTTCTATTGATCAGAAACAAAAAAGAGGACGACCAGCACTGGCCACAAAAGCTTTGCTAATACAAACAATTTTCTTTTTTTGTAAATTAGTTCGAGTTCAACAAGTCTTTTACTGTTTGAATAGGTTTTAGTTCGATGCTCTTATTAGAAGGGGGCTACAAAACTTTGCCCCCTTTAGACCCCTATTTTGTTTTCAGCTTGTACGTTTCGGAAGAGTTTTGCATTGAACTTTATGGCATTTATGTTGAAATTTGGTGGCTGCCTCCCTTCAGAAGTTATAAAGGGTCAGTAATCTCTAATTTTTAATGTATATAAAAGTGTCTGATTGTCTCTGCCTCCTTTCGGTGGATCCAGGGGCGTTAGAAACATGGTATCCACCCCTTTTGGCCATCATGAACTCAGAATTCAAAATTACACGCAACTCTGCTCGAGGTCCCCAGTTTTTCCTGCTCTGTAGGGAGGCTGATGGAGGGTTCCTGGCTTGGCGCTTACGGGTTTCTTGGGGGTGAGTCTGCGTTCTCCGGGATCTTCTGCCTGTGGTCAGTCTAGGGGGCTGCTTGTATCATATAATCGATGATGGCGACGATCTTGTGCGTAGATCCGTGATAACACTTACTTTTCTGTGGGTAATCAAATCACATTTCTCAGTCTTATAACTCGCGCGGTGCATTTGCAGGTTCAAAGAACATGGGAATTCTGCGCAAAGTAAGTTTGTACACTTTTCGGATCTGCTACGCTGGCCGATTTGTGCACTCTCGGTGAATTCTGTCGCTTAGTTCAAGAGCTGACAACCGAGAAGCTAAATTAACGGCGAGAATTCCGCCACATTCGAGTACTTCGCCGAGTGAAGTGTAGTTTGTGAGAGCGTCAATGAAGAGGTGCCGAGTGGTTTTCTAAAATTTTGATCTCGGCGTTGGAAAACAATGTGCTAGGTGACGATTCAGAGGCCGACTGCGATTTAACGAGCTTTCCATTAGCTATAGTATCGTGTACCGAACTCTTCAGCTAAGTTTGATTCCATCAAGAGCGTTTTTCCTGCGCCGGATAATTATTCCGTTACAAACGAGCGCGCGCATCCGCTAAAAATACACGGCTGTTTGCATCCAAAATATTTCGGTAAAATTAGAGTAACCGGAAAGCTTCATGACCCAACTCCTTGTCGACCAGAGAGGAAACTAATATCGGCCTTCTTTTGGTTCTATACCTTCATTTTGAGGCGTAACATTTTTCGCGATACTGAGGCGTTTCCAAATGCCTCAGTGAGAGGTAAGATAGTCAGCATCCAAACTGGACAGATAGATAGACAGAAGCACAGACATACTCGATCTTTCGCTCTCTCTTTCCTTTTGCTCTCGTTAAGCCGCTGTGCCTCGAGTTACTTTCATCTATACACTGGAATAAATGGGGGAGGTGGGAGAATTACACTCGAAGAAAACAATTTGCTACTCTTTACGTAACCGATTTTTAAAAGGAGACTAGATCGAAAATTTTCAAACCGTCCTCTTTCAGCGTCAATATTTACTCTCGTCCTCTGGAGCGCAAAAACTGAATTTTTAATCAAAGGAAAATTATTACCCCGACGAGTAATCGCCAACGGCGAATATGAACTTCGAAATGAGTGTATACAACGTGACCGTGCCAAAGCCTATTTGAATCAAGCCGAACGATCCACGCCGGCTTCTAATTCATTTATAATAGCGCACTGTCTTAGTCATTTTCCAGCCTCTTCCTCGCCTCTTTGTCTAACTTTCACGCATTCACTCGAAAAAATTTCGTTTTTAAAAAGGATTTTAAGGCGTGGCAGGTTCGGCTACGCCGGAAAAGTTTGATCTTTCATTTGAAAATGAAAAATGACCACACGCATTCGTTCATTCTCGCGTTGCAGTTACTCGCTTTAAATCTGCTTTTGATGAAAAAATGTCCAACTTTCAATTTGGTCAATGGGATTCTCGGCTCAGTTTCTATTCAGGTGAGATGCGAGAGTAGCATGCACACTATGACGACAACTTGTCTTCGTATACTCGTATTTTCAGCGTTCTAACGACTGAAAAAAATAAATAAATTTAAAACGAAAGTGAAGGGGAAAAAAAGGTCAAAACTCAATGTATTTATTGCTGAACATGTTCCCTTTTTTCGATCAGGTTGAAACGTTCTGGGAAAACAAAACGACATGTTCTTTATTATTATTATTACTATGGGGCTTCGCCCCCTGGCCGCTTCGCGGCCCAACCCCACGCCGTCACTCGCTTCGCGCCTCGTCCGACTATCACAGTCCTCAGTGTTTGGTCTAAAACTTTTGTTCCTGAGTTGAGGTTTGCTTTGCGCTTCTTTCTCCCCCCTTTTATCTGCAACCACAAACTCCTCCCCCACAACGGCCATAATCTCCTACCAGAGGCTTCAGTGCCCACCCTATGGTATTCTTTTATCTTCGCAGTATCCCCCCTGCGAACCCTTTCCTTCGGCAGATCCGGGTAGGCCCTGTCCCTTGGACTTCCTCCTCACCTCTACAACCATCGACCACCACAACCGACCTCCAACAACTGGGCCTTAATCTCTTTACATTACCCTCTCCATCGCTCCATGACTTTCTCCGTCCACAGCTTCTCCCTCACATGGCACCCTCCGTTCATCCCTCCGATCATCACCCAGTCCTCCACCTAGTCTTCCCCGACTCTCAGGACCACATCCCCCGACCATCCCCACACCACTATGGCCTTCATTTCTGTTCACGTACTACACCCCCACCAAGACCTCTTCACCCATCACTATGCCCTTCCCAATTGCGGCTATAATCCTTCGGTGCAGCCTTCCTCTTCCACTGCTCTTTCTCGGCGGCCTCCTCATCCCAACTCCCACGAAGATCCCCTGGTCCTCCACTCAGGAGCTCCCATCACCATGACCAGCCTTCCCCTTCAGACCTCCACCACCAGCCCCTCTCGCACCATGGCTTTCATTTACCTCCCCAGTCCCTCTTTCACCCAGGACTTCCTCCTCCACCAGGACCTCTTACTCACCATTACCTCCCCTCCACCCGGGGCCTTTTCTTCCTCTACAGTCTCCGCCACCACCCTGGTTTCCTTTCCTTCAGGAGCTCCCTCCTCCACCATGAGTACCTCTTATAACCCTGGCCCCTTATCCACTTAAGTTTTACTGCTCCTCCAGGACCCTCACCCACCACTACCTCCTCCTTCCTCAATGGCCACCTTCTCCTACCAACCATTTCCTTCACCATGAGGACCCCTCACCCACCACTACCTCTAGGGCTTTATCTCCCTTCACAGCCCCTGTCCTCACTATGGTCCTCCAACCCCCTTGAAGATCCCTGGCCATCCACCCAGGAGCTCTCACAACCATGACCACCCCCCTGCCCCCTGAAGACCCCACCCCGCCACCAGCCCCTCTCGAACAACGGCCATTTCTCTCCCTTACCCGCTCTCTCGCCAAGGACTTTCTTCTCCATCTGGTCCTCTTACTCATCTTAACCCCCTGCCCCACCCAGGGTCTCCATCTCCGTCCACAGCCCACACCCCCACAGGGGCCTCCTCTCCTTTCAGGAGCTTCCTCCCCAACCATGAACTCCCTCCTGAGGGTAAGCTACCCCTGGAAAATTGAGCAATTAAAGGGCAGGGTAGGCAGCCCGCAGCAATTTGAGATCTTGGAGATTATGATGTCATTATAATATGTCTTATTATGTCTGTTATGTCTTAAAACTCATGTACTTCAAAGTAGCCGATCTCCCCTGCAATTTTTCTGATTTTAGGTAGGCAACCCGCCGCGCGTTTTTTTCTCCCGGAGGTGCCGGCGAATTTTACTTTTTTAATCTATCGTCGAGTCGTTTGAGGATTTCTTGCAATGGCCACTACGACAACATCCGGATCCACGCTGCGTGATGCAGACCATACGCACTGTATCGTTCCAATTTGTCCAGCATTGGTACACGTAACTTCAATTTGAGTCCTTTTGGTATATTTAGCTGCAACCTCAGGTAATGTACCTTGGTTTTGGTTTCATATTATCGACCCGTGGTAGTGCGATTCGCGAGTGCTAGCCTTAAGATTCGTGCTTACCAAGGGGCCGACATCCCTTTTCTATCCGCGTTTATGATCTAGAAAGGGCGCGGAATAGAAATTCCCTTTACTTTCGATCTTGGTGTTTTCAAAATTTCTGGTTCAAAAGGCAATCCTCTCTTTATTTTTATTTATTTTTGTTTATTTTTCTTCCCCCCTTTTATTCAAAATCTGGTAAATAGCCTACGTGGAAATCACACAAAGGCTCAGTACCCTTGTTAATCTACGTTTCGGGGGCGAGAAAGTATTGCGAGCAAGCGTAAATATAAAAGCAGTTTAAAAAGCCATAACCAAATGGGTACTCAGTGAGCAAAACTCACCCCAAATTGGCGTTTCTCACCAACACCACAAAATACGCGACGACACTATCAAAATCTTGCTTACGCACAAATCAAATTTCAGGAACAGACTTTTACCACAGTCATTCACTAAATGCCACGAGGCACGAGCTCGCGAACGCGAAGACCTTGGTACAAGGGATGCGTTTCTCGCCCTCCAGCAGGTTCTCCAGGCAAACCAGTCATGCATACAAGCGGATGCACGCGGAAAGAAACGAAGCGACAAGAGCGTAAGATTTGCCCCTATTCAGGGTGTATTTATATAGAGAGAAATTTACTCTTACAGGTCATACTTAGAGGTATCTGCAAACCTCACATTTCCCTCTTTTCCTAGAATGCTTAGCCACCTCTTTTCTAGCGCACGGTACGGCTTGTCAAAGAAATGTTCCATCGCAATTCTATCTTTTGGCATCCTAAAGCATTTGTCTATCGTCCTGGCCATCTGCCATATCCTTCCGTGGTCTGTCTTATTGGCCCGAAGGTTTGGTTGACCCAGACGATAAGCCCTCATTATCGCCGCTACTTCTATAGCAGTGTGAAGTGGTGGCAAGTTCAGGAGCCTTTCCAGTGCCTTTGTCGGCACCGTACTCATTGCCCCCGTTGTCATCACGCACGCGAGCCTTTGCAGGTGGTCTAGTTCCTCTCTGACTTTGGCCTGGTGGACCCGGTCCCACCACGCAATGGCCGCATATGTGATTCTGGGACGTATTACACTGGTATATATCCAGTGCATCATTTTGGGAGAGAGTCACACCAGGTCCTGCCGACATAGGTGCGGCAAGCCCGAAGAGCCTCAATCCCTTTTCTTATTTTATCTGAAACGTGATCCCTCCAGGAGAGTTTTTCGTCAAGATTTACTCCTAAGTACTTCACCTTTTCTGTGAGGGCTAACGGTCTTCCCTTGTATTGCACCTTGATCAACTCCTTGCCTTTCCTTTTACGGGTGAAAAGAGTGATCTCCGTTTTGTCCGGGTTTATCGATAACCTCTTTTTTACACACCCTGGACTTTTTACTAAGTTAGTATTCCCTTTGGTGGACCTCTTTTCATTCGGGGACCTGAAGAGTAGGTTCCCAAGTACTTATGTCCATTCTGATGGCTCAGGTCTTTCAGTCCTTATTTCACTAATGAATTACGCTGGGGGCAGGGATCATCGTGGACTCGCCCATACGCCCGTGGGGCTTGATGGCAGTCTGTGGTTAAATACCTATAAGTATGGTGATAGTAGGCTGAACGTTCGTTATTACGAGTTATTAGCCCCCTAGTCGGCAATCTAGTATCGGAAATTTCCTACAGGTGAGATCCGTGGGAGAAGTTTATTTTTCCAAGGTTTGAGACATTTTTCCGAATACGTTTTTTCAAAAACTTATTTTCCGAAAACAAATATTCCGAATAATTTTATTTCGAAAACCTTCTTTCCTAATAATTTTTTTCCGAACGTTATTACTTGCAATTTTTTTTATTGGAAATATTCTTCAAACTAAGATATGTTTACATTGTACGCTAAATTTTCCAAGTATTGAAGGGTAGTTTGATTGTTGTATTCTGCTGCAATGTTTTCAAGACGTACTTGCAACTCTCTCCACTTTTTCGTTGGACCAGATTTCACACGTTTCCCCATCGCGAGTTCGGCGACACATATCTCTCCCATTGCGTCCAAGCTCGTCGGGTTCGAAGGCAAGTTCTTCGCACGGACTCTTCGTATTGCGCGTACCAGAGCTGTTTGCTCCGGCAACTGGCTTAGCACGCCGCTCGAGGTTCCTTGGAGCTCAGAACGTAACAATTGAGCAGGCCGTTGCTCTGGATGGTCTTCGGCTTTCCTCTTTATCCGAGCTTCCAATTTCTCAGCCTCAGCTTCCTCCTGGTTGGGAGGATAGGAATGCTGCGATTCCGTCGGTCCTTTCAGTACAACGATATTTCCGCCAGCAGTTCGTTGCGTTATCGCTCGTGCGGAACATACTTTGGTTTTAGTCTTTCGGCAATCCCAGTAGTTTCGCCCTTTCGCCGAACGTGAGCGATAATAAATGTATCCGTCTACGTGCAACTTTTTGTCAATTATTTCGGCCATGATCATGAATGACAACTGCAGTGACGAATGTTCGTCGCGCGGAGTCAGAGCATATTTTAAGCAAGTTTCACTGGGCGGCACTAATAATCATAAGTGACAATTTTTTCTTGTGGCATATTTTGCTACGTACATAATGCTTCTTTTCCTGAAATACCTTTACTAATTTTTCTTACACCCCTCCCCCCTCTTCCTACAACTAAACCAATTTTTAGTGATAAAATACCGTTCAATTTCAATGTTGACATCATGACCAGAGCGTTTTATTTAAATTTTAATCAATTAAATCAAAGTAGAAGCAATAAAAACAAGTAATAACTCCAGTACTGTATTGAAAGTGATATTTGTTTCAATATTTTTTCACAACAAGAAAAAAAAATAGAAAAAAAGTAACTCATTTAACCAAATTTGGCTTCAGTAATTCAGTACTATCATAATGAAAGCACCAAAATAAAATTAAAATCTATAAACTGTAAACAGAATTTACCACAATGAAAATAACATCGTACAAAAACTAACAACAAATCAGATCGAGACGAAGGAATCTTCACCAAATGCGTGATCGTCGAAAGCGATCGTTCCGAGGAACTCAGTCACTCCTCGAGCTCTTAATTCGAGATTTCTAGCCCATATATCTAAATTTGAATGTCTCCCTGGGAAAAGGGGCCTCCCTGTGGAGTTCTATTTCGGTCTTCCATTTCCTAGTCTATATACTTTTGGACAGTTTTAATTTTCCAGCTATTGTGCTAATGTTTGTTATATATTCTAAATCTTAGGGGAGAGAGGACCCTTCGTTCACATTGTTACCACTCGATGCAGTTTGATTGTAATGTTTATTTATTTATTATTAAATTCGAGCCCATCTTAAAGGGCATATATCTATTTCTGACCGCGTACGACCTGGACGTATCGCGAAGTAAGAGCCACTGGCTCCATGTTTATTTACAAAGCCGTTGAGTATCTCCGTTGTGTCTCATTTCATTTTTTTAATCAATTTCTATTATTATTATTATTATTCCTCTAATTACAGGCCAATAGCGTTGCTCTCCCCCCTGTCAAAGATATTTGAGAAATTGATGCACAAACGGCTGTTACAACACCTGAAAGCAAAACAGTACCTATCCGTTAACCAATATGGTTTTGTGGAAGGAAGGGGAACTGTGGAAGCCATGGCTGCTCACCTCGCATGCGTCAGCAGGGGCATCGACTCCAACATGTACACGGTGGGAATATACATTGATATCAGAAAAGCCTTTGACACAATTGACCATCAAAAACTTTTGGGGAAAATGGAAGCAATTGGAATACGAGATTTTGTGTTAGATTGGTTTAAAAGTTATCTGGAGGGTAGGGAAACGGTAGTGGAAATCTCGGGAAAGCTGAGTAGCCCGCTATTGGTCAACAGGGGAGTGCCTCAAGGGAGCTGTTTGGGACCACTACTTTTTACAATATACATAAATGAACTATGCGAAATAAACCTGAGTGGCAAGCTGATCTGCTTTGCAGACGATACAGCACTAATCTACCGGGATGCGGATCGGAAGGAGTTGTGCCGCCGTGTCAACACTGACCTGGAGGAAGTCGCGCGCTGGTATTCGGAAAATGGACTCGAGGTAAATCTGGAAAAGACCAAGTTCGTACTGTACGGACACAAAAAGGACAGTGCAGTTTTTGACGGGGAGATAAAAATTCGGGACCAGAGTGGCAGATGGAAGGCGCTCCAGAGAGTTGCCGAGATCAAATACCTGGGAGTAACTTTCGACTCAAAATTAACATGGGGAACCCACCTCGAAAAAATGCAAAAAAAAACTTAGAAAACTGAACTATCTTTTGTACCACCTGGGGAACTACTTTGGGAAACCTCACCTTGTGAGAATCTACAAAGCCTTATACGAGTCAGTGTTGAGGTACGGCCTGGTTCTGTGGGGGTAATGCTGCGAGCCATCACATTGAGCCAGTGAATGTGCTGCAGCGGAAAGTTGTAAGAAATATTTACAGAAGAGGCGCACTGCCAACAGAAACGGACACAATAACTATGTTCCAGGATCTTGGGATCTTTACTGTGCACCAGCTTTATGCGCTAACAGGCAATCTTTTTGTTAGGAAGAACATGGCGTTTTTCGAGCGGCAACTTAACCCGAGCAGAACCAGGGCGGGATCGGGGCCACTCCTAGTGCTACCAAACTATATTAAGGCAACAAGTAGAAAGCAGATGGACTACGCGCTGGCAAAAAACTTCAATACGTTACCCGAGCCCATACGGAATCTTGTCACAGAAACTGGGAGTAAGAACCCCAGGGACAAGGTGAAGTGGGCCAAAAAGCTAAAGAGGGAGCTGCAAGCCTATCTACAGCCCGCATGACCGCACATCGAACCAATTCCCAAAATCGTTGTCCATTTTGCTGGTCGGTTCGCGCCGTAACTATGTTAGTGTATTGTGATTCCTACGCTGTATACCGATTTGTGTCCATGGCTAGTACCCCTGTTGTTGCTTTCAATCCAAGTTGGGTTGTAAGAAATGATTTTAAATGTATGGCACGACCATTAGTGTCGGTGTGATTCCCTTTGTGTTGCCACTTGAATTCTGTGTCCATACGGTTGTTGTTGTTGTTGTTGTTGTGGTTAATGTTTTTCTATTCCTTATTGTGACTGTTTGTTGTGTATTTTACCAGTGTGATTTAAGTGTGTTATTATTTAGTGTGATGTTAGTTATTTCTTATTTTGTGCCTATTTTGCACCTAGATAGAAGCTGGTTATTGTTATCAAGTCCTGTTAGTGTGATTTAAGTGTGCTCTTACCCAATTACCATTTTTTATACTTCTATTTTTATATTTTCTATTCTTTTATAATTTCTACATTTTATTTTATTTATTTATTTTTTTATCATTATTATTTTGTGCCCATAGCACCCAACGTAGCATATTGTTCTTGCCGCTACGCCCCATTTCATCTATTTAATTATTTACCCATCTACCATTTTTATATTTCTATTTTTTATATTTCTATTTTTTATATTTCCATTCTTTATATTTTCTGCGTTCTGATAATTTCTGTTCATTATCTTGTGCCCATAGCACCCAACATTTGCCAATACGATTCTCTCTTTTGAAATTATTCCTATGTAATAATAATCAACACAATGGCCCCCATTCGGACCACTAGGTCGTCGGGGGGTCATCGGCAAAACTGTCGCGTTATTATAGAATTGTGCATATTGAAATTGAAATTGAATAAATTGAAATTGAATTATTATTATTATTATTATTATTATTATTATTTTTATTATGAATTTTCAGTTTTATTTTCAATTTAGAATACACGTAAGTCTTGTGCTGTTTGACATGATTCTCATAATTGCAGTGAGGTGAATTTAGAACAACTTGATCTTTTTTGTTTATTTTATCGAAAATGCATGGACGTACCACCATGCAAAGTGTTTGATTTATGGTACGTGGCATCTCTGGACTGGTTTCTAAATTAATTTTCCCTTTGGTGGACCTCTTTTCATTCAGGGACATGAAGAGTGGGTTCCCAAGTACTCACGTCCATTCTGATGGCTCAGATCTTTCAGCATTATTTCATTAATGGAGTATACTGGGGACAGGGGTCATCGTGGACTCGCCCAGACTCCCGTGGGGCTTGGTGGTAGTCTGTGGTTAAACACCTATGAGTATGGTGATAGTAGGCTGAACGTTCGTTATTACGAGTTATTAGCCCCCTCAGTCGGTAATCTACTATCGGCAAATTTCCTACAGGTGAGATCCCTGGGAGAGGCTTGTTTTCTTCTTGGGCTCATATTCCGAAATTTGGGCGGGACATCTGGCTTTTGGGAAATTTTGCTACACTCGGAAAAATTATTTTCGGAATTTTTGCGTTTGGAGGAACGCATTCGGAAAAATGTCCTATAATCTTTTTCCAGGGCTCTTATTCCGGAATTTGGGTGGGACATCTGGCTATTCGCGAAATCTTGCTACAGCTTAACCATTTTCCCAGCCTCATTTTCATGTTTGTCGTACCAGCAGCTGAACTACAAAACCACTTGTGCTTCTCTGGATAACGCATCCGGAAATTTCACATCGCGAAAGAGAAAGCTCAAAATTTACGAAAACAACGCCTCAATGGCAATACCGCATAAGCTGGTTCCCAATCGGTTAACGTTCATCTGCACGTAGGTCAAAAAGTAGGTGTATATAAAACTAGGACGGAAAAACTGCGCTTTCCCCTCCGCCCTCCGTGGTGAGAAATTGCAGCGAGAAGAAAAGAAGAATTTTTACTTAGAATCAACCGAGCTATTTTCCCTTTAGTTTCCGGCTGAAAATATTGTAAGTACTTTTCTAAAGTGCACGACGACGCCGTCGGCGTCGTTGTCGTATTCGACGATGGTCGACGGGTGCGCCGCGCCGTGCACACACAAACACACGCGCGCGTGCGGCGGTTGTATAAAAAGTAAATACAAGCCTCGCTTCGTTGAATATCTTATAAGCACGGGGATCTCATGTATAGTGTATAAGGAGGAGAGAAATGAAAGCCGTTCCACTTGAAAGCACCTGTTAATGGTATTTTTAAAAGAAACATTCTATCCTCGCGCGAAGTGAGGTTACACCGAGTATGAGTTTGACATTTCCGCCATCCAGGGAAACCCAAACTGTAAACTCGCGTCCTTGTGTCACTAAAGGTAACCGAGCATGCCAATGATTTACCGACCGCCGATTCCAGTACGAAGATGTACTCCAACGTTTAAGAATTCTTACGAAGCAGAAACGAAGTATTGGTTTTGTTAGGGATGCGGTGGCCCTCCTGCACCTGGCCCAGTTGAAGAACGACCATGTTGCTTCAACAAGTGCCTCTTCAATATGAAAACATCGCCGGAAATAGAGAGCTTACGCTGCGAGCGAGGGTGGAATAATCCGTGACACATCTGAGTGTGGAGCGTGAAGACGTGAACGGAGTGAGGTAATGTAGGAGAGTACCGTTAAGAGTTAACGTGGGTGATTCCTTGAAAATAGGACGCATTTTGACAAAGTTAAATTTAGGTTTTACAAACTTGATTTTTCAACCTTTTTTGAGTGGAATTTACTTATGTGTCCTGGAGAGTATTGATACCGTTATCATCAGGGGGAAGGGGTAGGAACGATCTAAAATCGATCAGCCACGGCGGTGGAAACGGGTAGCTGTATATTTGGGAGGCATATAAAGACGAATGCACTGTCAGGCGTAATAAAACGGCACACCTGGGCACACGCTTCACGCAGCTACCATCCCCAAGTAGGAGCAAAGACTTCGAGGAAGTAACGCCGCCGTCTGAAACGAAAAATCGGCGCAGAAAATGTATTCGACCGCAAGCGTGCACTCAATTCTCTGCTGCGGTGCTGCGTTGCGAGGATGGTGAATGTGGCGTGCGTGCATCACCATAAACCTACCAACAGACACAATTACATAATTGTTGAATGTCGACGAAGAAGACATGCATTGTCTCCTATGTGACAACTTCCTCGTAAGTCGTCTCGCAGTTGCTACACCCGCGTACCAAGAGCAACCAAAATGTTGGTGCTCTCGTGTAATGTCGGTGTATCTGAACATCCCGAACATTTACCGCGTGTATTTGTTGAATTCGTTCCACCCTCGCCCTCGCTAAATCAAGTCGAAAAAAGACGAGCGATACGGAAAGCGATTGAATTAACTTTAGCTACACCGAGAACAGCTGTCAAAAGCATGTACTTGGTTTGTTGATGCACCGTCGACCTGCGTGTCTGCTGTGATAGAATATCGATCCCAGTGCCTGGGGCACGTTTTTATGTGTTGTCCGTTAGCGAGAGCGTGTATGTCAGTCAATCGCAAGTCGATATAAAATTGTAAATTACGTCCTCATTTCGGAAGAACAGAGTAAAACCGAACTGACTTGAACAGCATGTGTTCCGGGAAAAGGATATAAAACTGCTCCTTAACTCCAAAAACTCGGTTGTTTTCAATTTCGGAACCTCGGTTTTGATTCAGTGTTTTCTGTAGGATTGGGATACAACCCAGAAATACTTATTTTTCAATGTATGGTGGAAAAGTCCTTGAAAGAACTTCAGATACCTCTACAATAAAGTCGAGCTTTTTGGTGTTTTCAGGTCTTTTTTGAAAATGTTTGAAGGCATGAAGTTCAAAACATGTCAAAAGTTTACAGGAGAAGCAAAAAATTGTTTCAGCTGAGGTGACGGGGGAGGTTTGGCGAATTGGGTGCTCAGCCAATTCTCTAAAGCTTCACACATATGTCCATGTACAAATTTTGGTCAAAAAGTAACACTTTTCTCGTCAATGTGCCAAAACTTTCGATTAGCTATTTTTTTCTTCTTCGTGATGCTCCAAAGTAATGCTCAAAAAGTCACATTTTTTTCGTTTATGTGCCGAAGCAAAGACATGAAAATGTCTAAAATAAGGCGGCAAAGTACTCAAGACCGGCCCTGGGAAAAGGTACCATAAGTCGCATCGATCTTGTTTCCGTTTGTGCACGTGTTATCACTACAGCTGCGAATAATAATTACATAATATGTATTATCACGTTATCGATGAGTTCATTGTTTTCAAATGTATGATATTGGAGACCTTCTTTTTGAGACTTACCAGTTTTTCAAAACCAACCCTTACTTATTTGAGCCGAGACATCGACTTTTTCGTGTATTTTTCTGTTTCACAATTTGAAACGCATTTTTATCAAAATGGAGGTTTTACATTTTCAAACTTCAGCTACTTCCATTTCAGTCTTTATTGAAGCTATAGACTCCATTTCAACCATCATTTTCGTAAAGAGGATAAGTCACAAAACGAATTTTTCAGGAGAGTAAAGACAAAGTTTGCACGTAATTCCTGGGTGTTCTGTCCTATGAAAGTTATAACACTGATGATGAGCATGGACATACCGATAGGTGGAAGGGGGAAACTTTACGCCCCCCTTCGTAGGAACTTTTACTCAACAGTTGGGAAAATTTACCATTTCAGACAGGGATGAGTTGGGAAATTCTACTAGATGGATCAAAAGTTGGAAAAATCCAACAAGTCAAAAGTTGTTTTTTTTTTAGCCAATAAGGTAATCTAGCCAATAATGGGCACCTTAAACAGTTTTTTTCCCGTAAATATTTTTTTTTTAATTTTATTGGATCAACTTGCGAACGTGAGACAAAAATTACAAAATGAAGGATAAATTTCTCCATAAGTTTGCCTTTGAATGGGAGGAAAGAGCTCAAAATTAGTGTTCAAAATTTGTCTTAAAGACGACCATAATTTTGGCTAATAATGGGCACTGAAAAATTCGAAAATTCAGTAATGGGCACCCAATAATGGACACAAAGAAAAATGATGAAAAATGTATTTCTAATAAGTGGGATTGAAATGAACTACACTTTATATGAATCTGAAAAATTTTATATCAATTTTTCTTGAAAATTATTGCTGAAAACATGACACCCGTAAAAATTCGATTAAGTATCAATTTTCGTTTCTCTGCACTAAATTTTTTATTGGCTTGCGGGATGCTACTTTTTGGATGGATATGATGTGTGACTTGAACTGTACAACATATATTTTTCCCGGCCAGAGAGAGCTAGGATTATCAGAGATAATCGAGGGATCCATATTAGGGGAGGGTCCATATTAGGCAACCTTACCTTAACACATGCAAGCTCGATAAGTGCCAACTAAGAACGAAATAACGTCCTGATAAGATCAAAACAATGATTATTAGCAGCCCCGTAGAGAGAAAAAGAGGGCATGGGGAAATTTCCACGGGCCTCCTAACATCCAGTTCATTTTTTTCTTCTGTCAAATGGGAAAAAATTATAAGCTACTGGATAAGAGGTTAATTTCATGCTGGAAGGAGTGATTGTTGATGTGATGTACAGTATGATGTAGCCGTAAAAACACTGAAATTCAGGTCTTTTAAAAATATCGGGCCCTCCTGAAAGTCCAGGCCCGGGGTATTTCCCCCTTTCCCCCACCCTCTCGACAGAGTTGATTATTAGCAACGTGCCCATTACTCGAGTCTGCGTAGTATTTCACTGTTTCTAATAATGGGCATACACAGACCATTACTGGACAGACGACAAATTTTGATAACCCCGTAATGGGAACTTGTACTAAAGGCATCCATTACATTTACCTATGAATCCAGCATCGCATATCAAAGCATAACTTCTATAAAGTGCACTGCTACTTACCACATAATAAAATCTGAATTAGAACTCAATTTATCGAAACTAGAAATTTCTTTCGTTCCTTAATTATTTTTTAACGACTTCGAAAAACTTTGACTACAGTCATCCTTGTTTTCAAACAAAAGTTATTATCACGAAAATGGTCCGACGTTTTAGGCTTTTAGGGCAGTCAATGAGGACGACTAGTGCTGCCAATTAGCGTTTAGAAATCTTAAAATAAACAACTGAGATCTAAATTGCACATTATAGGTGAGGTGCCTATTATGGGCTAGGTTACCTTACAAAAAATTTTGATTGGTACTCGAGAACTTTGATTTGAATCAGTTGGGACTTTCGCAATTCGCCCCCCCCCCCCGAAAAATTCTTCGGTACGCTCTGATGATGGATTGAATGTTGAGAGGCATACCTATAGATGTCATCTATAACGTGATTTAAGTTGGTACATAATATACCTATATTGAGAGCAAATAATAAGCAAATGTGTGAAAGAAGTAAGGACTTATCCTCTCTATGTGAATTTAAAAAAGGTGATATGAAAAATGAATAGGGGACAAGTCCATAAAAACAGCAATGTGATAGCAAAATTAAAATTCTATTCGAATAATAAAGTATTCATATTATATCATTTTCCAAAATTTGGATCAAACTCAAGGCCAAAAAACCTTATTTTTTGCCGTTTTTGGCCCGTAATGGAAGTACTTTTTATACGGTCGAGTTGTTTATATCTTACAAATCCATGTTCTTCTCCTAATATGACTTTTATTTCAGTGAAGGCAAAGCGAGAGAAAGTTTCGATAAGATTCAACACTGAATATTGAAGATAAACGAGAAATGTGTGGACTCATCCTGTATGCAAATTGCGTGATGTTGATGTACGTTTTTCACTACCTTCCGGAGCGAATCGACCATTTTCAGTGTTGCCATCAGATAGGTCATAAAAAGTTCTATCAGAATCCATTAAAAAGTGAAAATCGAAAAAATGTGTCATCCCTTTTATGTATGAAAATGACGGTTCATTTTTTTATAGCAGGTAAATTTTTGCCAAAAACTTTAAAGCAAGTTCTCAGACATATGGTACCTTTTCACAGAGCGCTTCCCATTTATCAAACAATTTAAAAAAGGCTCGAGACGACATTCAACAGAATGTTGAGGAGTATTCTGAGTGTTACGATACGTGACAAAATTAGTTTAATTGAAATCAGGAAGAAAACAAGAGCAAAACAAAGTTGGCCTTTCCGTAGTCCGACTTAAGCTCGGGTATGCGGGGCACTTGGTCAGAGGTTATGACATCCGGACAACGAGGCTAATGAACTGGACTCCTTTGGGGCTGAAAAAGATAAGGGGTGTCGTTAAATGGAGGGATCTGATGTGTAAAAACTTCGGATCCCTCTGGTCTAGAGCCGTAGAGTCCAGACTAAGTTGGAGGCGTGCAGTGGAGGACTATTCATGGGCGGACAGGGAGGGTTAGCGGCTAATTTAGCTAAGTACAGTTCAGTTCAAATTTAAAGTTCATAGTTTTCTTTCCTTTTATTATATAAAGGGTAAAGAATCAAAACTCGCATTTGCCATTTTACTATCTTTGCTGCGCCTGTGAACGTGGAGTATGTTATACATATCCACACACTCACAGGCGCAGCAAAGATATTACTGCACCCGTGTACAGTATTTTGCCTTTTTGCACCCTTGAAGTAAAATGGCAAATGTGAGTTTTGATTTCTTACCCTTCATACATATGTATTATCTCGTTTTATTTCAAAAGTGAGATTTTTTTTCTGATTATAAACGTATCCAAATTGATATCTGTACTCTGTTCTCTGCCACGCCTCATTGTCGGGCGAAAAAAAATAAATAAAAGTTGTTCTAGTTACATACCTAAGTACGAAAAATTAGTATTTCTTAGTCTTCGTCACACTTGAAGCATCATAATTATCCATCTCACGATAAGAGAACGTGAGAACTCAAAGACCGAACCTTTCCAATTAATCGATTGCGAAAAGTAGGTATTAAAGTTCAAGAGTTCGCGAATCAGAATTATTTTTGGCTTCCTAGTGCGAGTGTAATAAGTGTTATAATTCCATTTAGAACATCAAACGCTGTTGAAAGTTGAAGGACTTTTCCAGTTCATCAGTAAGAGTGAAAAAAGAAGAAATACAGAAAGAAAAGTATCAAAGTACGATGATGCGATGGAAATTTCGTTAGCATTTTGATAAATAAAAAAAAGTGCGAGAGAGAAAACAAAAAGGAAAAAAAAGGGGGAAAGGTTCACGCCAGAAGTCTGATCAGATAATCCGCGGTTGCTTTTTCCCAAGTGCTCTCGAACGTTTTTCTCACAAGAGGTATTTTCCTATCATCGCCGATGCAATTTACATAAAAGACTGTAAACTTTGAAATTTGATATTTTTCTTCAACAACAAAGAGAAATCAGGGTTTCCTAAAAACCGACGTAAATTAGATACGATGCTTTTAGAAGCTTGAATTGGCTTTTATTGTGCGCTAAGTATAAAGCGGGGCTTACGCATGTTACAAAGGAAAACATGTTTCACGGATATTTTGTTGGTCAGAGAAAACGACGCTCTCGCCATTTTCATCATCAATTGGTTACAAAGTTTCCAGTGTGATCACGTGCCTAACAAGATTTCATGTTTATGCTAGGCAAACAGACGGACCATTGAAGTCTTCGTGATATGAGAAAAGTGCCAAGGAAAATAAGCAGTGTCTCGATCTTGATGTCAACGACCGATTCCTCGTAAAAGTAAATGTTTAAGAGCGAGTCTGAAGAATATTCAACAATCATCGCGCATGATATTATTACGGTTCCGTATCCCATAAAAACACCGAGTGACATTTCTCTATGGAACACCTTCTCCAAAATCGGATTAAATTCCTCGACTGAAAGCAATCGCTCTCGCTTGCCAGCGAAATTTCGCTTCCTTCCTCCCCTCGCTCTCCTTTTCTCGCCACCAAATACAACACGAAAATTGATACTCGTACGTCGAATATCCTTAGCGTGAAGAGGGAATACTTTGTGTCTACTTCAGTTCACGGTTGTAAATCCGTTTAAAATAAATATTTGCATTCGTTTTACGCGTGTATGCGTGACGCCGAAGATACGGCATTGTTAAACGTCCTCAATTTTATCGTGTATGGAAATATTTTCATTCTGAGCTTTTCCGAAACCGCTAATCTCACAAGTTGAACTTGGCGACGTGACGTTCCCGAACAAAAGAAGTCGGACGATGGTTCGTATAAAAATATGTACCCAGAATCTAGACTGTTGACACTGTTTCACAAACATGACATGACAGGCCAGCCATTCAACATTGAATACAAAGTTTGATATCATTTTATATAGTACGAAAAAAGTGAGCGTGCCAACATTAGGTAGGAGAAAGTATAAATGTATTTAATCCGCCAACAGTCCTCTCTCTCTCGAAGAAAACTGTCACTGATACTGCAGAAAATGAAAGGATGAATGTAGAATCAGGCAGTTCAAAGCCTAGAAGGATAAGTAAATGATTCAGAATTAATATAAGCAATTATTCGAGGTAGATATGTTATATTTGAGTTATCTATGTCATATTTAGGATAGGTTTGTTACAAATCTTCGAAATCCCTTATTCTGAGCAAATGTCTCCTTCAACCTCTCCCATTCGGTCCGGTCTGCTGCAACCCTGTGATAGAGACGGTTTCTGATAAAGTTTGTGATATTGTCCGACCACCTAGCCCTCTGCTTCCCCGGTTTTCTCCCTTCTTTTAGAAACCAAAATGTTGTTTTTATAGTCCATCTGTCATCCTTCATTCTGCACACGTGTCCTGTCCAGTCCCATTTTAACCTTCTAACAAAGTGGATGATATTTTTGTTGGATTTTAATTTGTTCTTAATTTTTGTCAGATTCACTTTGTCTTTCAGCTTAATGCCAAGCATTGCCCTCTCCATAGAGTTTTGTGCAGTTCGAAGTTTTTTTCCAAATGTTTGGTCAGAGACCATGTTTGGCAGCCATAAGATAATGCCGGGATTAAATAATTGACTTTTGAAAGAAATAGGATATTTGTTTTTGAATATAAATTTTAAAGACCAAAATTTGCTCCATGGTATTGTAATTCTTCTGTCAATTTCTTTTTCTGTTTGATTTTTGAATGAAATTAAGTGTCCAAGATATATTATATCTTCAACTGTATCAATTGTTTTTGTACCAATTTTTATTATATTTGTTTGCCCTGAGTTGTTTAGAATTTTTGTTTTTGCCTTTATTTCCATCCCTGCTTTTACACTTCCTCTGTTGTGTTCTTCCAGCATTTCCTGGAGCTCGGATGCACTCCCCGCTACTACCACCACGTCATCTGCAAACCTTAAATTGTTCAGAAATACCCCGTTAATTTTTAGCCCTTTATCCCAATCCAGGTTTCTGAAAATTTCTTTATGGCGCAGTTGAAGAGTAGCGGTGAATTTGGATCTCCTTGCCTTACTCCCCTTTTAATTTCAAAAATATTTCCCTCTATGTCAGTGACTATCCTTGCTTTTAGCCCATTGTATATTTCCTGAATTAATTGAATGAAGTCCCTGTTAATCCCTTGATTTTGAAGAGCTTGAATCATGAAGTTGTGATTAATAAGATCGAAAGCCTTGGTGAAGTCGATGAAGGCTAGGTGGACGGGGATCTGATATTCGGATGATTTTTGAATGAGTGTATTTACCGTATGGAGGTGGTCAGTCGTGGAGTACCCCTTTCGGAAGCCTGCCTGACAAGGCGATTGTATCAGGTCAAGCTTCGCTCTCAAACGATACTCCAGCATGGAGAAGATTTTGGCTAAGATTGGAATTAGGCTTATCGGTCGGAAGTTTTTGATGTCGTCTTTTGATCCCTTTTTAAATAATAAAATGATATTTGATAGTTTCCAATCAACTGGAATGGTTTTTGTTTTAAGAATAGTGTTGTACATAGCTGTAAGAACTTTTATTAATTTTGGTCCTCCTTGCTTGACATGTTCGTTGTTGATGCTATCATGACCCGCTGCTTTTCCTGGCTTCAGTCTTTCGACTGCCCTCTTCACTTCGCATTCCAAAAAGTCCGGTTCGCAATCGTCACTGCTTGATGTTTTAATACTAAGAGATACGGAATCGTCTGAGTATAGCTCTGAATAGAAATCGGTAGCAATTTTATTTATTTATGTACGATTCTATACTTTTTCGCCTTTTTTGTTTTTTAAACATGTCATAAATGTTTTCCCCAAAATTCTTTCTTTTTATATTGTTTTTGTACTTTTTGTAGACTCCATAATTTAATGAATCAAATTGTCTAATTTATCTTGTTTAAATTTTCGTAAAAATTTTCTTACCAGTTTGCAAGTTAGGTTGAATTCAATTTTATTTTTTGTTGTTTTCGGCTGTTTTTTTTAGAGATTCCCTTTTTTTAAAATATTAAATCCATAATTTTTTGAGGGAGTTTTAACTCAGACATTCCTTCCGTGGGAGGTAACCTTAGATTCGCTGCCTCTAGAATAATTTTTTGAATTTGCTCCCAACTAGGTAGTTCTCCACAGCTCCCCACCTCTGGCATGTTTCTGTCTAAAGTTAATTGGTAATCTTCTTGGGTTTCTAAGGAGATTCTGGGAGGTATTTTGACGGTATCTTTTATTCTTTATGGCTAGTTTGCAAAATATAGGTCTGTGGTCAGAGGGGAATTGAAAGTGAGCTAGGGTATCACAATTTGTTATACTATTAAAAGTTATTGGGGGAGGGGGCTAGTATATAGTCGATTTGTGATTTGAACGTTTGATTTTGGGCTAGCCAAGTCCATCTCTTGCCTTCTCTCTTCTTGAAAAATGTGTTTACTAGTTTAAAATTGTTTTCCTGACAAAAGAGAATCAATTTAGCTCCCCTTGGATTTCTTTTTCCATAGTTGAATTTTCCTACAGTTTCTTGTCCGTCTGTTTTTTGGAAACCTACTTGGCTATTAAAATCACCTAGTATTAGCAAGTGGTTTTTAATGTTTTGTTTTTGCTTGTTCAGAATTTCTTTCAATTGTGAATAAAATTCGTCACAAGTTTTTTCTTCAGTAGTGGCTGTTGGTGCATATATTTGGATTATTGTTAATGATTGTTTTTCAAGTTGGAATTTTATTATGGCCATTCTGTCTGACATTTCTCTGAATTCAGTGATTTTGTGACTTATATTATTTTTTATTAAGAAGCCTACACCTCTCTGACCACTTTGAGAGCCTGTATAGCAAAAAGTATTTTTTTCTTTCGTGAGGATCATGCTTTCGCCATTCCTCCTGATTTCCGCAAGGCCTATAATATTCAATTTGAGTTTCGGAAGGCTATTTCTAGTTCGGCTAAATTTTCATCTTTTTTTAAAGTACGAACAACGTTGAGGGTAGCAATTTGAATTGATTTTGTTTTTTTTGGTTGATTTATTTTGTTGGCGATTTTGTGATTTTTTAAGTTTTGAGTAGAAGTCAGGTTTTGATTGATTTGAATTTTTTGGATGATAGGGTTGCTTTTCTGAAGGGTGTGATTGTGACGAGTGTGTTGAGTGTAGTTGAGGTTGTGATTTATTTGAGGTTGATGAGTGGGGGTGGTCTTGAAGGCCCTAGATGACCAGACTTACCTGGGCCCGAAATGATTCAGAATACACTAGCAAATTATAAATCACAAAAGATTAAATACGGGACTGTGCGGACGTTAGTTCTCCAGCCCGATAAAAGAATTCTCCACAGACTATATTTAATGAGTACGATTGATAATTATTTTCATAGGTACCTCACTCACAGGCACCTTCTTACTAAATATCTTCACACATTCATTTTACCTTCGTTTTCTACTTTATTTTCTGTCTGCTTTTTCATTCCAAATTACTTGCTACCCGCCTCCTTGTACAAGTCTGGAAAACTAACGTGAGGGAAATTCTGCATCAAATAGTTTGATTAGTAATACATCATATTGACGTCTGAAATAGTACCGTAAAATTTAGGCACATTATCTTCAAAACACTCGTCTGTAAGATTACGATTTTAACGGACTCACAAAGACTTGGTATCCAGTGGCCGGAAGCTGGAAGTCGTTAAAAATGGTAGCCGGAAGTTTTTCAATTTTGGAAGGAAGTCGGAAGCTTTATAAATTTGGGGTAGCTGGAAGCCAGAAGAGAAGCTTTTCTCATCATTGCCTGAATGTGCTGATCACGTTTCGATTCGCGTATTCGAACTGCGCTAGAAACGCTGTAGTCGCTAGACAAAAAGATGAATAACATGTAACTTATCAGTAATACGTATATTTCATATAGCTGTGGATGTATTTTGCCAAGATTTTGTTTTATATGTTTGGTATTTGGTGAAATTTAAAAATTCACAACGAAAAAGAGAGATGACGATTGAAACTTATTAATTAATTGGTATCCCAGTTGATGTCGATGATATTTTTGATTTTATTGAGCGATTAGGTAAATTTTACGACACGAATGCAATTCTAATTCACTAAATTCATGAACCGAACAGAAAATATCGAGAAATGGACAAAGCCTCAATACTTAGCTACGTTATCAGTGCCCCATCATCCTGTCCATGTTTCAATTCTCTCTACTTGCAGCACACCCTTTGTTCGAATATGTGAATCTCTATTAACATTTCGATCGAATAGAAACAGCGTCATGACAGATTTACGGGGTTTTGAGTATGCAATTTTATTAACATTCTGAAATTATCCGTATATATTCCTGGAATATTCGCGGCGTTGCTGTTATGCAATTATATTAACACTCCAGTCATGTTGTTGCTGCATTCGAATTCGAAGTTATATTATTTTTTACCATGTGATGTTTTGATTTGAAGGAACTAAGGTGAATAGAAAAACTTTTTTCATCCCGACCGATAATCGGAAATTGTATTATTTTCACATCTCGCCAATTGTAGAGAACTAACGAATTGCCAAAAAGCTCTCTAGTGACTTCTGCTTCAGGTACAAGAGTCTTACCCATAAAAATACACATTACTAGCTGATTCGCTTTGTAGCTCATCTAGACTGTGGACTAAAGTGAGTTGGCTTCAGTGAGGTAGATGGAGGAAATTGGTATTTAGCTCCTGTATCGCAGCACACATGCCATATTTCTCCCACTTTACTTCTCTGAACAATCCTTCGAGTACCGCATTATAAATATTAGGTGACAAGGGGTCACCTTGCTTTACCCCTCTACTCACTCGAAACAATTCCCCTTTTTTATCCAGCGAGATAAATGCCCTCGACTTACGATACAAATTTTCTAGCATTATTATAATCCTTTCTGGGGCGCCTTACGATGCAAGTGCTTTCCAAGCACTATGGTGGTAGATAGATTCGAAAACCTTATTGAAATCAATGAATGCTAAGACAGCCTCTAATCCGTATTCATTTGTTATTTTCAATAATTTGCGTCAACGTCTGAATATGGTCTACTGTTGCAAATTTTTTACGAAATCCTGCTTGTTCTATCGGTTGGTTTTGATCTAGAATGTTATAGATTCGATTTTTGATTACTTTCATAAATACCTTCCCCGTATTCGACGCGATAGGCTTATTGGTTGATAATTATCAATATTGCAACGATCTCCTTTTTTATGAAGCAGAACGATTTCCGAAAGACACCATTGGTCTGAAGTATTACCCGTTGTCATAATTTCGTTAAATAATCGTGATAATGGTTCTGCTATCGTCTCTGCCATAATTTTAAGGTGGTTTTTTTTTGTTTTTTTTTTTGTATTTGTTCGGGTCCTGGTGCTTTATTTACCTTCGCTTTTCTTAGGACATCCAGTACTTCATGTTTTAGTATCTTTCTTCTTCTTTTTTTCTAATTTGCTCTCCATCCGAGTCCTGTAATCCGCACTTTCGAGCATTACTTCAGAAACGTCGGAGAGGCTGTTAGGACTGTCTAAGCCCTCTTCCCTTCTGGCCGAAAAACCGGCCTAGGTTGAAAATTTTGGCGAGTTGCTACATGGGCTCGAACTCGGGACCTACGGATTCTGAGACCGACGCGCTATCCAATCGGTCAACCAAACCTCGTACATGTTTTCGTATTGGTAGAAAGTTATCGCAGTTAGTTACATATTTCTGCCAGTGTTCTGTCTAATTTAGCTCCTCCCTACCCTCTGCTGGTTCCGTACAGAGCCTTTGATAGAAGTCTGTCACCTTTTTTACAATTTTAGACCTATTGTATTCGTATTTTCCACCACCGATTTCGACTTTTGGTAATAAATGCCTGCCTCTATTTACTGCTCTATTAGCTTCCTTTGGAGACCACTTATCTTCAATAATTTCTTCGACTTTCTTTTCTTCGTATTCTTTCACATCACGTCTTATCGCTTCTTTATCACCTGAGCTAACATAGCCAATTCGACTTTTTCTAAACTGATGTCCTGCTTGGCCGATGGAGAAAGGAAAAAGCACAATGAGTGAGAAGAAGAAGGAGAAGAAGAACGCGTTCCTTGAACAGATCACATACCAGATGTGCAAGTATGCAGAAGGCGAAGGACGTTTATGAGACGGTCGTATCGTGCTGCGCAGAAACTGACCAGACAGAACGATTAGAAGATTTACACGAAAATGTATTTTTGGGATGAGAGGATGGTCCCACGACCGAGTAGGTTTCAAGAAGAACTTTTCGGCCATCGACCACTTATACACGATTAACCTACTAAGAAAAAAATGTCTCGAGTACCAAATTGATATAATATGTACACGTCCTACTAATCGATTACACAAAAGCTTTGGACTTGCCAATACCCTTCCTACTCCCTGAAGAAAACTGTCACAGAAGCTGTGCAGCAATCTTTCCCATTGTCATTTTCAATAGGAAATTTATCATTGCGTGAATGTAAGTGCTCTGAATCTTTAATAATTGGATGGGATGATTGCTCTATGATTTCTGATAGATTGACATAGTCAACAGAACAAACATAATTTTATTACAGCATACGACTTTTTTTTTTTAATCGAGAAGTTATATATTCTCGGGGGGAAATCGATCTTCAAGTGATACAATTTCGTTGAAATTTTATTGCACCATAGGGTCTCGAATGTAACCCCAAATTTGGACCCTCAAATGAAAAGGTAACAAAAAAAAAATGAAGCTGCAATAAGGTATTTCGGCGGTTGAAAGTTTAATTTGCTTGCAAAGGGGATCTTTATCACACAGCATTATGGAAGAGAAAAAGAAATGAACCAGAAGATATATGAAATAAGAGGGATCAGCTGAAAAGAATATTACAAGCGCTTCAAATTGTTCCTCTTAATTTCCTGTGAAACTCAATATTTTTTGAGAAAATACCGTTTTTTGTGTTTTCTCTCTAGAGTCAATGTTAAACTACCTACAAAGTTGATAAGAAGCGCAGGCAGACAGGTAGGCAACCGCCTTAGAGGGAAAATCCTTATACTGTATTTAAATAACCTCAAACTTTGAATGCTCATAAAATGTAAATTACCAAAATGGAGTGTTTTCGTATCAAAATAATATTCACTCCAAATACATTTTTTACACTTTCTGACAGCTCAGTATAAATGCAATCAGGTTAGAAAATAATTATTTTTATGCAAAATTTATTCATTAATTCACACATGTTATCATCATACACACTACCACAAATTCACTGACTAATCTGGTACGATTTGTACTGAAAACAATAAAATGCAAGCATGTGCAAAAAATTTTGACGGAAAATTGTTTCTGTGCCCATCGGTTCTGTGCAAAAAATCAATATCAGTCGATTTATTCGACATGAAAGTTTCAATAAAACTCAACGAATCAAAAAATTTTCAGAAAATTTGGAGAAAACTTTTGGTATCTAATAATTCGTAAATACGTCACCGAAGTTACATTCTAGTTTGACCGTTCATCGTTGAGATATAGCCTCAAAAGTTACAGAAAAGGGGTTCTAAATTTTTGAAATCAATAGCTTATTCTGATGTTTTTCTGCTCTATTTTGAAACTACTTACATATAGTAATTAAGTTGTAAGCTACCTAATTTTTCATACATATTTCAGATCTACACAATTAAGACACAAGCTTTGTTCAGTTAAAAATGGCCTTTAAATTCTCCGGAATACGAGATCTTACTTTGCACTTTCAACATCATTAAACAGAATGAGGGTCCCTGGATTCTATCGCCTTGACTTTGATGCTACCACTTTTTCTTTCCTTGAAAATGACTTTAAACGCCGCAAAAAGTTTACAGATTTAGACTTTGTACACCTTCAGCAAGATGATCGTTTCTAAACCAATTTTCGCGCTAAATTCAAATCTCACCTTGAAATTTTTCTTAGCCTCTTTTCCGAAATGAAAAGAAGAAAAGTTTAACTAATCTCGTATCTTGTTAACAAAAGCCAGTATAGTTAACATCGTAAAATGCGAACCGAATTGCGAAATGTGTAGCTGATTGCGTATAGCTCGACTCAACCTAGTTAAAAGTTTACCCTTCTCTGAAGTTCACCACGACACGATGAACATAACTTCGCTCGAGTTTCAAGAGTAACGCGATTTGAACGGGCAGAAAGTCAATCAGGAATACGAACACTGTTTATGAAAAAATTTCCCTGTTAATATTGTAATATACTACCTCGAACACCGTCACGAATATTTTGCATTGTTTCCGACCCGACAGCAAAGGTTTGTCAAGGTTATCGAGTTTGTTATTCACTATTTCCTGGCTGTATAATGGATTTTTATAAGCACTTATGTACTTGGGTGGATCATTCAATTTTTTTTCGAAATTTCTGACGCAACCCAGGTAAAAAGTTGCCTTTGGTAAAAAAAAAATTGTTTTAAGGTTTTTTTCAAGTTCGTAAATTTTTCTCAGGGATTTGTCCTTTATGTATAGGGCTGAAAATTGAATATCACGCAGAGCCTTAAAATGCAGGTTATGCAAAATTTTTACATAATCTTTTTGATAGTATTCATCGCGAACTTTAAATTAATTCGTACACAAATTTTACCTATCCGTGAAATTGAAGGCGCTAAAGCGCTCACAATACTATGTTGCTTTATAGCGCCTTCAGTATGGCAGATGGGCAAAATTCACACATAACCATAACAAGAGTAATGATTACGAACTACAGACTCAGTTTTGTACAAATTTTGCTTATCTGCAATACTGAAGGCGCTAAAGCACTTACAATAATGTGTTACTTTATAGCATTTTCAATTTCACAGATAGGCAAAATTTGTATGAAAACTAATTCGAAGTTCGCAATGAATTCTATTAAAAAGGTTATGTTAAAATTTAGTTCATCTCGCATATTGAAGGTGGTAGAATATTGAATAAAAAAGTACTGGTAAAGATCAAAACTTCGAAGGAAAAGCGGTATGAGTTTATTCTTACGACAAAATATTAATAGAGGTTCATTTTTGGACTCAGTGGAACAAAATTAGACCCAATTTCGGGGAAAATGTTTGAAAAAACCTTTCTCTCATTTTATACAGGCCATGCAAAAAATTCGTACACAATATTGGCCGGCTCCCTTTACTGGAGTTATAGGTATAATCTGCAGTGGTGTTTTCGAAGGGTATACTGGGTATACACCGTATACTCTCAGAAAATTTAAAAAAAATCCAGGGTATACACGTATACGTATAGTCTCAGAAATATTCGAAAAAATTAAAAATATGAGGAATAATAGAGAAATTCGACGAAGAAAGAGAAGATATTTTTGTGCAAATTTATTTAGATAATGTTCAAATGCAATAATTTGGTAAGCCTAAGTAATGTTCGAGTTTTAGCTAATTTGATGTTATTTAGTATGTACTTCGAGAAAAAATTAATTAAATATTGACTTTTTATTATTATTTTCTTTTGAATTCTGTAATGTTCAACTTTTTATGCATATATGGGGGTGTTGTTGTTGAAGGGTGGAGAGGAGGAGGGGTGATGGGATTGCTGGGGGGGATAATAGCTTTCTATTAGCAACGTAAGTGAAGAGGAAAAACGACACCTGTATAATCTTCGAAAATCAGGGTATACCCTCAAGAATTTTCTCGAGAACACCACTGATAATGTGTCTTATTGTTATCTCACGCTTTCTCACGAAAGATAAAGAATTTCATACGATGCATTCTGCCTTCTCTGTGCTAGACCTTAAAAAATTTACGGGATAGGTCCAACATGTCTGTGTGTTTTCTCCGTTTCCTTCCCATGGCATATCCCATCAGTAGAAAGGCAGATTCTTCGATTGGTCAATGAGGCATCAGTAACAGTTTGTGGCGAAAAAAGACGTAATGGGGCTTATATAGGTATGCTACTTTTAAAAAATAGAAAAACTTTTCCAGAATTCAAGTCGAAAATAATTTTTTTTGAATAATTTCGCCTTCCCCCCGCCTCCAAATATAAAATAAAACATATGTTTAATTTTCGCTGATTTAATAGGAAAAATCGTCCGGAATTCAAGTTTAAAAAAATGTTTCGGGTAATTTAGTCTTGTTATTATTATTATTATTATTTTAAATTCAAAATAAAGTTCGTTTAATTTTACTCAGGGACTTATCGATGGGGGGAGGGAGGGGACCTTTCCTCCTGTAGGATATTTTTTACTTAACAGTTGGGAAAATTTACCATTTCAATCAGACAAAGCCGAAAAATTTCGGCAGAGCTGGAAGAATCCAACAAGTCAAAAGCTTTTTTCCCCTTTGATACATGGGAATTTTGAGTTGAGAAGTTGAAAAAATCCAACAATTGGAAATTTTTGAGTTGAGAAGTTGGAAATATCCAACCACTGGAAATTTTGAGTTGAATCAGTTGGAACTTTCACCCCCCCCCCCAGGAAAAACTCTTCTGTACATCCCTGATTTTACTGATATTCTATGCCCGAAAGGGTAGTTTCCGGTGCTGAGGGTGCGGTGTCTCAGAGGCCACTTTGGCATGCGTGCATTGCCATACGTCCCACCACACTATGTTATATTTCTTCACCTTACGCTTCTGTTTTTTCGAAGTTTTGATTTTTACCAATACTTTTATTTAATGGTCTACCGCTTTTAGTATGCGCGACGGACCAATTCACATAATCTTTTTTGTTCTACTAATTAAGAGTGACAAAAAACGTATGTTCAAATTTTGCCTGTCTTTGAAATTGAAGGCGCTAAAGCACTTACAATCGTTTGTCGCTCTATAGCGCCTTCAATATTGTAGACAGGCAAAATCGGTACATAACTCATTTCGTAGATCTCAATTAGTGCTACTGTTACGGTAATTTGTGAATTTTGCCTATCTGCCATACTGAAGGCGCTTTAAAGCAATAAATTATTGTAAGTGCTTTAGCGCCTTCAATTTCACAGATAGGCAAAATTTGTATATGAACTAATTTGAAGTTCGTAATAAATACTAATAAAAAGGTTGTGTAAAAATTTTGTGTGATATACATTTTTAAGGCGCTGCGTAACATTCAATTTTTCACCCCCGTGGTGCATAACTTCAAGGACAAACCCCTCGGTGAAAATTTACAAATAAAAAAAAATAAAAAATAAAAACGTCTTCTAAAACCGAATGCAACTTGTTAACCAGGTCGCTCTCAAAAATTCGAAAAATTTGTTAGTGTTAGTCTATGTACGATGATCCACCCTGTTGTGTACTGTGTTCGATAGACTAAAGTAATATTCAGTTGCAGAAAATATTAATTTTCAAGAGATTTTCAACAAGGAAGACAAATATAAATTTTTAAAAAATCTTTTTTCTTTTGAAGTTTTTGATTAAGTTACCTTGGGGTAATAACGCCCATCGGCTAATTTCGCTTCATCGCTAGAAGTGATATTAGTACATGTCTTAGCCACTAGGTGGCACTTGTATGGTTATGAGTAATGTCTGTGTACATAGATACTATGAATCTCGTGGGTAAAAACTGAATACCGGCTCGAAAAGAAATAAAGTGTTGACATTCGGTTCCGAATTGTAACAATTATCGTCTATAATCCTAACATACACAAGTGTGTATATATTAACAAAACTCACTTAGTACCTACTAGAAATCACTCAGTTAGCAATAGTTTGATATACTATACCGATTGGTCACACCTTCTAGAGTAAGTTTGCATTTAAAAAAAGTTTCTGTGGGTAAAGGAAAAACTGAAGCAGGGGAGCATTCGTCATTGAAATGCAATTCAAAAAAACTCTCTCCTTTCCCCTAGCTCATGCTTCTCAGTCAGAGTAGATAATAATATAGTCAGTATTGGTATCAGAATTCTCGTCGCAACCTACACAATCGATTGAAGTCCGAGCTCTTAGAAATGAATAGCGTACTAGAAAATTGGGTTTAAAGGTAGAAGTCCTAGCTTACACCATTGTGAGGGTACGGTCCGAAAGGGTTATGTAGGAATAAATTCTATCATCAAAAGAGCTCTCTGGAGCTAAAGTTTGTTAAGTCCGCCACGAAACTGTAAGTATAATGTGTCGTATATCATTAAGAATGGCTCTCAAAGAATCATTCATCACCATAAAAACATTATCCATTGCGTTCTTATTTTGGCTGATGTGTATGCGCTGATTAAGGTAGCCGATTTAAAGATGTTCGGGTATTAACACCACCTACGGAAATCATATGGTTTCATTTCTCTTCTCTTGATTTACCTATATTTTTGTTTAATGCCCTTCTTTTTACGTTATCAGATGGCTCCTGCTGTGTCAAGATTACAGTAGTCAGATTCGAGTATGAAAAATGTAGCAGAGAAATTTCGAACAAACACAATATCTGTTTCGTATTTTTGTAAGAGTTTTTATAAATTTCAAAACCTAATGTAACGTTTTGCTTTTATTTGACAAAAAAAAACAAAAACTTTTTCTCTACAAGTAATGAGCGGCACACAAATTTAGACTTAGGCATACAGGATCCAAAATTTACTTCAGATTTTAAAAATTAACCCCAAAATCCGTGAAACTAAGTAATTTCAAAGAATCAGCATGAATATAGCGTTATACTCCCCAACTAAGGGGTGGCGGTATGACCCAACTATGCTAGGGGAAACCCGCCCACGCAGATATTTCCTATTTTGATTCTGTGCGTTTATATGAAGGTTCTTCCTCTACTTTGAGTTTATAGAGTTGTAGTGTTTGCAAGCATACCTCTATCAGATGAACTTCTTGTTTCTTCTGTGGTATCATTACAAATTAGACGACAACGATTTTAATTTTACATGGCGTTAATACCCGAAAGTACTTCATATAATTATGATTGTCAGACGAATGATCTGTTCATGAGAAATTGAACTGAGCTTCTTTTTTTTTTCTTCTTTTTTTTTTATTTATCAATACGCATACGTACTTCGTTCAGAATATTTTGATGATGATTTTTAGGGAAGAGAATTTCGCCTTTGAATAATCTCGTTCATATTTTTTATGATTTCTTCGTCTCCCATCTTCATGTGTTCGTTAGTTATGTTGTCGTGACCCGGACTCGTGTTAGGTTTTAGATGTTTCATTACGAGATTGATTTCATTCGTTATGAATTCTGGTTCCAAAACTGCATATGTTAGGATAGGGGTCAACACGAGCCTCGTTTTCGTCATCGTTGTTGTACAGGTTTTCGTAGTATTTTAGAAAAATATGTGGAAAATGGGGTATGTCAACTCCGTGTATTTCTGCACATTATACCGGGTTGCCCCAAACGTTGAATACACGTATAATTTGCCACCATATAAGAACGAACAAGTCGCGGCAACATGTTTTCAAAGTTCCTGTACTTGACGTGCCATTCGAACGAGCTTCGTTACTGTAGCCGATAAAATGGATGAAAACCACCCTGCGCCATGTTCGAACAGGGTTATGGAATTGATTTTTTCTTTATATCGCATTTGTCCTAATTGACCATTTACACACTCCGGCGCGTATTTACCGCCTCTATTACCTTCCGATTAGACGCGTTAGATTAATTTTCACGCATTTTAACGCGCGTATTACGAGATAATTCGAAACGAACCGCATTCGGTACGAGGAAAACGATTTAAACGCGGCGTGGTTGCGTGGGCGTAATTCAGCCCTTGGGAATGGAAATCATAGGTTGCAGTAAACATAGTCGCGACGAGTCCGCAGCCGATCCGCTGTCTGAAGAAGAAGAACTCGATGTAATATCTGTCCCTGTTTTTCCTCAGACTGCAATCCAGAAATGGTAAGACATGGGGGAGAGCAAGGCAAAGTATCTTTCCAGACAATGCTGGTTCTTTTACGAAAGATTACAAATCAGGACCAACAACAGTGAATTAACTGAAGAAAAAGCAACACGTTTCTCAGTATTTTTATAAGGGCCATTCTCCAAAAACTGAGAATAGTTTATGACCAGCAAGTTTTGAATCCTAAGTACAGATTTTTGGGGGAGGGGGAGTTATTTTGGATGACACAATAACATCTTCAACAAATTCCACCAATTCAAATCATCAGATAGGAGAGTTTATTATTATTATCAGCAGCGCACCACATATCTCTATTCTATATATTTTTTTGAAAAAATAAAAATGAAAATAACAAAAATTTATAAAGTCATCATATTACAGGACCTCCTTCCACATTACGTTTGCAGTTTTATAGCTTCCAGGTTGTACTTGGATTTTTAAATTATTAAACGAAGTTGTCGGCGACAGAGCTACATATAATTGTCCATGACTGAAGACATACTCGGGTAGATATATCCCAATCTTCTCCAGCGTCTGTCCCTGGGCCTTGTTGATCGTCATACAAAAGGCTAACCTTATTGGACATTATCTCGTTTTGAATGAAAAAGACAAGGTGGAATCCGCTGGCGACAGGTCCTCTCTTGGGAGTAATATCCTTCGACCGCACTCCACCTCAGTTATTATTTCCAGATCCAGTGCATTCGTGTACATGTAATCGCAGAAATTCTTAAGTGTAATTTATTTGGTGGTAAACCTGTCAACTCCAGACTATCCAGAAGTTCAACGGGGAATTGCAGGATTTCACTGTCATTTTCACTGATCAGTCTATTCACGCTTGTGTGGGTTTTGGCTTCTCCAAGAATCAAGTCCAAAATCTTGTCGTTGATCTTCTGACAATGATCATTCTTTGGTGCCAGAATTGCAGCATTAGAAAATTTCAGGACATCCTCTGGAGTGTCAAACTTTTCACCGTAGACATCTCTTATAATGTCCTGAGAAATTATGCTTGCAGGTAATTCTATAATGCCCCCATTTTCAGAGCCAGAATGAGGGAAAGTACCATTACTAATCTGCAGCAAGTATTCTGAGAACTGTTTTTCTCCTGCTTCCGTATTTTGGCCAATTGATAAGGGAAAATATCTCTGGGTCAGTCCCAGCGTCTTGAATATAGGCCATAAAGGAGAAAACTTGATGGAATTAGCAATTGTAGCAGCTCTTGAAACATGTGGGACTGCTGGCAGAACCTGCCTAAAATCTCCACCCAAAACTACAATCTTGCCGTCAAACGGCACGTCATTTCCTATGATGTCCTTCAATGGTCTGTTTACACACTCCAGAGCGTGCATGTTTGCCATTGGAGCTTCATCCCAAATGATGATTCTTGCATTCTTGATACTGTTGGCTTCATTGCTGTTGACTTTCAAACCAGATATTGAATGTTCGTGCAGATTTAGAGGTAATTTAAAACGACTGTGAACAGTACGTCCTTTTGGTAGTAACATTGCTGCTATACCTGTCCATGCCACAGAAATAACTTCAAAGTAAGTCAAGTAGTTCGTAAGTAATGGACAAATAAGTGAAGAAATGGGTGTGAGTAGAAAGGTTGAGTTGATTGTTGCCTCATAACTCTCCTTAGAGTGAACGGATTTGAGTGATCAAAAAAACATATGAAAGAGGTTGTTTCTCTGAGTGTTCTTAGACTAAGATGAACTTTGTAGGTCAAGTAGTTCGTGAGTAATGGACAAATGAGTGGAAGAAATGCAAGTGAGTAGCGAGGTTGAGTCAGTTGTTACCTCATAACTTTCCTCAGACCGAGCGGATTTGAGTTATCAAAAAAGATTCATAAGGAGCATGATGCACCGAGTGTTTTAAGACCTTAACCAGCATTGTGCGATAATTAGGACCTGAGATATAGGTGTTGAACTTCATAGAACCCAGTTTTTCAAACATATTTTAAATCTGTAGATTATTATTGTTATTAATAAACAGCTGCAATTCACAAATACATATAGAGTTATCATCAGCGGAGCCGTAACTTTTCATAACTTGTTCTTGCTTGTTAACGTCCCCCACCTCCCCAATATGTAGTTACCCATTTTTGGGCAGATGCCTTACCGTGAATCGCCCATTTCTTCCTATCCCATGCTACATTTTCCCCTTTATCGCTACTTCCTCGACTATCTTGTCATCGGCCTTCCTCTCAGTCTTTTCCCCTTTCCTGGCGTCCATCCCACGATTTCCTTTGTCCACCTCCCCTCCTACCTGGCTATACGGCCTGCATAATTCCATTTTAATTTTTTGATTGTGTAGCCCACGTCTCTTATTCTAGTACATGCTCTGATCTTTGAGTTTTCTATTTCGTCTGCTTTCTTAATATTCAGAATGCTCCTCTCCATCGCTCGCTGGGTGGTTTGACACACGTTTTGACTTCCGTATGTTAGCACTGGTTAAATACAGCTCTCCCATACTTCGCATTTCATTTCTGTTGGTATTTTGCCTGTAAAAATATTCTTTTAAGCGCAATATACTTTCCATCTGTGGTTTATTCTCTTGTTGATTTCTTCTTTGTTTCTGTTTTCAAACGACATTGACTGTCCTAAATAATCTATCTGCTATACTTTTTCAATGGCTTTTTCCAGGGGCGAAATTATCGGGGGTGTGGGGTTGACCCCTCCAATAATTTGGCAGTCGGCAAATTTAGAAACTGTTCATTTGAATTTTTCATGTTTTATGAATTTCTATTTGTTTGTTTGTTTGTTTATTTATTTTTTTCGATTAAAAAATATTTCGATTAAAAAATCGGCAAATTTATAATTTTTTTAAAATTTTGTCAGCGAATTTTTAGTTGAAAAAATTTCTTGGTAAATTTTTCTTCTCCACCTCCCCAAACTGAAAGTCAAATTTCATTTCTGAAAATGGAGTACCCTAGACTCCTGTCAGAGATTAGTCAGTCAAAAGCCGAAGGTTTCAAGCTGAGCATCGAAAGTTATCTGAAAGGTTGAAACAAAGCTGAAATATGGAACTTAGTTCGAAAATCTGAAAGTCGGTAGCAAACGTTGAATTTCGAATTTCAGTGACTATTCTGTTTTTACTAGATTCTCTGTTTGACCTAGAGCCTAAAATTTGAGAAAGTTGAACATTTTATCAAATTCTAAAAGTTGAATGCAAAAGACTTTATTTTCCAGTGTCACAAGGTGAATCCGATAGCAAATGTTCTATTGTTCAATTTACGGGCTTTGGTCCTGGTGAATATAGGACGGAAATTTAGTCTGAAACAAAAGTCAAAACTCCATATGTTTTTCCCATAAGAACGAAAGGGAGCTCGTGGCACGGATTCCTCTAATCCGATTAACCTAAAACTTTGTAGTTTTTATTTTTATTTATTTATTTATTTTTTGATTCTATTGGAACCAACTTAGGAGACGAATCAGAGGAAATTTAGAAAAAAAATGTCACCAAGAGTAAATAACCACCATCTTAATGTGTATAGGAAGTTGTGTGTTCCTCCCAAGTATTTCGAACATCCTTCCAGCTTACCCTCTCAGATTAGGGTATGCTCATGTGCGCAAATGTAAGTGCTTGGGAGATGAAAAATTGAAAACGAATAAAATGGGATTTATTTTACGTATACTTTTGGGGGCGGTAAAAAAAATTAATACAGAGCGGCCCGTCAGGTAAATCTGGCCTTGTTAGTGAATACTAACACTGACCGTTAATTTTTATACAAACTGTAAAATGATATACCCCCACACCCATTTTTATTCCAAAGTCCGATCGACGTGGGACAAACTGGGGTCTTTAAAAGGCATGTAGAGATGCTAAATTGAGGAATGCATTCACTCTCATTTTCCTCTTTTTTTTTTTTATGAGCCCATTCTGAATGGGAAAAGAATGAAAGTTTTTTTCGTTAATTCGGCATCTCTGACGGCAAGATCTCATTTATTTTTCGGTAAGAAATAATAATAATAATAATAATAATAATCCCTCCCATTAAGCAAGACTAGAGCTAAACTTGTAATTGTTTATGGAAAGATCACTAAAATAGAAGTTTTTGGGTCGTTGATTTCAAAAATTTCGCCTGAAAATTCTTCTTTAAACCCAGAATTGACTTTGCGAGTCCTCTCTTCTTGGAAAATTGAGTAACGAATCAAAATGCAAGCAGTTTTTCGCATCGCTGAATTCGAATGATTCTATGAGCTTTCGTATTAAACTGCGATTTGGGCCCCAAAATTCAAAATTGATTTTTAGGAAATCGAATAAAGTATTAGAATTTTTTGGGTTCCTGAATTCGAAAATTTCTTCAGATTCCTCTTGGATTCCCGATTTAAGCTTCAAAAGCCAATACTGGTCTGTTCAATGAAAAGTTAACAATGATGGTATTCAAATATTGGATGTGAAAAGCCGACGAAACACGCCGCTTCAGATCTTGAGAGCCATCCTGGAAATACCACTTCTGCGTGTTTATTGAAGGGTCCACAATGATGATTTCCATAGATCTTGGTGTAAGAAGCCCACTAGATACGAGGCTTTAAATTTAGAAAAATATCGCTCGGATTGCTGGGGTGCAAGTCACTGCCCCCCAACATTTTGTATTCCCCTCCCCCTCCGGAGGGCAATACGGTACAAAAATACCGCTTGAAAAATTGTATTTTTTCTTTGTAATTTGTTTTGTACATAAGTTCTTTTGTTAACTTTTGTTTGTTCATTTATTTTCTGCATAATTTCTTTTGTTTTGATTGTTTTCATATTAATTTTTTTGTCCCCCCCCCTAAGTAAGCGAAATGCGATAGATGTGAGCAACTTGTATGTAATGTAAATCGAATCAAATACAAAACGGAGCGAAAGGAACAACGTATCTTTGATCTTATCATTTCAGTCGCTCTCTCTCTCTCCCTCTCTCTTGTCTCTCCACGAGTCGCTGAGAAATCGCACTCGTGAGCTGTGTTTAAGGCGATTGATCGCACAGCCAGGGAACGAATAACCCGATAGGTCAGAAATCGAGATTCAGCGGAACTGTTACCAGAAAGTGTATACAGTTTCCGCTACACCCTTTGATATTTTAGCTGAAATTCCAGGTATTGTACCTTGTTTTTGATTTTATTATCGACCCGCGGTATAGTGCGATTTCGTGAGTGCTAGCCTTAAGATTCGTACTTACCAGGAGATCGACACCCTTTTCTATCCGCGTGTCTGATCCAAAAATTTCGTGGAAAATACCCTTTATTTTTGATTTTGTTTATTCAAAATTCCAGGTCAAAAGGTCCTCAGTTGTTTTTTTTTCGTTTATTTATATTCATTTTTCCTCCCCTCCCTTTTCTCAAACTCCTATAAATTGTCCATACGTGAAAATCACGCAGAGGCTCAGTACCCTTGTTAGCGCACGTTTGGGGGGTACTTCAAAATTTAAGGTCCTGAGAGACCATTCTGATCAGATCGGGACAGAAGAAATCGTCACCGAATCCGTGGTATCCAAAGCTCAAAAACTCCAGTTCTTAATTCGAGATTAGTGGAACCCAAAATTTAGAAATTGAATTTTTCCTTTGGAGAGGGGGACTTCCTTGTGAATGGTATTTTGAATTCCTATTTGGTTAGTCGAACACTTGTTGGTTGTTTCATGATTTTTTCAAATCGGCGGTGGTGTGGGAAACCACTAGCCAAATTCTATGTCATAATTTTCATTGCCAACCATGAATTTAACTGCTGAATTTGAACCCATATTTGAGATAGTTGCTTACTTTTTTATCGCATACGAATGGGAGACGTATCGCGAAGTAAAAGCCACTGCTCCATGTTAAATTATGAAGCCGTCGATTATCTCCATTGCGCCGTATTTAATTTTATTACTGTTATTTTCGTTTATGGATTATATTTTTCATTTATTTTATTAATTAAAATATAAGTATTCTTGTGCTGTTCAACATGGTCTCATAATTTCAGTGAAGTGAATTTAGAACAATTTTATCTTTTCTATTGATTTTTTCGAGAGTGCATGGACGTACCTCTATGCTAGTATTTGATTTATAGTACGTGGCATCTCTGGACTTTTTGCAAAATTAGATTTCCCTTTGTTGGACTTCTTTTATTCAGGGACATTAAAAGAGGTTCCTACCTTCCTAACGTTCATCCTGATGGCTCAAGCCTTCGGCACTATTTCACTAGCGCGACACGCTGGGGAAATGTGTCATCGTGGACTCGCCCAGACTCTCGTGGGGCTTGTTGGTGGTCTGCGGTTAAACACCTATAAATATGATGATAGTGAGCCGAACCCTCGTCATTACGAGTTATTAGCCCCTTCCGTCGGCAATCTACTATCGGCGAGTTCCCACAGGTGAGATCATTAGAAAGAGTTCTTTCTTCTTGGGATCTTATTCCGAAATTGGGGCGGGACATCCGGCTTTCGGGAAATTACGCCACAAGCCTAAGGAACATTTTCATTCTTAGTCGACTTAGCGTTATCACTTTCCAGGCGTTTTATAGCCAGTGTGATCTTACTTCTGAAACGCCTATGTAGTACTCACAGGGATCTGTTTCTGCTATCGATCGATCAATAGACGTGCTTTTTCTACTCTCTCGTTTCTTTGATTTCGAATGCTGCCGCTGCGGTCTGGATTAAATACTTCTAGTATAAAATTCCGAAAAACCTGCAATAGTATCTGGGGGAACACGAGAGATGAAAATTTGCCCGAAAGAAGATAGTACTAAGGCACAGAATAAGATCTAATGCTAATTAGCACACTTCTACTTTTCTAAATGCGGTGAAACTAGAAGGAGTAATCAATGCAACGTCGCCACTCGGAAGGCCTGCTTTAGGACACATCATTAAAGAGGACCCTTTTGAACTCTCCTTTTATAATGTTTCTGTGATAGATACGAAAACAATGCGAAATATGACTGGCGAACATAATTTCACAGATACCATTTTTATATCAGTATTTTTCCGTACAACTTTTAGTTCTCGAGAGAAGTAGAAAAACTGATTCCGCAGCAACATTTTGCCGTCTAGAACTGAACAGCGCACATACGTTTCCACGAACTTTTCCTATACTACAGATATGCCAACATCTGAAACGCAATTTAGTTTCCTGACGTTCTTTCACATGGTCTTCTCTTGCATATTTATACAGAACCAGCTA
Organism: Acanthococcus lagerstroemiae; assembly: GCA_031841125.1. Lineage (NCBI taxonomy): Eukaryota > Metazoa > Arthropoda > Insecta > Hemiptera > Eriococcidae > Acanthococcus > Acanthococcus lagerstroemiae. Next base: position 62,376,085 of record CM063106.1, read on the forward strand.
TCCTGAAATAAGTAGACGTCGCAATAATCGACTCGGAATTTGTGTGCATGCGTTACCCTTCATTGTACCCTGTGATACCCCTGATCCTAAAATGGCATGAGTGTTTGCTACTCTTACGTTTGTCGTTCTCCAGCTAAGCACTTTTCACGACGACACGCGTGACACTATTTTTACGAGTCTCAAATCGCCGTATCTGGTTGAGCAGATTCGCGCCTAATATCCTCTTCGTCGTCGTGCGGGAAAGGTGCACTTCCGGCTTAAGAGCGAACAACGCGAACGGCGGCGCGGCGCGAGAAATGCGGAGAAGGAAGGGAACGAGCCCGCATGCACGGCTGGTGCTGGCGAATCGCCTCCATCTTCGAGATGAGGAGTCGGAGTCGCCGGAGTATTCGGCGTACCAGGTCGTAAAAACTGAATGCCCATTCTCGCAATAACCGCGCAGATGATCGGCCAAAATACAGCGTATATTTTATAAAATCCGACCTTTCGGCGAAACGCTCTTTTCGTTCTACCCTTCGCATCTCCTCCACACGCCGAGCCGTATTATTGTTGTTAAATTGATAGCGATATTCGAGTGTACTAAATGGGCATCTCTTTTGTACTTCTCTCTCTCTCTCTCTCTCTCTCTCTCTCTCTCTCTCTCTCTCTCTCTCTCTCTCTCTCTCTCTCTCTCTCTCTCTCTTGAGCTCCATTGCCAATAACGTGTTTCGCTACTCCCAACAAAGCGAGAACCGATGATTGTACGAAGCTGTGACCAGGGGTGGCGACAGAATGTTGTCCCTTGCGGGCTACTTTATTTCTCCCAAATATTTTTCGCTGTGATGACAGAGGACTCGAACTAAAATACGAAATTGGAATAGGTCTTTGGTCTGATGGGCACGTTTTCCGAAATTCGCCTCCTGGATACTTTTTAGTACGCGACGTCGGATCGAAGAGTGATAAAAACTGGCCTTTTTAATGATGCGTATTGTGACGTCCCTCCCAAACTCGCTGATAATGTTGGACACAATTGTGAGTATATATCAAATCGACGCTTGTTGCAGTACTGCAGGTGACAGATGCGATTTAATATACATTTCATTAATTGAGAAACTTAACTGGAGTCAGAACGTGTGGAACCGTACTCATTGCTCTCGCTTTTGCAAAGTCCTGGCGAATCCTCACTCGGGGTATAAGGGCAGGCGCACTCTTAGCTAAGCCAGTAACATAGGTAAATCTTCAGCTGCGAAGGAAATAGTAAGCACCACAGATGGGAGACAACCCTATGCGCATAATTGCGGCTAAAAATTTCCTCCTGAACTAGGGGGGGGGCTCTGTGGGCCACCAACTTTGAAATAGGAAATTACGGGTTCGAGAAAACCATTGAAATTGAAGTTTTTGTGGATCGCTGATTCCGAATGCTGAATCAGTTTTTCAATCGGATCCAAATTCAAACCCCTAAATTTTCAAAAGTTTTCCAAAGTTGACTTAGTTTTGAAAGTTGAGCTAAGTGTCGAAATAGGGCTCCCTACGTCACTGATCCTGAAACTCCTCCTGATTTTCAACTCAGAATTGGTCAACATTTGACCAAATTCATTAGTTTCAGAATGGGAGCCAATTGTCGGAGTCTGATACGATATTCGGAATCAGCGACTTAGAAAATTCCTATTTTGATATTTCGTTCAAATTTTAAACTATGTCAGTTCCTTCTACTTTCTTCATCAATGTTTCGGGCTAAAATTGGAACCTTATCAAACGTCTAATACGATATTCGGATTCAGAGACCCGGGAGGGAGGATCTATTTCGACTCCCGATCTGCGAAATCGGCGTCAAATGACACTCTTGACACTCTTTTTGAGTCAAAATAGTGTCGGTTCTTGACAATCACATAGGCTCCGCCCACTTGTATAGCAGAATTGATCGGTCAAAAGTGTGTCAAGAAGTCAAAAATGCGTCGGAGTGCTCTGATTGGTTGAAATATTGTCAAAATGTCAAAATACCGTGTCAAAATTCGAAAAATTGACGCAGGTCAAAATTGTGTTAATCCTTGTAGATCGGGCTCTCAGTTTGACTTATGTTGCTCATTTAAAAAGAATTTTTGGACTCAAATTGGAGTTCAATCGAGTTTTTGATACGATATTAGAAATCAGTAGAATTTATGAGTTTGAAAAGGGAATAGAAAATATTAAATGGGATATCATTGGATTATCAGAAACAAGAAGGAAGGGCGAGAAATTATACCAGTCTAACAGTGGGCATTATATTTATTACATCGAAAGCACAGTCGGTTACAGAGAAGTAGGATTCTACGTGCGGAGTGAAATAATGAAGAGAATTATAGAAATCATAAAGGGGAAAACGAAAGAATATGCTGGCTAAAAGTGGTTATAGACAAAAAAACTAATCTGTTAGTAGTCCAAATATATGCCCCCACAATGGACGCAGCTGACTCAGAAAAAGATGAATTCTATACTAATTTAAAAAAAGTAATACAGAGGGAAAAGAAGGACTTTTATAATCATTATGGGAGACGTCAACACAAAAGTTGGCAAAGAAGAAACTAATATAAAAAATAATGTCGGCAAATTTGGATTAGGAGTAAGAAATAAAAATGGAGATAGGTTAGTCAATTTTGTGATGGAAAATAATCTGATTATCGCGAATACCTTCTTCTATAAAGACCCGAAGATTAAGTGGACTTGGAGAGCTCAACAAAATATTAAATAAACCATACCTTAACAAATAACAAAACTATAATTCAAGATGTATCAACCCTCCCAGGCTTTAAATTCCTAACTGACCATAGGATGTCCAGAGTAAAAATAAAAATCCCAAAACGTAAAAAATTCACCTCTAAAAGCCAAAAGATCAATATAATAAAAACGATTATTCCGATAAGCAACGTAGAAGAGGCAAAAAACAAGTTGAAGGACGAAATGGAAAGACTACTTAGAAATAATGAGAAATACTCGGTGCAAGAACTCAATGACTTTATAGAGAAGATATAAAACAACTGGTTAGCGACTTTCGAAGGAAAGTGAAAAGAGTGAAATCAGATGAAAAACTAAGGCAAGAAACCAAAGACCTGATACAAAAAAGGAATACGCTAGCAGGAAAACTTCAGCTCACAAGGAAAGAGAAAATTGAGCTACTGTTGATAAAAAGAATAACAAAAAAACACATACGAAATGACATCCAAAACTTTGATCATCAACGACTACTAAAGCTAATAGGAGAGAATGGGGCTATTAAAAAAGCAAGAATGGAGCGCTATAGAGGTAAAAACTTACTAACAGCGATAGTAAACGTGAAAGGGAAAATAATTACAAACAGATTAGGAATTGTAGAAGAAGCAACTGGATTCTATAAAAACCTATACAACGGAAGAGAAGAGAGGAACACACTAAGGGACCCATTCCAAACAGAAGTTGACGAAGAAACCCCTAAAATCATGAGAAGGGAAGTCGAATTTACATTAAGTAAGTGTAAAAACTGAAAAGCAGAGCAGGCCCCGATGGAATTGAAAATGAGACACTAAAAATGTTTAATGAGGAATTAACAGGCATACTCACAAAATTGTTTAACCGAATTATCCAAGAAGAAATTATTCCTAAACAATGGGAACTTGCAGAAATTATTTTAATCTATAAAAAAAGCTGACCGCAACCAAGATAATTACCGCCCAATCTGCCTAACTGCCAATTTAAGTAAAGTGTTTTCAAAAATAATTAAAGACAGAATAAACAAGATGTTGGAATTCAACCAAGCAAAGTAATCAAGCAGGGTTTAGGAAAGATAGGTCCACTATTGATCAAATATTTATAATTAATCAGATAATTGAAATACAACTTGAAAACCTACTTCCTGTTTGTTGACTTTAGAAAGGCGTTTGACACAGTTAAACACGGATATCTATGAGAGGCACTAAGGAAGCAAGGTATCAACCAAAAATACATAAAAGTAATACAAATGATGTACCGAGATGCTGAAGCATATATAAGCCTAAATCAAGTAGGAAGTAAATTCAAAATTGGTAGGGGATAAGACAAGGAGACCCACTCTCCCCCAATTTGTTCAATTGTGCTTTGGAAGAAGTTCTTAGGGGATTAAAATGGGAGGGGAAAGGAATAAAAATAAATGGAGAACACTTGAATAACCTGCGATTTGCCGACGACGTGGTAATTATGGGGAATACAAAGGAAGAAATAGAACAACTTGGCACAGAACTCTCCCATAAGAGTAAAGAAGCGGGATTAGAGATCAACTGGAAAAAAACAAGAATTCTATCTAACCAAGTCAAGGAAAGGGTTGAAATAGAGGGAAAAGAAGTAGAATGGGAAGAAGAATTCACTTATCTTGGACAATCTGTGGCATTCCAAAACGAAAGAACAAGAGAGCTAAGAACACGAATTTTGAAGGGATGAAAAAATATTGGGGATTGAAAGAAATATTTAAAAGGAAAACACCGCAAAAAACAAAATCGCTAATCTGGGGAAGCTGCGTCCACTCAGTACTTACATAATATGGTGCCCAGACATGGTCTTTAACCGAAAAAGATGTACAAAAACTACAGAACACACAAAGCACAATGGAAAGGAGTGTTAGGAATTAGGAAACAAGAATTAGTAACAAACAAAACAACTAGACAAAAAACTACGTTAGAAGATATAGGATATTCGATAAAAATACTAAAATGGAAGTATGGGGGACATGTGACTAGATACAAAACAGAGAGATGGAAGAGGAAAGTCGAAGAATGGGTACCATATGGGGCAAAATAATCACAAGGGAGACCACTAACAAGACGGAGGGACGAGTTCACAAAGCACCTAGGACCACTCTGGAGAAGAATGACTGCGGATCGACAAACCAGGGCAATTAAAGGAGAGGCATATGCCAAATCCTGGGCTTAGCCAGTACAGGAAATTGAGCCCCTTTCTTTTACCGCAGAATTATATTTAAGGACATTATGTACCGGCTCGCTAATAAATAAATAAAATAAATTCGAAATCAGTGACCCAGAAAATCTCTAATTTTGTACTTAACTACAGAGTCCCCTTTAGGAGAAAAATTCTTTTTAGCCGCTTATGCGTATCACTGAAATATTTGACATGTTCTTGTAGTTTGTTGATCCAACTTTGCGCACAAACAATTACCTGGGCGGAGGTTCATTTCGAAGAACCCCCTGTGTAAGCAACATGACATCGTGATTTCATTAGATAAGTAAGTAAATAGTGGTGTTTCGAGGTCGTTAAATTCAATTTAGACATAAACCGAACATTAATATCAAAATTGCGGCATCCTGTAGAGGAGGAATGGGTCGGTAAGTTCATAAAATACAGTACGCGTATCAATCATTAGAAACTGTGCACACATGGAGGGTTCAACAATGTGGCTTTTGTGAAGAACGTGTCATTCCGATATCCTACACAGCAGTCCACCAAGAAAATTTGGAAACAGAAAAATGAAACTGATTAGGTATAGGAGGAGAAAAATGTCGCTGAAAATTTAACAGATGGAAGACCCTACACTATGGAAATAGCCCAAAACGTGTTGTGAACCATTAGACATATCCATGTCGAAAAACAAGAAAGTCTAACAAAAGAAAAGAAGAATTACCTTAATTGATTCTCAGTTTTTAGGGTGGGCTACGAGTGGCTGAGTCTATTGCAATCGCTATTTTTATATTCATTGAACTTTTGTTTCAGTGTGACCTAAGTCACAGTTCAGTTCAGTGGCACATGATTTCTGATACATGGTTTTCAGTAGTGTTCACTGATTTCAGTCACAGTAGTTCAGTTCAGTGGGGCCTTATTTTCGAGAAATCAATTAGTTGAATGTAATAAAATAAAGAAGTTTGATTTTTCAGGTCGGCAACGAGCCTTTTTTTCTCTTCGTTTTTATTTTTTCTTCTTCAGTAGTGCTCATTGATTCCGATCTTCATTACTGTGCGAGCGTCATTTTCAATGTGTAGAGCCAAAAGAAGAAATAAAAATAATGATAAGGAACAGTTTCGATTCTACAAATTTCTATTCTTCAGTTATTGCACTGTTACTGTTGAAAAAGATTTTGAAAATGAAGGAGAACCCTTCACTAGATTTAGAAGAGGTAAGTTAAATTTCTTGCTAATGTATAAAATGAGTTCTCAGTTTGATAAGTGTACAATTCGTTTGAATCGAGCCATATTTCTGTGGTAGGTACTCTTATCAGTACATTTTCCGAGAAATAATGTGATGTGAATTATGTCTCATAAATACGATAAAGGTATTAATTGTGATTTTGGTATTCTGTGTCAGGTTTCGATCAGTAAAGCCTCAGTGTTCTGGCTGTCTTCATCTGAAGAGGAAATAACTCGTTCCCCTTTGTGGCGTTTGTGAGAATGTGCGATGCAGCAAATAAACTAATCGCAATCCAACTGAACAAGTACTGGATAAAACTTCACTACATGATGTACAGAGAGTTTGTAAACGTAGATCAGAACGCTACAGGCAGGATCGTATACATTACAAAAGAAGCATCGAGGAGAAATACTACAACAAAGACTCAAAATTTATCTAGCAAAAGCGTGAATATAATAGCAAATCGAAATCAAACATTGGAGTCTGCTATTGAATATCGCAAACATATTTATCGCGAGGTTATTTTTCCATTTTTTGATCATTATATGTTAATGCTGAGATACGTATTTATATGACGAACGAACATGCACTTCGGATGTTTTCAAAACTGGATGCCAGTCAACAGTTCCTGACTTCCAGAACGCGCTTGGTCCAAAAAACTGAAAATTGAATTTTTAGCGCAATCAGGTGGAGGAAATCAAAAGGCACCTTTTAGAGTTGGTTTCACGATTTTATCAGAGTCACCTAAACCTTTCTATCATTCGCTTTTTTATAATACTGACTAACTCGTTTTTAAATTTTATGAATATAAGACTCTTACGACTGTAAGTCATACTTGCTTTTTCCTGTCGGGGGGGGGGGGGGGGGGTACGAGGATGTCTGAAGAATGGAGGTACGGGGGAGCATTGTTCACGTGGGCCTCGTTTATCGGAATGGTCGTCTCTAACCTATATCTTCCGATTTGCGACAGTTTCTAGGTAAAGATGTACGAATTTTGACCTTTTACAAGTATGACATGGCCTGCCAAAACGAGCTAAGTCCACGACTTCCCCCACTTTGCACTCCCGCAGTTCGAAGACTGTTCGCACGCCAACCTTCATACTTTGGTGGTATCAGCATTAACCTCTCCTCTTCCCATCCACGCAACTGAATCAGGGTTACGACTTATCGTTCACGAGTCAGAATGTTTTTTTTCGATTTCCCAACATGTCGTTTTTTAGACTAAGTGCGTCTTGGAAGTCAGGTCCTCAATTGTTGATAGCATTGCTATTCAAATTATAAACTTTGTTCGAATCTAAATAAAATTCCTTCTGTGTCTTTAGCATATTAAGAATTACAATTTCCTAAAAGATGCCATTTGAATTGGTTGGAATTGATTGCAGAGTAGGTACCATCTTGTTGTCGATAAGCGTGATACAGCTGCGCGATTGCAGACATTAGTTTCGCAATTGGAAGGTGTTGCCGTTGTTGACCCTCTTCGAGTAGCGATGTAACTTGTTGGAAAATGTGTCATTCAGCTTTCTCGACTAAAACTCAGTTACTTTAGCATTCTTCATCTATACTTATATTACGCAGAACTGTCCTGGTCCAGACATGGAAATACGAAGTTTCACTCAAAATGAAGTTATACCTGCTTGTGACTTGTACAGCATACATGCTTGGTATTTTACTTCATAATTTGACCTCCTAGCTCAAAAACGAATACTTTATTCAGATTTTGAGCTTCCAGCTGGAAAACGAGTAAAGTGTGCGTGAGAGCAACCCATTCGAGGGAAGTAGTCGTGTCGAGGTTACTGGTTGTCGTGAACCGATTATAATACCGTCGGCTCTCGACTATTTCGTTATTTAAGAAGACCAGAAGATCACATTCCAGCTATACGTGGTACGATGAGTGTAATATTTTGAATTACAAACGACACGACGCCGCCGTCACCGCTGCTCTGGCGTGCAAACTTTACCCGCTCATCGTGATTTTCGAATATAAAAACACGCGTCAATCCGCATCGCGTTGAATTTCATCCGTTTACGCGGTTGTATACTCCAGTGTAACCCTTGTGGAAATAATTTTGCGAGCAGTTAAAAGGGAAATCAAAACAGAAAATTGGAAGACACCGGTGAAAACGAGAGAAAAAGTACAAAACGAAGCGCTATGTGGAAGTGGCCCGATCTTTGATGTCGAGTAGCGACGGGTGATGCGCGGGCATAACGGGCATCAAACACAGAGAGGAGAGCAGAGTGACGGCGAAGGATCAAAGGTTTCTAGGAAAATAATTATTCCAGTTCGGGATTTTTCTGGCCCTTTTTCTCTCGTTTCTGAAAGTTTTCCTTTTTTTCATTCATTTTATTTTTTATGAGAAATAAACGAGGTGAAAAACAACTTCATATTTGGATCTGCTCACATTCGTAAATCCGGCTCGGCCGCGGGTATTCCTTCCCACAAGAGCCGAGCAGTTGACTCGAAATAGGGGTATATTTATGTAAGTCTCCGTGACCTAATGCCCCTTTTAAAGCATTATATTTGGTGCCAAGCAGAAAAAAACGCCGAAGTTTGATTCCGTAATACGATAGCAGAGTTTGCCTAATTGACTCAAGCTCTAATTAAATTATCCAATAAAAAACTTCAGAATTTGAAACTACTCCCTCTCAGTGAAATGTGGTACAAATGATACCATTACACGAAAAAGATAATGGGAAAAATACATATAAATAATTATCGTCTAATCAGCTAGACTTCAAACGGTAGCAAGGTATTTCTCAGAATTGTAAAGGACAGAAATTACCCCATTCTTTAGTTTATCAACTTGAGGGGCAAGCTGATTTTAGAAAGAATAGATCTGCCATAGACCAAATGCACATACTGAACCAAATTTTAGCAAAGACGAGGGAATATATTGCGGTGACTGTCTCCACTTCAACGTACATGTTTTTATAATTCATTCTGCTCGGCTAGTTTCTATGTAGCACGATGCGAGGGTCTCAGGAACGTATTTTGTCGCCTGCATACCTGTACTTCCTGTACGTAATATTTTCCAAACCACGTTTATCTTCTTCTTCTTCTCATTCTCATGATTCACGCCCTCTTTTTCGCCCTTAATCGGCCAGGCAGGACATCTGTTTAGTTTAACTAAAATTTATGCTTAACATTCTCGTGTAGATCTGTTTTTATTATCGATACAAACACTTTCTCTAGACGCGCTCCTTCCTTTGATTTAGAATGCCCTTACGGCGGTCTGGATTAAATACTTTTTGTACAAATTTCGAAAAACCCGCAATAAATTGGATCTTTATTTGCTCTTCATTGACTACAATGAGGCCTTTGGAGTCATATACCATGATAAACATTGGAAAGTCCTACCGGTCCGGGGAGTTCCTCACAAAATTATAACAACCTTGAAAAATATGCAAGCTGAAGCATTTATCCATTTACAACGAGAAGGCGTCAGATTCCCAATAAAACGGGGGGTAAGGCAAGGGGTATGCCCTGTAACCCAATCTATTTAATGCGGTTTTGGAAAAAAATATTACAAAAAAATGAACTGAGAATGTCATCAAAATTAATGGGAAGTGACTAGACAACCTTAGATTCGCCGATGACATTGTTTTGGTCAGTAATGCCATCGAAGAATATAATAAATGGCCACCGAATTACGTATTGAAATTAAGAAATTTGGTCTAATATTAATTTACGAAGAACTAAAGTTATAAAAATAGTGACCGTTGAGTCATTATAAATATCTGAAAAGAATAATCGACGTACTGTTGTAAAATTTTAAAATTGTACTACAGGCCACACTGGCTGCTAAATCTATCACTCATTTTTCATGTTAATATTTTCAGATCAGTAAAATTAGTTATTCATCGAAGCATACCCGTTTTCATATCTGTCGTCGAAAGCCCCCATGCCGAAGTCCCAACAATTGGCGACGAAGTGAAAAAGTTGTATTTCTGTATTCAGTATGGCAAATTTCTTTTCGTCATTTTCATGTGTTTTTTGCCATTTATAAAATACTAATTCGTCGTTTTCTAATCACGCATTTCGACCAAGATCTTGTACCATTTCGACTTGCCTCCATTGTTCAGATCAAGGATCCATATCAACTATGCATGCCCGCTTCAAAATTGCCGTTTTCTCATTTGTGTCGATGCCAAATCAAAATGGTGTGAAATCAAGCTGTCACCCGGAGCGCCAACTACAGCACCCACTACCGAGTTGTTGAATGAGATCTTGGTTTTCCATGGTTTTCCACAGTCGATCGTCACTAATGCTTCGATTTTTATTTCTTATGAGTTCCTCCAATTTTGCACTCAAAATGGTATTCATCAAATGCTAATTGCTCCAGGTCATCCAGCAACCAATGGACTTGCTGAGCGAAACGATCAAACGCTTGAGAAGCGCTTGCGTTCTATGTCAAGTGATGGGACGTCACTTGAAAAGAAAGTGCGCCAAATTCTTTTCCGTTATCTAGTCACTCCACTCACATGTGGGAAGACACCTGCTGAGTTATATTTACATCATCAAATCCGAATCCGCTCGGAGGCCATTTTTCCACAAAAGAAGGAGCTGCCACAGTCGACCCCAGCCTCAGTATGTTCTCATGCTCAGGAGGAGAGGGTTCAAGTGCTAGTGCATGAGCACTGTAAAGACATTTGGGTCTTTGGTACAGTCACTTAAAAGTTGGGCATGCGCCACTACGTGATCAATTTGGATTCAGGGCGCGTAGTCAAAAACCATGTAAATCAACTGAGAATGACAGCCGTGAAGCGTGAAGGCTGATAGTCCAGCATAACCTAAATCAGCGTCGTACAGAGGACCAGATATGAAGCCACAGCAGGAACCACGGCGAGTGAGTCCAGAAGCTCCGGACGTCTCACGCCTAGGAGATCAAATCGCTCCAGGAGACTAAGCGTTCGTTTCCCAGAAACCATTTAAACTATAATCGCTGTATCGTTTCATTGCCCTTCATTTTCCATTTTTATATTTCATCATTCCTTTTTTCTGAAAGCTGAAATTATGGGAGAGGGAGATTGTTGTAAAAATTTAAAATTGTATTAGGGGCCACACTGGCTGCTGAAAATATCACTAATTTATCATTTTAATATTTTCAGGCCGGTATAAATTCTATTATTCGTCGAAGCATCTCAGTTTTCATTTCTGTCCTCGAAAGTCTTGAAGACAAACAGATAAAAAAGATGGACACGATTAAGCATGAAAAAAAGTAGAATTATATAAAGTGTGACCTGGAATCATGAAATGTGCCTCTCGTGCGAGAAAGGTTTTCGAGATAAATGAATGTAATGATGGGATGGTGGTAGTAGTGTGCAAGATGTACATACATAGCGTGCACATCTGTGGTGGTGCGGTTACCCGTTGCTATGACAACTGCGTGTCGAATTCTTCTTCTCTGTCATTCCTGTAGGCCCGTTTCACACGACGCCATGTAAACGAATATGTTTCCCGTAAGCCCGTTTCATACAATTCCATGTAAACTGATGTTTTTGAACTTTTCACGTATTTTTCAAGTGCAATTAGTGGATAAACTAATGAAGATAGGAAGCTGCGATTTGTTTCATTCGAAAGAGCGTGAAGTTTCTATAAGAATTGTCAAGAAAGTGAAAAATTATTTTTTAACACCAGAGGCCCATTTTATGATTCCAGGTCACAAGTGACGAAATCAATTCAAATGATCACAGAGAAAGACAAGTAAAGAAGTAAAGAAATAAAGAAAGAGATGAAAAGAATCGAAATGGCAGATATAACAAAAATGAAAAGCCAAACAAAAGTTAGAGAGAAGGTAAAAGTTACAAAAGAACTGAAATTCTGGAAAATACAGAAACATTGAGTGAGATTCTACAAGATAGCCCGAATACAAGTAGCCCCCTCCCCCCGCGCATAAAAAAGAAACCTGAAGTGAATAGGTGAAAAGTCTTATGGGAAGCTGCATTGTAGCACACTGATTCAGATGACAATAATACTGATCAATACAGTCCCCTGGAATCCGAGCGTCCCGAAAACTTCGAGGAAAGTCATAAGCACCCCAAAATTATACTCTAGACAACACATCGAGACATACGTATTTATCTTTTCGAAAAAAGTTGGGAAAAAAAATTATTTACAACATTATTTCACATCAGTATTCAATTTCTTACCAAATGCCCTAGGAATGTCGGAAATGGGGACGGAGAGAGGTTTCAAAATAACCTTTCAAACCTTTCACACTACTATGCATTAAGGCAGATCTTATGAGCTTACCAATTTTTCACTTTTTTTTATGGATGTACAAAATTTAATTGCAGTGTATGCTTGTACCCTAAATCTAAACAACATCAAATTTCTTTTGAAATTTCTCTTTATTTGTGCCATAATAGACTTACTTTTGAAGCGACTAGATATACGATAAGCTCACCTCCTCGTCTTGGATTGTGTGACGACGACGGGGGAGCCCTGCCGAATCGTTTCGATGAGTTATGCCAGAAACAAATTTTGTATAAAGTTGTAACAAAAAAGCCAAAAATACGTAGTAAGAGTGATACGGAAACCCCCGAAATTCGGGCAAGTAATCTGTAGTCTGAATTTTGATTTCGATTATTTCCTTTCAGTGGATCCATATTGATCGGCCGGGGAGAAACTAATCTCAATTCTGATCCCTATTTCTTTCAGAACTCACCAAGTTACCAAATTTTACGCTTGCGTAATTAAAAGGTCCGCGTTTTTAGGATTTCATTCTGGAAGGACTATCGGTTTGATAAAAAATTAAACCTGAAGAAAACACTATACGGAGTCAAATAAGAACCAGGAGTTTTAGGGGCGAGGGAGCTCTTGAGAATAAAAAAAGAATCTGGTACACACGAGCAAAGTGAGAAGATTTTTCTGAAATTTTAATGGAAAATAAGACTTTCTGACCTAATGGGACTCTTTTCCTGTGGAAAGCTCGCTAGAACCATCACTTTCGTATCAAATACCATAACATTCAGTGTAAAACTGATAGGTGAGATGTGGCTAGAGCTCATACATCCTCACTCTTGACCTGCCTCTGTTTTTAGGGCCGAGCCTATTGCAATCGCTTTTTCTCATTTTTTCCTTCTTTAGTAGTGCTCATTGATCTTGATCTTCATCACTGTGCCTTTTCCAGTATGATCTAAGTCACAGTTCAGTTCACTGGCCTGTCATTTCTGATCCGATGTGTGAAGCCAATCAGTATGATTCAGTTTAGTGTACATGTCAGAATGTGAGTGAACTTGGTAATATGAATTGGCACACCCTCCCAGTAATGTTAGACCAAACGAATTTCGTCATTTTGTCAGGCGAGCACTTCACTTTTTTTTGTTATGTCATGAGTTTTGTCATGTTCAGAGTTTTGTCATTTGTTTTTTCATAGTTTTGTTATGACAAAATTATTTTGTCATTCTGTTTTGTCGTTTTGTCATAATGCTAATACCTATCAATTTACAGGTTATTCTAACAAAGGTTGCATACTCAAAGGCTAAAAAACTGATTAATTGCAGATGATATGAATACTCATTCGCCATATTGTTACGACTGGATTGTAGATTCATATTCCCAATTACCTTCACTGTTATTCCTCATTTTTCCGTCTTCAGTTGAAATACGAGTTGAAAAATTGGTACTTCGGTTGTAAATGAATTACTGGCGATATACATGCTGGTTGGACGTCCCATACTTGATTCGGGTAGATTCCATTTCTTTCAACTTCTTTTTAAGTTCTCAACCAAACTGCTAACTGCTAAAGCTTCAGTCTAACATTTTTCAACTTCTAACTTTTCAATTTCAGTATTTTGATGAACAAGGGATTTAAGAACTTTCCTTCGATATTACCGCAAACCGGACCGGACAACACGAACTTACAATATTACAATTTCAGAAGAGGAAAGACAATAGTATTCCATCATTCAGGAAAGAAAATCGCAAATTTCGCCAAAATCAAAAGTGGAATGAGAGCCAGGCCTCATAAAATAATTATTTGCTACTGACTTGAGTAGACTTGTGAAATTTTGGCTCATCACTTGTTTCACAAAAAGTGTCCGGGAAAAAAAGAACTAAGGTATGAGTTAGTTCAGATACCTTTCCCAGGATACCAGTTTATGTTCTTCCAGTTTTCTTTGCTTCTTGTTCTTTTCCATCAAATTAATAACGCAATGACAAAATGGTGTAACAAAATTTTGTGGTCATTTTGTATTGTCATTAATTTATTTTTTTGTTATGTCATTTCCATTTTACAAAACTGATAAATGGTTTTGTCATTAAGACCAAATTGCTGCTAAAATTCAATTGTCATTTTGTTTTGTTATGGCTAACAATACAGCACCCTACATACAGAATAGTCTGACTAAGTTTTTCATGGTCACAGTTCAGTTCAGTGGTCGATATTCCTACTGCATTATTTTCCCCTTGTTCTCATTGATCTTGATCTTTGCTACGAAACTGCAGTCTGCAGCTTAGCAGTTTGAAGCTTTGAATTGAGTTTGAATAGCTCCCACCATTTTCTTGCAAGTTCGGTCCGTGAAATGAGGACTGGTCACGGTGTTTACCGCTTATGTCAGCAGATTTTCTTTCGACAGACTGAAGTGGCAAGAAAATGGCGGTTCATTCTACCCGTGTGAAACTATACGGCCCTTGTAATTAGTAAACGAATATAGGAGTGAAGGGTTGATAACATATAAAATATCGATATTAAGTCGATAATGGTTTGACATGTTGAGTACGCTAGAAAATGGAATGAAATAAGCTAGGAAGGATCGAGTTTTCACTAGCAACATAACTGATCGATATCAGGTCGATAATTGTTTAATTTTCATATAAAACATAAAAGTATCGGTTGTTTAAGACTGTCGAGAGTCAAGATGCGTGCCTTCAAGCTAAACCACCTCGAGTTGCGAGGTTGCACTGCTCATTTCCTTTCAGTGTGTTCACGGCTTTCAGTTAGGTAACTTCCTTGGCACGTTCCTTACAAATGTGGGATATATTGCATAACCAAATCGCCGTAAATGTAGAAGGTAGTATGATGTATGATAAATTGCATATCGAAATCGCCGTAAAAACGAAAAATGAAAATACCTACTAGGGTAATGCTAACCTTAACGCAGTGGATTACATTTATAATTGCGCAAACTAGTGAAAGTCTCCCTCATTTTCTGTGTGATCATCTGATAGAATCTGGAAGCCACGGATGTGTTAAGTGGCCGAGTGTCCGAATTGCAAAAATAAAGGAATCTCATAAAAAAAAATTTTTTTTACCATAACGAACTTGGAACAAATATCTCTTCAGGGCAAAAGCGTATAAATGATTTTACGGAAAGATTGAAAAAATCCCGACAGTTTTCAAATATTACCTACAAGCCCGTCTACACTTTAAACTGTAAAAGAAAATTACTACCCCGTCACCCGCAATAAAAGTTGCGCTCACTTGGTATTTCGTTCATTTTCTCAATTCCACACAAATACTCTTCCAACGTGAACGACTATAAGCTAGCTATTTCGAGTTCATGAAGCAGGTAAGTGTACAACCATCGAGAACTACACATGGGCGAGGAATGAAGTCATCACTATCTGCCATCTAGTCTCCCTCTATACATGTACGTTGTTAATATTGCGACACACGACTGTATGCAAATATATGAAAAGCTAAATCGAATTCCGTATTCTTTCGAATGTGACATCATTCTCGTAACGAAAACGCGAAACTGGGCCCTCGAAAACAATATCTGATCGTTTGAGTGTAGAACATGCGCAGAAGAAAACAACATGCGATTCGGAAACTTGCACAAAAGAAGTACTTGAAAACAGACAGGATTTGATATGTCAGTCACTTGAGTTGAGAAATCATCAAGAAAACAGAGCATACTTTTAAATATATATTCTGAGCACATTATTTTGTAGCGTACATAGTAGATACTCTATCTTTTATGATTGTTGAAAATTCCATTCCTGTTATTTGATCTGATCGTTCAAATATGTTTTTATATTTGAGGTAAGGAACAATAAATATGTAACAATTTGAGGGAAAATGCAAATGAGTTCGTAAGCAAGAGTTTCTGCATTTTTTCCACCAATGCTGAACGTGTTTTCTCAATGTCTCGTCCCTTCCTGTTCTTGAAGGGACAAATATTAACTTGGATTGTACACTGTTCAAGTAATGAGGAAGATAAAGAAATTCTTATTCACGGGTAGGTATAAAGTGTGCGAAAATAAGGCTGGGGATAGTAGGTTCATATTTTGGTAATATCAAAATTTGTTTGTTGCCTACACTAGGACTATACTGCGTTGCGAAAATAATAAAAGTCACGTTGATTATATGGACGTTATTCAGCGTAAGAGAATCAACCAGCAAAATCTGTTTTTTGAGAACACGTGATTCGAAATTCATGTAGAAACTATATGACATAGCGTTTACTGATAAGCTTTTCTCAACGTGAGTACCCATTTTTGAATCGGGGGACCAATTTTGAAAAAAATCTACTTTTTACTTTCTTTCTGTTATAAATAATAGAAATATCCGGCTGCTAATATTTATAAGATGATGATTATTTGTAACTAACGTCGGAGAAAGTACGGGACGGCAGTTCAGTTGGTATAATAAACTTGTAATATAATGATGTTAGAATTTGAATAGAAGCTCATCGAAACATGGTGTCAGAAGTAAAAAAATTATGAACGCAGTCGAATACGTTCCGCGGTCATTAATTTAAAAGTAATAATTTTCCGGAATCGCGAATTTTTTTTTTTCTCCTTGTCTTAATTATCGAACGTAAATCAAATCAAGATGCCGCAAGACGGAGACGCCGGTTTCAGTAAAAGTTCGGGATCCACGACCAACACAGCACCAAATAAAATTCTGGGATCCATGAACCCTCTCAAATTTGAGGGTGATCTTTCGGTCAACTGGAGGATCTGGAAAAAAATGTTCGAATTTTTTCTAAAAGCCAATAATTTAGAAAAAGAGAACAACGTAAGAAAATGTGCGCTTCTCATTCAAAGCATGGGACCCGAAGACCGCATTATCGAAATTTTCGAATCATTCAACATCCAATTAGAAGATATTACCTACAACGAACTAATAGAAAAATTCGACAACTACTTTAACCCAAAACAACGAAAGACAATTGCCAGACACCAATTCTTCTCACGGAAGCAAAAGGCAGAGGAATCTATCAATGAGTACGTCACCGATCTACAGAATCGCAGTTTCATATGAGAATTCGGGCAAATACGCGAGGAAATTGTGAAGGACGTCTTCATAGCAGGACTTCATTCCAAATACACATTCGTCATCGAAAAACTCCTAACAGAGGACGACACAGCCGATCTCGAAAAAATATTACATATTGCCATCAATGCAACACATTCACAAAAAACAATCCGAAGGAGACATTAATAAATAATTATATTCCGTTATTTCCATTTGAAAAAATAAGCGTGGACATATTCCACCAAAATAACAAGGATTACTTCATTTTAACTGACTATTACTCGAACTGGATCGAATGCATTTGCCTAGGGATACACGGTATACCCGGCAACATGACAGCAACCCGATTAAAAAATGAAATTCGAAACATTTTTGCTAGATTTGGAATACCTCAGATAGTAATTTCAGATCAAGCCTCATACTTCAACTCAAAAGAAATGTTAAATTTTTATACAGAACTCGGAATAGAAGCAGTATTCTCGAGCCCAAACTACCCGAGATCACATGGCCTTGTTGAAAAAAGTGTCAGTATTGTAAAGAATATCATGAGAAAATCATCAGACGTTCACCTGGGTCTTCTACAATACAGGAACACGCCTAATTATACTGGATATTCACCAGCTCAATTATTTTTATCACGAACTCTCAGAGATACGATTCCTCGCCAAATAAAAACACTGCAACCTAAAAGTATAGATTATGAAAAATACAAACAAATTAAACAAAACAATATTAATAAAATGAAATATAATTATAATAAATCAGCTAAAGACTTACCTACATTAAATAAGGGAGATGATGTATACTTCCAGTTATCATCAAACGGTAGATGGTATCTGGGAAAAATAGAGGATAAAGTAGGAATACGCGAGTACGTCATAAATCATAACGGGAAACTATATCATCGAAATCGTACTCACATTTCCAAATGACATCACTTCAGCACAACAAATTGGAATAACTCCCAGATAAATCATAAAAACATGAATTCATCAATTATTGATGACAAATCAACCGAAATTTCACAAACTGATAACAATAACAACGATATCACTAAAACTCAACCCGATAAAAATAAAAATGAAATTCGAACACGGTCCGGACGAGTATCAAGGAGGCCGATTCGATTATCGTATTAATCGAAGTCTAGGTGCTCGGATGGTTCTGTGGTTTAATGGTCTAAATTAGTAGTGTTATCTTTGTATTATAAATTATTATTATTATCTTTAAATTATTATTATTATCTTTGTATAAAAAGGGAGATGTTATAAATAATAGAAATATCCGGCTGCTAATATTTATAAGATGATGATTATTTGTAACTAACGTCGGAGAAAGTACGGGACGGCAGTTCAGTTGGTATAATAAACTTGTAATATAATGATGTTAGAATTTGAATAGAAGCTCATCGAAACACTTTCCAACGGTACTAATAACTCATTTTGTTTACAAATGTTGGTTCGTTCTTCGTTCCCTTACGCTGAATAGCGTCCATATAATCTTAGGCTGATCTTCTAAAGGGATGAATAATGGGTTTTTGTTCATGTCAATAAATCAAAATTGAATGAGGAAAATACCGAATGTTATCGGCATCGTGTCCCCTTCATCTTTCACATGGAGAGAAAGGAGCAGTAGAGAAATGAATTTTGAAACATGGACCGATTTATGTGTTCCTAAGGTAACCAACTTCGATTTCAGAAGGTTATCTCTGATACGACTTCTTGGGGCCACCAGTGGGGGTTCAGCATGAAAAATACTTGTTATATCGAGATTGCATCCAACTTGCAGGTGTGTATGCCGCTGAATTCAATTCTGAAAGTTATTTTTGGATACGACCTCATCTACTCTTTTTCTCCTCCTCCTCCTAGCGTATTAAGGAAGATTGAAGAAAAAAGAACTGAACTAGACTCAGTTAATTTTTCGAAATTCTCGATTTCTAAAGAGATGTGTTATTTTTGAAAAGAAACTACATGACCTGCGGAATCCATTTAAAGCTTTTTGGTTAAATATCTGCAATCTTTCACGTCTGGCGTTTCTCTCACATCGACTTTCCTGACTCTGTCAGATCTCTTTACTTTGAATAATAAACGTTTCAGGGCTATCTGAATTCTTCTATTTTTCTCATATGATTCTCTATTACGGCCCATGTCTGAGTACAGGAGTGGCGCAACCAGGGCCTGATTTAGGCACTTGCGGGCCCGGGGCCCAAATTTTGTGTGGGCCCCCAAAAATTCTTTTTAGCAACATTGATCATCATTTTCATTATTATTATTATTAATATCGTCATCATCGTCATTATTATTAGGTTGGTATTTTATATTGTACGTGAGCGTACGTAGCGCGTGTCTGTACAAGCATGTAATGAAACATGTGCGGGCCCCCAATTTGTGCGGGCCCGGGGCCCCCTGGTCCCCCTAAATCTGGCCATGGGCGCAACTCTCCAAAGTTCTTACTTTAGGCCAAGTTGCATTTTGCTCTTATAAATTTCCTTCAATAACCAATAATTTTTCCAGACACTTCGCTCTTCTCTAACATATCTCCTTCTCCGTTTTTTTCTCTAAATGAAATAATCTGGCCTAGATATGTCACCTTCTTTGCTACTCCGATGTTTTCTGTTTCAATTTTTATAAAAGGATTAGAATGATTTTCTTTTTTATCCATGTCAGAAAACGTCTTGTAAGGTAATGGGTGTGCCAATTATTTTTTAAATTTTGGGGGTTCAAAGTAGATAGACTGAGCTATACGGGACATTCTTCTACAAACAATTTCGAACAATAGTTTGTACCCTGTGAGATTGGCGTCTTTTCCTTATCCTGAAAATAGGAATAAATAGTAAGACAAAAATATCCGGAGGTCCCGAGTTCCAGCCCACGTAGCAGCTGGCTACATTTCGACCTAGGCCGGTTTTTCGGCAGGCAGAGAAGAGGGTTAAGACAGCCCTAACAGCCTCTCCGACGTTTCTGAGGTAATGCTCGAATGGGCGGATTCCAGGGCTCGGGTTGAGAGTAAAATTAGAAAAGTGAAGATACACTGCACAAAGAAAAAGAGTATATTGACTATGGTAATCGGATACTTCAACGTGAAGGGGGGCAAGGGGGGATTTATAATATAGGCTTGTTACACTCAGTGAAGTTTACATTATATATTGGGTATCGATAGGCGGGTGAACCCGCGCCAATACAGACTCAGGACTCAGATAGCCCATTTTTCGGCATAAGCCTTGCTGGGTTTAGAACAAGCTCAGACCATTTTTGTCTATTTTTGACTACAGCGAACTAATTTCAGCCGGTCACCTGACCAATCTCGATCGCCTGCCCATCACGTTGCTGACCTCTCCTGTTTATTTTTTTTTCCGAGGCGTCCAAATTGTTAACTTTTTATTTCATTTCAAGTTGGATTTTTAGGCAAGAGGCCCGCATACTTAAATTTAAGTGTTTTGATAATCCTACCTACAGTTTTTGCCTTATAATTGCAAAAGATGTCCGCAATGCAAACATTGTCCTTCTTTTTGACGTGTAGAATGTTTATAAACATTGCATTTTGAGTCGTCTGTAGCTTATATCTTTGCGCGTCGTTTGAGTACAAGAAAAGTGCATTCGTAACAATTTCCAGCTGACCTACAGTTGCCAAATTGAGACTAAATTTAGTGTCAACCTTCAGCGGGGTGTTTATATGGTTGACAAGACTTATGTTGCAGCTGGACACAGTTCTTACACCTAAATTAAATTAGAAATTTCGGAACAAATTTTCATCAATAATTTACTAACATTTTCAAACTGGTTTTCATTGAAAACGAAAACGCTTTTAGATACATTAACTTGTACATGTACCTATCAATTTTGTTACAATGTTCTTCTTTAAAATTGAGTTCATGTCATGCTTTTTGAAAAATTAACTACATTTCCTTTCGTACTTTTTCTTCACTAAAACGATATTGTATACGCTTTTTTTTCGTGTTTTTGAAAATGTTAATAATGGACACCCTTCTTGCATAAATCTTTAACTTAGTGTGACGTTAACATCAAGGAGTAATATTGCGATAAAAGGTGGAAGTATCGCTTCAAATGAAATATTACCACAATCTGGAGGGAAAACTTTTCAAAATAATACAAAAGTACTTACTTTTTTCGAAACTGACGATTTATAATTGAAAGATTCGAAAGTCGATTAAAACTTTTCAAGTTATCAAATCACATGTTTGGAGTTCTCGTGTAACACTCTTAGGAATGTAGCCAAAAAACCTTGATACCAAATAAGTATCATATTCTGCACCTACTTGAAAAAAAAAGTTCGGAAAGACCCTCCAGGGACCGCACAAAGCGCCATATGTCAACTTGGAGCGTGTGTTAATCAAGAGCAGATGACCTGATGTGAGACAACTAAGTGATCTGGCCCAATCAAAAAAGCAAAAGAGAACCATTTAACTACTAGAATCTGATCCCAAAAGTAAAGAATGTAAACAAACAATATTGAGTTTGGCAGAGCAAATATTGTAAAAATTGAGACCGATTTCTTTAACAAAAAAAAAATTACACGAGAGAGAATTTTACAATGGGAAACGATCCACAGAATGAAGAACACGTCCTTCCAATACTAATAGAAAAAGTACTTAGCATTCTAAAATAAATAAATACAAACAAAGCATTGGAATTAGATGGAATCGAAAACTGATTTATAAAAATTTTTTCAGAAGAATTAACACCAACCCACATCTTACTTTTTAACCTGATTGTAGAAACAGGAGCAGTATCATTACAATGAAAGTTGACAAAAATAGTCTTACTCTTCAAAAAAGGGGACAACTCGGAAGTAAACAGTTACAAGCCAATCAGTTTCAGCTCAAACTTTTGCAAATTTTTCTCTAAAATTATCAACAACTGAATTTAGAATCATTCCGATTCTAGTCAAATACCAAACAAGCGTGATTTAGGAGAGGTTTGGGCTACAGTGGATCAAATTTCTGTGACATAACAACTAATTGAAAAAACACGGAAATATAACCACTCTGCCTACTTCTTATGGATTTTCTAAAAGCATTCGATTCGATCTTCCTCTTTTACCCTTAGGAAGCTCTACGTGTACATGGTCAATGAACCTCAGAAAATATTATAAATATTTTGAAGGAAATGTATAATTCAGAGGGGAGGATAAAATTAAATAAAATAAGGGAAACTTTCGAAATCAAAAGTAGATAAAACAAGGTGATCTCTTATCTTCCAACTCATTGAACAGCGTCCTAGGCAAATATTTGAGAAACCAGGTGGGAAGGAAAATGTAAATGGAAAATGGTTCTATAACCTGAATTCGCAGATGATGTGGTCCTCAACTCACGGGCTATTCAGGAACTGCAAAATGTGGCTAATGAATTCTGTGAAATAAAAAAACTAAGCTTAAGATTAACGCAAAAAAGAGAATCTTTTTATAAAAACTGAAGGAGAAAATATCGGAGTAGCAAAGGAGGTGACATAGCTAGGCGAGATAATTTTTTTGTAAAGACAAAATGGAGATATGTAAGAAAAGAGCGAAGTGTCTGGAATAATTATTGGGCATTAAAGGAAATTTATTAGAGCAAAATTCAACTTGGCCTAGCAAGACCTTTTTGGAGAGTTGCGACACTCCTGTACTCAGTGAACATGGGCCGCAATAGAGAATCATATTAGGAAAATAAGCAAGAACTCAGAAGGAACGTCAATGTGAGAGAAAAGACAGGCGTGAAAGATTGCAGATATTTAGCCAAAAGCTTTAAATGGATTACGCAGATTATGTAGTGTTATTTTCAAAAATAACACATCTCTTTAAAAATCAAGCATTTCGAAAAATTAACTGAGCCTAGTTCAGTTCGGTTTCTTCAATCTTCCTTCGAGCGTAAGGCGGAGAAGGAAAGGAGAGTAGATGGGATGGGATCTTTGAAAAATTGTGTTCTTTGCAATAATCCGTTCGTTATAAAGTTTCTTCATAGTTTTTGTTTGCAATTAGCTTGATTTAAAAAAAATTTTCCTTGTGTAAATTCTTTTCAGGCGTGAAAATGTTCCGAACAAAGTCCATACAAATTCATACAAAAGTCATACTTTCGGAAAATTTGTATTTGGTAGACGCTCTGATTAGTTTTCCTGCAGAATTTCTCTGAAAACTGACAATTATTCCTTCGTAAACGGTGCTTTCTTCATCTCTGGGATCAATCAGCACCAACCAATTCCTTCGCAAAGGAATCCGGCCACTTGAAGCTTGCGTAACATTCTTTTCTCAGCCAGGTCGAACTTTTTACCGCCGCACCGGCAGCATTTTAAATTCCTATTTAAATAAGAACGAATATATACTCTTTCGCGGTTCATTTTTGCACGTTCTTGACGCAGAGCCGAGACTCTAAAGCACATTTTGCCGTACCCGAGGGCCATATTCGTTTCCCGATGTAAATTTAAAATCGCGGTATTCTCAGCAGAGACTGACAAAAAATGCCTTCGCTGCGGGCTTTTACCGAAATACAACGCCCGGCTTTATATGCGCAACGCAGCAGATTTTACAGCTTGTGTACTAAAACACGCATACGAATAGGTGGAAATCTTGATAAAATGCAGCGCGCAACGGGCAGAATGCGATTTCAGTTTGCTTTTTTGACGTAGGTATCAACTTTATATAAAACATCTGAGAGCGAGAGGCTTCGCGCCAGAGGTACTCGACTTGCCTTCACGATAACAGTGATGGAGCGAGAAAGAGTGAAAAAGTACTCGCAGCGTCTTCCATATTTAAATTATTCAACGTACGTTCCATTTGCAGTATACTCGGCAGAAACGTGGAACGTAGGTCGTGTCGATCGAGTAAATGTGTTCAGAGGTACCAACACGGTTACACTTCGCACCAAACTCTTTCGCCTAACCTCAATCCCGAGAAAAGTTGTCTCGGTGTAAATCTTCAGTAACCATAGTTTCTTTTAAATTTCCCTGTCACTCTTCATGTCGAACGAAAATGTTCGCGAAATTGAGCCGTTTTATCACGTAGACGAAAGTATCCAGGTACACGACATTAGATGGAGTACAGCCTGCTGGAAATACCTTTCGACTTTACATAACATAAACGCGACACGAGGACGGAATGCATATAAGGAAACACGGGTATGTATGTTACCATCTCTAACGTGACTTCCGACTTGTACATTGTACACGTAACTTGATAGTGGCAGAGAAACTGAGTACTTCGGGTTAAGAGAGCATAAGATTCAAAATCGTTACAGAAAGAGCCTTCTTTGAAGTTTACATTCACGGAATCCTTTCTATGCCTTTTCAACCTAAGAATGCTATCACTTTTCGAGGAGCATTTTGTTTACTTATTTGTTACTGCTTCTAGGAAAATTGTGGACCTGGATATCACCAAACTATGAAACAAAAAAATATATATATAAAAAAAAATACAGTCATCATCAAGGACTCAATTAAACATCACGAACTCGGGCTACTAAAGTGTACATCGCGCAGCCAAACAACCAAACAACGGACTTTGTAGCAGTATTATACTGCCTACACTAACACGCCATCGTGGCTAACCAATTCATGGAATTCCTCCAAACAGTATCAAAGATTCATTGCGGGCAGAGACTGGAACGCAAAATACACTCATTAGGCATCAAGACTCATCACATTAAAGGAACGCGAATTACTAAAAGGCATCTTGGAAATCCCAGCAGATGTAATTGCATCCAGAAAACCAACGTACTGGCCTACTGATGAAAGTAAAAGGCCGGATTTTATCGACTTCTTTGTAACGATAGGTATATCCTGTCGAACTACACAGAAGTGGATGGAATAGTCAATCTAACCTCTGCTGAGTTCCTCTGTAATGAAAAAAAGTCGGAAGATCAATCCTGACAACGAAGCACACCATTTGGGGCCATTTTCGGGATCGACTAGAAGCCGGTATTAACTTGCAGGTGAGGCTAAAATCAAAACAGCATAACGCGTTCACCGAAGCAATCCAAAAAGCAACGAAAGAAGCCACGCCGGAAATAGGAGCACCTGACGAAACAAAGGTCGAGTACTCTCTTGACTGGTCAAGCAACGATGCAAAGCTAGACGGACATACGTTCCTCTAAACTTTCACACATTTTTGCGATTATTTCAGTAGATATGCGTTCTAGAGAAAAGTTTTATGGAATCCTTTTTATAGGAAATTCAACAAGAAACATTTTATGTTATATACATTTTGGTCCAGAAGCTGATGTGTTCCGAGATATCCACGGTTTTTTGTAGAACATGAGAATTACATGTAACTTCAAGGTCAAAGCGCCACGAGTTAATGACCTCAGATTGAGCTCAAATTTTTATGGCCAGTTTCTAGGTCCATTGGAACAAATTTCAGTGCGTACCTAATCGATTGGCGAAAACTTGTAAAATAAGCGACAGGGTCTTACTTGAAATCATCATTTGCAGATATTTTTCTTAAGTTGTTGCCAGAATTGGGGACTGTGTTTTTCTAAATCCACCAATAAAAAAATTAACACTAACCCTTGTCGCTCTTTCTCATGTACTATTCTGTAAGTAGTGCGGTTGAGAGGAGATACTCGTAAGTCACTAGGTATCCTGGGCGTGACCCCAACACGGCCGGTCATCGAGGGGTTAAAATTCGACCACTCTCCTCCCAAAAAGGGTCTCCTACCCAATAAGGGTAGCGAAAGTAAAGCGCTAGTAGGTTCATTAAAATCTACGAAGGGCAAGGAAGGGCTACGCAAATCGGGCAAGCTATTTTTGGGCACACACAACGTAAGATCACTTGCGAATAACGCTAGATTAGATGAATATTTAAATGCTCTAGAAAGAATAAACTGGCACATTATAGGTCTAGCCGAAGTTCGCAGAGGCTACGAGTTCACTGAGGTCTACAATCAAGAGCATCTGCTATGCCACACTAAAGCCCTGAATGGAAACTTAGGAGTGGGTTTTCTTGTAAACAAAGAAATAAAACAATTGGTCAAGGAATTTGTCCCCATCTCGGAAAGGATAGCAGTCCTTATCATAAAACTTAATGACTCAGACCTTCTACTTATGCAAGTGTGTGCACCCCCGTCTGAAGCAAAAAATGAGGAAATAGTGAATTTCTACCAAAAAGTTGAGGAGACTTGCAACTCATATTCTAAATTTAACCGCATAACAGTAATTTTGGGCGACTTCGATGCCAAAGTGGGCATAGGTGACCCAAGGGAAACCCCCTCCCTAGGAAAATGGGGGGCAGGGCCTAGGAACATCAGAGGCCAAATGCTAGTCGATTTCGCCATGAGCCAAAACTTTAAAATACTCAACACATACTTCAAGGCTAAAGAGTCAAGGAAGTGGACTTGGAAATCCCCGAGTGATACAGTGCATGAAATAGACTACGTTCTGGCAAGGAAGCAAAATATCTTTGCAAACTTCGAAGTACTGAACCAATTTCACGTCAATTCCGACCACAGATTAATTAGGGCAACGATGAACTCGGAGGCAGTCAGCAGACTAATGAGCATTAAAAACAAACTTTCGCAAGAAGAAATTAGTAGTTTTTGGAAAAATGAGACGCTCGAAACAAACTTTTCAGATAGGTTAGCCAAAAAACTTGAAAATGATAACTACAAAATTCTAGGCACGGACTCGATTCAAAACCAGTACGACAAAATTGTAAAAGCACTGGTCAGCACGTCGAAGGAACTAATAAAGGAATCTCTTAAGGATAACCGGAAAGGGCGGAAAGAGGGCAATCTCCCAAGTCACATACTAGTACTTATTGAGAAAAGAAGAAGTCTCAGAAGTGCATTGGCCGCAAAAGAGGTCGACAGGAAAAAATCAAAAATTGAAATCGTACAACTTAATAAACTAATCTACAAATCGATTAGACAGTTCAGAGAAGCAAATCAGAACCCGAAAATTGAGAGTATACTTGAGGAAATAGGCTCAACAAAAAAGATGAACAAATCCCTTATGGAGTTCAGCAGATGTGTAGACGGGCTGGATTGCTCGAAAAAGGGTAAAAGAGTGTACGACCGCCAGGAGTTAATGAGGACGGTTACGAAATACTACTCAGAACTGTACGCGGACAGCCCGATTTTACACCCATCGGCGGGAGGAGGAGCAGGAGTGCCCAACCCAGGTCCATCAATTCCACCAATACTACAGTCTGAAATCAGACACCAGATCAATATTCTACAAAATGAAAAATCAGCTGACTTAGAAAATATAAAAAGCGAACATTTGAAGAAAGGATTGGGGGCCCTGCTTGAACCCCTCTGTAGGCTGTTCAACCATATCCTGTCTGAAAAAAAATACCTGATCAGTAGAAAATGGCGAAAATCATATTGATCCCAAAAAAGGGGAACTCCAAAAGTATTTCAAATTACAGGCCAATCAGCATTATTTCGACACTATATAAAGTATTCGCTAAAATTATTCAAAAGAGACTAAAAAAAGACGTTTGAAAACTACCAAACCATTGACCAGGCAGGGTTCAGACTGAACTATTCCACACTAGACCACATCCTGGTCACAAGACTACTCATACAAAAAGCTAAAGGTATGATTTCACTGTCTACCTGGGCCTAATCGATTTTAGAAAAACCTTTGACACTATAAAACACAACTTCATGATAGAGGCTCTGAGAGAGGCTGGTGTGGAAAATGGTTACGTGGACCTAATAGAGAAGATATGTAGGGATGCCAAAGCATCAATCCAACTTGAAAGTTTAGGAAGTGAATTTCCACTGCAGATAGGTGTCAAGCAGAGCGACCCACTTTCGCCGGATTTATTTGGCTGCATTATCCAAAAAATTTTCAACCAAATTGATTACAGGGAAAAAGGGATCTCGGTAGCGGGAAACACGTTGTGAAACCTCAAGTTCGCTGCGACGTGATCTTAATAGAAACATCCACAAAGTCCCTTGGGGACACGCTAGAGAGAGTGGCATCAAATGCGCGCCTAGCAGGACTAGAAATTAATTTGGAAAAGCCTCATATTATGACTAATGGGGAAAGGGTTAAAATCGATCTGTTTGGTAGAGAACTTGAATACGTAGACGAGGCTACTTACCTGGGCCAAATTATCTCCTTTCAAAATGAAATGAAAAAAGAACTTCAGAGAAAGAAAGAGGCAAGCTAGAAAAGCTACTGGCGTCTCGGGCGTATCTTCAAGGGTGGGTTCTCTCTCTCTCGCAAAAAATCAAAATTCTGGAAAAATGCGTTTACCCATTCAGCAAAGAAAATTTCCCCGTTGAATTTTTAAAATGAGGCTAAATGACAGAGTCAGCAATAAAAAGTTGATGGAAAAAATAGGTTCTAAACCTCTGCTAAACAAACTGCAAATTCTCAGATGGAATTGGGCGGGGCACCTGGCTCACCTGCCTAAAGAGAGGTAGACTACCAGAATGATAAATTGGTACCCGGTGAACTTCGGATGTAAGAGCGGGAAACCCGTGACAAGTTGGCGGAATAAATTTGTTAGATATGCTGGAGAGACTTGGCAGCGAGTAGCTAAAGAAAGATGGGCTTGGGAGAATGCAAAGGCAATCCTATACGACGTGGACTAAAAGACCAGGATGGGAGAGGCCACGATCATTGTTGAAACGGGACATAAACTCAGAAGCGGTGAGTTCCCTTCAGGAGCTTAGCAAACTTAAGTAGTCGATCGAATAATAAGGTACCAAATTTATATTGTCCTAGTGTGTTGTTGTTAAAATTAATCGAAAGTAATTGTTATAATTAAGTTTAACGTACGTCAACGAAAATTCTGCCGCGACTTATTGTAAGTATCATTAATGAACCATGATGTATTTAACTATGCACCGTTGATAAACCATAAAGGCTTATAATAAAAAAAAATATCCTGGGCGTATGAATGCAGCTAGTCGACGCTAATGCAATTGCCTGAAATTACAACCGAGTTCATTTCGATTTTTGATACACTAAATGTCATCTCGTGGTAACAGATTCGTTGTATTTCTTGTTCATGAACACGTGGAGCCCACGAGGAGGTCCATTACTCCTGTTGACTTATTTCGATGGTATGTTCAAAGTCAGCGTCCTGAGTAATCATTGGGAACGGATTGGGACGGAAGGAGACCGTCGTCGAATTCGCGAAGGAAGATGCTGTTCACAGAACTCCAGGCCTTCATGTTAAAACTGAGGAAACATTTCAAATGTCCATCGTAGGGCTTGTCTGGATTTACATTTTCGGTAACGTGGAAATTTTTCTACATTTTCTCACTGCTAATTGGAATAAACTGATAGTGCATTGTTGTTCTAAACAGTTGGCAGCATAACATCCGAGCTGACGTCAGCAAAAATCGATATAGCCATTTTCCGAAACAAGTCTCCTGCTTTTTCATCCTTCTTAGTGGTAAATTTTCAACCGTTCCATACATCAAGCCCTAAAAGTCTTCGGATCATAAAAAGTGATCAAAGTAGGTGGCACATCCTGAGATTCTCCGCCCGGTATAAATTTTCGGTACCAGTTACAGTTGACTTATTTTAGAGAATGACCTAAAAAATGTGAATTCTACTTTAAGAATTTCTTCAATAGTGGATGGTGAATTTGCTCTCGAAGTACCGTTAAAACTTGTCCGAAGACAATGAACTTTCTAGAAGTAACACCGATCATACAAGTAATCACTCGATTACATTTTTGAATGCTAATAATTAAAACCTTGTCTTTGAGGATCGCTTTAAAAATGGATGTATGCGTTCGCTGTTTGTCCATCGTTATGGCAAGAGTAATTTGTTGGCTGCCCAGGACAAGTGTTTCAGATATATACATAGAGAGCATTCTTGTCCGTTTTTTTCTAGATATGTCGCACTTTTTCGTTGTATTATATTTATAGACGAATCGCTGTATTAAAAACAGAGAAACATTGAAAAAGAAATATTCGTTTTGTTTATACTCACGCTGCAGTGGAACATATTGACAGGTTTACTTTCGATTAAATTGTTTGTAAATTTTCACCCCCTAAAAATGTTTTCAGATATGCTTTCCTTTTTGATGTATGCATTGCTGATTTGTAATTTTTCCTTAAATCAAAGATCTGATGCAAATCTAAAGGACTCTGACCATCTATCGAGGAAAGCTACTGTTGGCCCAACCATACAAGTGTTGTAAGGAGAGCATATTATCATCGAAACGTTTGAGAAAACCACTAAAAAAAGGCAGGGAAAAAAGTAAAATATCAATATTTTTGTAGAGTGGGGTCTGATTAGCCGAGTGGGTAGCGCGCTGGTCTCGGAATCTGGAGGTCTCGGGTCCGAGCCCCCGTAGCAACTCGCTACATCTAGGCTAGTTTTTCGGCAAGAAGAGAAGAGGGTTAAGACAGCCCTAACCGTCTCCCGGACGTCTTTGAGGTAATGCTCGAAAGGGCGATCCCGGGGCTCGGGTTAAGAGCAAAAACATGGGAAAAAATACTCCTAATATCTGCTTCCCTTTATAAAACTCTTAACTCTTACCACCGTCACCCAGGAAACGTTATTAAAGTTCGAAAATTAAAAGGCAAGGTAGGACCCTTTTACACGAGCCTGTCAAAATATATCAACGTTTGTGAACAACAACACACCACAAATTCTAACCGGAACTGAACAATTTCGACCAAAAAACCAACTGACTGAGCAAACACAACCCAAAAT
The DNA here is from genome assembly GCA_031841125.1 of Acanthococcus lagerstroemiae. Lineage (NCBI taxonomy): Eukaryota > Metazoa > Arthropoda > Insecta > Hemiptera > Eriococcidae > Acanthococcus > Acanthococcus lagerstroemiae. The sequence goes on from CM063106.1 coordinate 62,407,007, forward strand.
GCTCAGAAACGATCCGTTAAAGCAAAACTGACAAAGCTCCAAACGGATTGAATACAACCCAAGTTAGACCCAAATGAAAACGAGCAAATCAGTTAATGACAAATTCTGGCCAAAACTGACCAAAAACGATTAAAATTAACTAAAGGAAGCATTGCTGTCACTGACTAAATCTTATGTCAGATCACCAAAAACGGTCAAAATGGTTAAGAATTACGAGAGACCACCAAAACTGACTATAAATTACCACAACCAGTTTTAATGAAACGCGTCTGAACCATGGGCATAGCCAGTGAGGGGCAAGGGGAGGCAAGAGCCCCCTGGATGTTGAAAAAAATTATGTTCCAGTGCTCACAAGATTATTTTCGAATATTTAAAGCCAACTGAATAAAATTCGCAGAAAATAGAATGGGCCCAGAGGCCCAGACGCTAGACAACGAAAATGTGTGACTGGCGCCACACTGATAGCAAAGTAGCGACTTGCACCTGCAAAAACTCTACCTTTTTGCCCTCTCCTGGAAAAAGTTCTAGCTACGCCCATGGCCTGAACAGAACCAAAAACGACAGAAGTAGCATGCAGCGACTAGGTATGACAAAATCAGATCAATATTGATCAAGCTTGGCCAAACATTACTAAAAATAATCGATATGAAATGGGACTGCAAACAACGAAATCTGACTTGATCAACAGCGATCCAACCCGACTAAAAAAGAACTAAAATTAATCTAAATAAAGCATATTTGTACCTGATCAAACCTGATCTTAGGTAACCAAACACGACCAACATGGTTAAGAACTATCGCAGACAACCAAGAGTAATCAAGACCCACCAATTACTGTCCTAATGTGACATGACTGGAGAATTCCAGTAACAAGTAAAAATGACAAACGGGGATCAAAAACAACTAAAATTGACCAATATGACGAAAACTAATCAGTGTGAATTACTATCATAAGCGAAAAAATCCGATTCTGGGCGGAAAACCCAACCAGAAACCACAAAATCACACCAAAATGAACCCAAAATAAATCAAACTAATCCAGGTGAAGCAGAATCTATCCACATCTGATTCGAAGTGGCCAAAAAATGATATCCCAGTGAAATATGATTAAACACTCCACGAATGGACAAGTCCAAAAGTTATCAGAAATGACCAAATCTGACCAAATAGGCCAAAAATGAAAGAAAAAAAAATCAGAAACGACAAAATTTGACCTGAAATAACCAAAATTAATGCAAAGGAGCCATAAATAGACTTGACTAAATCAGATTCTGAAAGTGACCAAAACGACCACAGCTGTCATATATTAGCAAAGAAAAACGAAGCTGAGCAAAACTGTCTCAATGAAACGTGACTGAACGTCAACAAAAACGGATAATAATTAAAAGTGACCGGAAAGGATCGAATCTAACTGAAACTGGCCCACCACGACTACAGCAAATCAATATGAAATATGTTTGAAAATGAAAGAAATTTACAGGTGAGCGAGTAAACGATCAAAACCGAACAAATGCGATGAAGCTGGCCAGGTACACTTAAAACTAATTCTAAGGAAGCATTACTGTACCTGATCAAACTTGATCCTCGGTAACCAGAAATGGTCAAAATAGTCTAAAACCACCAAAAACAATCAAAGCTGATCAAAAATTACTAGAAACAGCCTTAATGACACGTGCTTGAACACCACCAATAACGGAAAAGAAGACCAAGGGTGATCGGAAAGAACCAAGGGGCGTTATAATTACAAAAAACAACCCAAACTGACTAAATATTACAGAATGAAACATGACTAAACACGACCAAAAAAAAAAGAACAAGCAGCTCTGCTGCTCGAAGAGGGTCGGCTCTCGGTTGGAAAATAGAGGTATACTGTGTACAATTGGACGCTGATAAACAAAAAGCGACATCTGTTGATAAAATGAGTTATCAGTATCGTTGGAAAGAGCGTAAAAGTAAAATTTTCTAAATTCGGGGTTCCTGATACAAAAACACGTATCCACTTTGAAAAAAGCTTATCAGTAAAAGTTAGGTTATATAGTTTCTATATGTAGGGATCTTGAACTTTGAATCACGTGTTCTCGAAAAACAGTTGATTTTTACAGTTCTTTAAGTCGTTAAATTCAGGTGGTGAGGCATTTCCAAAAATCTTAATATTATTCTTCCTATGCGCTACAGACAAAGGGCGAATTTTCATTGAAATGAAGTTTATAATTTGAATACGCATAGCCATCACGAATGCTATCAAGACATGTTAACGAGCAGGCAGTTTCAAACAGCTACAAGGCGACTTCATTCCTCGAAACCTTAAACAGAATATCAAAACTACCATAATACTTGACTATGTTTACGAAAAATGATATCCCATTGTCCTTTGAAAATTTACTGATAAGGGCGAGAGTACTGCAGAAATAGATACGTTATGGGAGTCGCAACGAACATGTTTCATTTGATTCAGACCTGAGCTGGAATTGTACAACATAGAGTTGTACAATTCGTATAGCAGAATCCGAAACGTAATAAACAAAAACGCACACAAATTACAAAATAGTTACCTAAAATGCTGGAAAACTAGGAAAATGATAAACTACGTCGTAGAATGTGGATTGATAACGTAGTATGTAGAACGTAGAAGTGTAGAACCGCAGTAAGATCAACAGATCAATGAGCATAAAAAACGAAGAGAAAAAGAAGTTATTGCCAGAGACTCATTGCCGACCCTAATAAAATCAAGATTATTGCTTATAATTCTGTTAATTTTTTTCAACTTTAATTTCTCAAAAATAAAGCGCCACTGAACTGAACTATGACTCTGATCCGCTCAGATCAATACATCTGAAATGACACGCCACTGAACTAAATGGATAAGAAGAGAAGAGAGAAAAAGTGATTGCAATAAGCTCGGTTACTCATAGCCGACCCTAAAAAATATGCAAGCATACGAGCAAAACTAGCTAAAGAGAAAGGGGGAGTAGAGTAACAGGTAGCAAGTAAACAATGACAGACAAACACAGCCAGGCAGGATCCAGTCAGACATAAATGGAGAGGTACTAGATAACAAAGCTCTCAAATATCGCTTAAAAGTCGAATCGATATGTTCGAGATCGTCTTAATGGTATTAATACCGTATTATCTCAATGAGCCTCGACAGAGTATTAAAAAATCTGGATCAGTCTTAGAAAATTTCAGCAAGCTTTCATGTATCCCAACTGATTGCTGAGAAGTTTGAATCAGTCGTATCTCTGGGTTCTAATTAGTCTCGAGGAGGATTAACAGAGTATGTAAATTAGCCAGTAATGATTCTTAATGAGCCTGATGAGTTATTCGAAAAAAGATAATCTCTCGATCCTAAGCATGCTTTCTTAATTCCTACAATCACCACTATAATACCCTTCAGGATTAGACTGCGAGACAGGAAGGAAGACACACCACGAAGCAAAGCCCACAAATAATGTCCAAAAGTCTGGTCAACATAGTCGAAGTCAGCACTTTTACCAAATAATCTTAAAACGATACTGAGGTGTTTGAGCTTGTCCTATCTTGTCTCCAGTGAGCTTCAAGTGTCTTAACAGATTCTGGAACAGTTTTAATTTGCTGTAAAAGCTTAATGAGCTCAAACAAGTCTCAATGAACAAGAACAGATTGGCCACCTAAGTTACCAATGAATGTCCTGGTTGGCCAGTGCAATCTACAAGAGCTGGGTTGGTGCGTTTATGAGTTCAGGGCCAAGAAGAAGGCTGTAAGGGAAGGAGTGATGACGGAGATGCGGGAAAGGGGTAACGATAGTAAGAATTTGCGCTGATGTAATGGCATTTCTCGACTGCTTCTTATACCTCAACAAGCTACCCCAGTTAATGAATTTGGATGGAGACTGAATATGCTTCGAAATGGACGCTATTACGCCAACCATAAACAAAACGAGTTATTAGTATCGTTGGGAAGAGCGTAAAAAGCAGAATGTTTCAAAATTGGGCCCCCGGTTCAAAAATGTATATTTACGTTGAAAAAAGCTTATCAGTAAACGTTACGTCATATAGTTTCTAAATGGCTCTTAAACTTCGAGTCACTTGTTCTCAAAAAACTGATGGTTCCCTTACGCTGAATAGCGTCCACATATTCGTGAGAAATGTCAACCAATCGAAACTAGGTAATCTCAATGTCTTTATTCACCCGAAACCTAAAGCATGTCCTGGCCATTACCATTGTGAAGAATTTCAAGATTTGAGACAGCTGGATGTACCGACAGATAGACAGCTAGATGAGGAGACAGGTGAATAGTAGACGGACAGACTGCAAAGCGCGCTATGCCCCATCAAATCCTAATCCAAGTGAAAGCCAGCTGTTCCCAATAATGAAACGTATATTGCATTTTCAGCTTTCAGTATTCCAAATTCTTATCGGTAAGTAATGTATTGATCAGTTTTCAGAACTCATATACGATTGTTGGACAGTTTTACCGATGTCGGTTCATTTGTTTATAGTATTAGGCCAGTAATCTTTTTCGTTGAATTTGAAAAAAATTGAAGTCAAGGAACCCAGAACTTAGTAAATAATGAAGATTAAAGCTAAATTACTTGTATCTTTAGATGGCTTGGGCCACGTCGTATCTACAGGTACTTTTATAAACAAAGAAGTTCCAACAATATTGAGGCTCAAAAAACTAACATTGTTCGATTTTAGGAACAGTTGGCCATAAATGTGGAACAACTGAAAATCGGATGAGTATTGACGCATCATTTTCTGATAATAACCCCTCCTACCCCCGATGAGATATTGTGTTCTTATCGCAGGACACCTGTATTCACAGCACTTTCAGAGTGGCCGAGAAAATTCCGTTTAAAAAGGAAAACGCACAAGCTCAGCTCTCGCCAAATGTAGGTGTAGCTTCAGAACAGTCCCAACGGCCCACCGAGCTGCGTTTCTACATCCCAGCTACGTGTTGTCGCATACGACGGATATGTGCTCCAGCACCGGATCTGCCAGAAGCACCCCACAGACACTACCACTAGCACGACAGAAACCGGTTCCAAGAACGCAAATCGCGCTCCGGTCACTCGCTCAGCTCAGTGCGACCACTTGCTGACTCCCGAATCGCCGTCGGCATCTCTCCGACCGCGAAACCAGCGATTCGCGAGCCCTGGCTGAGCTCGAATTCGACGCGACCGGACTCCGCCGACGGATGCGAACACACGTAACGTTTCCTCGCCCGGGCTGCACGTATTTACGAACATACGAACTTGCGAAACTATAAAATAAGCTGGAAAAAATTCGGATACTTACGCCGCCTGTATGATGGGTAACCAACCGCCTCTGGGCCCTAAAACGAAAGCGCAAAAAATTTGCAACCACAGCAGGAGACCGGTTTTCGTGAGCCGGGCTCCCAACCGACCCCTCATTTTTTTTCGACTTTATTTTTTGTTTGTTTTTTTGTACACGCGGGGTTATTCCAGCATTGCGAACGGCGGAAAACCCCGGCAAACCGTTCGTACGCGATCCGAATTTACAACTGGGAGTGGTGGCTCTCATTGGCGGCGACTATTTGGTCCTGCTTTTTTCGGTCGCGGGTCGCGCGGATGGGGCGAGGCGGGCCCGCCGCCGCGCATTTGCGCAAATCTTTTCGCCTGACACTATCGATCGCCGTAGCGCCCCGGGCCCTGGCGTATATAAACGCGGCGCTCGTAAACGTCGACTCGCCTTTCGAACGCAGGCCGAACTCGTTCGTTTTTGGCTCGCCTCGCGTACGGCCGCTGGCTCCTCGTCTCGGAGTCTTTTCATCTCGCCCTCATCCAGCCGCCTTTCTCTCGCGCGTACTCCCGGCAAGCCGATGACAGCGCGTCGATTACGCGTACGATACGATCGCGGGTACCGAAGTCCCGCGTATATCTGTGCGGGATCGCGCCCCATCGCCGAAGTCTCTAAAAACGACTTGGAACGAACAACGAACGTTTGATATTCGCCACGTCGAATAAAACCAAAATTTTGATTCGGCAGTCCCCGCAACCAGCCGTCGCTTTTCGCCTCGGTGCCGCGTTCATTTTCGCATCCTGCACAACCTCTCCGCACCCCCTCCCCCCGATCGTTACTTACGGATGTGCGAAAATCTCGCAGCAGGAAATCTTCGACCCGGTATCCGACTAATCGGCACGCCGCCGCGCCGCGCCACGTCCTGCCGCGTCGCCGCTTACCGCTTTTCTTTGTTCGAAAATTTAGAAACTTATACGTGAGGACGCCGAACGAATGGAGAGAATTTTTCAAATTCTCGAAATGGCCCTCGCTAGACAGGTGGACTTCGGTGCGAAAAAAGCGAGCGCGAAATTTCGTTGAAGAAATCTTGCATGATCTCATTTTTGGAAAATAAGCAACTGGTACATCGATAATTACAATAATTGATTTCGGGGCTGTTTTTGGAAATCAAGAGGCTATGTTGTGAAATTTACATTTGAAGACCGAGGGGGAATTGTGGAACACGTCCATAGAAGCTGACTTCGAGAAAAATTGATTTTAAGATTTGAAATCGTTTAGATGGCAAAGGTGCGAATAAAAGCCATGAAAATAAAATATGTGGAACTGTAGGAAGTATTTATAGGCTCACAAAAATATTGTTACACTAAATTCTACAAATTCCTTTTCGGCATTTGATTTGACAATATTATTCATGTTTTGCGTCTTTTTAGTTGCTGTTTGATCTTGATCATGTGAGTGGTTATGTTATCTAAAACTAAGACGAAATTAGTGAATGATTTGTGTTCGCGTTTTACGATCGTTTTTGTGAAATAAGTGTAAAGTCCTCAAGAGTGAAGAAGGATTAACGACATTGTCAGATCAGAATCCTGGAAGAAATTAGTATATGAGGCAGGAGTGTGCGATAAACCTTATAAAATATTAATGGGTAAAGTATCAAAATTCAAATTTCCGCCACTCAGTGTAGGGAAGATGGAGAGGAAGTGACAGAAGAGAAAGAGAAATATGCTAATATGCACAAAACTGTTTCCTGAAAGCAACGATAGCATAGCAACATACCCCCTAGAAGAAGTCTATAACACATTGGAAATCACTAAAGAAAAACTAAATAGTATTAAAGGATTGAACAACAGAAAAGCTAATGGAAGTGATAATATATCAAATAAGATGATAAAAATCATTAATAAACACTATCCTGACCTTCTAATAACAATTTATAATAAATATTTGGAACTACAAAAATTCCCAAACTTCTGGAAAGTAGGTAAAATAAAACTGCTGAATAAACCTGATAAAATCCATCCCTACCAAATTCATACAGGCCTATAACGTTATTGTCAAACCTAGGAAAAGTGTACGAAAAAGTAATAAAAACTAAAATTCAAGAAAAAATAAATGAAGAAAGTGTTCTACATAAAAATCAATTTGGATATATGAAAGGTGCATCAACAGAGAGGGAAATTGAAGAGTATATGGCGACAGTCGATGAACTTAAAAATAAAGACAACTATAAAGTCATTCTGTTGATAAGCTTTGATATAAGCGGGGCATTTGACAATATCAAATGGACAGCTGTATTAAATTGCTTGAAACAAAATAAATTTGAAGGTGCTATAGTAAACGCTATTAAAAGTTTTCTAGAAAATAGAGAAATACAATTCTATAGTCAAAGCAGTAACACGGAAATCATTTACAAAAAAAAATTACAAATTGGAGTTCCCCAAGGCTCAGCATTATCACCAACTATTTTCAATATAGCAATGTCCAAGATACACAAAAAATGTACAATAAGAAAACATCAATTTGATAAGCTATGCAGATGACCTATTATTAATTGCTGGAATCAAAAACAAAGATGATATCAAAAACGTAAATAGTCAAATAAAGCTAATTAATTACACACTAAAGGAAATGGGACTAAGTGTGAATACTCAAAAAACAAATGCCTTACTAATAACAAAAAAAACATAATAAACAGAATATAAAATCTGAGATTGAAGATATACTGAGTTTGAATGATGAAAAACTGACCTTTAAAAGAGAAATGAAGTACTTAAGAATAATCTTAGACGAAAATCTCAACTTTAGCAAACATGTCGATTATATAATGGGAAAAATAAAAAAAACATATGGTAAAATAACTGCCTTATATAGTTACACTTTCGGCCTTAAATATAAAGATAGGAAAATATTATACTCGGCACTGTTTCGCTCAATAGTTGAATATGGGGGTACAATTTATTATCCAATAATCAACCAAAAAAATAAAATTAAAAAAGAGCAAAGGAAAATACTCCTAAATGTAATCTCAGCCTATAGAACAGTCTCGTATACAGCAACAAATGTGATAGCAGGAATACTTCCAATTGACTTACAAATAGAAAAAACAAATGAAGTCAAAAAAATTAAAAATTGCGAACTAAAAGAAAATGAAAAAAGAAAGAAGATAAAAGTGATGCAACAAAAATATATGGAAGTCTTGCAACAACGATACGATAATGAGAATACAGGAAGAAGAACATATAAACTAATTCCAAATATCGAAGAAAGAATTAAAAACAAAAATCTCCTACCAAATTACTACTTCACACAGTTTCTAACAGGACACGGCAACTTTGGAGAATACCTAACTAGATTCAAATTAACAAACAATGACAAATGCCAATCTTGCAAAAAAAAAGTAATAGACTCGCCCGATCACACATTTCAAAATTGCCACAAATTTAAAAATATTAAAAAAAAAATACAATATGTGACGCGCCATGAGAAACCATACCTTTGGGTGAAGAGGGTCGAAAATGAAATTTTAACTGATTCTAATAGAGAAAGGTATGGAGAATCCAATGCCGCAAACCGCAGCTCAATCGGAGCAAAATTCTCAGAGATATGCCATTTTGAAGTTGGAAACTACTAAAAAGTACTTTTCGAGAAAAACAGCTTTAAAGTTTTTCGTTCGAACATTGCTTAAATTACCAAGTTCTCCGAAGGTATTACAATTGAAAATTAGCCCCCCCCCCCCGAGTAAAATTTTATGAGGAATTCAATGGTGTAGGTTTCAGGTTTGCTAAAATAAAACTGACAAATGTATGCAAATAAAGTTTATTATAAAATAAATGTATGTAAATGACGTTGATTATAAAAAAAATCTATCATACAAAAAATCCAAAATTTTTTTTTGCAAAAATTATAAAAATCAAACAAATAAACAACGAAACAAGCGAGTATGGATGCCTAAAATGTTCTTCAGATTCTCTAGAACACATTTCCGGCAAAAAGTCATTTTTGATCAAAATCAATTTTTCAACGTGTTTTGGCGTTTTTCTTGAAAACAATTTTTTCACCCGAAAGTATGGTTTCTCATGGCGCGTCACATAGAAGATTCACACTGGTTTTCAAATCTAGAAGTAACAAAAAATACTATAGATTACGTAAACTGCCTCATGAACAAGAAAGAGAAAACTTGATCAGTCACCATTAATACAATAATAGAATTATGTAGTATTATAGGTATAAGTATTGTGTACTATAATTATATAATTAAAATTTAAGCTCAAAAACTGTGTATATATGAACATGAGCATAATAAGAAATTAGATATTAGGATGCGATGCGACAAGAAACACTGAGAAGCTTGTGCAAAAGTGTTTCCTTGTCCCATCTAATGTAAAAAAATTTTTAAAAAAATATACAAAAAAAAATCTACCAATTTTTATCGAAGAAAAAAATTGAAGCTGAAAAAAGGTACGGACATCAATCGTTTTCTCTCAAAATTCATCACCAATACTACCGCCATTCTCTGCTTCTTGATCGTGGTTTTTGTTTCTCTGTCCATCCATTCTGCTTCTCGTTTCCTTTGGTTTACCCAAAATAGAAAAATTTTCGTAAAATTATCGCGATTTAGGTTTTTCCAGGAATGTTAATTAAAACTGCAAATCTTTATGTTTTGCAGGCTTTACGGGAGCGCTTGCGTTTTACAGTCTCTTTTTGGGGATGATTTCTAGTGGAGTATGTCCTACGTACTGCTGGTCGTGTTTTTGTGCTTGTCAGTGTTATGAAAACCTATACAGTCCAATTTATTAATTTATTGGCGTTCCGTATCAAACTGTGGGGCACAAATTAGTGCATTCGATTCACGTTATCGAGTGGGTCGTGTTGGTATTAATTGCGAGTGCCTTTTTCCAAAAATTAAAAACCAAGGGGGGTGAGCAATCAGTGACGGCGAAGAAATAGCCAAAACTAGCCACGGAATTTTACCGGGAGTTATATTCAGATAAGAGACCGATAAAGGTCAACCCAGACAGGTGGTAGGAGAATATGTACAACAAGGAAGATATTATCCCCATATCAAATCAATCAATCAAATTACCTTTATTGGAGAATAGCTACAGTTTGTCTACTAGGGTGGCCCTTATGTACATGTAAAAATTTTTTTGTTGAAATTTTTGTGGTGCTATCCCCTGAAGTTGTTACCTACCATGAAAAAATGATACCTTAAAAATTTCACCTTAATTGGCCAAGGTTAACCCGTGCCTCAAACAGGTCAAAGTTCGTTAATTGTGGTTGCGCGTCGCATTACCATTACCCACGGCGAGCCGCGCGGTGTAGTTGGTAGAGTGACGCAGTTACATATACAGGGGGGTCCAAAAGTTAGTTCACAATGTGAATGATTTTTCCTTAGAAATTGTGAAATAACTTTTGAACCCCCCTGTAGAAAGTTAATGACTCGCTACAACTCTATTACAATTTTTAAAATCTTCACAATTATCAAATTCAAGTGCAGAAATGCCCTACAATAACGTTTTCTTCTAGTAATTCGGATAATTCTTTCGGTAATTAGACACAACTTGAACAATAAATCGCTTCTGTTCTTCATTTGTGCTGAGTTTGTTATTGTACTCTTCTCAATATTTTCAATACTGCTACTTTGTCATTCTAATACTCGTTTGTTTCACTTATTGTGATAGTATTCTAATTCAGTTTGCTCATACACATTTCCCTACCCTATTGACAAAATCGGGCAAAATTCAGCTCCTGGTTGTAGCGGATTTTCAGTTTTCCGCTGCGAAATTATGAGAATCAATGCCGCGTTTATACAATTCTCCAGCGTTACACTGCGATGTGAGCCGATCTAACAGCAGACCTCAATAGTTGTCCGCTGCGGATTTTGAAATGTTTCCGCAGAGTACACATAGAGACAGCAGCGTTACGCGGCAATTTAAAACAACTATCCACTACACTGCTGATGTGGATGATGAAATTTAGCAGCATTCTGCGGTTAAATGTTGGATAGTATACACCAGCGTTTCATTTTACTGCGACTAAGTAGCGGAACGCTGCGGATAATTCAATTTTTTCAGCGGCTAAGGTTGATATCAGAATGAAACAATGGCTTGTAGCTACACGTGATGTTACCTTCAGGCTTCAAGGTTGTCGCCAAATCGGCACCTTTAGATAAACGTTTGCGGCTTAGCGGCTATCCGGTTCGATGTGTATCTACAAATTATCTCACAGTTTCTGTTTCCAACTTCCAACTTAGCAGTTGCGCGTTGCGTTTTTGAGTTCAGTTCGGAATTTTGTGTTGAGAAGGTAATTTACTGGTAAGTTATGTCATCTACATGTCATTTAATGTAATATTCAATTAGTAGCTATTGGAAAATAATTATTCGCAAGCGATGGAAAGAGCGTTTGCATGCGAAAAACGACAAGTCTAGAAATCAAACGCATGCCATTTGTATAAGGAATGCACGCGAAATAAGGCGCACGAATTTAAATCGTCGGAACTGTATGTTGTCTCATGTATGAATGGTACTTCCAGTGTTCCATTTCAGTTGTTCTCTTGGTAACTCCAACTTCAGGGCACTCAACCCCCGCATACACCAGGTACCAGGTCGCTACTGTCATCAACCACTGCCACTGCAGCTCCAACAACTAGTATCATGTGCTGGACTGTCTGCCTCAAAAACCAGTGCCAGGTGCTCGACTGCCATGAACCTCTGCCACTGCATCTCTTGGCTATGGTTCCGATCACTCTCGTCTGCAGCATGTGCAATACAGGGATGTTTCCCAGAATGTTTTCAATCAAAAATACGAAAAATGTAAGCCCTCCCCAGTCCAAAGAAAAAAAGTAGAAAAGAAAAGAGAAATCAAATCGGGAATGTTTCGGGAAACGCTTAATATTATCTGGAAATTGAGAATCACTACTGAAAAACCGACCACTGTGATGGACAACCAATATCTGACCAAAAACTCAAACTGGTACATTAGCCCGAACTGACAGTGCAAAACTGATAAAGAGCCCTAAAGTTTCCAACATCCTAAAACTGGCGTGATTGTCGCTTTTTTTTTTTATAGCTGATTATTTTCGCGTTTTTCCTTCCCTGTTTCATTTTCGCGTGAACCGCCTTTCTTTTTCGCGTGATGAAAAATCGCACCCACAATTATTTAAGGGGTAAATCAGCATGGCGTGGGAAAATTCCGAAAATGCTCTTTAGGCTGGTTCCGCAGCCGTTCAAAAGATTTCTACTTGACTTTTTGTATTATGTGTTTCAAAACGCGCGCGCGTGTCGTGGGGGGGGGTGGATGGGGTGGTGGCTTTCATTAGTGATAACAGAATGTGATGGGCTCATCAGAATGTCTTGAAGGTTCTGTATGTGTGAAAAGTCAATAACATTCATTCGAACTATTTCAAGAGTCTCAGAAAATGTTCACATTTTGTACACATCTCTGTCGAGAAGGTCCACTTGGTCTTGTCGGTATGAAGTCGAGGGGCGGGGGTCATACTAGGCCGAATTACCTTTCGAATGAGACCTTAACCAGCTGTGTAACGTTACTGAAAGATATTTTTTCAGTCTTTTTGATAATGAGGTACAGAAAAACTGTATTTTGAGGAAAATGCTTTTGAAAGTTCGCAAAATGATTAAGAGTGAAAACGTCCGTTGAGAAAAAAACTGGAGTCGACAACCTGGGCCCTTTTTGTTTCTATAAATTTCATACCCTGGAGCTTGAATGGAATGAGACCTCAAAAATGGTACAGCGGAGCATCGCTAAAAACTCAAAGATTGATTTTTTGGTCAAAATTTAAAAAAAAATCAGCTGTACAGCCATAACTGTGATCGCCAAAGTGGGCCCTTTCAACAGAGATGTACGCATTACATTTTTTTTTTTTTTTTTTTTTTTGTGGCCATTGGACATAACCAGCCTAGTATTCAAAGAAGTCCGCCCTTGACCGAAGGAGGGGGCGTTGGTTAGCATTGAAAAAATCTGGAAAAGTCAGGAAATTTGATCCTCGGAAGAAAGTGGACAACTTGTGAAGAGTGGGGGATAGTCAAAACGTGGCTGATTTCTTACTTCGTGTGTGGAATAGTGTGAAAAGAAATCCAATTTTACTTGTTAGGTATTATGTAATATATTTCTTTAGATAAATCGAAGAAAGCTGAGTCCGATGAACGAGAGAACCTGAATTGTCAGAATATAGGTAAATATTGTATGAATATAAGATTTGAAAATCTTATGGAATACTTGTAGGAAGAATAGGAAGGTGATATCAGTGGGTCAAAATATGTTCAGAAAAATTATGAAAGTCTCAAGTATGTTGGAGGATGCAGAAGGCAGGGTGGAACTTCAAAAAAGCCAAGTGAATGGAGTCCCCTTGTGACAATATCAAATACTAGGTGGAAGTGATGCGATGAATTACCAGAAGAAAGAATCAGAAATTAATACAAAATAAAATTTATGTCTTTAGGGAAGGAGTGCAATGCCGCTATCAGTGTACGAGAATGGGGCCTCAAAGATAAATGAGTGGAATCCCCGTGATGACTTTGCTAGGACCAGAAAATCATTCCGACTATAAATTGTGATTAATTGAAATAGTATCAATAATATGAAATATTGGGAAGAGTTATTTATTTAGATCTATTGAAGTGCATTAGAGAAGAAATACATTCTTTTAATTTTAAGCAATAGAATATGAGGGGAAGAAGGATATAGAGAATGTTCTTCTCGGTGTTTTAAGAATCATTCATCCTCAATCAGCGTGATTTAAAACCGATTAAGTACAGAATAACAATCGAGCAGTGAAAAATAGGAGGAAGGTGAGATGAAGGTTTTTGTTTTTGGTTCAAGTGGGAGAGAATTGGGAATAAGATAGTAGGGCCATATAATGATGTATCAGGGCTCTGAAGGAAAAGTAGAGAGAGAGAGAGACATTTGAAAAATTGCAGAACATAAGCCTTACCAAATTGTTGCTTCTAACTGTGTGTAATTTCTGAAAGTGAGCTTGAAAATACCATGCAGTTATTCAACATTATAATTTATTTCAGAGAAAAATGTGGTCACCAAATCACATGATGAGGTCACCCGTATTCTTGGATTTGAGCAATTTTGAACGTTTTATGCTCATATGTTTACATAAACATACTCGTAATTTCAAGAATCATTGATGTTATTAATTTTTTTGGCGACCAGTTACTTTGTATTTTTACTATTTCAATTTTATAAATTGTAAATGAGGAGAGAAACTGCAATACGCTGTCTACCGCAGAGTAGAGAATTGTAGCTGCGGACCACAGCTATACATATAGAACTACTTTTTTTCCGCTGCAAAATGCAGCAGCAGAATCGATTTATTTCCACCACGGAATAAAAATCCAGCAGAGAGTAGCTACTGAAAAACCATTTGAATCAACTGCTGATTCTGATTTCATCAGCAGTTTAACGCAGTGAACAACGGGTCATGAACGCTGCTGACAGATCTTTTCTCCGCACCACTGCGAACATGTTTTTGCTGCGAAACGCTGTTGACACTTCGTTTTTCTGGATCAGCAGCGAACGCGACTGTCTCACTCAGGATCGCTGTGTGATGCTGCGAATTTCTTATGCAAAAATCGTCAATAGGGACGTCAAATGTAAGAGTTATTTGGAAACAAAAAACTCGCAGAAAATAGTGGAAAATAGAGAGCTGCGTCAAACCGAAGCCTGATAACCTTACCATCTTCATCAAATTAATGCAAATAAAAAAATCGCACCAAATTGTACTAGTGATTTATATGCGAAACTATAACTCTTGTAATTCAAAAATTCAAAAGAAATCCTTTTCACTGCATCCTATTTAAACACAGTGAAGCGTCTCGCGTTAGAAGGGCAGGGTACACGAATTTTCCAACTAAAGGTTCTCCGATTTCGCGAGAGGAGGAAACGAAAAAATGTTAGTTCTTTTTTATGATTCGAGTCGTAAGAGCCGGCAAAAATGGGTCTTTTCGCACTTTAGGATTGAATTGAGCAAGAAACTCCCCTCTTCAGTCAGTTACAATGCCCCTTGTCCTATTGTACGTGCAAAACAAACTTATCGCACTTCACACTCACAGAGACGCCAATTAAACAAGAGGGCGAAAGAAAAGAGTTTTGAATTGTTGGTGGTCCTTGGTGTGGAAACGGAGGGCAAGTGCTGCAGAACGTGTGTGTAATTTTGCAATTTAGTGTCTCTCCTTTCCCTTAGCCGGGTAACTTTTTGCACCTCATTCGGCGACAGCGCTGGGAGGGGCACACGTCGCATCAGCGTCATCATAATCATCTTCACTCTTCTCTTTCAGCGGTCTCGAGTGATAAATAATTAAACGAGTACTAATACGAAAACAACTATAGGTGAGTGTTAGGAAATGAGTTACGTGAAATGAAGCCGAAGAAGAAGAAAAAAGAGTAGAACTTAAAATGAAAAGCATTTTCGAGTATAAAGAAAAAGTTGTTCGCTTCGAGAGGGGTAGGAAAAAAAAGATCGTTGAATTTCGAAGGAAACCCTTTACTTTTCTGTCTTCCATTCTTTTTCCCTTTCTCTATTTTCTTCAGGTGGAGAATCAGCAGCTTCGAAAATTTGTTTCAGCTGCGTGCGTACATTCGAGCGCCGGCGATTTTTTTCCCCCGAAAATTTATCGCGCGTTTAACGTAATTGACGCGGTGAATTATATTTGGTTACAGCGGATAATAAGAATAAGGAGCCCAACGAGAAAAATATGAAAAACGAGAATCCTCCGGTTTTTTCGCGCGCATTTTTCGCATTTTTATATCTGTTAGTTTCCATCGGCCGAGGGGAAAAAAACGAGAGAAATACGCGATAGCGCGAATTCGCGTTTTCCTTTGAAAATCAAATTAATTCTTATCCAGTTTTTCGATGAATGATGTACGCTCTCCGTATCCCCAATACCTTTTCCAAATGAAATGAAAAAGGCAAAACGATATACACGTCTCGGCTCCCTCGGGCCAGTAGCTCAACTACTGTCTGATTACGTCTTGGAAAATGGTATACTTGTAGTCTAATCAAAGATAACAGGGACATATCATAATGTAGTATGATCTTAGGAGAATCGAGTCCTGAGAATGAAAATAATCAAGGGGATTAGTTCATAATTTTGCGATTTTCGAGATATTTAAGACATTAAAATCGATAATTTAGACGAATATTCCGTGTGTGGGGTGTGCCAATTCGATTTTTCTTCTTCTGTATTCCAGAGCGCTTTCGGCGGTTATGCCATCATCAGTGGAGTACCCTAAATGAGACTTGTCTCTTGTGGTCCGGTAGTTATAGTCGAGAGTAGTACCGTATGGTTACCAAGTTCACTCACACTCAGAAATGGACACTAAAATTTAGACGAATGTGAATGATAAAATAATCTGACATCATGCATGAATTTTAATTATTTTAACTGGCAGATTAAATTCACCAACCAATTATATTTTTGTTTATTGATCGTTTTGATTTCACAATCACACGATATTGCCAATTTTTCTTTTGAACAACTTACGTGTAGCATCCGTACAGAACACTGTTCTTATTCTCATCTTAAAATGACTGTGTTTTATTAAGAAGGGAATGGGGTAAGTGAAACAGAATAATTCAGAAAGAAAGGTACCTACTCCTTCTAAGTAGGGATTGTATATTCTGCGAAATATTTTCAGCTTTTATTCCATCTTCAATACTTTGCATTTATCATACTAATGATTTTGAGTCTTGATTATACTTGATATGGTGATCAGAATTATATCGTACGGTGAGCACAATGTGTCCTGTCTAGATAGGACATAACCCCCTCTGTGCTCTACTCAATTACTCATTAAACATTGGACCAATCAACTAGACCAGCGGTACTCAACCTTTTTGGATACAGGGCCACATAGCACAAGTAAAAAATTCACGCGGGCACCAAAAAAAGAAATAGAATGTTCATTATTTTGTAATATGTAATAATTAGATCAGCTGTAAAATATGTAAAACAAGGCACACAGTGTCATGTTTCCTACCTACAAAAAAGTAACAAACATCAAAAAATAATATACATAAAATCTGAACTAATGAGATTTTTGAAATTGTTTTGTTTGTAAGATCTCATTATACTGAAAATCCAAATTGAAATCATTACAGTTAACTGCGCTTGTAAATGGTCGTCTGACAATCTTGCTCGATGACTTGACTTCACATAATTCATCTTAGAAAATGTTTCTTCACATATATAGGTAGAGCCAAACAGACAGAACATACCTCGAGCCATGTCCTTGATATTTTCGAAGGAGTCGGGTAAAGATGAATAGAACGTCAAGTGATCTGAATCCGGGGAATGAAATTTTGCTCTGTAAGTCTGATTAGAGGTCAACTCAATTACTTCCATTTGCATATTGAAGGAGAAGTCTTCGATATCGCAGGAAAAAGGATTTTCTAGTTGTCTGACCTTCACTGCAGTCTGATCAAAATCTGAAAATCGTTCAGCAAATTGTTCGTTCAGTTGTTCAATTATTTTTATTGCAAACTTCTTTGGAAATGGTTCATCAGTTTCCTCGTTGAAATATGCGCAAGTTTTAAAGTGGTGAAGATTATTACTTGCTACGGACTTATTCAAGAGTGTGAGTTTTGTTCGAAATGCTTTGACGTGGAAGAACAAGTGATGGATCAATGAATTTTTCCCTTGAAGTTTCAAATTTAAGTCGTTCAAATATTGGAAAACGTCAGTAACAAATGCTAACTTCCATAGCCACACCGCGTCTGATAGTTCAGGAACACTCTTATTTTGAGCAACCATGAACATTTCGATTTCAGTGCGAAGTTCAAAGAACTTCCTCATTTCTTGTCACGTGCTCGCGGGCCGGATAGAATCTTTCCGCGGGCCGTAGGTTGAGCACCGCTGAACTAGACTATACCAACCAATATAACAGGGTGTCTGCCGGTCCAGTAAGTCCAATAAATCCAATGAAAGTCCAATATCCGAAAAATGGTCCAATAAGTCAAATAAAAATCCAATAATTTTAATATTGATCCAATGAAAAATTGAAAAATAAATAAATAAGCGTAATAATATATACAAACCCATTTATAATGTTGTGGAAAACTTGACTGGACACATTATTTGAGTTAGCGTTAGTGTTTAGAAAGAGAAAATTCTTTCAGCAATTAAAATTGAAAAAATAATAATGATAATAATAATAATAATAATACAATAAATTAAAAACATTTCACACGCGCCTTATTTAGTTGTGCTACGTTTATGAAATAGTTCAATAAATTGTCTAATAAAAGTCCGATATTTTCCATTTTCAAATTTGGTACATACCCTGAACAGGCCTATAAATCCTATAAATCCTATAAAGTACTCGATTTTTAAAGGAGGTACTATAAACCTATAAATTAATGTACTCTATTCTCATTTTTTGTCCTATGAAAATAAGAAAATCAGCTCGCTATAGAGAAAAAAAAATGAGAGGAGAGGAGAGGAGATAGTGAAACATGAAACTGTAGATCTGAATTGTGCCTTTTTGAAATAAAAATTCTTGCTAAGAGGACTACTTTTTTTTTATATGTTCATGAAAACTAGAAAATTTTTCATTGAATGGTCAAAAAGTTGCTATCAAATTTGTATAAAAGGTCTTAAAAAGTCGTATATTTTTGAATCCTAATTTCGTAAGACACCATGTATGAAAACAGGATATAACGTGCTTGCTATACTATATTACCTTCACCATTGTAAGTGAAACCTAGTCTCAAGATCCTTCCTCAGTGCGATTCATGAATAGTAGTGAATATCGGCAAAAATTTTTTCTTGCAAAGTATATCTAGGTACTATCTAAACAAAATAGACATTTTTTCAAAGCTATTCAATCTTATATAGAAAGAATCCAAGATTAACTAAGCGAACGAAAGGGAAGTCGCCCCAAACAAAAATGTTTCAAAGTAATTAGAAGAAAAGACCAACTGCATAAAAATGGAACCTGTTTTTTTTTTTTCTGAATTACAGTAATTTTTCAAATTGAAAATTCTTTAGGCTGACGAGGAAGGAAAGTATTCTAATTATTCTACCAAATACTGAACGGAATCAGCAAATAATAACAAAATTCAATTTTATCTGCAACTGAAATGGAAATAATGAAAAAATATAATACGAAAAAATTGTGAGAAGGTTATTCAATTAGTTCTGCTACCCTGAATCTAGTCGCCTTGCTAGCTGGACTGGTTTTGTGTAGAAGGGAAGGAGATGAGTTTGCCGCGTAAGAAAATTCTGTAAGAGACAACCAGGAAGGAATAACAAAAGGCTGAAGGATTGAATTTTATCAGCTGGTAACATTTTTTGAACTTAACAGCAAGAGGAACTAAATCGTAAACACGTCTTCATTTTGTCAAATCGACCTCGGATTTCTTCGACTAGAGGAAATCTTTTCCACTTAAACATTTTTATAAGGTAGAGATAAAATTGTTTTCGTTTGATTCAAAAAAATAATAATCAAAATAAAACAGAAAAAAAAATACAATTCAGAACTTTTCTAATTGGAGCTAGCAATGCTAGGACACTTAACAGCGTCAACGTCCATTAAATCGGCTTCTAGCTTACAGCATGGAGCATATAGTTTAGGCAGTATGCGGTAAAAATACGAAAAATGGCCATACGTGTATGTGCGCACATCTGGGCTGAAATGTATGATTTTGTGGGAAAATATGCATTTTCCCTTAAATATGCCGAAATATACGCAATCAAGTTGGGCTCATGCTACTTGGAAATTCATGAATCATAAAGATAATGTGGATATGCGCGGGAAAAATCAATAAGAAAAATATTCAAATGCATGAAAAAAACTTACAATATTGATAATGAATCAGTGTAGTCGCCCTACATTTTTAAACAATAAAAATTGTGGGTTTGATTCCATTCTTATGGGTAA
Organism: Acanthococcus lagerstroemiae; assembly: GCA_031841125.1. NCBI lineage: Eukaryota > Metazoa > Arthropoda > Insecta > Hemiptera > Eriococcidae > Acanthococcus > Acanthococcus lagerstroemiae. Next base: position 62,427,155 of record CM063106.1, read on the forward strand.
ATGTGTCATCATTTCAATTCAGATATGCTGTAACGTGAATAGGAAGTTCTCCTGTTCTTCTGGGAGGAGGGGGAGGTTATTTGAGGATTTTATACTTAGAATGCATAAGATACTCGTACTGGCGGATGTGCCGAATCTTGACTCGACAACAAAAAATTAAATAATTAAATTAATTTAAAATGGTCTTAGATTCAATGTGTTTTTGTCAAGGTGTAAAATGTCACGTGAAATGGGCGCATTCCCATATAAATCCTACCCTTCCCTATTCACGCTCCTGCAAATGTGGTTCTGGTTGGGTGCAGAAAGTACTCGCTATTTTATTTGTAAATACGTATAATGGCGCAGCGCAGTATATTCTACCAAAAATAATAGTGTGGGCTGCTTTTGAATTCCTCTTGCAATTTTTTCCTTATTTCAGTTATAAAATCAAATATTCATGCGAATGGGGTGGGGGGATTTTGACTTTTTTCGGAATATGCCATTCTCTCTTCGCTCAGTACTTGGCCGGTCTACCACTAACAGACAGAGTAAACTGTAGGTAGTAGGGGTTTTGCCTCGTTAAAAGCTTTGAAGTTAAAACATTCTAGTTCTCAAAAATATGGAAACACTTGAACAAGAACGATAAATCGATCCGTTAACGCTGCTAACTTTTTGAAAATAAATGATGAAGATGAATCAATTGAAATGTCCCAGGAATACTTACGGCCAGCATTATAAAAATTGGTTAAAAATAATCGACGGTTACCTGGTGGTTATTTTTATTCAAGTTTTATAATACTGGCCCTTAATATCACAATTCACTATGCTCTTCTTTGTTATTCGTTAAGAAAACAAGCTAGAAGTTGCTCATTGCAATATGGAAACTCCGAATTCGAATGCAGCATGACTGAAGTGTTAATATAATTGCATAATCGCAACGCCGTGAATATTATCCGGATTACTTCGAAATGTTAATAAAATTGCATACTCAAAATGCCGTAAATCTGTCATGCTGTTTCGATTCGTTCGAAATATGAATGGAGATTGAAGTGTGATTAACGCTTTCTGGATGAGCCATGGACGTCGAACCCCATCGATATTCCTAGGTTTTCAAAGGTAACCTCTAAATTTTGATGGGAGCTTATCATACCCTGAAAACTCTTCACTCTAAAAATGAATTTTCAACGACCAGTAGGTCAAAATTTATCCCTTAAATACCAAGGAAAAAAATAACAATGTCTCAGAATTAAATTTTAGCACTAATTTTTTAAATCAGCTCGGAGAATTTGGATAAACCTGATTTTCATGTTGTAAATGTCCATTCAAAGCCAGACTGGTTAACATTAAGATCTTCACCAAAGAAACAAAAGTGTTTTGGAATTCGATTTTTGCTCCGACTTCGAATGTGACCATAAAATTTGAATGAAAGCATTTTTCACCTAGTACATATCTTACAGAAAAGTCAACGCTTGCAATTTTATCCGTCAACGAAAGAAAAATGTATTCATTCGGAATCGGATTTTTGCGCTGATCTTGAATTTCACCTTAAAATTTTGATAAAAATCACTCTCCACCACAGAAATATATTTTGAAGAGTGAGAATAAAATTCAGTAAAAAGTGCATTTATCTATTTGAATCTCGAGGTAGGTTCTAGTTGCAGCATAAAAATCTAATACTGGTACATTGTTTGTTCCCTCAATACGAAAGAATTGAATGCTGGCATTTTTTAAACGAGGATTTCATTAAAGATTCAGGTTAGATTTAGAATCATTACATAATTTTGGCATTTTCGGCGTGTAATGTGCATTTTTATAATGAGAAAAAGATGGCATTCAAAATTCTAGTCCATTTCGCAATCATCATCTGAATTCGATTTCGATACAAGAGTTCCCTCATTCGAAATATTAAATCTGAAACTTTTCCCTTGGAGCATCTAAAGAGCTGGTCTCGAGTGGAAATTTCACAATATTTAAAGGTTCGATTCGAAATCAGAGGAAACATTTTCGATTCCAAACCATTGTCCTTTTTCCGATGTGTCAGGTTTAATTAAGACATTCTCGACCTTTTTGGTCATTTTGGGTGTGAGAGTTGTTTATCGAGGAAGCAAATTTCTCATGAATATTTTAAGACCAGTTCAAAACTAGCACAAAAATTTGGTTAAGATACTTCTTTTTTTCCATAAAAAATGTCTGAATATTGGTCTTTCTACCTTGTAAAGAGAATTTTCAAGTTGTGAAAAGCTTTCATCCAAATGTTAAGTTCGAAATCAGCACAAGAACTCAATTTCGTTACATCCTGCTTTTTTTCTTCATTTGAAATATGTAGTTGGAAGTTTTGGAGTCGTGGCCTTCTTATGCTTTGATTTTTTATTTTTTTAGGTGAAATAGTGCTTTGCTTTTATTAAAATTTGAAGTACAAATTCGGAGTTAGCATAGTAGCTGTTAGGTTCAGAAACACTAGGTATCTATTTAAATAGTTTTAAAAGTGAAACAATAGGCCTTAGTTCGTGTTCGATGATCATTTTACGAAAAAGAAGGCTCTGCTGAACGTCCAAATTCAAGGATCAGATTCGAAATGTACACAGTAAATTGGCCCTTCCAATTCTTTACTGATTTGTCAAAATTTTAGGAATGAGTCTCATGAAAATCCAGAGTAAGAAGTTTGCAAGAAAATTGTGCCGGCTGATACAATTCTGAGCAAGGGTTCGGATTCAGGATGAAAGAACCATCCAAATCTTGTTTTGGACGTTGAGAAATAGGTACGAAATGAGACTAAATTTAATCTCCAGTATGATTATTGAACTATACGTTTTCCAATCATATCGTTCGATTTTGTAGCAAGCAAATAACAATCGTCCAGAATCTGAAAACTTTTTGTACTCATAGACTTAATGAAGGAGTGGCAGATAAGGAAGAAGAAATGAAAATAGTTTTGTAGTTCATGTAATATTTTTGCAAGAACTGTAAATGATTTTGAATTCTATACTCAGTTGATGAAGAATGTTTTCAAACTCAAGTATGGGTATACATATTAATAATTGTGAGGTATGCTCGGAATTAAAAACATGGTTTAGTGTATGTTACATCCGTCTCTGAGGAAGCCGGATTCAGGAAAGGCTATTCAACAGTAGACTATGCAACTGAATACGACATTGATGTTTATCTCTTTTTCATAGATTTTAGAAACGCGTTTGATAAAACAATTCATAAGAGGGGACGGGAAGCATTAGCTATACAAGGAATCCCTATAAAGATAATAAAAGTCCTAGGAGATGCATAAGAAAACGCGACAGCATATATTAGCCTTGAGCAGGCTGGAATGGAATTTCAGGTTCAAAGAGGAGTGAACCAGGGCGACCCGCTGTCCCCAAACCTATTTAATGCAGTTTTGGAGCAAGCTTTTGGAGACCTGAAGTGGGAAAACAAAGGCATTTGCATCAACGGTAAAAAACTAAATAATTTACGATTTGCGGACGACATAGACATAGTTCTTCCTGGAAAATCACTCGAAGAGATAACGGAAATGTTGATGGATGTAAAAATCAACCGTGGGAAAGTGGGACTGGAGATGACCAAAGTGTAGGAATCGGAATCACGAATGCAAAAGGCGCTGGCAACTATTCAATGGCATTTGGCGAGGCCGTCACTATCCTCCAAGCAGAGGTAATGGCGATCACAGTGGCTATTGATAGGAGCCAGCAAAAGGGCCTTGTTAATAAGCAGACCTGTGTCTGTACAGACAGTCAATCGGCTATCAAAGTACTATCGTCACACCAAACTACATTCCCGGTGGTATCGGAGTGTGTTAACAAATTATACATCCTTGCTCAGGAGAACCGTGTAACCATTCTATGGACACCGGGACACTACGGCATAAAAGGGAATATGATCGCTGGAAAGCTAGCGAAGGAGGGTATAAAAAAGGAACTGGCAACACCTAGGCCGTGTCTTCCTGTAGCATAGAGCGTCATAAGATCCAGAGTAAAGGCTTGGATAAGTAAGCAGACGGAAATGCACTGGCGGTTGGCGAGTGCCATGAAAGTCAGCAAAACACTGATAGGGGACGCCACCAGTAAGTATGCAAGTTTCTATTAGGGCTTGACAGGAAACATGCAAAGCATGGTCGGACTACTAACTTGTCATAGGGCTATAAAACCCATGTGGTATAAAATAGGAGTAGTGAAAAGTGGCTCCTGTTTGCACTGTGGAGAAGCGGAAGAAACCACGATCCATATCATATATCAATGCCCGGCAATACGGGACAAGACCCAAAGCATTGAGACTAGAGTATCCAGCTCCCAGTGGGGATGGAGCTCAGTAAAATTCTTACTTTGGCTATAAAGTGAGGCTACTGAGCTGATCTTTAACAGCAATTTGAGGAATAGTGTAACGAACTACAACGTCTAAGCACTCGGCGCTGAGGAAGCAGGGCACAGAATAGAAAGGAGTGGAAGTGGGTGGTGGCGGCTTATGCCTAGGGATGGGCGAGTTGAGGTTCGGCGGCGATGTCGTCTCGGCTGAGGCTGTTATTATTATTATTATTATTGTAGGTTACGTGATTAAATCCGAATATAAGCAAGGGAATTGTCCCTAACAGAGAGAAACATTTTAATTGAGAATCTGTTCTTAAAAAATAGTGGGACAGTACAGAAAATTTGCAGCCTTGGGCAGCAAGTCTTACAGAGTCTTAAGAAATCTAAAAATAACCGAAAAATTAACATTTTGAACAAGCCCGAGAAACGTTCACTGACGCGATGCTCGAAAGGGTAGTTCCTGTGGCCGAGGGTGTGGTATCATAGGGGCCACTTTGGCATGCGTGCATCGCCATACGTCCCGCCACACACCACAAGCCCGAGAAACGTGGCTCTGTGGAGTACCGGTAAGAACTCGGCTTCTTAACCCGAAGGCATCGGGTTGGGTTCCCAACGCCGGCATCGTTATCAGCAATGCAAAAAGAACTCGTCACACATTCGAACACCGCATTCTGATAACGTACAAAGAGTCACAACCACTTACAGCAGAGGCTTCCGAGAAGTGTGTAATCGGTCGCCAGTATCTGAAAGCTGTAAATGGGTAAGGCGCTACCTGCCGGTGCTCGTTGACGGGGCTAGTGATACGGGTATTCGACAGGAAGATAGTGCAGTTGACCTAAGCCGATTCCCGGCAAGAAGAGAAGAAGGCTAAGGCAGTCCCTGATGTAATGCTCGAAGGGGTGGTTCCAAGGCTCGGGTGAGAGCAAATGGAAAGAGAAGAGAAGCCCGAGAACCTTATAGCGAGTCTCCAGCTAGATTCTCTGTCGTCCTCACAAGTCTCACAGCGGTTATGAATAGTTTTGAAGAGGTTTAAGCCATTTTAAAAAGTCTTATATTTTTTATTTATTTGGTGGCTCATGTCGCTCAGTGCTTAGAATTAGATATTACATTCTTAGAATATGCTTAGTTTTTACGTACAAAAAATGTAGGCGGGTAAGTCACCACCGCCAACTCCGCACTCAGCTAGCCCATTCCTGGGCATAAGCCGTTCGCAACTCAAACCATTTTTTCCTGTCAGCCGCTTTGTGGAGCCAGTTAGGGCCGGCCACCGATATCAGCTTGTCCGCCCATCGTGTCGCTGGCCTCCCCCTACGACGTTTTCGTCTGGGGGACCAAAGTGTGGATATTTTATTCCATTTACTGCTATTTTCTCTGGCTACATGGCCAGCGTAAACTATTTTTAATTTTCTTATGGTCCCCCCTACCGGTTTGGATATCGTTTTACTTAATATTTTTTGTATGCTGATCTGGTCTTTAAGTTTAATTTTAAGAACTGCCCTGAGCATTGAGTTTTGTGTTTTGATTATTTTTTGGTTTTGTTGCTTTGTACACGCCCACATTTGGGCACCATATAAAGTCTTATTCAGTCTAAAAGTTTTTAAGACTCATGAGCCTTGCCTGGAAGAGTCTTGATTCGTTTTACAGGAGTTTTCAGAAGCCTAAGTGTAGCGTGGCAAGATCGAGAGCGGTCGGTACTAGTGAAGAGGACCCTAACTTGGCTGATTTGTAGCAAACGTAATTTTCGAAATTATCGTCTCCCCCTGTATATTAAATTCGAGTGAGACAGATATATTGGCTAAGCCCCTGTATGGGCGATTCAGAAAAAAGTTTAATTCAACAGGACGACGTAAATTGCTCCGTACGTGGAGATCACGAAGGAGGTTCATTACCCCCAGAGTCGAAACCTGACTTTCAGTTTGGAAGGGGAGAGGTGGGTGGGTGGAGAAGGAAGATTTGCCGACAAATGTCTCTGCTTATCAGTTTATGGACTTTGAATGAACGACAAATTAGATTGTTAGAAATGGCAAAACGACGTTGATTGAACGGTTGAAACTATTTCGATTAAACTGTTGAAACGACATCGATTTGACAGTAATTTTGCCATCAAATGGACGCCTCGATCACCGCTGAAACGCGTCATTTCGACGTCAATCTCAGAGTTAATGAGCGTACATTAAATTGTAAGTTGATCGTGTTTCACGCATCAAATCGACGTACACGGTGCGTCGAAAAGAGACTACAATCGACGTCGACTGGTATCTACGATCGACGTTAAAATTACGGCGATTCTATCCATCGAATTCGCGTCGAAATGGTTCCGTGGGTACCTACAGCATATCGATGTATATGGAGCGTCCAGCACAGAACTGTCACCAATTTCGTTCCTGCCAGCTGCCGGGCTGGCCGCGTAACCTACCATCAATTCTACAAAAACTGCATACGTACGAAAACCTCGCTGACCTTTCTGGTCGGTACTCGACCACACCTACACGCGCACATGTACAAACTTGTACACACCTACTCCGGCAACAGCTTCTCCCGGATACCGCGTGATAAAAATTAACGAGATTTGAATTTGCCGCAGAGCCGGATGCACTCGGCAGAAAAATTGAATAGAAAATTTTCCGCCCTTTTTATTCTCGCCGTGTCAGTTATACGCTTCGATTCACACCTACCCTTCTTGCGAAAACAGCAGAAGCAAGCGGCAGTTCTATATCGAATTAACGATTTATTCCGAGACTGTGGTTTTCCCCGCATCAGACGCGCAATTTATTCGATCGCGGATCGCGTATTCGGAGGGCAATTCAACTGGAATAGAATTAAATCGAGCTCGAGCACCGATGAGGTCATAATCAGTTTAAAAGTGACGGCCTTATTTTCCGTAACCTGTACAGGCCTACGGCTTAGTTATACACCCCGATCGCATCACCCATACAAAGTATCTGCCGGCAGCCACCTATCGAGTATTAACTTTCGTGTCGATGAATATTAAACGCACCGATCGAATTATTTTAGCCTTTATACAAAGAAGATGGAGGGTCAAAGTGGTGATTAATTGTTGCCAACGTTTCATTAAAATAACGGACGCGCTGAAGGCTGCGGAGATTTCCACCTTGGTTATTGGACCATAACGAAGAAAATTTATGGTTTGTACGCTCGTGCCTTTGCACTTGCGATAATTTTGGGTCGGACTTTTCTCAAGTGATTTGACTCCAGCGCGGTTGGCTGGTGACTGAAGATATATGGGTGATTCTTTCAACATGATGATTATTTGATTATAACTTTTGTCACTTTATAAATATCATTTTTTGAACTTTTTTTTTATAGTCAAAGCCCTAAGGTTGATCTATAGAAAGCATAAACAAGGTTGAACCAACAGGTTACTCTTTGGGTGGTAGCAGAGAGCTTGATTTGTGCATGACGATGGAACATCCAAGCACGGCTTAAGAACATTCAAACTCCGACAGATCTTTTGCTCCTTATTGTTGTTTTGCAATGTTGCTTGGCTTGGTAGACTTCGGCATGATAGGGCTCGAGTTGTCAGGAGAAAAGAATCTACGTTCTGTTTATTTAAGAGCCATTTATGCTGACTAGTTTGCGGAAATATTCCGTCGTCATCACCTCTAAAGTAAGCGGTATCGCGGTACTTCTTCGGAATATTACCTCTACCGCCCTCAGAGCGAGCAGTATTGCGGTACTTTCTAGGAATATTACCGTACCGTCTCCAAAGCGAGTGGTATTGCAGGAATTGCTAGGAATATTACCGTTATTGCCTCCAAAGCGAGCGGTATTATGATACTTCTAAGGAATATGACCGCTACCGCCTCCAAAGTGAGCGGTATTGCGGCGGTACTTTTTAGGAATATTACTGCTACCACCTCCAAAGAGAGTAGTATTGTGTTATTTCTTACCAATATTACCGTTACTGCTTTCAAAACGAGAAGTATTGCGGTACTTTTTGGGAATATTACCGCTACTGCCTCCAAAAAGAGTGGAATCGCGGTACTTCTTAGAAATGTTACAACTACAGCCCTCAATAAAGCGAGGAGTATCGCGGTACTTTCTAGGAATATTTCCGCTACCGCCTTCAAAGCAAGCGGTATTATGGTACTTCTAAGAAATATTACCGCTACCGCCTCCAAAGCAAGCGGTATGGCAGTACTTTTTAGTAATACTACTACTACTACTACTGCCTCCAAAAAAGAGAGAGCATGGTATCGCGGTATTTTTTAGGAATAAGTATTACTGGTGCTACCGCCTCCAAAGCGAGCGGTATTGCGGTACTTTTTAGGAATATTACTGTTCCCGCCTCCAAAGAGAGCAATGTATCGCGGTACTTTTTGGGAATATTACCGCAACCGCCTCCAAAGCGAGCTGTATCTCTATACTTTTTAGGAATATTACTGTTACCGCCTCCAAAGAGAGCAATGTATTGGGGTACTTTTTGGGAATATTACCGCTACTGCCTCCAAAGTTAGCGGTATCGCGTTATTTCTTAGGAATATTACCGCTACTGCTTCCAAAGCGGGCCGTATCTCTGTACTTTTTAGGAATATAACTGTTACCGCCTGCAAAGAGAGGAATGTATTGGGGTACTTTTTGGGAATATTACCGCTACTATGCCTCCAAAGTGAGCGGTATCGCGTTATTTCTTCGGAATATTACCGCTACCGCTTCCGAAGAGAGCCGTATCGTGGTACTTCTTAGGAATATTACCGCTGCCCCCTCCCAATATGTACGTGTTAGCCCGGTATTTTTGACAGAGAAAATTTCCAGCTCTATCAAAATTTTCAGATTCATTGCGTGTTTTTGTTATACAACATTTTTTATTGTCTGATAATACTAATGGAGTCTGGTAGGGCATTAGTGATGCAGTCAGCCAAATGATGCAAGAGTGAGAAAACTGAAAAATTCCTACCAATCTCTTACACCTGGGAAGACTTTTCCAAACTTGTTCAAAATTTTGCAGTTTTCTTAGGCTATTTTCGGATTTGTTCAGGCTTTCGAATGAGATATTTTCAGAATCATCCAAACCTTCTGAAGACTCTTGAGAAATCGTTAAGGATCTTTCAACTTTTTCAAACTTCCTAATAAAATTCATCTAAACAGTAAAACCTATTTGAGTGGGTCTTACAGAATCCGTGAAGGAACAATCTACTTCGAAAAAGACTTGAAGAAACTTAACGAGTCTTGATGTCATTAGAATGAGTCAAAATAGTTATGAAAACGTCTGCAAACGTCTGAGGAAGGTTCAATTAAGTTTAAAATGGTCTCAAGAACTTCAGTTTAGGACTACACAAAGGAGCATGAAGAGAAATCCTCTTGGTATAAAAAGGAAAGACAAAACCAAGGCAAGCACAATAAGTGGAAAAACAAAATGCAAAGATGTGGTCTACACGATCAAAAAGTTAAAAATGAAATATGCTGGTCAATTAGCTTGGATGGGAGGACCGCTGGTGCAAGAGGATCACTTTCTGGGTCCCATATGATCACACGTAGAGGCAGACCGGCGACTAGTTAGAGGGGTAAATCACTAAAAGGCTGGGGTTACCATGGGTGAGGGCGGCCCAAAATTGAAAGACTTGGGGGAGATCAGGGAGGCCTATGTCCGCAATGAGGAGGCTCGGCATGCACTGGCATCAAAACTAAATTAATTTCGTTCCGTTTTTATTCTACTTCTAGGTTGTACTATTAAATAGAAAATCTTATTCGTACGTGCGTAGTGAATAAAGGCTAATATTATTATCATTATTATTATAAAACCCATCCACAATCTATCCAATGTGTTTCAACATAGACATTTTACCCTCACACATGTTTTCAAGTACCTATAGCGACATACCTGTATAAATTCGAGAGATTATAAGAAGTCCCTCTCATTCTCTAATTCGACAACTACGGGCGCCGGTAATTCATTAGCCGATTAAATTTTCATTTTGCCAGCCGCTTTGCCACCGGTATTAATTTTCTCTGATGACACGTCGTCGGCGTTCATTTTTTTCTCATTCTTTCTTTTTGGCGTCGCGTTCGGGCGAAAGCACGAGGAAAAAGCGGCGCTGAAAACGGCGGAAAATAATGAATATTTTCCATCATCCGTTTTCAGTTTTGCGCTGATAAAATGACCGTACAGCGGATTCTGTTGTAGCACCGCAACAGAAGCGGGAATTTCTTTTGTCTGATAAAAAAAAAAAGTGATTGCGAGCGAGAAACAAAGTGAACGGAAGACAAATGAAAGTGCATGCGTTCGATGGAGTCGGAAAAAACCCGTAGTCGTTTCTGTGCTCCGCTTCGAATGGGTAGCTAAGCTAATTTTCTTGTTCACCGAGCTCGACTGACTGGAATGCATAAATGCGTTCGCCTTTGCCTACACAAATACCTTTCGCGGACAAAAGTGTGGTCTCAAATGCGTTTCACTTGTTGATGAGAAGCAGCAGTTCGTCACTCGCTGACAACGGTAACATTTTTAGACGGACGAGGCTCGCGTCTGGATGTCTAAGGGCGTGTAAATGCTACGAAGTAATTCGTTCTCCTGTCCTGTCTACTGGCGCCGCGCAGCGTTCTATTTTGCGGGGAAAAGGTGATCAGAATTCCGTCTTCGACTTGTAAGCGGGAAGTTGAAACCTGGTGGTAATACTGTCCTGCATGTCTAACATCTGAAAGCGCCTACAACGGTTCCATAACTTAACTTGGTGGAGCGTATGGCAATGCACGCGTGCCAGAAGAGCTCCCAAGATACCGTACCTCTGGCCCTGGAAACCAACCTTTTGAGTATTGCACCAATGACCAGAGGGACCCACGGAAGCTGGCTGGAGTCCCCATTTCACCTCTCTGCTTCGGATTCACGCTGTCCTACTAGGGCCACCATGGGAGACCTTCGTGCTTCTTTCCTTCACCCCTCGCCTCTTCGTCTTGGTACGTGGTAACGGCGGGGTAAACCTTACCGAGGGATCCGCAGCAGCTGCAGCAGCTCTTGGGTGGTACAGAGTTGTTGTGTCCGGTGTGGACCGAGTTTTGTCCGTCAGCCCTCTGCCTCGACCATTCTGTTTGCATCTTCTTCTTTATGATGATCGCAACAAAGGCCGACACCCGGTTCCATCCGCTTCCACTCTTCAGAATCTCCGGAACTAAGGTGTCGGGCTCTGTCCTTATCGCTCGTGTTGTCGTCGGGATCGATCGCTGTTACCTTCCCGTGCCTCCGGCTCCGTAACTTGAAGTGTAAGAAAGAAAGGTGTTAATAAAAATAGTGCGGCGACAGGCCTATAGCCAGGATTTCTTAGAAGAGGAAGCTCACTAGGGGCTTGCCAAGGACATCCAAATTATGATTTTTTTTTAAGAGAGAGAGAGAGAGAGAGAGAGACGCGCGGACGGCAGAGAAAGCAGAGCGGACGCTGAGAGCGTTGCGTCAGCTTATGTCGAACCTCCGGGAGTCGAGTGAGAGTCGAAGAAGAATGTATTCGACAGTAATCCACTCGGTTCTTCTCTGGGGCCCCCAATTGGACACTAGTCGCGGCTCTCCGCAAGAACAGAGAAGACATAGGAAGAGTTCAGTGGGCTACGGCGTTACGCATAATCTGCGGGTATAAAACTGTCTCATATGAAGCGGCTCTAGTACTAGCCCAAATGCCTCCTATTGATCTGCTGGCTCGGGAGAGCGCTACGCTGTATCAGCGCTTCCAGAAGCTCCCACCAGCGGATAGGAAAAAGAAAGGAGCAAATGAGAAGATCAAACGAGAAGTCCGGCGGCAAACAATTCAAGAGTGGGTGGTTCGCCTCCAAGAGCTGCCCATGGCCGCTGGACATTAAGGCTAGTACACAACCTGGATGCATGGCTTTCACGGCGGCACAGTGGGCTGACGTACCATCTCACGCAGATACTCACCGGGCATGGGTGCTTCCGTGGTTATCTTAACCATTGGAACAAGGTACCCAGCCAGTGCTCGCACGGATGACGCGCAGCATACCATCTTGTGCTGCACTGCATGGAATGATGCAAGAGCAACGCTCGAGGCATCCGTCGGCAGCCACATCACTCCCGAGGCGATGGTTGAAGTGATGTTGGCCAGCCCGCAGAACTGGGCAGCGATAACCCAATTTGCAGGAACTGTAATGCGGGCCAAGGAGAACGCCGAACGCGTGAGACAGCGGTCAGCATCCGCGCAACTCACGCAGTCCACTCGAGCAATGACTCCTCATGAATAGAAAAGGCTACCCCGGATGGCCGGCTATGCAGCCTAAGCCCGTCACCGTGTCCGAGAAGAATACTGAAAGGTGATGCCAGGATACGGTAGCAGTAGGGCGAGGACGGGCACTACAACGATGGTGGGACCGCGAATAGAGAAGCGTGTGCTGTCGGTAGGTGTATTAAAAAAAGAAGAAAAAAAGAGAGAGAGTGAGTGAGTGATTGAGAGGCAGAGACAGAGAGACAGTGACTCAAGCATTATGCACGCGTAGGTTTACAGGTTGAAAGGGCCCACTTTGGCAATCACAGTTACGGCTGTACAGCTGATTTTTTTTTTAATTTTGACCAAAAAATCAATTTTTGAGTTTTTAGCGATTTGGTTCTTTCAGCTCCGCTGTACCATTTTTTGAGGTCTCATTCCATTCACGCTCCAGGGTATGAAATGCATAGAAACAAAAAGGGCCCAGGTTGTCGACTCCAGTTTTTTTCTTAACGGAAGTTTTCCCTCTTAATCATTTTGCGGACTTTCAAAAGCATTTTCCTTAAAATACAGATTTTCTGTACCTCATTATCAAAAATACTGAAAAAATATCTTTCAGTAACGTTACACAGCTGGTTAAGGTCTCATTCGAAAGGTAATTCGGTTTAGTATGACCCCTGCCCCTCGACTTCATACCGACAAGACCAAGTGGACCTTCTCGACAGAGATGTGTACAAAATGTGAACATTTTCTGAGACTCTTGAAATAGTTCGAATGAATGTTACTGACTTTTCACACATACAGAACCTTCAAGACAGGTTATCACTTATGAAATCCGCAACCCCCCCCCTCCCACGGCATGTGCGCGCGTTTTGAAACACAGGGTACGAAAAGTCAAGTAGAAATCTTTTGAAAGTCTGGAGGACCAGCCTAGAGAGCATTTTCGGAATTTTCCCACACCCAAGCTGACCCACCCATTGAATAATTGGGGGTGCGATTTTTCATAATGCGAAAAAGAAGGGTGATTCACGCGAAAATGAAACAGGGAAGGAAAAAACGCAACAATAATCAGCTATTGAAATTTAAAAAAAAAAGCGGCAATCATGCGAGTCTTAGGATGTTGGAAACTTTAGGGCTCTTTATCAGTTTTGGACTGTCAGTTCAGGCTAATGTACCAGTTTGGGTTTTTGGTCAGATATTGGTTGTCCATCACATTGGTCGGTTTTTCAGTAGTGATTCTCAATTTCCAGATAATAGTAAGCATTTCCCGAAACATTCTCGATTTGATTTCTCTTTTCTTTCTACTTTTTTTCTTTGGACGGGGGGGGGGGGCTCACAATTTTCGTATTTTTGATTGAAAACATTCTGGGAAACATCTTTGTATTGCACATGCTGCAGACGAGAGTGATCCGAGCCATAGTCAAGAGATGCAGTGGCAGAAGTTCATGACAGTCCAGCGCCTGGCACTTATTGTTGAAGCTGACAGTCCAGCACATGACACTAGTTGTTGGAGCGGCAGTGGCAGTAGCAGTGGTTGATGACAGTAGCAGTGGTTGATGACAGTAGCGACCTGGTACCTGAAGTATGAGAGGGTTGAGTACCCTGAAGTTGGAGTTACCAAGAGAACTACTAAAATGGAACACTGGAAGTACCATTTATACATGCGACAACATACAGCAGGTCCGACCATTTAAATTTGTGCGCCTTATTTCGCGTGCATTCCTTATACAAATGTCATGCGTTTGATTTCTATACTTGTCGTTTTTCGCATGCAAGCGCTATTTCTATCGCTTGTAAATAATTATTCTCCAATAACTACTAATTGAATATTACATTAAAAATTATATGTAGATGACATAGGTAACTTACCAGTAAAATACCTTCTCAACACAAAATTCCGAACTGAACTCAAAAACGCAACACGCAACTGCTAACTTGGAAGTTGGAAACAGAAACTGTGAGATAATTTGTAGATACACATCAAACCGGATAGCCGTTAAGCCGCAAACGTTTATCTAAAGGCGCCGACTTGGCGACAACCTTGAAGCCTGAAGGTAACATCACCCGTAGCTACAAGCCATTGTTTCATTCTGATATAAACCTTAGCTGCTGAAAAAATTGAATTATCCGCAGCGTTCCGCTACTTAGTCGCAGTAAAATGAAACGCTGGTGTATACCATCCAACATTTAACCGCTGAATGCTGCTAAGTTTCATCATCCACATCAACAGTGTAGTGGATAATTGTTTTAAATTACTGCGTAACGCTGCTGTCTCTATGTGTACTCTGCGGAATCATTTCAAAATCCGCTGCGGACAACTATTGAGGTCTGCTGTTAGATCTGCTCACATCGCAGTGTAACGCTGCAGAATTGTATAAACGCTGCGTTGATTCTCATAATTTCGCAGCGGAAAACTGAAAATCCGCTACAACCAGGAGCTGAATTTTGCCCGATTTCGTCAATAGCGTTGCCTTAATGTTTGCTAGTAAACGATAAAAATATCGAGCACTTTGTAAAAAATGAAGCTTGAAACCGGAATCAGCGTTGAAAATACTTCTTCAATCATCTATTCATTACCCAGAAAATTACAACAAATTTAGATTTGTTGAGCTGTGTGTAGTTTTCGATTTTGTGACGGTTTCCTTTATTGAACAATATTATAATGTTTAGATATTACCATTCTGTTGGTATTCTGCCTGTTTTCAGTATTATGTGAAAGAACTAAGTTAGTAATTTAAGAAATTTTTCGTCGGACAATTCAATATACGGACCCTGTTAAGCGTAATGGAACCAACCAGCAAAATCCGTTTTTTGAGAGCACTTGATTCGAAATTCAAAAGAGCCATGTAAAAACTATATGGCATAGCGTTTTCTGATAAGCTTTTTTCAACGTGAGTACACATTTTTGAATCGGGGGCCCAAATTTGAAAAATTCTACTTTTTACGCTCTTTCCAACGATACTAATAACTCATTTTGTTTACAAATGTCGGTTGGTTCCCTTACATTCAACAGCGTCTGTATGTTCATCTGTAATTTTGTCGTGTCCTGGGGTTTTCCTGGGTTTCAATTCCTTGACCTCTTTCCTAATCTCGTCTGAGGTAACTTCTGGCACCCGGGAAGCTCAGTTGGTAGAGCACATGCCTCTTAACTATATGCTAAATTTGTTTACGAGGCCGTCATCCTCCCCATACATTCTTTCAATGCATTGTGAACTGCCTCGTGAGAAGAATGTGAAGCAGTGCCACAGGAGGAGATCCGTGCTTTGATTGATAGCATGCCGAGCCGGTTACGAGCTGTGATTCGGGCCCGTGGCGGCAACATGCGATACTAGGATCAACTTCTTGTTAGTTTTATCGTTTAGTAAACTTTTGTCATCTTACATCTGTTTCTTACAGAGACGAAGTATGCGATTTTTTGCTACATTAGGGATGTTTCTCTTGTCTGCATCGATTATGTCTGAATGCCTTCGCAGCGCACGCGTGAAAAGAGAAATGTCACAGAAATATTATATCTGAATTTCCAGTAATTTACTGGTTCCTTTTTCTAATAGAAGGAGAATCATGATTTTTTTGGGGGGGCGGGGGGCGGATATAGGCTTTGGTCCGGCAGTGTACAAGAAGTACAAAATTGTATACAAAATAGAAGAGAAAATGTGGATCATTTCTCGGTTGTGCGTAATTGGATGACACGGCAACATGCAAACACGGTGAAAGCTTAAGTATAAAACATTTTTAAAAAGCTTACCCAACTCACCCTCGTCTACGAATAAAAGTCAACACTTCCTCATTTACAAAACAGCGAAAAAAGAATCTTCTCGTTGAAATGTGTGAGTTGATAAAAGTCACCAGATCGAGCTATAGCCTTGATGAGTTCCTAACTCTGCCGGTAACGAGAGTCATCGACCGTAAATATTGTTTGCTGAATTTCAAAAACTAACTCGCTGGCAGACTAATCTCGCGTATACGTGCAGTATAAAACGATGAACTTAGCCGTATAATATAATAACCCAAGTGAAACTATAAGCTAAACAACCAATGACGAAGCGACGATGATGAGTTAGCTACACGTTATCAACTTTGGCAAACTAAAAATTACTAATACGTATTAGGACAACGCTGAAACATTTTTCTCGCCGAATAACACCGAAATGATGATGATACTAGTTTAATGGTTAGCACTCTTTAATTTTGAAAAGTTAATTTTACGAAAACAATAAAGTTGAAGCGTTTGAGTAAAGTTAGACATCTATTTATGGTATAACAAACGCTCGGAGTAATAACGCAATAAAATTTGCCAGCGACGAATGACGGAGTGTTTTTTTTCCCTTTTCTCGAAAAATCGTAAAATTTATCGAGTCGAGAAGGCGAGAGAGAAAAGTTATCCGTCGAATCATATTTTTGCTATATAGCAGCGCGAAGATGAGGTGCGACAACTGTCGCGATCTTCTCCGTTTTGCCAAGAATAACGAGCTGGAAAAGAAATATAGGGAAAAGAGCAAAATTCAACTTCTCGGGGCAAAATCCGCAGCATCTATCAATAAAAGCTTCTTCAGTTCGTAAAGAAAATTTAAACTATGATGTAGGAATTATCGGAAATGTGCTCCACATATCCACAAATAACTATGTACCCGTATACTCATCGCGGTGAATCTTTTTTTCTTTTTTTTCCCCCGTATCTTCTCATCGTATACATTTAGTTTACGAAAGCGTCGGACTATTTTTTATAGTCTCTGTTTGCCCAACAGCCTATGCGAAAAGTTTTTATCCTCGAGAAAATTGTCTTTGCAGTTGTTAGCGGAGTTTTGTTGCAGGCGAATGCTACGCCGGCCAGAGGGCATAAATTTCCGTACGAAAGATTTACGATCGACTTTTCCATGCAAAAAAGTGATCGCTAAATATACTCGACGACCTTGATCAAGTTCGCAGCAGACTTTTACAATCCCTCCCGACCCCCGCTAGCATTGGTGGTCTCTTGCTGCATTCCAACGCTCCGACCCTTCGACGTCATCACACTTGCCCGCTCACCATCGGCATTTTTCCGGATCGGTTCCCCGACTGGATGAAAGGCTCAGCTAGTCCAATAAAGATGTTTCGAAAACTATAGTAAGATTGCCTCCTGCGCACGGATTTCCGTTTATTTATTATTCTGATTTCAAAAGGAGGTGGATTGGAAACTAACAAGCTATTCCGAAGTAACATAATTGAATGATCGAAATGCTAGTATTTTCTATTGTACGCCGTGACTGAGGTATGCAAAAACCGTGAAAGAAATTCCAAAGTTAACAGGCGAAGCCAGATTGTGTGGTTGCCGAACGTACGAAATTCCCAGTTAAATGTTGAGAAGAGGAAGGCAAGAAATAGACAGATCCCTCGAGACGGAAAGCAGGTACCGTGGAGGACGAAACCTGCAATAATCCACCGTCGACCACAGATGACAAACTGTCAGGGAAAAAAATTAATTCAAAGGGAAAGGAAGAGAAAACTCCCCATTAACATGTTACATTAACTTCAAATTTCAAGGAGCGGGCGAACCCAAATTATTGGAATTGGAAAAAGCACCGGAAGGACTGAAGTGGAATGTACTTTTGGCGGATCTAAAATAAAAAGGAAGGGCGAAAAAATAACCAGAAGGGCGAATGGAAACTTTTTTTTTTACTATTTTGGTCAGTCTCAAGTTCATAGAGAGGTGGGTTTCTACATTAACGCGGTGCTTAAGACTTTTGGTATAGATAAACACAAGGCTAAGACGGACGACAAGCTGAGTCAGAGTACTAAAGATCTGATCAACAAGCGCACACTGCTCACACAATAAATTACTCTCTCAAGAATAAACAGAAATCAAGAAACTTATAAAAAGAAAATTAGAGAGAGCATCTACCTTATCCCCAAACAGCATGGAGATAGCTAGAACGGCTATGGAATTTTACAGAAACATTTATAATAGCGATATAACTGGAACTACAAGCAACACTGACTGGCATGACCATCTGACCAATAGAGACGATATTCCAAACGTATAAGTAAAAAAGGTAGGAAGAGCATTGGAGGAACTGAAACCCATCCGGGCTCCAGGTCCGGATGGTCTAGAGAACGAGGCTCTGAAAATGCCGGGAGGTACCCTAGCACGCCTACTAGCCTCACTATTTAACTGCATTTTCTCCTCGGGTCGCTCACCTAATCAGTAGTACTCATCAGTAATAATTCTATTACACAAAAAGGGAGACCGATCGGACATAAATAACTATCGGCTTCTCAGCCTCTCGTTAAACATTTGTATGCTAATGTAACGAAATTCGCACCGAAAAACGCACGAAAACACGTAAAAAAACTTTTAATGTCACACTAATACAAACGCACGAAAACAGTAGCTAAATCGCTAGAAATCGTACAATCTATCGCATACAAAACAAAACTAAAACAATCCGGCAACGGCCAGCGGCCTTTACCTATATATCACGGCGTTATCGGCGAAACTCCCTATCGCTTTCGTTATCAAACTTCTATTCTGCTGCTTGAAACATGTCGATCTTTCTTCGCTTATCTCGAATGTTCGGGAGTGTTCTTCGCCACACTGCCCCCTCCTTAAACCTGTACGTCCCAGCCAGGCTCCAGATCTTCTTCATAGTCACCATGCCAGACTGCCAAACGATCAAAGTGCACGACTTTGGCTCATCCACCACCAAGCCTCCGAATCCGGTATACAACATCGTTGATCCGCTTGAGTACAGTGTATGGTCCTTCCCAATGACTCTGTAGCTTCGGGTTCCGTCCTCTCTTTCGCTGTGGATTGTAAAACCAGACATGGTCCCCAGCTTAGAAGCCGACCTTGATGTCGTAGCGAGTCTTCATCCAGTCGCTGGCAATTCGCAAGTGTTTCAGACCATGCGATGCGTAGAGTCGAGCTTTCCTCTCAGTTGGCTAACAACCTCGTCCACCAGTTGCGGCTGTTGAGGTGGAGTTCCAAACTCCAGATCGGACGGTAATTGTAACTCCTGGCCAAATATAACCTTTGCGAGAGTGTATTGCGTACTTGCACGAAAACATGTCAAAAGAACTTTTAATGTCACACTAATACAAACGCACGAAAACAATAGCTAAATCGCAAGAAAACGCCCAATTGATCGCATACAAAACAAAAGTAAAACTATCCGGCGACGGCCAGTGGCCTTTATATATCCCGGTGTTACTGGCGAAACTTCTTATCGCTTTCGTTATCGAACTTCTATCCTACTGCTCGAAACGTGTCGATCTTTCTTCGCTTATCTCGAATGTTCGGGATTATTCGCCACACTATTTATGAAAATAATGAAAAATAAAATCTACAACATTCTTGACGCTTTCCTTTGGAAGTGGAAGGACCCGCTCGCCCATTATCCAAGGGCGAGTGGACCCGAGCGCTGATATGCGACCTCGATGGATGGACAGGAAGAACTCACGGAGAGCTGAACTTCCACCTGACCCAAGTCCTGAGCGACCACGGGTGCTTTGGCACGTACCTACATCGTATGTCGATAGCGCCGAGCGCCGTGTGCGCGCACTGTGTTCAAGGGGCGGAGGACACACCTGTTCAAGCATGAGGCCTGGGAGCAGAAGAGGCGCGGGACGACCACAACAGCGACCGATCCCAGCGGCAGAAGAGGAAGCATCATCGACGACGACGGCGTGATTAGCCGTCTCGCGTCGAACATCCTGGTTCCGGGGATGATGAAGAGCGGAAGCAGTTGGAACCTAGTGTCGGCCTTTATCTCGGCCATCATGAAGAAGAAGATGTAGACGGAGTGGTCGAGGCAGAGGGCCGGCGACTTATCAAGCTCGGCCAACACCATCGAACAGGAAAACTCTGTACCATCCTAGGAGAGCGGCTGCCACTGCGCTGCGGACTCCCCGGCAGGGCTCCCTCGTCGTCACATTTTGCCTACGTCACCACACGGACCAAGGTGAAGAGGTGAGGGGCGAGTGAAGAGGCAGTGCGTCCGGCTGTAGGGCACCTGAATTCCAGGCGAGTGCTCAGGGAGCGTGACCCTCGGTCAGTAAGGAACCCCATGGTGGCCCTTGCAAGACGCACGCACAAGTTGCGGAACGACGAAATGAGGGCTCGGGCCCGGCCCCAAAGCGTCCCTCCGGCCACTGATGCGATACTCGAACGGGCAGTTTCCGGAGCCGGGGGTGCGGTGTCATAGGGGCCACTTTGGCATGCGTGCATCGCTATCGTCTCACCACACCATCCTTGACGCCCAGCAACTCGTCGAACTGAGGCCGGTTTCCTAGAAACTGATCATATGCACACCCGGAACCAAATTCAGGAGAAAGCAAAGGAATACTAATTCAAAAAAGCATTACTGTTCGTAGATTTTAATAAAGCGTTCGACTCCATTTACCACGATAGTATTTGTTTAGCTTTGGCAAAACAAAGGGTTCCCCAAAAAAATATCGAAATTTTAATCGACCTTTAGTCAAACTCAGTATCAACTATAAAACTAGATAAAGCGACTGATAGTATTAAAATCAACAGAGGAGTCAAACAGGGAGACCCCCCTTCCCCCAACTTGTTTAACGCAGAACTAGAGGAAGTATTTCGGCAAATCAACTGGGAAGGGAGAGGAATTAAAATTAGAGGGCTCTACTTTGATAAACTCGAAAATTTGAATAACCTCAAGTCCGCAGATGATATTGTTATCATCGAAAAAAATGCAGAAGAGCTGCGGAGTATGGCTGAAGACCTGAGGAGAGAGAGAGAGCGAGAAAGTAGGGCTCCTCCATCAACTCTACCAAAACAAAAACTTTAATCCACGTAATTCCCTTTCGGTGAGATCAATATCAATAATAAAAATATCGAGGTGGTTTCCGAATATAATTATCTGGGCCAAATGGTATCGTTCGTCAACAGAACTGAACACGAAATTAAAATGAGAAGAGTAAATGCATGGAGATCGTTTTGGGTGCAAAGACTGATACTGAAAGGTAACACGAAATTAAATAGTAAAATAAGAATTTTCGGAAGTACAGCTATCCCGGTTTTAACGTACGGAGCCCAGACATATGGGCCTGTACTAAAGAACAAGCGCAAAAAATACGATCGACTCAAAACGCAATGCTTACGCGAGCATTCTAAATGTTAAAAGAAGGACCATATGTTCGAATGGTGGACATTTTTCGCAAGTCTAAGGCAAAATTAGTGGGGAGTATTATCAAAACACTTAAATTTAAATATGCGGGCCATCTTGCCAGAGAATCCAACTCGAAATGAAATAAAAGGGTAACGTCTTGGACTCCTCAAAGAAAACGCAAACCATGGAGGCCAATGACACGATGGTCAGACGAGATCTGTCAGATGGCATGCTCGAACTGGTTCTCTATAGCCAAAAACAGGGGGAAATGTTCTGAACTGAACATGGCTTATGCCAAAAAATGGACTGTCTGAGTGCTGAACTTGTGGCGGCACGGATTCACCCTATTATCGATATTAAATGTAGTGTACAATCGTTGGGTTAGTATGAAAAGGGGCTATCTGCAAAAGAAAAAAATTTACAGGAAAGGGGTTCAAAGGTTGTAAAGTAACTATGACGAAGCTATTAAAAGTGGGTTTAACTAAAAGCAGTATAACAATGCTTCAACATTCAACTAGGAATACACCTGAGAGATGAAAATATCCCACTTTTCTTTTCTTAAGCCTTTTCATATTGTGGCGAACGATCCAGACCATTCGAGATAAGCGAAGAAAGATCGACACGTTTCGAGCAGCAAAATAGAAGTTCGATAACGAGACCGATATGGAGTTTCGCCGATAACGCCGGGGTATAAAAAGGTCGCTGGCCGTCGCCGTATAGTCTAGTTTGATCTGCGATAAACTGTGCGTTTTCAAAGCGATCTAGCTACTGTTTTCGTGCATTTGTATTGGTGTGACATTAAAAGTTCTTAGTACGTGTTTTCATGAGTTTTTTGGTGCGAATTTCTTTACAGTATGATGAATTTTGTTAGTAGTGTATTTTGCACCCATTTTGTTTTTAGCATTTTCTGTTGAACTGAGGCAATATTTTACCATTCACCGTGTGGTACCTTATAGATAATAAAATTCCCTATCCAACGATACCAAAAAGTCACTTTGTGAAAAAGTTTTAGATAGCACCTTTTCACACTAACCCAACGAGTTACGTTACAGGCACTGAGTTGTAAGCCTAATAATGAAAATTAATAATAATAATAATAATAATAATAATAATAATAAAAGGTTCACATTTTTGCTTTACATGGACCTGCTTAGGCTGTAGTCTGATTCATTATGCTTCCGTCTTATTCACGATTCTTTTTCATAATAAGTAGATGTATGCACTCTGCTGAATAGAACAGTGCACCATGCTCGAAATCGAAATAGAGTAAAGGTGATCGATACTGCAGAAAACTCAGAAATAATTTACGAATTCAATTAAACCGTATCATTTCCCGCTATTTATTGTTGATCATCTGCACTCAGTCTGTCCAGAAATTTGCGAATAGATTTGACTGTAGATGAATTTGAAACGATTGCCCATGATGAGTGAAACTATCCCAAGCAATTTCGCCGTATCGCAGAACTTGTGGAAAAGAGCACTTCAATTTCCAATTCTCGCTATATCCCTGCAATAGTGTGCGTTTTCCCACTCCGTAGTTGCAGATATATTTTCTACTTCAAGAATCAAAATCAGGAAAAGGAAGAGAATGACAGTTTATGCCGGCTACGAATGGCAAGTAGAAAATAGATAACCGAGCAGATTCGCAGAAAGAAAATAAATAAATCTGGCCACCTAGAGGAACTGATTTTTTTCCCTAAAAACATTGAAAAAATTGGAGAGAAAAAGATGTATTGATGACGTCACATATAACGCTTTTATCTATTGAAACGTTTTTCCTTCGCCGTTCCTTCTTCCTGCGTCTTTTCAGCGTACTTTTCCTCCTTTTAGAATCAACGAAAGATTGGAAAGAAAAATAGAACGTTATCAACCGTGGGTGAAATTATAAGGACATAGTCGAGACTGCTACTTCTCCTCTTATACATTACCTTTTTTTCCCTTCTTATTTTTCTTTTTTATTTCTCTCTCTTTTTATTATCATTTTTTTTGTGCGCTGTTTTCGAAAACAAAAACGGAAACCAATTTCATGTCCAACGCGTTGCGCTCCGCATATTTCTATCCTTTTCTTTCAGCGGTTTGTTCAATGATGCGAGCTTGTTTGTTTGTTGCCCGATGAAAATCGACGAAAGTCCGATTATACGGCTACTGTAAAGAGATCGAATGTGGCTGCTCTTTGTGCACATGTGTTTCTATAAACGTGTATGGGGTGGTACCGAAGATGAGGGGACCAGAAATGAAAACTAAAATCAGCTACAATCGACATTGCCACTATAGTGAAGCCAGCATATTTCCGGCTATTTCAGAAATCAAGCAGTGGAAAGCCAGCACGGATACATTGGGGTGGCAACGGAGGCAGTTTCCACAAAGACGAAAACTGAAACTGAAAACGCTAGAAAAGTGGCAGTAGTGTCAAATTTTAAACAAGCCCACTAGATTCAGAATAAACTGGAGAAGAAACACTGAGAATCTTTCCGACTTCCTATGAAGATTTGTTCAAACTTGTTAGATACTCATCAGACGCTTTTAAAATTCAATTATTTTTCTTTATCATACCCGAAATTTGATGAGAGAATGTGATTTTAAATGACGGCATCGTATAATAGTGCCAACTATCAAGATGATGATGAGGTCATCAGTCTTAGATCGATTTGATGCAGCTCTCAGTTTTTCCCTATCTTGTGCAAGTTCCTTCATTTCCAAATAACTTTGACATTTGACACTCTAGGCGTCGTTTGTCTTCTGCATTTCTGTACAGTCGGTGCGTGACCTTTACAATACCTCATTCTTCTTCTTCACTTTCTCTTGACGGATTTTTTTTTAAATGCCGATTGGCCAGGTAGGACATTAGTTTGTCGCAGTTACAGGTGAGTTACAGCTCAGTTATAGTACAGTCATAGTTCAGTAACAACTGAATCACAGTTTACGTTTAGCACACTGAAGATCTGTTTTTACTATCGATAAATACACGCGCTTGTTCTACACGCTCTCGTGTCTCTGTGATTTCAAATGCCCTCGCTGAGGTCCAGACAAAACGCTTCTTTTTGTCGTACAAACGCCGAATAAACCTACGAGGCTATCCCCGGTTGTGTTTTTTTGAACTAACTTATTTTATATTCTTTGGCCTCAGTTAGGGGATAAATTAATCAGCTAAGCACTGCACATAATTTTGGTGAGTTGTGAGATTATGTTGACTGCACTGATGACGAGTTTCTTCATTTGAGGATCAGCACTGTTTCTCACCTCATTGTCAGGGATGCACTAGTTAATCAAGAAGCTTCTGGTCAAATAATTAAGGTACTTCAAAACGCATATTAAAACTCAAAAGCATTATAAAAAATTATTCCACAAAAGTGGTACGTTCCCAATCCAAGGAGAGGTAAAACAAGGGGACTCTCTATCACCTCTATTTTCCGTAGCTGTTCACCAAGAAGTTATTAGTGGTCTAAACTCGGAGGGAAAATGGATGATCATCGATGGCCTATGGCTGAAAAACTCCATTTTCTTGATAATATTGTCTTAAGCGCTAAAAATACAGATAAACGGCCGAAAATACTAAATACGATAAAACTAGAGAGAAAAAAAAAGTAGGCCTGGCAATAAATTTAAATAAAACGAAAGTTATGTCAAGAAATGAGCATTTTTGGAAATTACCCCGAATGAAACCAAAATTGGAAATGTTGAAGAATATCGCAGTCTAGGCCAAAAGATCTCTATTACAAGTGAATTTGAAAATTGAATCATAACTAGAATCTCGCAAGCTTGGAAGAAATTTTGGGATTTAAAACTATTTTTGAAAGGTAATATGAGGCT
Organism: Acanthococcus lagerstroemiae; assembly: GCA_031841125.1. Lineage (NCBI taxonomy): Eukaryota > Metazoa > Arthropoda > Insecta > Hemiptera > Eriococcidae > Acanthococcus > Acanthococcus lagerstroemiae. The sequence goes on from CM063106.1 coordinate 62,452,523, forward strand.
AAATACATACATGAAGGCATTCGAGAGTTGCGTAATCCCAACGCTATTGCACGCAGAGCCCAAACCTGGGCACTTACTAAAAAATCGAGTCAGAGGCATCAAATTGTGAGATTCTTATTTTCTGTTCATAATGTAACAGAATTCGCACCGAAAAACGCACGAAAACACGTAAAAAGAACTTTTAATGCCACACTAATACAAACGCACGAAAACAGTAGCTAAATCGCTAGAAAACGCACAGTTTGTCGCATACAAAACTAGACTATACGGCGTCAGCCAGCGGCCTTTATATATTCCGGTGTTATCGGCGAAACTCCTTATTGCTCTTGTTATTGAAAGTTGAGAACGCTGTTTTCTCTTTATACTCTGGATGGAGGATCACTTAGTGGTAACCAATCTTCTAATCCACTGTTGTATATCACTCGCTTCCACCTAGTAGATCCAGTGGGTAGTCAAGCCGCGGCAATGGGTAACTGTCTTTCCAAGTTACATCATTCAGCCGACGATATTCCACACACAACCGCATTGTACCATCCTACTTTAATACCAGCATAATGGGGGATATCCATGGACTTAAAGATGGCTTGATAAACCCCCGTCTGTGCAGGTCATTGATCATCCAGTTGACTTCCTTGTTTCTCTTGTCTTACCAACGAGGCTCTCCGAGCGGACTGTCCCCAGTATCAATCCGATGTTGGACCAATTTTGTCTGGCCATAATGATCACTGTTCTCAGCAAAGATCTCCCTAAAGTCCTCCATCACCCTCTTCCCCACTGGATCCAAATCTCAGACTACATTCCTGGCCCACTGGCCGAATTCTAATAGTCCTGTTTTATCTCCTGGTGTTGAAACCATCCGTCTCTTTGACACTTTCCTAACCTCTTTATCTTCTATAGCTGACTGGGCCCAGAGTGGGTTGCCTTCTCGAACTTTGCGACCCGATCTTGTTACTTCAGCATCTGCCGCTCAGGATTGATGATCAGCCCATGTCGCATCATCATATTCCAGCCAATGATTGCGGCATCCTAAATACTGGCAACCAGAAACTCTTGTTTGAGAAACACTCCCGTCAGTTGAACTTGGAGCTGAACTGTTCCATACACTGTCACTGTTTCTTCAGTCGCCATCTGCAGAACGTACCGCTTCTTCCCATCCAATTTCTTTGCTGGAACCAGCCCGCATTGAAGGATCAAATGTGATGCTCCTGTATCAATGCAGAAGAGTACGGTCCTCTGACCAAGTTTCCCTTTCACATAGTTATTTGAGACATCATGCTTCAACGTTCTCTTGACAGCAATGATTGTCTAGTCCTCCTAGGAAACAACTGGGGATGCTTGGCGAGCAATACCCCAGTCTTTTCCTGTCACCTTCTGGTTCTGGGGGCAGCTATGATTGATACGCCCCTGTTCATTACACTGGAAGCATCATGGCCTTCCAAACTGGCGTTAGTGTTCAATGTTTGGTCGCTTCTTTGTCTCCTTCACCTGCTCTACCACTGCTTCCACCGCTTTCTTCAAGCCTGTCCGTTTCTCCTTCATTTTGTAGGCCTGGGCTTGACAAAAAGTGGCCCTCGTTCTGGAGCTTTCCCATGCAACCTCTTGCGCCAAAGCAGTCTGAGAGTTTTGGTAGTTGCCAACTCTCACCATCATCTAGATTTGTTCTTATTTAATTCCATCGATGAAGGCTGTGACCGCAATTTTCTCTTTGAAGTCTTCAGAGGATGTCAGATAAGCAGCATTGGTGAGGCGAACTACCTCTGTATGAAAAGCTTGAAGCCACCATCTTGGCCTCTATGACCACCACTTTAGTTCCTACTGGAACACTGGCTTCATATGGGCTTGCCCATATTGGCGTTCCAAGGCTTCCACCAGCTTCTGGAAATTCCTATTGTCTTTGGTTGGAACTGTCTTCAGTACATCTATTGCGGCCCCTTGCAGGTTGACAACCAATGCTATAGCCTTTGTCGCTTCATTCAAGCCATTACTGGTAGCCTCTGCCTGCAAACTGGACGAGGTAGGTCTCCCATGAATGCTGTCCATCAAATGTCGGCGGTTTCACTTTCATGAAGCCACTACCACTTGAAGTTGGAACCAGTTGGTGTGGCTGGCTGTCTGGAGCCTCCACTGATGATGCACCGGCGGCTGAATCCATCTGGGTAGCTGCTGGTTACCTGGAGGTACTGCCACTGATGTAGTATGACCAGTCTGGAGTTCCTCCAGCTCTTTTTCTAGTTTCGCCATTCTGTTGTTGTGGTCTTCCAACTGCTTGGTCAATGGCTCGTCCTTCATCGACACTCTTAAAGATGTATTTTTGAAGGTTCGTTAGGTCTTCCTTCTTGAGCTGTTCAGTCCTCAGTTGGGCCTGATCCGTTTTTATTTCGCCTAACACTACCATGATGGGGTGGAGAACATCAGTTGTCGTCACATCTTCTTCTTGTTCCCATTCCACATCAAAGATGAAAGTTTTTGGGTCCTTACCTTCACCTCTTAGGAAAGTTTCCAGCCGCCGGACTAGTTCCGCTTTTGAACCCGATAGCGATAGGTCATGGTGCTTCAATTCCTCCCGAAGCTCTTTCTGCGAAAGTTCTAACAACTTCTTGGAGCCTTCATGGATGGAAAGATTCGATGACGCTCACTTCTTCAACGCGAAACGCCAAATCCACAGAACACGAGTGTCCGAACAAGATCTTCACGACGTGTACTGTCGAATCCCACTCCTGCCACCAATGTAACGGAATTCGCACCAAAAAACGCACGAAAACACGTAAGAGAACTTTTAATGTCACACTAATACAAACGCACAAAAACAGTAGCTAATCGCTAGAAAACGCGAAATTTATCGCATGCAAAACAAGACTATACGGTGTCGGCCAGCGGCCTTTATGTATCCCGGTGTTATCGGTGAAACTTCTTATCGCTCTCGTTATCGAACGTCTATTCTGCTGCTCGAACCGTGTCGATCTTTCTTTGCTTATCTCGAATGTTCGCTGGGAGCGGTCTTCGCCACAATAATAAAAGCAGAAAATTGTCAATTTCTATCTTCTTATTTTGTCAGCAATGATCTAACTGTCTATTCTTCGTTCTTTTTTTTTTTTTTTTTTTTTTTTTTGTCAAACAATACTTTATTAAACATTTCTCTTTCGGTTTTCCGTGTTTACTCGAAACTAGGTTTTTTCAGTTGTGTCACTGCTCTTCCTGGACAGCGATTGTGTTCACTACTGTACACAACATAGTCTCATACAGGGGTGGAAATAGGAAGAAGCTGGGGAGGCTAAGCCCCTCCGGTTTCAAAATTAGCCCTCCTAAATTATTTTTTTAAATAATCTTCATACAGTAAGATTTTTTTTCTTACAAAGGAAGTATTACAGAGATAAAAATCTATGTTTTATTTTTGCTTAGGAGACGGGGGCTTTTGGATTTTTATAAAGTTATTTTAGGTGCTGGGACTAGCGCTCCTCCCCCAACCAGACACAGTTCTATGTGATTTTTGGCTTTTCCGGGAGTAGTATTATATGCAAATTTTTTAGCGATGTTACGGATAACATCCCGTTTAAGTACATGCTATGTTATCTGTAACATCGCTAAAAAAAATTTCAATAATACTACTCAGAATTTAAAAATTCCGTTAAAAGGAAGAAGGTTATGAAATCATGGTGAGCAGACAAGGATTTACAGAAAGTGATAAGAGGAGGTTTTTCAGCAAGGATAATTTGACGATAGAAGAGCGGGGTTTCGCCAGCCTCAGTGAGAATGCTGGGGATAAGGCAGGCGAAGACAGCTCTAAGTGCAGTACGGATACCAGCATGGTGCAAGGGAACTTTTACTAGCTGGAAGACCGGAGATTCAGAGCCGAGGTATGAACGACTGATGGGACAGTCAATATATAAAATGGTACGGCGACAGGGGCCTATTTTGGAGTTGATGGTTTTAAAGAGAGGAAGTCTTTATATACACTTGGCCCGGATGTACGGTGGGAGTCAGGACAGAGTGATTTTTCCGACAACCACATTTTCGAGGAGCTAGAATGTTGCGTGCTTAAAAGTAAGTACAGTTAAAAAGTCAATATGATGTGTTTCTAGACAATACAACGTCGAGTTATGGTATACTGAGGAAACTGTCAATTTTCGTGAGACTGAGTCGCGAATCATGTGTGTGAAGCTATGCTGCAGGTATATATGATCTTGGGACAGGTTCGTGAAAGGACTTTTTGAAAAACGCTGCCCGGAACGAGGAAACGGGATGACGCGACTACCGCACAACGCCACTCTCGAACGTGTACGAAATAAGGGTGACGTTCTTCGCATCTCAACGGTTACTTTTTGCCGTTGGCATTTCTAAAAACATCTCCATCGTTAGCTACCTACAGTTCTTGCTGCGAACTTTCTGTTTGTCATTCGCATTTGCACATTGTAACGTTTACTCTCGACTTCCTAATGAGATTAAGCGATTCTTCGTCGTCTTTGCGAGGGACACGAAGGTGAAGCTGAAATTCCAGCTGTTTACTTCACGGAAATCGTTCGCGAACGTCGATGTCTGAGGGCTTGATTCTAATCAAATCCGACGATACGAAGACTTTCGAGACATCCTGTAGTATTAAAAAGAATTTCGCGCTGCAAGTTTTAACATAAATACACGCCTCCGGTTGGTTCTCTTTTTCTCCCGTCTTCTCCAGACTTTTTGGAGTGTTGATTCTAGAAGAAAAATTCAATGAAACAACGAAGGCAAGGAACGCGGTTTCGTTGAGAAAAAGTAGCGGGAAAATAACGGTTTTCGGAGTTTTTTCATCCTAACATTTACAGTGTCGCCGAAAAGAATGGAATATTTCACGGAAAACATTTTGAAATATCAATTGTTAATCCTGCGATAAAATAGTTATTATTAGACTTGCGAGTCTCAAAAAAATAACATTATTCTCTGTTATCGACAGTTCGGTAGGACCTACGGTTCGGAGAGAAATATTTTTAAACCAAAATAACGTCAGTCGTTTTGAGAATACTTTGGACCTCAATTCAACAGACAAATTAGGTTGAAATTCAGACTCAAATCACAGTTGTAAAAGTTTACAATGAAGTCTTAACTCGCTATATCAATCACAACCGACTAAGACATCGGACAACGCAGTTTCTTCCGGAAAGCTTATTTTGTCCCCCACTGGTCCTCTTCATGGTCTGATTGGGTCGACCATCAACCTCGTTAGTCATCACGAGTAACTTGATTAAATTACAACTGGCTGTTACAATTCTCGCTATCGGTGGACAAATATCTGGATCAAGTAAAGAAACAAACACCTAAATGAGTAAACATCGGGATGATTGTACAGGGTGCCTCAGATGTTTCACGAATTGCCCAGTCAGGTGGCGCTGGAAAACCTGGGCAGGAGCTGGAACACACATTGCACGTGCTAGCCAGCATCGAGGTGATCACTCAGCGTTGAGGGCAGTGTGACCGTCTTGCTAAAGTTGTGCATACTGTGGGTATAATACTTCTGTAGGGCACACCCTGAGAGGATCCACAGCTGACAGATGGAACAGAGATAATGTTGTCATTGTAGGGGACATCACGTTGCACCTTAAATTAACTTTGCTAGAGGGACAGAGCGGTGTCGGCCAGAGGGGCCAGATACGCACCAGGTGTAGAAATGGAGAAACTGGACGCCTGTATGTGTTTCGAGATGCGTCATGACCAGGGAGAGGATTTTTAGGGTCGGCTACGAGAGTAGCCGAGCCAATTGCAGTCACTATTTTTCTTCTCTTCTTCTCAATTCAGAGTCACAGTTCAGTTCCGTGGCGCGTCATCTCAGATGTGTGGTTTTTGGCAATTTTCATTGATCGGAGTTACATTTCAGTTCAGTGGTGCCTTATTTTCGGGAGAACAATTAGTTGAAAATAATAACCAACAATTTGAATTGCATTAGGGTCCGCAACGAGCCTTCTGCAGTCAATTTTTTTTCTTTTCGTCTTTTTCTTTTTCTCCTTCAGTAGTGCTCATTAATCTTGATCTTCATTACTATGTGAGCGTCATAGTCAACGGAGCCAAAAGCAATTGAAATAAAAAATGTGATTATTTACGTTATATTATTATTTTGGATTTTACTCTACAGAAGCAAGATTATGAATTTATTATCTATTTTCTCAAGGAATGTGAAGAAATTAAATGGATTTAGAGGAGGTGTGTTGTTGTTCGTTAATGTATGAAATGGGTTGATCTCACTTCTCAGTTCAGTTAGTGCAGAATTCATTTGAACTGAACCATGTACAACTTTCTGTGGTACGCTTATCAGTAAGTTTTCCAAGGAATAATGGGATGGGAATCGTCAAAGTATTAATGGTGATTGTGGTAGGTCTGTTTCAGGTTTCAAACAGTGAAGCTTCCGCTCTTCCGCTTCGATACATTTGATTCTGGATTTCTGCTGTGCGCAAAAATTGATACGCTCAAAACGCGTAAAATTTGTATATAACCGGATTTAGAAGAGGTACCTGTAGTCTGCTCCAAATAAGAGACTCCTTAACGAAATGACGTCACTGCACGATTCGACGGCACAGGGGAGAGGAAATGGAAAATGTTCACACTGAGGCGATTGAAGCGCATTGGCGCATGTGCAGAAGGAAATTCACTTGTTATCGTATTCATTATACTCTGCTCAGAAGTTACTTTTATGAATAATTATTTAAATGTTTCATCGTGTTTTTGCGATCGTAATAACTGAGGAGAGGGAATACGTCACAACACACAAAGCGCGCCCAGTGTGATGCTCTCTTTCTGTTAAGGAGTCTCTTATTTGGAACAGACTATAAGTGTGTTTGTTTATTAATGTATGAAATGGGTTCTCAGTTCATTTAATGTAGAATTTTTTTGAATCGAACCTAGTACAACTTTCTGTGGGTATCTTATCAGTAAATTTTCCAAGGAATAATGCGATGCGGATTATGAAAGTGTTATTAACGGTAATTTTGGTATTCAGTTTCAGGTCTCGAGCAGTGAAGCTTCCGCGATAGGCTAATATAATAGCGTAATAGTATATTACACATCAAGAGTCAAAAGTGAGTGTTCACATGGCGCGTGAGCAATTCCCGAGTCATATAAACTCACTTTTGGCTTTTGTTATGGAAGATATTTTTTATACTACTTGATCAGAAGCGGCAATGATTTTCACTGACATGGTCTGTATTTTTTTTAAATCTGTTTATTTATTTAAATTATAGACAGGTGATTTTTGTGTGCGTCATTAATTCAAAAATTTAATTTGCTCAGTTGATTACCACAAAGTACAGTATCACATTCTTGTCTTCAGTTTGTTCACGTGTACAAACAGCATACACAGGTAGTGGCCAGCAAAAACGTAACAACGGTTAACAATGAACGGTAACAGCTGTACTACGTCGTGAATATTTAAATGCGTTCTTAAATCGCTATTTTGTAATTCGCTCCATGGCCGAGTGGTTAGAGACAATCGTTGCAGCATTTCAGCCAAATGATTCAATGGACGCGGGTTCGATTCCCTGATACGAAATTACTGACCAGCAATTTTTTCATGTAAAAACCTTTACATTGAGGGACGTTTACTTTACATGCAGGTTTCGTTAGCACTCGATGCATGAATGATAGGCGCTATGAATAATAGGCGCTTCTTGTCGTCTGTAAAACACCAACATAAACATTGCCTTCCTGATCAAGTAGTACAAAAAATCTGTAATTTGTTGCCAATGGTTACAAATCAACTGATAATTGATTATTGACAATTATTTTGTTCCTCGATACTCACTAGTATTTTCTATTTCTAGTCAACTGCATATTCATGAGGGACCGAGTTAAGTTGTACAGAGTATAAAAGGACGGATAGTATGTGTAAGTTGCGGAGATTATCTTGCGACCGTTCTATGTCAATGCTGAGTTAGGAAGTTATGATGAACAGATGTACTTACTTCGAATGTTCTCAAAACCGCATGCTTATTAACAAGTTTTGATAGAGTATTCGTGATAATTCTGGTTGTGCTTTTTCGAATAGTTTTCTACTGTCTTCTCGTTAATGAATTGGATTAATGCCGTAACTTGTTTGCTAATCCTGTTATAAAGGTTGTCTTGTCAGTGTCAAGTCTAGTTCGTTGCCAACATTTCGTCGCTATGCATCTCTGCTTCACAAGTTGCCGGACTTCGGAAGGATACAGCAATTTCTTTGGTTCTGAGAGGGATTGTGCAGGGGTAGCTGCTTTGGCCTCTTCTCGGATGATCGGGATCTTTCTCGAGTCGGATGGCCAATATGTGGGTTCACTGCCAGAAATGTATGAGCAGTTGGCAAGTTGAACAGATTTATGTAGAACTCGACCACGCGGGCTGCTGTTATGAAATCCCTCTGAGTAATGTACTTTGCGTTGTAGTCGCCACCTATGATCCAGCGATTACCTAGAGTTTGGAAGAAATCCAGAAAGGAGTTGTAATCGGTGGAGCAACCGGGAGGACAATGAGCAGTCGCAAGGTTTGTGGCTACGCCGTGCAGCTATATGGTGACTACAGTTGCTTGGATTTCGTTTGAGGAGTTATCTGTCAAAAGGGCGTCCGTTCCATAAAAAGTACATTGAACGGACGCCCTTTTGACAGATAACTCCTCATTTGTTTGGTACTGGTCGTATTTGTGGCACTAGAAGTTGTTTTTACCTGTCGCACTCCCGCTGAGTTGGTTGCAAGTGTATATCTGGTAGTTAAGTAGGCGTTTGAGGTTAAATCTATCTGTGAAGTGTGTCTCCGCGATGAGTGCGACATCAACTGACTCTTCCGCCAGGTAGTTCTTAAGTTCAGTTTTACTGAGGGATAAACCATGGACATTTCAAAAGAGTATTTTACCTGTTTCGTTGGTCATTTTTTTATTTTTCTCACGGTGAGGACGTTTCAATCATTCCTTCCTGGGATTCAATTCTCTTTACTGCGTTGTCCAAAGCCTGTTGCATGACCTTCTGGGTTGTAGAGATTTCTTGGATAGCTTGAAATATTGAGGTAAGTTCGTTACTTCCAATAGAGGAAGGGGCGTTGCTTGGGGAAGGATGACACCCGGAAGGTGATGGAGTAATGATACCAAACACATACAGTTTCCTAGGGATGAAAATAAAGGGAGCACAGGGGGCAGTCTGCCTCCCAAACCTCCGCCGGAGTTGGGAAATTCTAGTAGATGGATGAAAAGTTGGAAAAATCCAACAAGTCACAAGGTTTGTTTTTTTTCTTGCTAACACAAACAAATTCTGATACTTGGGCATTTTGGCTTGAGTCAGTTGGGAATTTAACAATTTTTGCCGCTTTAAAAAAAAAAACTCTTCGCTACATCCCTGCAGTTTCCTTTCATGTCCACTCAATCTGAATCTATCTCTGTAATGTAATTTGTATACGCTTTTTGAAACTCTGCAGAGACGACCTGATAACACTGCCTGGAAATAACGGAATTACATCGAATTGGTTTTACAAGACAGCTACGATAAATAGTCACGCGCGAGTGTTGCCACACGATCTATTTTTCCCTCACGCTCGCGGGTGTAATAAAAACATTCTAGTGCCAAGTCACCCCATGATTGCAATGTCATCCCGTGTTACGGTAATTCATATTGTCTTTGAACATTATTGTTCACGTTTGGTTTCAGCGATTTTTGGCCCTATCTGGTTAACTTTGGCTACATTGATCGTTCTTGTCAAATTGAGTTAGGTATTCTGGTTTTTCAAATCGGTAGTAAAATTTACCACTTGCCTCTGCATACATGCAATAATAAAATTTAAAAAAAAGGGAAAAAAAGAAAATTATACTTGTGAACAGTTGACATGCCATCTGACAATGGAGATACTTATTGACAGTGACAGGTAAGCATTTAGAGCTCGGTTTCACCGAAATAATTGTTTTAACTAGTGTTAGTATTATCGAACTATAGAAACGTGTTTTGTTATGTTTTCTTCATTCGCGTAAAACTGTTTCATTACCGCTGTAAGCTGCACGGTAACACTTTCGGTCAACATTGTTGCGTCTGGCAAAGCCGGAAGCTAAGAGTTATAAATTTAGTCGAAACACGATTTTCGTGAAATTGCGTTTTTCTCTCGCCTCTGTTTCCGCGTGTGTTTATGAATTATTATGTATACAATATCGCACGTAGATGAAAAGCCGGCATAAAATCCGAAACGCCGTTTTCCATTAATTACCGTACGCGATTTCTGGGCTTCACCCGTTACCATCACCCACTTACTAGGCCAGCTGTATGCGTGCGCCAAAACGCTCCGGCAATTTTAAAGTTTTAAAAACATGATCGCGCCCCAGTCACGCGAATTTCATCGGCTGACCTTTGAAACCATATTTCATGAAACAAAAGAGCGAAGGAGAAAAACATGCGCTGAATAAGTCGGACAGAAAGGGAGAGAAAGTATGTTTCTATAAAAACGAAACATTTTTTGCACCCTCTTTCTTCATAATTTTATTCCAATTACTTATATACGCTCGCTGACCTGACCCACTCTACTCGTACCTCCCCTACCAACCTTATTGTACTTTTTCACGCGTGTTGACGATTACGTGACCGATTGTACTTTCGTTTTTCTGGAAAAAAACACGGCGTGTGACATTTAACAGATAATTGTTTCACTTTGATTAAAATTAGCCTTTTCGTTGTCAAATTAAAATGGGAAAGTGTGTGAAACTACACTGGGCCCTTCAAATATCCCGTGATTCGATTAAATGCCGGCGATGGTGTTAATTGATAGGTGTATTTCGTGTTGGATATAAATGCTGCATTCAGGTCTATCTTCCGTGATTATCATGGGATATTTTATTGTGCAGAAGGAAAACATAGTTTAAAATTTTTTAGTTGATACAGTGACTGCTGATGTGGATGAATGGGGAAAAGTTTTGTAGCATGATAATTTGATGGGCTAATTTTCTGAATTAAGAGTCTCGAGCTAGGAGTTTTGGGACCTAAAGGAACGATGGTTTCTGTATATCACGGTACATGTGGTCGGTCATTTTCGACATTTATTTTGAATCCGAACTGCATGCTGGTGACGTTTTTGGAACGGAAAACGAATTCTCGATGTACACATTAGAACGTAGGTGTGAATGAATGAATGAAACTTTTTTATTTAGTGGTACATTTGTTACAGTGTTTGATTATTTTAATGTATTTTAATATATTTGTCTCTTTTTTGCCTGTACTGAATGTACCCCTGGCCCATAATAGGCGAAGGTGCCCCTCAGCCTTTCCCATTCCCTTCTGTCTTGGGCAGTGCGGTGGAACAGTTTGTTTTGCAGGAATTTGTCGACTTCATCCCTCCACCTACTTCTCTGTTTGCCACATTTGCGGCTTTTGTGGCACAGGGACCAAAATGTTGCTCTGTACGTCCATTTATTTGTAGATGTTCTCGCTACATGACCCGCCCACGACCATTTTAAATTTCTAATTGTCTGTAAACAATTGTACATTTCTGGCAGTTTTTTAGTTATATTTTTGATACTTATGCGGTCTTTTCTTTTAATTTTTAGAATGGATCTCATCATTGAATTTTGAGTGGTTTGTATGATTTTTTCCAATTTTTTGTTTAGGGCCCAGGTGGGTGAGCCGTACGTTAGGACTGGAGCTACACACATGTTGAATATCTCACTTTTGTATGTATTTTTGAATTTTCCTTTAAAAATGTTTTTTAGGGACCAAAATTTTTTCCATGCCAAAGTAGCTCTTCTATTTATTTATTTCTCCATTTTATTTTCGAGAGAGATTGTTTGTCCCAAATATATTATTTCCGATACGAGTTCCATTTCTTTGTTTTCAATCTTAATTTTTTTTTTTTTTGGGGGGGGGGTTGGTGGCTGTTGATATTATTTTGGATTTATTAAAATTTATTGTAAGACCTGCCTCCCTTCTTTGTTTGTTCAGATCGTTTATCATTTCCTCGAGCTCGCCTGTTGATTCTGTTATTAATGCGATATCGTCCGCAAATCATAAATTTGAAATTTTCGCACCGTTCATCGTTAGTCCCTTTTCCTCCCAGTTTAATTTTTTAAAGACTTCTTCTAAAACCGCGATGAATAGGAGGGGGGTTAGAGGGTCGCCCTGCCTTACTCCTCTGTTTATATTGAAGTACTCCCCAATTGTATCGGTTATAATTCGGCTTTGTGAATCTGAGTATATTTCTTCAACTACATTTATTAATTGTTTTGGAGCCCCCTGAGATTTAAGCGTTTGTAGGATATATCGATGTTCTAGCGAATCAAAAGCCTTGTTGTAATCTATAAATGCTATATGTATGGCTTGGCCATATTCTTGTGATTTTTCTAATATTTGGTTTAAGGTATGAAGATGGTCCAGGGTTGAGTATTTTTTTCTAAATCCGGCTTGATTTGGAGGTTGGAAGGGTTCCAGAAAGTTTCTTAGCCTCATTTCTATTAATTTTGTAAAGATTTTGGAGATCGTAGGAGATAGGCTGATAGGTCTGTAATTTCCATTTTGATGGCGATCGCCCTTTTTAAAAAGGAGGATGACATCCCCTAGTTTCCAGTTTTTGGGTACTTTAACCGTTAGCAAGATTTTATTGAAGAGCGATGTTAGTACTTTTATCATTTCCTCCCCGCCGTATATTATGTGTTCATTTTGGATACCGTCGTTACCTAGTGTTTTATTTTTTTCAGATTTTTTACAACGTATTCTGTTTTAGGCAATAGAAAGGGTGGTTCATTTTCGTTTACGCCGTTTATTGGGCTGGTCATGTTAGCTGGTCTTGATTTTTCTTTTGACGAATAGAGATCTTTGTAAAATTCGGTGGCTATTTCGTTTATTTGTCTCCGATCATACAGTTTATTCCCTTGTTTATCTATAACATATGTTGTTAGTTGGGAGCCTAATGCTAGATTTCGATTTAATTTTTTCATATTTTTTGTGTTTTCCAAAGCATTGTTAATCAGTTCTGTTTTCCAGCTCTCTTCTTTCTCTCTTTGAATACTTTTTATCTTTTTTGAGACCATATTTAGCTCTACCTTATCCTTGTTGCTTTTATTTTTCTTGTTAAGAAGTCTTCGCCTTATCTCCCATAAGCTATCTAAGATTTGTTTCGGGTTTTTTGTAAGGGTATGATTTAGGCAACCTTAGCCTGATACTTATAAGCCTATGGTCGGAGACAAATTTGAATTTTTTTGCTACCTCAAAGTTTATTATATCTTTATTTTTTCTAGGTGTAAGGACGAAGTCGATTTGATTCCTGTATTCTTGGTTTGGGCTGATCCAGGTCCATCTTCTTTTTTTCTTGAAAAAACCATTTATGATTTTTAGGTCAAATTCGTGGCAGAATTTGATTAGTTTTTTCCCCCCTGCTATTTCGCTTACCGTAGTTATATTTGCCTAGTTATGTGTCTTTCTTCCACTTTACTTCTACCAATTTGGCTATTTAAATCTCCCAAAATTATTATTTCTGCCTTTTTTTGTTCCATTTCGTGGTAGGTTTGCCCTAACAGTTCGTAAAATTCATCTATTTCCTCCTCCGAGGATGAGCAAGTGGGGGCGTAGACCTGGATCAGCACCAATATTTTATTTTGGATTTCCAGTTTTAGTATTGCTATCCTATCCGACATTCCTCTCATTTCTAAGATATTATTTTTGAGTTTTGGGTTTATTAGGAATCCCACCCCCTTTGACCTTGGTGGCTATCGGTGTGAAAGAAGGTGTTTTTATTTTTTGTTTGATAAATCTTTTCTTGTTTTCTTCTTACCTCCGATATCCCCAGTATGTCTAACCCGGCCTCCCCCATTACCTTTTCCAAAGATTTTAGATTTTCTGGTGCCCTAAGTGTTCTAACTTCATTGTTCCGTTATTTAGATCTGAAGTTTTTTTGTTTATTTTTTGATTTTTATTTATTTTATCATTTGTGTTTGTTTTTGGGATCTGTTGCTTTAGGCGGGGAGATGTATGGGTGGGGTTGGTTTCGTTTATTTTGTGGGTTTGGGTGGTTAAGACTGAGGGGTTTTGGTCGTACCCCCCTCCGCTGACCGGACTTACCTGAGGGGGGAAGAACGTAGGTGTATTGTGGATAGACTTTCAGCCTGTACGAACCGGATCAATCAGGCCGAAACGCCCGTACAGAGCTATATCAAAATTATATTCAAAATTAGACTTTGGACAGGTAATACCTATTAATTTCACTGCACGGTCTTACTTGTAATCACCATCCGCACAGGCTTTCTCCTGAAAGGAATGGCTGTGCTGGGGATTATGTTTTTCGACGCAATCAAAAGTCGACGTCTCTTTCCATCTCTCGGGCTGTTACTATTCTGCAGATGGTAGGGGGTGGAGGGATGGAATGATAAGTCACTAGACAAGTCGGCGGAGTAATACAGATAACGACACGATGCACTGAGCTGAAAATTGCAGCGTGGTTCATTTCGATTCTTCAGTTACTATGTGCTGATTCACCGTTATGAATCCCGCTGCACATTTTCGCCTACGTGAAAATTTCGTATATCGTGTGTACTAATTCAGTTTGAGAACGTGTCACTCATTTTTGAAGTTAAGTTCGATTATTTGGTTCTCAAAATTCGAAATTCGACGGCATTTTCGGTTGTTCGAAGCATTTTTATAGCCGTAAAGTGACAGAACTGAAACGCAACAGTCTCATTTTTTGGATCCGTTCGCTGAGCCAACCGCATGGTGAAATGAGAAGACATGCTATAGGCCTTGTCCAACAGTGACATTTTCGGTTTCTTTTGGTCAATCAATGAAGATCTGGGTCTCCACAAAGTGTTCGCCGCATTGAGAAATCGTTTCCAGTTCCAGGATCCGAGTCCAGACCGATCTATGGCGCGATTCGATCCAGACTACGCCACCACGAGGCCAATGTTACGAGATCATCATCGAATTCGCTGCCAATGGCTCCAGGACCTACTCAGTATCAGCTAATCATTACGTTGTATTTGTTCATTTTTACGTCAGATTGCAGAATTTTCGGTAATTATTAGTGTTTATATTGTAAGCCTAGCTCCCCTCATTTTGGTTTAGCATTTCGTATTATGTTTCGAATCAAGTTGGCAAAATTGAGTTTCCTCTAGGAACATCTTTCCTAGGAGGAACCAACCCAAATTTCGTTTTAGTAGGGTGAGTAGCTTAGTAACTTGGGTAATGAGTCTTCTACGTGTGATAGAAACGTGCTGTAGGCGATTCACGTTCGCCTCAAATTGGAGTTTTTGGGACAAGTTACTGTGTCATGTTATTTTTCAGTTCGATCCTGCATTTAATCGTCTATCGTCGAGTTGCTGGAAGATTTGTAGCAGTGGCCACTTCGCAGATCTAGATCCATCATCTCGCTTTGCAGACCATACGTACAGGTAACGTTCCCGTTTGTCCAGCATTGGATTACGTAACTCCAATTTGAGTCCTTTTGGTATATTTAGCTGAAATGCTAGAGGTAATGTATCTTATTTTCAGTTTTTTATGATCGACCCGTGATAGTGCGATTCGCAAGTGCTAGTCTTAAGATTCGTGCGTACCAGGGAGCCAACACTCTTTCAACCCGTGTGTATGATCTAGAAAGGGCGCGGAATAGAAATTCCCTTTATTTTCGATCTTGGGTCTCTCAAAATTTCGGGTCAAAAAGTAATCCATTTTATTTTTATTTATTTTTCTTCCTCCCCTCCCCCTTCTTGTTAAAATCAAAATTTAGTGAAAAACCTACGTGGAAATCACGCAAAGGCTCAGTATCCATGTTAATCTACGTTTCGGGGGATAATTCAAAATTTTAGGGTGCTGAGAGACCATTTCTGATCAGATCGTGACACAGGAATCGTCACCATCGAAAGCGATCGTTTCCAAGAAGATCTGAAGCTTCTCGGGCTCTTAATTCGAGATCAATAAGGCCCAATATCAAAATTTGATGTTTCCTTGGGAGAAGGGGACTCCCTTGGGATTTGTATTTCGGTTTTCGTTTTTGATAGTCATATGCTTTTGCACAGTTGTCATTTCCAGCCATTGTGCTGAGTTCGTTTGTTGAATCATTCCAAATTGAATCATTCCAAATTTTAGGGGAGAGAGGACCCTATATTTCCACGTTGTTATCACTCAAATGCAGTCCGATTGTAATATTTATTTATTGTTGATTTCGAGCCTATATCTGAGGGCAACTATTTTTTAATCGCGTACGAACAGACGTACCGCGAAGTAAGGGCCACTGGCTTCATGTTTATTCTATGAAGCCGTCGAGTACTCCATTGTGCCGCATTTCATTTTTTATCATTTTAAAATTATTTATTATTATTATTATTTTCATTATGATTTATTTTCAATTTTATTTCTCATTTATTATTATTTCAATTTAGAATACACGTATTCTAGTGCTGTTTGACGTGATCTCATAATTTCAGTGAGGTGAATTTGGAACAACTTGGTCTTTATAGTTTATTTTATCGAAAGTGCATGGACGTACCACCATGCTAATATTTCATTTATGGTACGTGGCATCCCCGGACTTTTCTCTAAATTAGTATTCCTTTTGGTGGACCTCTTTTCATTCAGGGACATGAAGAGTGGGTTCCCAAGTACTTACGTCCATTCTGATGGCTCAGGTCTTTCGGCATTACTTCGTTAATGTAGTACACCAGGGACAGGGGTCATCATGGACTCGCCCAGACTCCCGAGGGGCTAGGTGGTAGTCTGTAGTTAAACACCTATGAGTATGGTGATAGTAGGCTGAACTTTCGTTATTACGAGTTATTAGCCCCCTCAGTCGGCAACCTACTATCGGCAAAATTCCCACAGGTGAGATCCCTGGGAGAAGCTCGTTTTCTTCTTGGGCTCTTATTCCGAAATTTGGGCGGGACATCAGGCTTTTCGGGAAATCTTGCTACAGTTTGTATATAGAAGTTCAGTATTTGAATACTGGAATTCTCTGGTGATAGCTTGATAAAAAATAAGTTCTGATTTATTTTAAACATCTTCTGATGCATGTGCATTCTTCTAGAGCAGTATTTTTTAACCAGTGAGTCGCTAATATTTGCGGAATTATATCAGTTGTAACTGTGCGTTCCATCAGTCTTAAGACTGTGCATCAAAAATCAATACTACTGACACTATTTCCATGAAATTCGAGGAAATTTTTGGTACAACCTTCCTCCCTTCCCATACGAAGTTTCAAATGAATTGTATCATTTACAGTAGTTCATCCGCAGTTGGCCGCGACTGACAAAACTGCGGTTTCAGAAATCAAAAGTGAAGACCATGTCAGTCGTTTTCTGACGCTGAAGGCATTGTGCACCAAAAATTTGTTCCTCGAGTAACTATATGTAATAAAGTACTTTGTCAAAATGTGCTGGACCGCCTTTGTAAAAGGATTCCACGTGTGAGGCAAAATTCGTGCAAAGATCGAACATTTCTCTTTTTGCACGACAATGAACCGACTTACATCGCAGCGAACCATACCCGGTTTCTAGCCAGACAAATGGTTCCAGTGCTGAGCCATTCCTTGTACTCGCTAGACTCGAGTCCTCTCGACTGTTTTCTGTTCCTACAGCTGAAGATGGAGTCGAAAGGAAACCATTTAGCTTCGACTGAAGACATTCAAGATGCTGTAAGGTAAGGGAATTGAACCAGTAGTAAGCACTCAAGCCGATCTGTTATTTTGCTAGGAAAATAGAATCACTTACAGTGGCTGTACAAAGTTGAATAAAATATCATTTGAAAGAGAACTGATAAATTTATTACCAGTGGCGGCAATAAGGGACGGGCTGAAGGGGGTTTAGCCCCCCGGCTCCGGTTTCAAAACTAGCCTCCAAATGAAAAATTCAAAATTATACGAGTACCGCTATTATCGTTTGTGATGTTGTGCTTTATTTTTTTAATTTTTATTTTTATAGTTTTTTTTTTTTGGGGGGGGGGGCTATGATTTTTGAATTTTTATAAAGTTACTGGTTGCTCCGCTTTGCGGGTGAGTTCGATACCATCACTTTCCAATTTCAAGGGATAAAGGTTGCATTAATTCGCAGTATTGCGAAGTATTGTTAAAAGCTCTTTCAGTATCAACGAATGCCATACATGTATCATACTCCTTTTGAAGTCTCCCATCTACAGCTGAACCACATAGTCCAGAAACAGCGTGAGTCCCAAAATTTTGAAAATGGGTTGGATTGATTCGCAATACTGTGAAGTCTAATTCCGAAGAGTTTCTCGTGGGGGTCGAAAATTATGAAAATCCCAACTGACTCAACTCAAAATTCCCAAGTATCAAAGACAAAAACAAAAACCTTTTGACTTGGACTTTTCCAATTTCTCAACTCAATTCCCAAGTATCAAAGTAAGAAAAAAAAGGGGGCTTTTGATGTGTTGGATTTTCCCAACTCCGCCTGACTGAAATAGTAAATTTTCCTAACTACTGAGTGAAAAATTCTTACGGGGAGGGGAGTTGCCACCTACTCCCTTCCGGTACGTCTCTGGTTGAGCATATTTACGTTTCTGACTTTCGGCTATATGAGCCATTTCTTCTTCAAACTTCGACGCAACAAGAGCCATCTGTATTTTCAGTAAATAAAAGCGGGAAAGTACATCTTAAGTAAGAGCAATGAAAATCGAGTGTCAACTGTTGGCTTTTTTATAGTTACCTATGTAGGTAAGATTCCGTCACGCCGCAATCTTGGTTGCGATGATACTCGCAGATAGAATTTCGTACAGTGTACGAGATACATAGTGGGTCGGAGTAGCAGTTGTTATCCAAGCGACGACACACCCTCGGAACTGCAGCTTTTTGTTGATTCAGTGTTCTCCCTGCAATCTTAGAAGCGTGATTTAAATGCTATTCCGTTCTAGTCTTACACCTATACGGAAAAAGTTCGAAAATTATGATCTATAAGTAAGCATACGCATTCGATAGCTTTTACTTTTAATAAGGAACGAAAAACTTCGGGAGATTGAAATATAACATACTTACTTTCTAAATTTCGAATCCCGACTTGAAAGTATGAATTAGAACGCGTTTACGAGCATTTTCAAATCGAGAATAATTCTTAGGAAAAAGTAAACCAAATTCAAAACTTCGCTGATAAATATTCCATTTCTGTTTTACAACCATTTCATGTTGAACATTTTGGCATTAGCCGGCAGAAATTGAAGCTACACATCCAACATTATCATCCTGCAATATCAGGGATGCCAACTGCCTCATCAAAATCTTAATATTAGCAACGGAAATGAATTGTGCTGATTACGGGGGGATTGATAACTACTGGTTCCCTTACCTTAACGAGGAGGTTGATTTCCAACAGAAGATTTTTCAAAGGTTTTAGGAAAGCAAGAAGAACGTACCATTTGGTGTATACAGGGTGTTTCTTTTGCGATGACCCCCCCTTCTACCTGGTAAGTCGGCAACCTATCCCGACATTATGTAGATATGTTTGCATACTCTGACTTTCAAAGGAGCTAAGATATGGTCAAATTTTGAAAATTTTTCCATCTTTGAATTTTTTTTTCTTCTCACGACTGGAAAAATGGTACAAGTAGGTAATAGTAGACAGCAGTTGTGGTGACCCTAGAAAAATAAATGGTCAAAATCGATTCGACAACGTGATCATAAAATCAATTTTTGTATGTTGTACAAATTATATCAGAAATTTTCACATTTTTCAATTTCCGTGAACCTTGCCCACTTAAGCTACTGTTTTTCTTTTGCAATAGATTGTATATTAAATTTTCCATAGGAAAAGTCATTAGCAATTCTCTTGTATCTGCATTAGGATTGCTCAAAATGGAATTCAAGATATCCCCGTTAAGGATTATTACTTTTTAACACAGATGCATAGAACTTATGTAGATAATAATCATCTTCTTCAACTAGTTTACCACTTCACAGAGTTATATCGTTTATGGGGCTTATTCACCTCCCCCATTTCATCTATGTACCCCATATTTGAAATTCAGGCCCATGTAATGAGGGGAGGGGCTTCTATTATTTTGTAAAGTCTAATACGAGTAGCCTATCCAATAATTGGTTCCAAATGTCACTAAATTCAATTTTGGTAACATTTTGGCCGTATTCCCCGAACTATGGCACATATCGGTGGGAAAGAGGTGCAAGATGAGATGACAGCTACTAACTACACAGAAAGAAATGAAAGAACAGGGAAAGTGGTTGAACATGATTTCCATAAAATAAATTTCACTTAGTACAAAATTGTATTGGGAGATGTTGGCATCTTTTATTATTTACGGTAGTATTCTGGGGGGGGGGGGTATTTATTTATTTATGGGGAATGTTAATTATGTAGATGCAAGTTGCTGTTGACATGGATAGAAGAACCAGCTGATTTATGGTCTTATGGTTATGAATAATGAAAAAAGTTTTTCCCCATTATTCACGTTGATTGCAATTATACAGCAGAAAATTACAGAATTACTGCTAACTAATGAAATTAACGTGAAAATTTAATTTATATTATTGGCTGACGGTTTTGGTTTTATTCTTGTTCTTTTCCCTTACAGTTTGAAAGTTCGTTATCTTGTTTTACAAAGAATTTTGTGAACTGAAATTTTAAAAGTATTTCTGATCAGTTATTTCTTAAAAAGTAAGTTGGTATATTGATACAATGCCTGGGAGATATTCTAACTCAGATTGCACCGATATAGCGTATTACTGATGCGAACGTCCTAGGAACGTCTTTTGTTTCCGGCATACCTGTGCTTCTTATATATGTGATATTTTCTAAACTACCCCCTTTTTCTTCCTCTTCTTACTCATTGTTATTTTCCTCCTTCAATCGATCCGGCAGAACATCTGTTTAGTACCCTTACAGTTTATGCTTCAGCACTCCTGGTCAGATCTATTTTTGCCATCGATTGATCAACGCACGCGCTTTCTCTACACACTGTCGTTTTTTAATTTCGAGTGCCCTCACTTCTCTCTCTCTTTCTCTTTCATTCTCTCGTATAATTTTCGAAAAACTCGCAGTACTATTATACTTCTGAATTTCAGTCTTTTGTGACCGTCAAAGGGGTTACAAGTTAAATTATTTTCCGAATTAGAATCATCGGCATAAGATTCTATGCCGCACTGTGCTTCCTTTTAATTTTCAACTCTGAAAATATGAGGTTTGATCGAAAAAAGAATGCGAACCCACCACCCCTTTCTATTCCATTATCCGTTTATGAGTTCATCGAGTGTACTCAGTATGTATGTATCATGACGGCGTACAAAATACCAGAAAGCTGCGAGTTTTCGAAAACTGAACGTGCAGGTAATATGGGAGATAGAAACAGCGACTTTACAGAAACACTTTTGATTTGTGTGTCGTATTCACTCTAGCGCTCGCGTCGACTTGGTTCGCGTTTTCCGCGCACAATTTTGCACAAATTCTCGCGACCATGTAGAGGAAAAAAGTTGGGCTCATTTTGCGGTTTCAATTATGTCTTCATTATACCGTGTAAAAGTATTTCACGGCTTGTTACCGCCGTTTCAATTGCGAGCTTTTACGACGAAAACAAATTAACGCGAATGCGAGAATATTCTCTTCGAAAATTGCCTCGCTTGTCGCTCCGATTCGTGAAGCTGCTTTTCCGCTTTTCTCCTAATATTTATGTACTGCTCTAGATACTCTGTAGCTACCTGCTATATACGTCGAATGGTTATTCTTACAATACCAGTTCAAGCTATATTCGTATCTTTACTTTCGCACACGCATTTGAGAACGGTACTTTAGAAACCAATGCCCATTCACTATTTACGGTGAAAGATTTTTGGACTTGCGCGAACCGTCTGTTCGCAGCAGCAATAATTGAAACCCTGGCGCTGAAACAAAAAACACGTTCTTCATGTATTTCATAGGCTCTGACTTTAATTAACTCGCATTCAGGTCGGAAGCCGTGTTTTAATTTTTTTACTGCTGCCTAACAGTGACTCTTTTAAAATGTAACAGAGTTCAGCCAATTAACTGAACGTCTAATCCTAATAGGTACCTTGTTACGTAGCTCGAGAAACAAATTTTGAAAGAAGTAAAATGCGCTATACAAGAAATTATCCTAAAATGGCGCTCATTTTAAGCGCAAGAGGTCAAATGCCCCTCCAG
The DNA here is from genome assembly GCA_031841125.1 of Acanthococcus lagerstroemiae. Lineage (NCBI taxonomy): Eukaryota > Metazoa > Arthropoda > Insecta > Hemiptera > Eriococcidae > Acanthococcus > Acanthococcus lagerstroemiae. Next base: position 62,474,562 of record CM063106.1, read on the forward strand.
AGAAAAACATTTTAGGTAACTGAAAATGCTTTGAAAATAGTCGACCATTCTTATCATCAAATGACTGTGCAAGAATTTTATAATCTCACGAGCAGACTTTAACAAGTATAAGTAGTAAGCCGGGGACACTAGTCACGTCACACGGGCGGGGAGCCTAGTGAGCATAACCGAATATTTGGAGTTATTAGTCAAGTGGAATTCTGTTCATTACACTTTGGCTTTACAGTTTTACATTGTATTTTTGAGAGGGTAGTAGGGTAGTGATACCCAGATTGTGGGTAATGGGTTAAGCAACCATTTACGTATGTATAACCCTAACCGACTCCATCCACCGTATTACACTAAGAGCAGTGTTCAACCAAACATGCTTATATTTGTCAGCCTTGTCTTCTATGGTTGTGTACCTTGGAGTATTTTTCAAAATCCTAACTTTGGGAAGCACTGAGACATGACGTCTAAAAAGAAAGCATCAAGTTTTAATTACAGAAAGATAAAACCACTAACTCCTTTTACAAGGACGTCAAAGTTTTGAAAATACGTTGTCATATACTAGAATGGAAAAACAAAAAGATATGTACGTAAATTTTTTAATAGCGAAATTTCATGTCATCGGATGCAAAAAACTCAGTGATACCGAAATATAAATGTATAAGTTTAAGTTCTGCTCCCAAAGTTTGTGTCAAAAGCGAATTCTATCAACTCTTCTGAAAACTCAAAACCTGCAAACCATTTCGACGCATAAAGTCGACACAAGCCGATGTTGAATCGACGTTAAATTATGCAAAATTAACGTGTAACGGTGTTGAATCAACGTCGAATCATGTGAAATTGACTTCAAATGGCGTCAAGTTGAAATTGAATAATCTCAAATCGACGTTAAATTGTGTTAAACTGACGTCAAATGGTATCAAATCTACGTCAAATTATTTCAAAGTGACATCGAATTGGCGTCAAATTGTGTTAAATTGACGCTGGCTGGTGTCATATATTGCGACAATGAATGATGTAAAATTAACACCGACTAATGTCCGATCAACGTCTAATAATGTCGAATTAACGTTGAATGATGTCAAATTGATGTCGAATTCTGTCACGTCGACGTCAAATTGACATTGGTAATTTGACAATCCACCGATTTACATAATATGTCGATTCTTTTTCGATCTAGAATTCACAAATGAATCAACGTCGGTGCTCCACAGCGTTAAACGTCGAATATAATCTGTGTAACATGTAATTCTCTTCTTTGACACCATATTGACGTCTATTTTGCTTAATATAATATAGATGCAGCTTGTAATTGTGAATTCGACATCAAACTGACATGAGTTGTCTGGGAGTAGGTCTAATCTTGGTGTTACATTCATTGTCGATTAGAAACAAATTCTGACGTCGATTCAGAACATCAGTGTTCTGATATCAAATTGAAACATCAATTTAGATGCCGATTTGAAACACGAGTTCTGACATTAATATGATACATCAGTTTTGAAGTCGATTTTGAAGTCTTGCACTTCGAATGAATGCGTACCGTACTATTCATAGACAGGAACGGGTGGCGAAGAATTTTTCCTAGGGGACAAAAATTGTTTTTCTCCCGACTAACTAAACTCAAAATCTCCAAGTAGTCAATTTTTTGTGTTACCTTTAAAAAAACATCGTACCTAATCTTTTTTGACTGGTCGATTTTCTCAACTTTCGATCCATCTACTAAAATTTCTCAACTCCAGTGGAGGCTTGGGGAAAGTAAGCTGCCCCGTGCCCTCTTAGTTTCGTCCCTGCTCATAGATGAAGTTGTACCCAACAGGTAAAATAAAGTGCCATTTATTCGTCAGTTTTTTTGGACGGTCATATCTCGAGTTCTAATTACATGGGGGAAGGGGGGGGGGTTGATTTTGGAATCAATGGATACTTTCATTCGTCGTCTACAACATATGTGTATAATGAGATGACGCTGCTTTCCCTTCCTCTCCTCTGGATTAAACCACAGGCATCCTACAAGAGGTTCAAGAACAATAATTTGGCAACTTGTGGCCAATTACTGATCTGCAGAATTTTCCATTTTTAATCATAGCATAAGGTAAATTGCGGTATACAAAGGGTGGTCCAAAAGTCATTGCGCGACGCTCCGTACGGACTACTGTGGCATGGAAACACGTAAATACGCTTCAAATTTCAACGTCGCGGAGTTCCGCAGGCATTAGTACGTCCTCTCCTCTCTCCTTTTCCGCGAACCGAGATTTTCCACCTTTCCTCTCTGTCCGTCCTGCGATTTCTCTGTGCTCCATATACAAACGTTTATCTTCCTGCATGAAAACTCTTGCAGTTTCCCTCCCTCTACCCTTGGCATCGGCTGCTAATTGCCATCGATGGTGTTCAGTACCTTGAGTACCATATATATGTAGTTCGTTTTTCAATCTCGTGATAAAACTTTTCTCTTTTTCTTTTCATTTTAACGCAAGTTTGCCATTTTTTCGGCCTTTGATTTTTAAGAACTTGTTCAGAATTTTACGCGGATCTTTTCCACCGTCGACACCGCGACCGTCAGTGTGATTTTTGTGCGATTTTACGCGGCCTACCGAGCTCCGCGACTTTTTCTCTTTTCTTCAGCCAGGGACCTGACCGCGTGTTTGCGAAATTTCTTGTGCGATTCTTTTAGCCGCAGCTTTCGTGACCGCCACCGCGTCCGTGTTTTTTTTTTTTTTGTTTTTTTTTTCATGAATAAATGTCTGTCCGCGATGTGTAACTTGCGTATTTCTTTTTCCTTTTTGAGGTGCTCCGCGTGAACGACATGATGTCGTAAGTACTTTTTTGTAAGAGAGAATGTAAGGGATCATGACTTAGAGAGAGAGAGAGATGTCTTAGCTTTTCTTTTTGCTTTTCTTGCTTCTGGCCCCGGAACTATAGAATATTCATCATGTGATCTGGATAACGGCCTTCCAAAGCCCTGGCATCTCCCGCTCCCTGGGTGAGTCTCGTATGAGCTAGTCGTGGCTTTTCCAGGCCCCTTTTGGATGCCTGCATTTTTGAGGGGTTAAGTACGTACTCGCTGGTAAACGGAAGGTTTTTGCAGTACAATGTGCGCAGGATTGTGAGCGATCGAAATACCTTGTTTTTTCTTGGTTGCTCGTTCATAAAAATGCCACACTACATGCACGAGCGACTGGTTGTAGGTACTAGGTATCCATCATGAATTAATAATGAGATATGTTTTAATTCATACTCGCGGAACATGACGGGTTAAACCAGCTGTTAGGTCTTTTACTGCTAAACATTTATTATAGATAAAAGCTCCAAAAAAATTATTTATAATCTCCACTTCATTTCTCTGGAAATTAATCCAATGAACTTATACCTGATGTCTCACTGATTATAATAGAATATACACATGATTAGAAACCCGAAGAAAATAAATGTGAATTAGTTTCACATTAAATATGTATGTACAATTTCAACTTACACAAGTTAGCATCCACTAAATAATTTGGAGAAACTGCGAGGGAACCATGTCCGGCAAAGTAATAAAGCTTTTGACTAATTACCAGAATGTAGCTGAATACAGAAAGGCGGAATGCGAGCTATTAGCCGGCTAGTATGAGTTATATGGGAAAAGTTGTTACTTACGACATTGTTTTCCAAATAATTCGCTTTCGGTTTATTAATGCAGAGCAGCCAACTTGTTATGTCATTAAATCTGTGAATTTCAGCGCGCCAGCTCAGGAGTACAGAAGTGTTCTTGAGAATAGTCAGTGAACACACATTTTAATTGTGGAATAGACCATCAAAGTTCTATCAAATTCAACCACAATATTATACTCGTACATTTTTCATTGGTCCTGGGTAGAGCAATGCTCATTACTCCTAAGTACAGCATACACACTTTGAAAAATTCTGATACAAATAATTTAATTGTTGACGAAATTTCAATTGTTACCCATAGAATCGAAACTTACCTGCCAAGATTTCGTTTAAATCCTATCATTTTAACCTCTCTGTTAACTGACATTTCTGTACGCGTTAAAATTAACTTCTTGTGCTATGCAAATTCATTTTTATTTTTTTACTTTATTATAGGTTTTTTTTTTTACGTCGGATAAAACTCACCACATTTATCCGCTAAAGTAATAACATGCTCCTGGATAAAACTCGCCTGCGGGCATTTTTTCTTTTCAAGAATTGCTGCCAGAGTGCGCTGTAACCTCCCTCTGCGGCAAAATCGCAATTTCTGTCAATCTGTCACTGACAAATTGAGCCAAATCGAGTCAGATCCTGTGTCACAGCTGAAACTTGGCCCACCGGAGTAATCGTTGACATAAGGTGCCAGAATTTCATTGTAATGACAGAATTTTCTGTCACACGGTTAAACGCAGAGAAACGCGAGGTTGTGTATTGTACTTTGTGTGCCTATCTTTTCCTTTGCGCCAGCCGCGTAATGGTAAGTTAAGAAGGCGCCGTCGCGTTGGTGCCTCTACAAGTCGCTGACACACTGCGTTCATGATCATGTTCGATATCTTGCCTGGGGTCTAGAAGTGGTTTCAGTTTCATTTCGAATTTCATATTCGTTGGTGTTCAGTGCGGTCTAAAACTTATGAAGCAGATTCAAATTCATGATAGAATAAACTGAAAAGTACCTGTAATTGGGCTGTAATTTATTGGTAAGTTACGTCATATCTATGTCATTTAATGTAATATTCAGTAACTACTTATTGTAGAGGTGGATTGGTGAAGGAGAGTAGGGAAAAACTGCCCCTGGCCGGTCCACCGGCCGTTCAAAAGATTCTTGTTTGGCTCCTCAAACCATAATATGTACAATAGACTCCGGGTTATCCGACCTAATCGGAGCTGAAGGTTGGTCAGATGCCGAAGAAGGTCGAATAATCCGAGTCTACTGTATATGTTTTTACTTCAGGCCCGTAGTTGGCCATCTGCGGTAGGGGGTGCTGACTGTTCACCGGGGATGGGGGTGTTGAGGACACACATAGTATATAATGTAAAATTTTCTACGAGGAAGTGATGTAGCCAAAGGGGGGAGGGGACATGATGGGGGCAAATGCCCCCCAAGGCACCTGAAATTGAATGTAAAATATGCAAAAATGAGCAATTTTTCGTCTTTAAAACAAGTTTTTTTCGAAAAATTTTCACTCAAGCAATAATTTTACCTTCATTTTCATAAAAGAGTCTTCTAATATCGGCGACCTTTAAAATTACCTATAAATGACTACAGCATGCCACCGCTTTGAGCAGCCCGAAATCTGTTCACTTCGTCACTCACTGAGTCAGTGATTCACTCACTCAGTCATTCGCTTATTTATTCAGTTATTCACACAGTTCAATTTTCGACTTTCTGTTTCTCCCTTGAAAATCTTACTTTATCCCCCCCCCCTTGGGAAAATTCCGGCCGGCTACGTCACTGTTATCGGTCTTTATGTCGAGTGTCGAAAACGAAACCCGAAGGGACGACTAAAGCAGCTTCCAGGAAGTTTTCTCATGAATATATCGCGAGCATGATCGCGAGTGTACGCGGCTGCTCGGGTCTTGGGTGTCTCACCTCGTTGTCTAAACGAGCTCGGGTAACTTGGGGCCATTACATTCAAATCCCATTCCTGATCCAAGCGTCCCAAATTAGTTGACCAAGCTTTTGTTCTAAATTTTAAAATGTTTCTGTGATATTGATTCTCTTCATCCCTTCTTTCTCTCTTGTTCAGCATAATGATGATTTTGTAAGGGTGGTATCTTTGCCTACGGGGCTCAGGATACCTTTAGAGAGGGCTCAGCCCCAGCTTGCCCCCAATGGCTACGAGGATATCTGTACCAAATTCTGTGCCTTAATTTCCGGACGAGCAGATTTCATATTGTCGAGCCGCTTTGGAATTTCCCAGTCAAAGCTGGAAGCTATCTTGAGTCTTCATGCACAAGTTCGTAATGGAGGGTTTTGTCTGCAGGGGGGGGGGTTAAAATTGTGAAAGTCCCAACTAACTCAACTCTCCCAACTAACTCAACTCAGAATTCCCAAGTACCAAAGCAAAAAAAAAAAACCTTTTGACTTGTTGGATTTTTCCGACTGACTCAACTCAAAATTCCACCTTTTCCTAGCTGCTGGTTGTGCATGGCTTTATGGTAGAACTACCCAGTTCTAGGATGTGAATCTATCTAAAATATTTTTTTATGAACTAAAATTACTACTTCATGAATTTTATTTTTCTTTTTTTAACAGATAACCAAGACCAAGCATCAACAATTGTACTATGGGATTAACTGAATATTAATAAGTTTTTGTGCGTACATAATTGTAAAAATATAAAATATTAGAATAACATTGATCATTATTCATAAATTGGAACTTTTGTGTCGAAGAGGAGCACACTGAAATGAGGGGTAGGTTAACCAAAATGTGACAGAATCGAGAGAGAGAGAGAGAGAGAAACCACCAACAACAACGCTTTCAACAAGTAGGATTTTCCCAACTCATCTGACTGAAATTGTGAATTTTCCCAACTACTGAGTGAAAATTTCCAGGGTGGGAGGGTAAGTTGCCCCCTGCCCCGTATCGGTACGTCCCTGGACAAAGTATTGTCAGAACGGATTAGAGTGCTGCTAAAATGCGACAGAATATTTCTAGGATGTGACAGGGCGCTGCCGAAATGTGACACAGTATCGTCAGAATCTGACGAAGCCACTGACAGGTTGTTGATAGAATATGGCAAATACTTGCAGTCGTATCACTGCATTGACAGATGCTCCGTCGTATGTCTGTCGCGTTGTGTCACGTTTTGTTGCATTCTGTCACGTAAAATTGCACGGCTGTGCTCGATTCTGATTGGTTCTCATCCTGACATTCTGCGACAGATCCGCTGACAGGATTAGCATCATCTGGCATCAGTCAATTTTCCGCAGCGGGCTCCATCGGTCCTAGGTACAGAACCCTCCCCTACTATGATTCTAATTGTAAAGCTCAATTGGGCTAACTGAGAATCCGAATTTGCCAACTTATTGGAATGTTCAAGATCAATAAGCAGGAAAACAAAATAATAATGATGATAAACTCTTCAGAATCGTCCACTGCGAATCCAATCCAGACTGAGGAACAATTTTGGTTACTAAAATTTTTGGAATGAAGATCTTCAATCCGCCTTGGTACGCTTGTTCGTCTGCATTTATTGTGGACGATGGTGAACTCCAAGTATTCAGACAGTAAAGCTGAATCTCAATCTGTTTTAAAATAAGAATAAACGGCTCGACTTGAGGCTGAAAAATATACAGCCCATATCGATGCAAAAAGGTATGCAAATGTAAAAATACAATATATATTGTGTACGATGAGAATTCATTATAGGTACCTATATTGAAATATCCGAGCTGGAAAAGACAAACGAATATCGAAGGAATTCCATCGGAGAGCGGAAGAACGTAAAATAATATAATTTCGAATAAAGGTGTACGCACCCACACACAAATGTTGGCAACAGAAAAAACGATACATCGACTAAATACAACATTTGTGGAGGATTCACGTGCGTGTATATATGCATCAACAGAACACAGGAAGTGAAGTACCAACTGTTCGAGCAATACTTGTCGAGAGAGCTATTTACATTCCTCTTGAAGCGAACGCTTATCATTCTTGGAGTTACTCGTTACTTTGGAGAGGAAAACTTTGCCCCTATAATACACAATTCCCAGATCAACGGTGTGCGTCTATACTATCAGTGAAATAGGTTTTCCTCTATTATCGTTTCGGTCTTAATTTTCTTCGTCTGTTGCGATGCACAGATACTCGTTTTCACTTGGCGGATTACAAAAGCGAGTTGAAGTCTTAATTCGTGTACCGAAGTACGCCTGCAGACTCGCCAATGAGGGCGTAGCACGGGTTGGCAGAGATAACACGAGATTTCAAGACGACGCGACTGCTAGGTTAATTTTTGATCTTCTTTTAAACAGAATATAGGTATCAATTAAATTCAATCATGCCCGCGAAGTATGTCGACACAAAAGTCTACACTTTTGTCAATATTCAAAGTAGATCACTCTTCTAACATAACAAATTTGTCGAATTTGACAGGCAAAGTTGATTGAAAAGTCGAGTTAAGGTCGATATCATTGTTAATGTCGACTTTTTTGTCGTCTCTCTCTAATTAATAATCGATGAAAAAGTCGATATCGAATTTCATATATACGGTAAACAAGTCGATCACCTAGATTTTTTTGCGAGTTCAAGTCAATATTATTGTCGACGTCGACTTCTATGTCGACTTTCATTAGTTAATAAACCAATGAAGAAGTCGATATCGAATTTCATATGTACAGTAAATCAAATCGACTACCTGGACTTTTTTGCTGACTTCAGATACTCAAGAGCCTATGAGAAAGTCAATATAGAATAATGTGCAAAAAACTGTTTCAGTAACCACACATTTTCTGTCTACTTTAGTTACGCCAACGCCAATAAAAAATTCCAATTCAGTCACTTTCCCAACACAACAAAAAGGTCGAATTCGACGAGCGAAGTTGATTGAATAGTCGAGTTGAAATCAATATCGTCAACATTGAGTTCTTTGTTGTCTTTTTCTATATAATAAACCGATGAAAAAGTCGATATCGAATTCCACATGTACATTAAATCGAGTCGACTACCTGGATTTTTTGCTGACCTCAGATACTCAATAGCCGATGAGAAAGTGAATATTGAATAATGTACAGAAAACTGTCTCAGTAACCACAAATGTTTTGTCTGTTTTTGCTACCGTTATACTGAAGAAAAAGTCAAGTCAAGTTTAACCCGCAAATCGATTGAAAAATCGAGTTAAAGTCGATATTGTCGTCAACGTCGACTTCTATGTCGACTTTCGCTAGTTGACAAACCGATGAAGAAGTTGATATCGAATTTCATATTATGTACAGTAAATAAAATTGACCACATAGACTTTTTGCAGACTTTAGATACTCAAGAGCCAACGAGAAAGTCAATATCAAATAATGTGCAGAAAACCATTTCAGTAATCACACATTTTCTGTCCACTTCAGCTACTCCAATGCCAATGAAAAATTCGAATTTAGTCACTTCCCCGACACAACCAATGGGTGGAATTCGACGCGAAAAGTCAATTGAATAATCAGGGGCGAACCAATAGGGGGAATGGGGGGTTGGACCCCCTCCCCCAATTATTTGACAGTCGGCAGAATTTGAGCCTCTTCATTCGAATTTTTTGCTTGTTTGTTTATTTCTTTTTCAATTAAAAAATATTTCGATGAAAAATCGACAAACTTTTAATTGATTAAAACTTTTATCGTCGAATTCTTAAGTTTTAAAAATATTTGTCGGCAAATTTTACTTCTCCAACTCCCCGAACTGAAAGTCAAATTTTGTTTCTGAAAATGGAGTACCCCGGACTCCTGTCAGAGACTAGTTAGTCAAAAGCCGAATGTTTCAAGCTGAGTATCGAAAGTTATCTGAAAGGTTGAAATAAAGCTGAAATGTGGAAGAAATTTCGAAAATCTGAAAGTCGGCAGCAAACGTTGAATTCCGAGTTTTATTGACTATTCCGTTTTTACTAGATTCTCTGTTTGACCTAGAGCCTGAAATTTGAGAAAGTTGAACATTTTATTAAAATCTAAAAGTTGATAGCAAAAGACTTATTTTCCAATGTCACAAAAGCTGAATCCGATAACAAATGTTCTATTGTTTAATTTACGGGTTTTGGTCCTGGTGAATACAGGAGGGAAATTTAGTCAGGAACAAGAAAGTCAAAACGCCATGTGTTTTTTCCATAAGAATGAAAGGGAGCTTGTAACACGAATTCCCCTAATTCGATCGACCTAAAACTTTGCAGGTCTTTTTTATTTTTATTTTTTGATTTTATTGGAACCAATTTAGGAGACGAATCAGCGGAAATTCAGAAGAAAAAAAATCACCAAGAGTAAATATAACGACCACCTTAATGTGTAACGGAAGTTGTGCGTTCGTCTCAAGTATTCCTAACATCCTTTTAGCTTATCCTCCCAGACTAGGGTATGCTCATGTGCGCAAATGTGAGTGCTTGGAGGTAAGGTTCCAATGTACATCTGTAGGGACAAAACTACGGAGCCGAGTGAAACCACACCCCCAATAATTTGACAGTCGGCAAATATTGAAACTGTTCATTTGAATTTTTCGTTTTCCAAGAATTCGTTTGTTTGTTGGTTGGTTTGTTTTTTTATGATAATTTTTTTTTTTTTCAATTTAAAAATATGTTGATTGAAAAATCAGCAAATTTTCAAGTTAAAAAAAATTTGACGTCGAATTTTTAGTTTTCAAAAAAATGTTGTCGGTAAATTTTCCTTCTCCACCCCCGCCCCCCTCTCCCAAACTGAAAGTCAAGTTTCGCTTCTGTGAATAGTAGAGTTGAAATCGATATCGTCAACGTTGACTTTTTTGTTGTATTTTTCTTGCTAATAAACCGATGAAAAAGTCAGTGCGTCCAATTTGACATGCAAATCGATAGAAAAGTCGAGTTCAAGTCGATATCGTTGTGAACGTCGACTTTCTTGTCGACTCTGGCTATTTAAGAGCCGATGAGAAAATTTATACCGCATTATGTGCAGAAAAAACGTCTTGGTAACCACAAATTTTTTGTCGACCTCGATTACCTACTCAAATGGCCATGAAAAAGTTGACAGCAATTATATTTGATCTCTTTATTGAGGTATCCAATTTTCCCTTTTCTGATTCGCCTTGACGTTAGTAAATTTTTCCATTAGACACTCAATATCGACAAGCTACATATTTTTCTTGAAAATATATTATATCGGCTACCCAACAGTTTTTCTATACAAAATTCGATGTCAATTTTCAACTGAACTCTCGATCGAAAATTCGACTACCATAAACGTGTCTACAGAATAAATAAATATTACGACGGAGATATGAGTGCAGATTATCTGAAAAAATCCTGTTTCATCCATTCAGGAGTTGTTCGAAGGTATACATATATAGGCGGTGTACAGGAACGGGTCTGGGGGGGGGATCATTGTTATAACTTCAACATCGCTGGCTGGCATGAATGTGGTAGGTTCTCATTTAATTCCGGTTGGTGATGAAAATAAAGAATCTGCTACGCTTAATAATGGTCTTTGTCGGATATGTGGATGGGCATACGGACTGCTCTGTAGTACAGGCTCTAGCCTTTCATTTTGCTCATCAGGACTGACATGTCGCGAAGAAAAAATAAGATTATTGAGAAAATAATAATAATAATAATTTAACGGGCTATCACACAGCGAAGCCAAGCCGCAACCCCTACTCCCAGGTTCATGGGCTTAAGAGCTGACGATACCAAACTGATCAGCAGTTACAAACTACCGACAATCGATAATCGTTATCTGATTAATTGCTGACTGACATAACCGAACACCCCCTCTGGCCTCAACGACCACATCCTGTTCTATAGCGTTTTTTGGTTATAGCTGCATTGCTATATGTTTAGTACAGTCCAATTCTGCCTAAGAACAGCATTTAGAACTTCCTTCAGAAGTGCAGCCGTAAGCCCAATTTAATGAATTGCCACTATGGAAGTTCCACAACCAATCCGAAAGCTTCGTCGCCATTACATCAACATTATGGCATCAAGGAATCTGTGACAGTCTGTGCACGGGTAGACATTTTGTTTAAATGGAGCTTCCTGACTGATTATGAATTGCCATAGTGGCGGCATTAGGTGAGTATTAAAAAGCTTGAAAATCGTGGTTATTTTTTTGCATCGCCTCTTGTCAAATGGAAATGCTTACAGAGTTTTTGATGTTCTCGCTTTGAGCTGAATGTTGAAGCGCAGATCTGCTGCTATTTGCAAATTAATTGAAGCGAAGAGCGACGCAGCACAGTAACATGCAGCAAGAACAGTTGTTTGCAAATGAAGTAGACATTTTACCATTGTATAACAGTGAACACTGATTCCTAGTTTCACGCCGTCCAACCAGAGAGCAGTTCACCACCGAATGCCCTGAACGGTGGTAGAAGACGTCCACTATATAAGGCGATGCACAACTGTAGATCATTCATTTGGTAACTAGCAGTCATCGAAATGGGATGAACAAGAGGGGTATCCAACATTGTGATGTTTAGTGTCAGTTTTATAAGTGCATAAAATTTCCCAATGGAATGCACTTTTCGTTCGATGTAATTTATGGGCCTCATTCTTGATATTTGTGCTATATTTATTTGAAACTGAATGACTTGTACACTTATCTGGTAGATGATTACAACCGGTATACATGTGTGTAGTCGAGAGCTGTAGCCATAAAATACCGCATCCGTGATGCCAGAATTTTTCGAATTGATTTCGTTATGGTTTATCATTGGCAAAAGCCGTGGTCGGCTATTAAGATCGCAGAGACTGTCATTAAATGCAAAAACGTTATTACCCGGACAACGGCATTTGACTCGGCGTAAGTTCTCGATTCGGTTTATATGTGCACCAATTGAGCCCTCCCCTTCACTTCCACCAACGGCCGTTGCATTTCCTTTCCAGCAAATTTTTATTATTCTTGTGCAGAAAATTCTCGCATACAACGTACTGACGTCGTACCCCCCCCCCCCTCATAGATTACTGTCCGCGAAACGAAAGTACGATTAAATCCTGTTTCGCTATTTGGAACGTCCGCCCTATAAATGTTAATAATTCGCATATTTATGAGGCTAATTTGAACGGATTGTTTCGGCCGTGTTTTCTCCTGCATACCGCCGCGCCTCCATTCGTACTCCAGCGCATATATTCCACCCGGCTGTATTGTAAATAATTTTACTCACGCTTTATGTAATTACAAATTGCGGTTTTTCGTTTTAAAATAATCGCATTACAGAAGCGCGCTCGCGGTTCTACTAAAGCCATAATTTGTGTGGCGCAAAAAATAAAAAAAAAATAATAAGATAAAAAAAAAAGAAGTAAATACAAGTCAGAAAAAATCGCTGCAGAAAATGAACAAGAAATGAGAGAAAAAAAAACATTTGATAAGTTTAGCGGTGAGCTAATTAGTTCGAATTCGCCGGCGTATTTAATATCATTTGCATTCTGAAAAAATGGCGCGAATTAAGCTTTCAGAAGACATCAACGAGGCCAATTGAATGTTTAATTTATACTCACCCGTAATTGTCTTGGTATAATAAAAATCACCGCAAGCGAGGTACGCTAATCAATAACTTCAGCAGCCTAGTAGGGCTCCATACTAATAACGGTTTCGCTGAATACGGCTGCAAACAAGCTCTCAACGGATTTACGTAATTTCAGCTCTTGGAGTGCGTTTCAAAATTATATGCAGTAGAAAACTATCAGCTGAATATTCATAATTATGTTCACTGTTCTCTCTTTCTCTTATCCTTCTTCCTCTCTCTGCTTTCGCCAGTTGTTCAAGATTGGCATTTCAAGTTGCCCTAGTTCGAAAGTTCGTATTCCGAGTAAGTACACGCTGATTTTGAAATCCTAATATCGAATCCATCAGCGACGCTTCAATAAAGTTGGATCCTGGTACACCTTGATACATTGTAGATATCGTCACACTATTTGTCTGATGTAACTCAAATTCACTCAAAAACTGAGTAATCATTGGCTTCTTTTGTTTAAACTTTGTGCAAACAAAAAAATCCAACGATTACTTCTTGACCCGATCTGCGAATTTTTCAGAAAAAGTGCTCAAATGTGACATGATAATTTCAGCACTTTTTTGTACAATTTGTGACAATTAATTCCACCAATCGGAGACGAGAACGGGTTTTTGTCAGTCTGCTGCCACCGGTGTCACAACTGGGCAGTTTTTTATACCATTTGTGACAGAAATGTGCTCATTTGTGTCAATGAAAAAAATGTCACGTTTAAGCAGTTTTTTGCTTACTGGGCATTTTTAATGCCACTTGTGACAGAAATGTGCTCATTTGTGCCATTTTAATAAGTGTCACATTTACGCAGTTTTTTGCTCGCCTCTGCAGGCGCTGGTTATAGCCCCCGCTGCACCCTCAATTGTGGGCATCGCATAGGTATATTACATATATTACAGAAATATATTTCTGCCATAAGAATAAATAAATACACGATACCGCAAAGCGAGTGTGGTAGGAGCGCGATAACAATGTAAATAATGTAGTCAATATTTACAAAAAGCACGTAGAAAATGTATATTTTACATACATACAACAAAATAATAATTATAGATAGGTACTAAAAATAAAGTACAGGACTAAAAACAACCCCTGACTAAGTTGTTCAATTTAATTGGACGCTATATTCAGCGTCAAGGAACCAACCAACATTTGTAAACAAAATGAGTTATTAGTATGTTTGGAAAGAGCGTAAAAAGTAGAATTTTTCAAAATTGGGCTGCCGATTCAAAAATGTGTACTCACATTGAAAAATGCTTATCAGTAAACGCTATGTCATATAGTTTCTACCAAAATATTGAGTTCTTATTTATATGCACTTTTGGTTTTGGTTGATGTTGGAGCGCTCCTTCTCAGAATACAAACTGCCAGCAATTCCAAAATGCACGGATATTATTCTCTCAGCGCAGTGCAATCACAAAATACAGGTATCATGCAGCTATGTTGATTCCAGCTTATCTATCAGGTGAACAAGCGTAGATACTTATAAAGGATGTTATTCTACAGAAAAATTCCGCCAGCGAAGATCATCCGGAGGAAGATTATTATATACTTATCCTGTGTATTGTTTCCTCTTACAGTCTGTTCTGTTATTTGGAGCTTCATCGTATATACCTATATGAGTATATTTTGAAATCACTGGTGAACAGCGTGAGGAACATACACGCGCTGTTTACCAGTGATTTTGAAATATATACTCGTATATATACTATGAAGCTCCAAATAACAGAACAGACTGAAAGAGGAAAAAATACACAGGATAATAATTATAATTAGGTAACTTACTCGTTTTCATTGTAGCCATGTATTTCATTCGCACACGTGGTGGTCAAGGAGCACAGCAACACATACACGAAATATATTTAAATATAAAATCATAAATTATAAGTAGTATTTAGTTCGTGGGGTTGATGCAAATACTCGTCAAATTTCAAATGGCTATGCCACTCTGTATTAACACAGCAATGAGAGCACAATCCCAGTTAGTACAAGACAATATTATCTCATTCGGCATTACCGCGTACTGGTTTTCTGTGTGTTTGTATGCGTGCGTGTGCGTGTGTGAGTGTTTGCAAGTGTAGTGGGCATATGGCCGTGCATATGAGTGTGAATCCTTCATTCTATTTTCTTATGAACAACGATCTGAGACCGCGAAGAAATTTAAAATTATAATTAATGTTCAGAGTTGAATTTAAGTATAACGATTAATTATTTAATTTCTAAGTTCTCTCATTGCCACAAATAAGCAGTTTTCTGCTTAAATATGTCAACATAAACTGTCACACACAAGCATATTTGTGACACTTTAATGTCACGGAGGCCGTGTGACATATTTCCAGTGATAAAAGGGGCGGATCTAAATATTTACCACATTTTTACCACAAATTTGCGAAATTTACAGACTTGAGCACTTTTTCTTGCCACAGATAGTGTCACAAGCTTAAAAACGCAGATCGGGGAGTAATATGGGGTTTTCTCGCCTGGCTAGGTTTACTAGCTCACAGTGGCGCAGAATGAGAATAAAGGTGTACAAAATTATTTTTTGAGCCTCAGTTCAAAATGAATCTTTAATAGCTGGAAATAACAAAATGAGGGTTAACAAGTGGGGGAAAAATGAAAAGTTGCACCGCTGCACATAAGAATATTGTCACATGCCCGATGGGCAAAATCCCACCAGTTACCCGGGTAACTAAAGGGAAGCAAGGGTAATCAGAGGGTGACCGAGGGTAACAAATGGGTAACTTTTCCGCCGCATGTAACTAAAGGAGAACAAGGGTTACCTGAGGGTAATCCGAGGGTAACAAATGGGTAACTTTTCCGCAGGTAACTGGGTAACTAGAGAGTAACTGATTGAGCATCAGGTGGATATGTTGTCTAGGCGACTGTGTTCTGTATCGATGATTCTCGATGAGGCAGACTGTACTGTCCCAACACCTGTGCTGCCAGGGGCGAAACTATAGGAAGTGGGGGTGTTTAAATACCCCTCCCCCAAGAATGCGACAGTCGGCAAATTTTGAAACTGTTCATTTGAATTTTTCGTTTTCTTATGAGTGTTTGTTTGTTTCCTTGCTTGCTTGTTTATTTTATTATTATTATTATTTGCCGCCCGGCACGACCTCGTTCCGATGAATACGGGCGGCACTCCCACCCGTTTCCATCAGGGCATGGGGTCGGTCTTAGACGTCACCTTCGCGTCAGCTGGGCTGGCCCGCTGGATCAGGGGCTGGCTGGATCAGGGGCTGGTCCGTGCTGGATGAGGAGTCAGGGAGTGACCACCGGTATATCACCTTCAAGATGGACCGAGGAACCAAGGATGCTACTGCTCCAAAGAAGCTGGGACGATGGGCGATCAGAAAGTTAAATGCGGATCGATTGGAGGCAAGCTTCCCAGCTCTCACCTGGGGAACGGGAGAGTGTTAGGCAGAAGAGGAAGCAGAAGAAGAGGAGAGCGCGGAGGCCGCGGCCGCGAACGCCATCCGGACAATGGTCGCGGCCTGCGATAGCGCAATGCCCCGAGTCGGTCGACCGCGCAAGAGACAACCCGTCTACTGGTGGACCGAGGACATCGCCAAGCTGCGGAAGAAGTGCAACCGACTTCGCCGTCGGTACTAACGCACGAGAAGAGACGACGAAGCGGCCACAGCAGTTTCGCAGCAATACCAGCAGGCTCGTCGTACTCTCAAGCTTGCCATACGCCAGAGCAAGAAAGCAGCTTGGGAGGAGTTGTGTCAACAAGCAAATGACGACCCCTTCGGCAAGCCGTACAAGGTAGTCAGGATGAATTCCCCCCCCCTTCCCCTCCCTTGAGATGAGAATTTTCTTAATGCCGGCAGTATGACAGTAAGTGCGTGAAATGAAATTTAAATTCAGATGCATAACTGCAGTTGAAAAGCACGACATGCTGATACGTCCACGTAAAAATATACAGTTCATATTAGGTGTCCTCCCCAAAAAATTTGCTGTTCCCTCCCTCTTCCTCCCCGGAAAAATCCTGACTACGCCACTGGTTCCTCTCAAATATTCCGAACATACTTTCTGCTTACTCTCCCATACTCTAGGGTATGCTCATGAGCGCAAATGTGAGTGCTTGGGGGATAAGGTTCTAACCAGAATTCGCAGGGATAAAATTATGGATGGGGAGGGGGTGAAACACCCCTAATAATTTGGCAGTTGGTAAATCTTGAAACTGTTCATTAAAATTTTTAATTTTCTAATAATGTTTGTTTGTCTGTTTGTTTGTTTTTTCAATTAAAACATATTTTGATTAAAAAAACGGCAAATTTCCAAATTAAAAAAAATTTTGTCGACGAATTTCCAATTTAAAAAAAATATTTGTCGGCAAATTTTCAAGAAATTTTGTCGACAAAGTTTTAGTTTTCAAGAATATTTATCGGCAAATTCCCCCCCCCCTTCCCCCTCCAACTGATAACCACGTTTCGTCTCTGTGTACTGCATAATTTATTAATGTATTAATACACATTTATTAATTCTATGAAGTATTAAAAAAAAAAGCTTTCGCAACAGCGAAAGCAAAACCAACTTTTCCAAGCTACCTATTATTGAACAAATAGACTGGGGAATAAATAAAATCATGTACTTTGTAATCAAATTAAATACAAATAGAACAAAAAAGAAAGGCGGGGATGGCAAACGAAACGAAATAACGAAATATCGATTGATTTTTGTCTAAAATATTGAAACGAAATATCAAAACGAAATGAAAATGTAGCAAAAAAAGCGAAATGAAAATAGTGCAAAGGAAAAACGTAACGAAAAAACTAAATTGAAACATAGAGAATTTCTTATGTCTTTACGTTTTATCATATTATAATAAATTAAAATTATTAATTGTGAATCTTATTACTGTTTTTCACGAATCGTGACTGGAAAGTACACAAAATGAAAGATACCATAAATGAAAATTAAAATTACATAAGTTTCTGAAACGCATGGGAATCATCAATCCTTTCAGCTAATATCTGTATTGTACCCAATGACATGAAAAAAACGAAATGATAATGAAATGATTCAGTTTTGTTATAAACAAAACGAGTGAACACCGGTCTGAAATAAACGAAACGGAAAACCAAACGAAAAATTGCTCATGAAAAACCGAAAATGTTAAAAATAACGAAACGAAATAACAAAAGGAAAAAATTGTTTCTCTTGTCATCCCTAAAAAAAAAAAAAAAAAAAAAAAAAAATTATAAAATCGTATTAGAAATGAAAAAAACCGAAAAAAGTCGAAGAATCAAATTAAATACAAAAGGGAAAAATTGTGAAATCAAATGAATAATGAAAGCGCTGGAGAAGTTAAAAAAAAGAGAGAGTGGATAACAATAAAGCAAAAGTTATATCTCCCAAAAATAAATCCTATAGTATAAAAATTCGGCATTCATGCTTCCAGTCAGAGTGAAGTGCGTTCAAGCAATGAAACTGCCGCACTTGCCCCTGTGGTGTGAGCAACCTTCCCTCTCCCACCAGGTCTCTCCTTGAACTAGTTGAAGACTATAATTGTCAATTCTCTACTTCGCCCGGCATTCTCCATGTCGGCTGGGAGAAATGTGATTGAACGAATGACCGCGCAAAGGGAAACACGCAACTACATTTGTGCAACGCGATGGTAACGTTTTTCTGCGGAACGTTTCCTACAGAGCATGTTTTTTGTGGAGTGATGCGGAATTTTCCTGTTTCAGGTAGCGAGCCATTAGACATATCTATGTCACAAAATGTTTTTTCAAGTACAACCCCCTCTGTGTCTACTATTTTGAGGTTGACTTTGTTACATAAGCGCGTACTCCTGCGAGAGTGGTTGTTTGCAGCGAATTTGATTCTGTGTTGCGAGGTGGCTTTTTTGCTACACATGAATGAAATTGGTAGCTGCTGTATACTTCACTACATGAAGAATTCAGGGTGGTCAAGCCGACTCCGGCAAGCTGTTGCGACAAAGCTACTTTTCTGCCACTTGTATCTCTTGCTTTACCTGTGTACTGTGTGTGCTTTACTGGAAACCAGCGGACCCTGGCTCCTTCCTTCCAATGCGCAATCAGTTACCCTCTAATTACCCAGTTACCCGCGGAAAAGTTACCCATTTGTTACCCTCAACTTACCCTTGTCCCCCTTTAGTTGCCCGGGTAACTGACGGGATACTACGCGATTAGTTACTCTTTGGTTACCCGCGACAGAAAAGTTACCCACTTGTTACCCTCGATTACCCTCAGATTACCCTTGTTCCCCTTTAGTTACCCGGGTAACTGGTGGGATTTTGCGCATCGGGTTAAGAGCACACATATCCTTGTATCAGTGGAATCACCCACGCGTCAAGTTAATATCACGCATGACATGGACAGCAAGTGTGCGATGACAACTGATCCCTTGAGATAATAACTTGACGCGTCCAGCGAGACGCCCTTTCCGGGGGAGCGTGGTTCCCAAAAGCCTGGTAGAGTAGCTCATCTGGTATCGTGCGGGAGCGTAGACACCAGAATGCGGATATTTCTGCAACTTCTGCACTGGAACAAGTACAACACAGCGGTTGATGTGAAAACAATTATATTTTACGAATTATGTACACAAATACATAGGCCGCAAACTACGAGAGCAGTTGATAGAGAACGAAACTGGAGGACAAAGTAAGTATCACGGATGGCGGCCATATGGTACAGGTGACGGTGGACCGTCACAGACGACGGAGAGAACGACACAGACAATGAACGACGGAGAGGGTACGGATAAAGAGGTGCCAGGAATAGCTCCCTGACCGACGCACTAATACTACACAAGCGAAGAACAGTCAATACGCGGGTTACTCTCTACTGACGGCTGCGACAACGGCCACAAGCAGTTGATGAACTTCGGGGTGACTAGTTTCCAGTTAGCACGCCGAGGAAGGAATCGGAGGTGGTGGTTTCCAGCTCGCACCTAGCGGATTGTGGAGAAAGCCCACACCTGCTCTTGGTTCCTCGCGTAGGTATAGGGTAGCAACTGACTTAGTCCGCAAGTAGCAAAACTACCCTTGCGACAGCCGAAACGTGAGACCCGGTTTTACTACTTAGCTATACAGCGCTCGAATATGCTTCTAGTGGTGGTAGAATCTCGAAGAAATACTTGCCCGAGTCGAGAGAGTACTATACGCACGATTAACAAACGCATAGTTATGCGATACATATAGTATGAAATGTTTATAGGCAAAGTGAAACATTTAAGGAAGGAGTTGGAATGAGGAAGAACAAAAATGGCTTCTCTGTTTTGCTACAGGGCAAACTGTATCGTCGAGAACAATCCCTCCCACTTGCACTCATTTTACAGCAATGACTCGCCGCCCTAGTCAAATACAAGTTTTTTTTTTTTTTTTTTGACTAATATGAGTAAAAAAATTAAAAGGTATATTTTGAATACAAGGAGTGAGTAATGAAGTCTCTTCAAAGACAGAAAGTACTATAATATATGAAGAAGTGCGACAAAACAAATAGCTGTACAAATACGATAGGTTATTATGTGTATTGGGAATCATTTGATTCCAGAAAGCACTCGACACGTGTTTGCATTCTTTCGATCCTTGAAAATAATTGATATTCCACTTCGATCCTCGTTTTGGTAATGAAATATAAATATGTACGACCATCATTACTGAAGCTGTAGATATTACTCGGTCGTATTTAAAATGTGAGTATTTTGTTGAATTTCACGAAGTTACAATGAATCTTGTACGGAAAAAGGTAAGTGAAAAATTTGTAGACTTTTCCTTAAATTAGAGCGTACATAGCCTATGCAAATTATACCTTTTAAAATTGTTCCCTCCTCGGACCTTCAGTAGAGAATTTTTATGAAGATGTCAATAAATTGCGTATGTTTTTTACTATTTGAGTGTATATGAAATTCGATTATTGATCTGAATTGAAAGTCTTGCTTTTGGTTTTAATTTTATGAGTCTGTTCAAACCTTCTTCTATGCCTATGAACTAATTATCTAAACAATAAGTCCCAGAATTTATCCCTTTTTTCTCTCTATGTACTTGAAACTGCTCCAACAACTGTTCCAAAAAACGCGCATCGTTCGCCATGCAATTCAAGTAGAATGGTTTAATTTTATATAGCTTTTTCAGTGGAAAATATTATCGGTTGGCAACTTACGTATGTAGATAAATTAGCAAAAATTAATTCAACAAATAACTTTCTAACGCAGTGAAGCAATAAATATTTCACCAAAAGGCTCAACGGTGCCCCTTATAGCTTCTTTCAGCTCACCACAATACACGGCAATTTAAGAAATAATTGATCCCGATCGATTTTGTATAATTTCTTTTATTTAGTTTCAGCCGATCTGGTTCCACGAAGATATGGTGCTTCGTGATCTACCTTTGAACAGGTCATCATGGTTGAGAAAAGTGAAGCGCCAGCCATTCGAGAGTCTACGAGAGAATTTGAAGCAATTCTGTTTATCAACATCGATGCATGGTTTCAAATATTTGGGTCAAAGCAATACGTTCACTGAAAAGTAAGAGAGCGAGCATTTATGTCGGTTGATGAATCAACTAAAACTAAGTATTTCGACCAGAAAATTTAGACTATAACTAATATCTGCAACGTTACATTGGCGATGCACGCACGGTGAAGGCATCTACAATTTAAATACAAAAACAAATTGAAAAATGGAATTTGCTAAGATATGTCTGATTAAAATTACGATTTGAAAAACCTGATTTCAAGAAAAATGCATTTTAAAATAAAAGTTCAAAAAACGAAAAATTGCTAATTCAAAGTGGCATATTTCTGAGACAAATTAAGCTAGAGAGTTCTGCAAGGTCTCATTTTGTTAGAAATTTTATAAAGGATCTAACCTTTTCCGGAAAATAATACAAAATGAAAACGTTTAATGTCCAGTGATAACAAAACTTAGTTGAGTGAGTACAAAACAGAGAGGAGATGGGTTCACGTTTTCGTCTGTAATGGACGAATGAAGACAGACAGAAAAATGACTATAACGTCATTCGAAAAAGGAGGGGTTATTTTACCGAAATCGTAACGAATCCTGATTTTGAGAGTTTTGACCATGATTCCCAAACACTGCCATATCATGAAAACTAGAATCGACAAGGTGGGACCTTATTCCCGGCGCACTGTCACGTATATTTTCTATCATTTTGGTCTGTCATTTCACGTCTGCATGTCATTTTCTTGCGTTACACAGATTTTGTCGGTTCTGTCGATCTCTTCTTCTACAAATTCAGCTGATTGTTTCAGTTATTTTTGTCGAGTCTTCTATAACTCCGACATATTGTAACTAAAAAAAATCCTGGAACGATACTCAGTACCATTTGCCCCCCCCCCCCCAGGACAATTGAAACTTATTTAACAAGTGAATGAAAAGGATGCCGTGATAGATTTCAGAGACGATATTTACCAGATTTTGTAGATTTTATAAAATTTATTACTACCCGATTGACAATGAAGCCGAATGTGAGCGCTTTTGTGAACATCACTCAGTAATCACACTACTGGTGAGCGATCACTTCACACACACTATCTTAAAATGATTAGATGGTGACCACTCACAAAGAGATGTGATCAGCCAAAAGTCTCAAAACGGAAGTGGTTTGTGACATATTGCGTGAGCGCTCACCAAATTATCAATCGGGTACCTCCAATTCTAGGTGACAGCAGAAACTTTGGAGTCTGCTTTTGTTCATCGACTTAATTTCAATTTATTTTGGTTGCCTTCCCAAGTTTTAAAAGGACCTTCTGCTCATATTTTTTATGATATTCAGTTCTACCGTTTTAATCGTTATATTTCGGTCACACACAGCCTGGGTGGGAGTGCGGGGATGCAAATGCATCCCAAGCCTTTCGACTTATTGTGGCCTTATGGGCCCTTTTTGTCGCAATCTACATTACTGAAAATATTTTTATTTTGTTGACCGGGTCCCTTACGTTTTGCATCCCAAGAATTTAATCGCCAGACAGTGCCTGACTTCGGTCCAATTCTATATTTTGTTTCTGATTTTACATTTGTTTTTCTGACTAGCGTATGATGCAATTTCCGTTGATCTAGTCATTTCATTATTTTCATTTGTAATTTCCCTGATTTTTGCTCATTCTATCAACTCTCTCCGTTCGCTTCTGTATGCGATTTCTTTTGTCTATTCTATCACTGCATCACTGTCTGAAAGCAGATCAGCCACTGTCTTCATTCCAGTCAATTATCTATCAATTCTACTACTTTAATCTTATCTTTATTATCTTCTTCATTCAATTTCTTGCATTCTTGTCACCACTGACCCTCGAATGTTCTTCGCTGTGGTGTAAGAAATAGGATGAGGGAGCTGACTGCTGCACCCAATGCCTCACTAATTAAAAAAAGTCTGGCAAACGCAATAATTGAAATTCATGGGGGAACTGGATAAAAATATTCCACAGGCAAGAAGATTTCTGACATGCCTTAGTCACATGGCTGCTAAATACTCCCATGACCAACTTCTGCAACATATGTCCTTAATTGCTATAACAGAGGAAATGTGTATACCGTGCCTACTACTTCTCATAAACTAATTTCTGTTTTCAGGGCATTTTGGGCTTCCGCACTAATTGCAATGCTCATTATCAGTTGGTGGCAATCGACCACTCTTTTTGAACACTGGTACCAAGGTAAAATTATCGTGACCTCGCAAAGCGGCAAGTGGAATGTGTGGGATGTGCCTTTTCCAGCAATTACCATATGTAGCGAAAGTCAATTAAACGTCACGCGCCTGAAGGAGATGGAAGGCGAATTGGGTCAGCAAGAGTACAGGTACAAGTTGGAATTATCCTTTTCTCACACATAGAAAACTGGAGCTGAAACAGAACCTGCTACTAAAGATTGTCACTTTGTTCCATTCAAAATGCCCTTTCTTTCTGTAGGAAGGGAAAACGAACTTGGTTGAAACCCGTTTTCTCGTCTCGGTTTTGCTTCAAATCCGTGTGCCTATTATTTAAACTTTGCACAGGCAGTATCATAATCGATGAGGCTTTGCCGAGTTGCGATTATTGCTGGTTGAAAACGTTTACCAATACCCCGCCTGGTAGACGTGAAATACCGTCCGCTTGGCAATTTTTGAAGACTCGAGAAGTGGTCTGACTGGCCGATGAGTGGATAGCGCGCTGATCTCGGAATCCGGAGGTCCCGGGTTCGAGCCCATGTAGCAATTCGCTACATTTCGACCTAGGCCAGTTTTTCGGCAAGGAGAAAACAGGGCTAAGACAGTTCTAACAGCCTCCCTTACGTCTCTAAAGTAATGCTCGAAAGGGCGGATTCCAGGGCTCGGGTTGAGAACAAGAGATTACTTAATCCCGTCATCCTTAAATCTATTCATCCCTTAAGTTCTTCAACAGTTCGAATTCGTTGTATTTTTCAAAGAAGTAAATAAGTACTACATATCAACACAATTGCACTATCGTGATAAAATGTGCTAAGGTCGATGCCCATATTCTCCCGTGGTCATCTGTCCGACCCTATGTTGTAAGAAAATGGTGTAATAATAATTCAGTCCGGTATAAACAGTGTGCATTAAAAGAGCTCAAACCTTAGTATTCAGAATTCTAGAATCATATACCTACAGTGTCATAAGTTTTTTCTTTTAGACAAGTGGAGGACTATGCAAATCTTCTTTGCGACAGAAATTGTTTGAAAACACTCGCCATTAGCAAGCTAAATGATAACGTCTTGCGACTAGCGTTCAGAGTAAGTGAAAAAAACAATCAGTAGTTCTTCTATCTTCATTTATAATTAAAATTTCTGCTTTGTTTTGATTTACCTTTATTAAGTAATAACGGGTTACTTACATATTCCTAAACCCGATTCGCAAAATCCTGCCAGTTATCCGATTAACTAAAAGGGAACCAAGGGTAACTAACGTGTTTCTGGGTAATCTAAGGGTAACCGAGGGCTGCAAATGGGTAACTTTTCCGCGGGTAACTGGAGGGTAACTGATTGCGTATCGGGATGCGCAAAATCCAGCCCGTTACCCGAGTACCCTCCTGGAAATCGTGGAGCCAGCCCGAATTCCGGCATCGGCGCCAGATATACGCCAAATTTACCCTCGATTCTGGCGCAAATCGAGCAACAATCGAGAATTGGCGCTCGATTGGCGCCAGACGCCATAGTCGGGCCAAATATACGCCGGTCTCAACTGGCCCAAAATTCCGGAAACGGCGCTTGCATGTATTTCATATGAGAAAGCGCTAGCGCCAAACTGGCGTAAATTTGACGCTGGCCCCACGACTTCCAGGCGGGTCTGAGGGTTATTTGAGGGTAACCGAGGGTTGCAGATGGGTATCTTTTCCGCTGGTAACTAGAAGATAACCTTGCGCATCGGGAATGAGTTATTCTTCAACGGCGATGCGATTGCCTCCTCATTCCTTTTACCCCTCTACCGCTCTAGAACGAATCAAAACAAATCTTGCCAATCCAATAAATCTTCAGCTTGTTTATATACGTATTATTTCGAAAACGATTAACAATTAAATCAGGATCCTAAGGATGCAAAATGTACAAAGTGAAAAATTTGTTTTCCTGATATTCGATTTTTACCGAAAACGTTATTTCCCTCCTCCTCCCCCCTTCCTGAATGAGAATTCTTTCCGTCGCATATACCTCTGTATAGTCAGAAACTGAAACCAATTACTCAATACGATGTTATTCTCTTGTAAAATGCAGGAACTCACATTGCCGTGTGAAGAAACCGTATTGTTTGAAAACTGGCTTAACGACTATGTCTTATCGTCTCGTTGTCAGTACTTTCAACCTGTTGTCCTGGAAACTGGTTTATGCTACACAATGAATATGCTTCCTCTCGAGCAACTCTTACAGCCAGAATTCGCCAAACGGTAAGCATTGAAGAAACTTCCGGGTGATTGTATTCATATGGTGGGTGTTCATTCAGATTGTGTAATATCCACTGTGCTTGAGTTTTCAGCTTAAGGTCTTATTCCAAAGATTCTTATTTCTACAACGTAACGAACAAACCTAACTGGACACCGGCCACTGGATATCAAACTGACCGCCCAATAGCGCCCCCTTGGCGGGTGAGCGGAGCAGGAATCTTCAATTCAGTCAAAATACTATTGAATGCACAACCTACAGATCTGACTCATCTTTTCAACATCCAAGAGGGTTATGGATTAAAAGTGAGATTGCTAGTGAATTCGAACTGACTCAGCGACATTGTCCATAAAGCAAAATAATTTTATTATGGTTATATCGAAGCTAATATATTTCACTTAAAATCTTCCGAATGTCTTCACGTCGAGCTGTGCAAATTTGGCGATTTTCTGCTTTTGTCATAGCAAATATCCACGTGGTATTTTCTCAGTCTCAGTCTCAATATCAATTCGATCGAAAAGGTTGTTGTACGATAAATGGATGCCTAATAATTAACCATAATGATAAATTAATAAAACCAAAATCCGAAGAAAACACTGCGAGATTTTGAAAAGGGGGGTAGTCAAAATGAAACTTGATCAAGTAAATTAGGTACATGAGGCGTTCATGAACAAACAAGATCAGAGAAGGGAGAAGGGCTATGATTTCTGATCAGTGAGGATATGAAAAGGAAGCATTACCCGATTGACAATTTGGAGAACACTCACAAAACATAATCACAAACCACTACCGTTTTGAGACTTTTGGCCACTCATATTTTTTTGTGAGTGTGCAACATCTCATCACTTCAAAATAGTGTGTGCGAAGTGATCACTCAGCACTAGTGTGATTACTGAATGATGTTCACAAATGTACTCACAATTGGCTTCATTGTCAATCGGGTACTTACAGTTGTGTGTCCAGAGGCTATCGGGACCTGAACGTCTTAATCCAGCTCCATAATATTTGGTGTTTGTTTATATCCGGGTATGTTCACCCGACTTGGTGATCGTTTTAATACATCGTAGTCATTAGGAATCTATTTTTACAGGCCAAAATCCACAATCCGGTTGATTACCCCGTAATTTCGTGTCCGATTTACTTCCGACCGAATACGATGACTAGACTAATGGTAACGCCCCAAATCACTACCATCTCCGATGCGCTTCGAAAGTGGTCTCCCATTTCCAGAGGCTGTTATTATCAACACGAAAAATACTTGAAATTTTTCGCAGTTTATAGCGAACAAAACTGCTGGATTGAATGTCGCGCCAACCGAACGTTAAAGCGCTGTGGATGTGCCGCATATTACGATCCCAGTAAGTCTCTGAAGCGTGCAGAATCCTTGGTTTAAAAAGAAATTACAGGAAAATACAGCGCATGTTATTCGTCCTTTCACAGGAACAGCTGATACACCGGTTTGTGGATCATTGCAGAAAAAATGTTTACTCAGAATTGGAAGCAAAGGTAAGAGCACAAGGCTCGCAGAATCACGAAAAATTCCCATCCCCCATTGATCTTTCTCTCTCCATCACCTTGAAGGTTTTTTTTCCTAATTCCAGCGTGAAAATCGGATTGAAGTCTTTTTTTATCGATTTTTAGCTCGTGTTCTGAAATTTGGAGATGAACTAATTGTCTCTCTTAATTTCAAACTGCAGATTTTTCGATTTTTGAAAACGACCGTACCTTCGGGAAAGAAAATTCGTTCGAGTCCAGTTGTGTTTGTCTGCCCTCCTGCACCAGTGTTCGCTATGGAGTAAAGGTTATCGAAATGAAACGAAATTTTAGTTCTCTTCAGCAGGTTGATCCAGCCTTTCCACCGAGATTTAAGTAAAGTTCATGCATACAAACTTTTCTTATCAAGATAGTACATGGAATAAAATACATTTACATCTACCCACTTTAGCAAAAAACGAGGCTTGAATTTCAGAAGCTTCGAGGGCCTATTTGTAACTTTCATTATCATTTTCATATTCTCTTACGTAGTTTTCTTCAGCCGTTTTCATGAACAGCACATTTTTTTTTATTTGTGAGTGGATTACTTATTATTTATTAAATTTTGATACAAGCGCACTTTTAAATCCAAGCTCGGACAGTGAATTTCCAAATGAACCTAAAACTGTTCAGCAGCAATCTAACTAGATATAGTAACAGTCTATCCAGCAAGTTTCATTTATTTATTACTGCATTATTTTTCAAGGAACCTGGCGTACGTGGAAATGTATTTTAAGACACAAAATGTGGAAGAACTAACTGGATCCCCAAAACTGCAATTCTGTGCGATGATCGGTAAGTTACCTGCTTTTGGTAACAAATGATTATACAAAAAGTAGTCTCGAAATCAGAGTATTTGATCATCTAATCTGTAGAATAAACACGCTTCACCCCGGCTAATGCAAAGCAATGATGAATTACGTTTGACGTTTGAGAAACAATAGAGAATGTGAGGCTCTATCAGTAATGAAAAGTTTCATTCGCCATGATACAGCCACACCAGGAACTACTCGCGAAACACAATGTATGTGTGTGTGGGGGAGGGGGGTGCTTAATCACCAAAGTTGTCCAAGAAGTCTGTCTATTAACACAAATAAAAATGTTGTAGATAGTTAAAAGCACATGAATTATAGCTACACTGAAGTGTCAAGATTACCAGTTACTGCGAAAATTAGAAACTGAAAGTGAAAATAAGGAGACGTAAGAAACACTTGGGCGAAAATGATATTTTGTATTTCCTGGCATTTTCAATATAGCCACGATCTCCTCGCTCGAAGACCCACCCACCTCCACCCACTATCTGGTCATCTCAGATTCACTTGTAGGTATCCCAGGAAATGAGGCAGCTGATCAAGCAGCACAGCAAGCTACACAGCTCCCATATATCACTCGTCAACTCCCTATCTCAACAGATCTCACTTCCGCTGTTCGCCAGACCATTTTGCATGGTCAATGTCCCAACGTTCCTCACGCAGCGAGGAAGTTATCATCACCCGCTTAAGGATCGGACATACACGCCTCGCACATACGCATCTTCTCACTAACCTGCATCCCCTCAACTGCCCAGATTGTGAAGATGAAGACCCTCTCACTGTGGACCACCTCTTTTCATGCCCCTCCCGCACCTGCCTTCGTAACTCTCACCACGTCCCGCATAGTCGAATTTTGGCCCTCTCTAACTCCCACGAGCACATTAACAACACCCTCACCTACCTTTCCGCTGCTGGATATCCTTGCAACATATGGACAGCAACTTTTCCCGACCCCATAGCCCCAGAGTGTACTTCCATAGTTCGACAATAATAAAATAAAAAATAAATAAAACAATATTCATCTCCTTGAGTCTTAAGTTGTGAACTTACTTGACTGGCTCTCAAAGCGAAGTATGTGGAACATTTGGATTCAGTGGCGTAGCCAAGGGGGGGGGGATTAGGGGGATGAATCCCCCTTGAGATGAGAATTTTTTAATATGCTAGCAGTATCACAGTGAATACGCGAAATGAAATTTAAATCCAGATACATACCTGAGGTTGAAAAGCACAACATACTGATACGTCAATGTAAAAACATATAGTTCATGTTAGGTGTACCCCCCCCCCGTTTGCTGATCCTCCTCCTTGGAAAAATCCTGCCTACGCCACTGTTTGGATTCAGTGACACCGACTACCTGTAAAGCAATGTATTATGGTCTCATGAATTAGTCATCTTAGACAGTCTTTAGTTCCCTCATTAAGGCTGGTGAGGCTACACAATTTGCGAGACGTCAGTCATTTATTCGTTGTCACTCCCGATGCGCAGAATCCCGCTTATTACCCCGGGTAACTAAAGGGAAACCAAGGGCAGAGACTGGAAACTGGAACCGGAACCGGAACCGGAACCAGAACCGGAACCCAAATAATTTTCCAGGTTCCTGATAATTGGGTTCCGATTCGGGTTCCACAATATACAAATTACTGTGATAAATTACAATAATAGGCTTAATACTAAATGAAAGGAAACACAATGTTGCTGTTCTGATTTCTGAAGAGGCCCTCGTGAATCATGAGTTATTGTAGGAACCGCAACCGGAACCAGAAAGATGTTCAAGTATGGAACCGCAACCGGAACCCGAACAAAAATTGATTGGGTTCCCGTTCCCTGACCAAGGGTAATTGATGGGTTTCTGGGTTATCTGAGGGTAACCGGGTTGCAAATTGGTAATTTCTCCGCGGGTAACTAGAAGGTAACTGTCTGCGTATCGGGATGCACAAAATCCCGCCAGTTACCCGGGTAACTAAAGAGGTACCAAGGGTAACTGATGGGTTTCTGGGTAACCTGAGGGTAACCGAGGGTTGCAAATTGGTAATTTCTCCGCGAGTAACTAGAGGGTAACTGACAGCGTATCGGGATGCGCAAAATCCCGCCAGCTACCCGGGTAACTGATGGATTTCTTGGTAGTCTGAGGGTAACTGAGGGTTGCAAATGGGTAACTTCTCTGCGGGTAACTAGAGGGTAACTGATTGCGCATCGGGCTATTCCATTTCAAATAGGTAAATTATCATACAAAAAAATTGAAGGCAAACTTTGGTTATAAGGCTGGCGGCTGGTGTGTGTGTGTAGGGGGGGGGGCTATCCGTCAAGACAGTCGAGTTTAGTTCCACTAGTATAAAGCATTTCTTGTAATTTCCTAGAAAGGCTAAGTCTATATCTATGGGGATAAAGTTCGCTTAAATTTATAGTATGTATTATTCTTCATTGTAAACTACAAACACATGACAGATTGTCAGTAACCAATTCAGAATTCGAGTGCAAGCTACAGGACACGGCATATGTAGGATTAATATAATTAATAAGGAAATAGCGGTGTTTATGAATGTGTGAAGTGTAGGTCAACCACCCAGTCTTTTCTTTTTGGCAAATCGAGAAAAATGATTCAAGGATTTGGAAAGCTTTGGTACTATGTTCATCTACTTAGTCCTACTACTTGGAAAATAAGCGAATAGTGTTGATCCTCATAGGAATAAGAAGAACGGATATTTTTCTTATCAAAGCATCCATTATCTCAATTTGTTCAACTTTTGTTGATTGGTACACTCTAGCGCTTAATACTTCACTCGTATTTACGTTTCTAACTGGAAGCAGGTTACCGAATCATGTAAGCCAATGAAAACCAAATTCATATTCATCATTGGCTGAATTAAAAAAAAAAAAAGAAGAAGAAGAAGAAGAAGAAGTCCGACCCCTGCATGGACAAACACTGTTTGACAGATAGGGGGAACTATCCAGCTTGTACTCTAATTGCATACAGACACGATAGAATAAGAAAATAGTGGAAGGAAAGTATTGTTTAACAATACCTACTTCCAATACTTTCTTATTCTATCGTGTTTTTATACGATTAGACTACAAACTGGTTATAGGCTATAAGCCGGGTAGTTCACCCTATATTGTCCCGGCCACCATATTCTGTAAAGATGATTCTCAATGAGGTAGACTAACCTCTGTTCTGCACTATTTATTAATGAATTAATACACATATGCTATGCAGTGTAAAAAAATAAACGCATTCCTGCATTCATGCTTCCAGTCAGAGCGAAGTGCGTTCCAGCTATTAAACTGACTCGCTTGCCCCTGTAGTGAGAACAATTGCCCTTCCCTCTCCCGCCAGACCAACAGGCTCATGATTCCTATCTTTATTCTCTCCTTGAACTAGTTGAAGTCTATACCCTGTAGTCGTCCATTCTCCGCTCCATGTCGGTAGTGAGACATGTAATTGAACGAATGACCGCGTAAAGAGGAATACGCAACTACAACGCAATGGTAACGTTTTCCTGCGGAAAGTTTTTTGCGGAGCGTTTTCTGCGGAATTCTCCTCTTTCGCGTGACAAGCCATTAGACGTATCCATGGCAGAAAAAAAGAAGAAAAAAAACTCGTCTTGGCTAGTAGAGGAACCTCCTAGATGGATTCTATTTACTGATTTCATTTTCAGCCAATATCGGAGGCGTCATCAGCTTATGCGTCGGCTGCAGTATTATCAGCGTTTTCGAGGTGTTCCATTTTTTTGGGCTCCGACATTTCTTCCGAGGGTTTTCATTCAGCAAGAAGAATGTGAACAAAGTTGTGCCTGCAAGAAACAATCAAATCACCTCAGCTTTTGTCAATTAAGAAGTCAAGAAGTCAGTCTGGTGATAAAGTTACTTGGAAAGTTTAAGTTGAATGTACCATTTTTTATTAATAAGTTGTTTTTTTTTTAATACTCTTTAGGTCACTATGGGAAGAACAATGTGCGATTCTAGTTGAACAGAAATGGACTGCGATATTACACATACACAATGACATAGCTGATTCTCTCATTATAATAGTGGGGGAGGGGGTAAGAAATTACTACGCAGTTCTAAACTGTGAGAGATACGCTAATTTCCTGGACTCATTAGTCAGTACCTACTGATGGTGAAGACCTTGTGGTTTGTTACTGCTGTGTTACACTTTTGACTGTGGTTGAAGGGGCAAGGGAATAAGATCGTCTTCATTGATTTTAGAAGGAAAGTGAAACCGTTATGACATTTTTTATTGGTCACGCATCTATCTGCTATCACTATATTTGTAGTCTACTCATAATATCTGGATTTAAATAAATCAATCAACACTTCTGAGATAAGGATCACTTGAAAAAATGAGTAATTAATAACACGGATCGCTTTTGATAGATATTAATAGAGCATACGTGAGGTGAACAGCAAATGGAACATAAGTAGCACATGCACCATGAAACGTGTCGGGTAAATGGTACAAATATCCTTGTAGCAGTTGAATTGCCCGCGTCAAGTTGATAGCATGTATGACATGAACAGCAAGTGTGCGACGAAGAATGGTCACTTGCTGAGATAATAACTGATAGGTATGCACTATGCAATAACTAGAACGAAATGTTTATGGGCAAAACAGAATTTTTAAGGAGCGGGTTAATGGGGAAATACAAAAACTAGTTTTTTGTTTCATCAAAGGGCAAACCATATTGTCGAGAATAATTATTTTCTTTCCCTTTGCACTCCCAGGTTATATAGCAATGATTTACCGTGCAGGCTGATTATTATTATTATTATTATTATTTTCTCCAATTTTCGTAAAATTATTAAGAGGTGTACTTTAAGTACAAGGAGTAAGTAATTCTCTTCAGGGACAGCAGGTACTATAATATGAACGAGAACGATGAAACAAATAGAACGGTACTTATTTTTCGAAGAGGCGAGTGAATGTGTATTAGAAGTTATTTGATTCCATAAGACGGTTGACACACTTCTACGCTCTCAGGATCGTGAAAAATAAGTCAAATTTGACTTCGATCCTCGTCAAGGGAATGAAGTATTAATATGTACTTACCTACTCTCTACGCATTCAAAAATATGTGCGACTATCATTATTGAAGCTGTAGGTATTACTCAGTCACCTAATTCTGGACTATCCGGCATGTTTCATTTTATTTATTATTATAATAACTATTATTTTTCAAGGATCCTGGCGTACGTGGAAATGTATTTTAAGCAACAAAATGTAGAAGAACTAAATAGATCCTCAACGGTAATATTCAGCGAGTTGATTGGTAAGTTTCGTGCCTTTTGTAGCAAATTATAGCACAAAAAGAAAACTCATTTTATCAGTCCGTTTCTGTTTTCCATAATTCTACCGGAATCAGAGTATAATCATATAATTTCTAAGATAAACAAAGTTTACCGCAATTCATGTAGATTAACGATGAATTATGTTCGATGTTTGACAAAAAATAAAGAATGCTAGTCTCAATCAGTGCCACAAGGTTTATTTCGCCCTGATACGACCGCACTAAGAACTATACTCGCAAAATACAGTCGATACAAAAGTCGACACAACGAATGCGTCGAATTCAACAGTCAAAGTCGATTGAAAAGTCGAGTTGAAGTCGATATGGTTTTCGATGTTGCCTTGTTTAATGAACTACGACTTTTCAAGATCTGATGAGGAAGTCTATATCGAATTATGTACAGAAAACACCCTGCGGAAAAATCACAATTTCTGTCAATCTGTCACTGACAAATTGAGCCAAAGCGAGTCAGACCCTGTGTCACAGCTGAAACTCCGCCCACCGGAGTAATCGTTGACAGAAGGTGCCAGAATTTCATTGTAATGACAGAATTTTTTCATTTTTCTGTCACACGGTTAAACGCAGAAAACCGCGAAGGTTGTGTTTTGTACTTCGTGTGCGTATATTTTCCTTTGCGCCAGCCTGTAATGGTAAGTTAAAAAGGCGCCGTCGCGTCGGTGCCTCTACAAGTTGCTGGCACACTGCGTTCATGATCATGTTCGATATCTTGCCTGGGGTCTAGAAGTGGTTTCAGTTTCATTTCGAATTTCGTAATGGTCGTGCTTATCGTTGGCGTTCAGTGCGGACTATAAGAAGCGGATTTTGAAAATTATTGTAAGTTATCGGTAAGTAATGTCATATCTATGTAACTTAATGTGATATTCAGTTACTATTTATTTTAGAGGTGGATTGGTGAAGGAGGATAGGGAAAAACTGCCCCTGGCCGGTCCACCGGCCGTTCAAAAGATTCTTGTTCGGCTCCTCAAACCATATGTACAGTAGACACCGGGTTATCCGACCTAATCAGGGCTGAAGCTTGGTCAGATGTCGAAAAAGGTGTCGGATAATCTGAAATGAATATTTTCAATGTAGAAATAACGTGCACAAAATTTAAAAAGAAATTCTTTATTCAGAAAATTGAACTTTGACTTTAAGAAGGAATAAATAAGTGAAACAACAACACTTATGTAATAATAAATCACAAATTATAATTTTTTTAAATCGTCTGTGACCTTTTTTTTTTTTTTTTAAATCGCAATTCTTTTTTTGGCCGGGTGACTTCGCAACGCCGCACTGTCGCGCTGGTTGAACAACGTACGTAATGTATCTACATAAATTCCAAAATCAAAAATTAAATGTCTCATGTAGAAATTCGGATTAACCGACCTTAGTAGGTCGGATAAGTCGGAGGGTAGGGTCGGATAAATTAACTTGGATAACCCGAAAGTCGGATAATCCGGAGTCTACTGTATATGTTTTTACTTCAGGCCCGTAGCTGGCCATCTGTGGTGGGGTGTGCTGACTGTTTACGGGGGGGGGGCTTGAGGATACACATAGTATATAATGTGAAAATTTCTACGAGGCAGTGATGTAGTCAAAGGGGGGGAGGAGGCGCGATGGGGAAAATGCCCCCCTTCCAAGGCACCTGAAATATTGAATGCAAAATATGTAAAAATGAGCAATTTTTCGCCTATAAAACACGTTTTCTTCCGAAAAATTTTCGCTCAAGCAGTAATTTTACCTTCATTTTCATAAAATACTTTTTCTCCCTTGAAAATCTTACTTTGCCTCCCCCCCCCCCCGGGAAGATTTGTCAGTTTTTATGGCGAGTGTCGAAAACGAAACCCGAATACGAAGTTTCTCATAAATATATATCGCGAGCACGATCGCGAGTGTACGCGGCTGCTCGGGTCTCTGGTCTTGTGTGTCTCACCTCGTTGTCTAAACAGGCTCATGTAACTTGGGCCATTACATTCAAACCCCATTCCCAATTCAAACGTCCCAAATTAGTTGACCAAGCTTTTGTTCTAAATTTTAAATTGTTTCTGTGATATTGATTCTCTGCATCCCTTTTTTCTCTCTCGTTCAGCTTAATGATGATTTTTTTAAGGGTGACATCTATGCCTACGGGGGCTAAGGATACCTTCTGAGAGGGCGCAGCCCCAGCTTTCCCCCAGTGGCTACGGGCTATCTGTACCAAATTCTGCGCCTTAATTTCCGAATGAGCAGATATTCCCTCCCCTACATATATCAGCGTCTGACAGTATGCTCTGTGTGTAGGTGTGTGTGCATGTTTTGCGTGTCGTAGGCGTCGGTGTTTTTTTTGTGTTTTTTTTTTTTTTTTTTTTAATATACTATTCTTCGGGCATTTATTTTTATTATTATTGTCATGATTATCATTGTCATTTGTTCTACTACTGTATTATTATATGTAGCAATATTATATGGATGGTGCAGTCTGTAATTGGTCTCCTTGACTGTTGACTGCACCACCTTGTAAAATAAACAAAGTAAATAAATAAATAAAAAATATTGTCGAGCCACTTTGGAATTTTCCAGTCCAAGCTGGAAGCTATCTTGAGTCTTCATGCACAAGGTCGTAATGGAGGGTTTTGTCTGGAGGGGTGGGAAGGAAAAATTATATCAGACAACATTTTTTTATATTTCATGTTGTGGACAGTGAAAATGTTGGTAAAAATCCTTCCTTATATTTTCGAGTTTTCCTCCCGATATAGGATCTCTGTTATTTTGTGGAAAAATTAAGGATACTGTTAGGAAAATTTTCAAAAAATGAAGACACAAAAATTCAAAAAATCCTAGCTTTGTCTGAACGGAGAGGCTATAAAATTGCATCATTCGAATGTGAAGAACATTTCACCTGTTAGCACTTGGTGCACCTTTTCCTAGCTGCTGGTTGTGCATGGCTTTATGGAAGAACTGATACCCAGTTCTAGGATGTGATTATATCTAAAATATTTTTGTATTAACTAAAATTATTACTTCATGAATTTTCTTTTTCTCTTTTCAACAGATAACCAGGATGACCAAGGATCCAGAGTTGTTCTAGAATTAATTCAATATTAATGTTTGTTCAGATAGATACTTAATTGTAAAAATATAAAATATTAGAATAACATTGATCATTATTCATGAATTTCAACTGTCGGAATTTTATGTGTCCGGGAGGAGCGCAAGGAAATGAAGGGTAGGTAACCAGAATGCGACAGAATCAGGGACGTATCAAAGAGTTTTTTAGAGAGGGGGGGGGGGGGTAAAAGCCCAACTAACTGAACTCAGAATTCCCAAGTATCAAAGCAACATAAAAAAACCTCACCTTCTGACCTGTTGGGTTTTTCCAACTTCTCAACTCAAAATTCCCAAGTATCAGACCAAGAACCAAGAAGAGAGAGAGAGAGAGAGAGAGAAAAACACTAACAACAACGCTTTCAACTAGTTGGATTTTCCCAACTCACCTGACTGAAATTGTGAATTTTTCCAACTGCTGAGTGAAAAATTCCTACGGGGGGGATTGCCCCCTTCCCCCGTATCGGTACGTCCCTGGACAGAATATTGTCAGTACGGATTCGATTGCTGCTAAAATGTGACAGAATATTGCTAGGATGTGACAGGGCACTCACTGCTACATTGTGACACAATACTACCAGAACGTGACAGCGTTGCCAAAATGTGACACAGTACCGTCAGAATCTGACGAAGCCTCTGACAGGTTGTTAATAGAATATGGCAAATACTGGCAGTCGTATCACTGCATTGACAGATGCTCCGTCGTATGTCTGTCGCGTTGTGTCACGTAAAATCGCCCGCCCTTGCTCGATTCTGATTGGTTCTCATGCTGACGTTCTGCGACAGCTCCACTGACAGGATTAGCATCATCTGGCATCTGTCAATTTTCCGCAGCGGGAATCGTCTCGGTAACTACACACAATATTATTCAACGTGGGTACTCACGTATTTCTTGTATCCACATTGAAGGGCGTGAATCTTTCGACACTTAGAAGTAGTCTGGAGAAACAGCCTTTAAATCTTCTTCGTGCAGAGACTACTTTCCTAGATGAATTTTTGGTACTTCATAAAACCGTGATCCGTGAGATTGTAACTCACGGTGCCGCTGTGTGATCGTACAGCCTCATCTTATCACACTATGTAAACGTGAAAAATTTGTCTTTCAACGTGGACAACATTTTTTTTTACAACCCCCCAACCCAAAATCAAATTTAAGCCCGGCCGGTACCGGAATATGGTTTCTCAATACCCCATAGTATCGATTTCAACGAAAAAAATTTGAAAAGTGAACCTCATTTTTTGGTTTTTGTCCACGTTGAATTGTCCATTTTTCGGAGAATCACCTTAGTATATTACGAGTTCATATTCGTTGGATGTTGAGGATAGTGAGCGTTAAAATCCTCTTCTAGTCACTTCCTTAATACTTTCTAGAAATATGTTAATCTGACTGATTTGAAAATCATAAAACAAGGGAACGTAGTATTCAGTTGTGTGAGTGCAGGGAAGGAGAAGGTCAGCAGTTCAGTTACCCTTTCACAAGACCGAAGACTGTTCATTTAACATTCGTATCTTCTACTGATTTTTCTTAAAATAGGAATGATGAACATATTTGAGACCAAGATTTTCTAACGATCCCTCCCCCATCCCAACTTAAAAATCTCCGATAATCTAATAAGTTAGTGAGCTCATGTACCTCCTTCTCAGATCGATACGACATATTCATTGACAGATTATCTTCATAAATACCTTAGTAGCGCTTGTAGTCAGTTTTAAGGGCGGGGGGGGTGGATAATCCCTATGACTTTCCAGAATCTAATTTCCGCATACAAACGTTTCGAAAAAATGAAAAAATGTTGCCCTCCTTGCTCGCAAATGAACGTTCTTATCACTTTGAACGGCCAAAACACGCTCAAGTCCACCTCTGTAGAAGAATTCTGGTATCAGGCCAGCAAGCGTTTATCGAAACTACATATATACGAATATTCCTCTGCAATCTTTTCACTATACATTTGTTTTTGAAATTCGTACCTATTTTGCGAGGAAATGAGATACCGTAATTATCCATTTCTAATAACACGAGGATCAAAGAATTACAAATACCACTTCTCCGCTCTCGTCGTTCAGCTGATCTGCTAAAAAAAAAAAAAAAAAAAAAAAAACTCGAACAGCTGCTGTGAAGATTTTATTTTTACGTGAATACGTTCGTGTGAAACGAATTCAGTCGCATACCAAACAACTTTTTCTATAGTTGTCACTCGCTTTTTTATTTCCTGCTTTTTTTTTTTTTTTTAATTTATTTACCCATTTGTTTTGTGGGAACGAAAAATTATATAAAGGCTTGGGAAATTTTACTAAGCGATGTGAAAAAAAAAGAGACAAGTGAAAGAAAAACGAGGAAGCGAAACAATAGGAGCCAGGGAAAAAAAATTCAAAAACGTTATTAAAATTAATTAACGTGAAAATTACTTTGAGACAGTCTCATTTTCAGCCGCTCCAGTTAATCCGGGGGTAAATTACGTAATCTCTCTTTTTATCCTCGTTTGAGGGTTTATCAGGAAGTGCACACAAGGAATGTTTGTCGATGGTTATGAAACAACTGAATTATGCTCTTAGTATTTTCATTTCACGTCGAAGCAGGCGATTTTTATATCGTGGACTTGGTACTCAACTAGTGTAAGTATTTCAAGTAACCAACACCGTGCACCAACCCCAATAATTTGATGCAAATTTCAGTAGTTAAGTTCGCAAAACTATCTCTTCCAATCGATTTCAGAATTGCTTAATAGGGCATAGCTCAAAGTCCGGTTAACAAAGTTGTTTTGTTTTTTTTTAGTAAATTTATTTGAAATAAAACAATAAAAAGAAAATTGACAAACTATTTTTATTTGGTCCAGTTTGAATCCGTCCGGTGACCTCAGAAAATTATTTGTCGGTAAGTTCTCGCCGGTAAATTCTTCGCATATGGTATGTTTTGCGCTGGTAAGTTTTCCGCCCGAAAGATGCTTCGTCTACAAATTTTCTATCGTCACACCTCCCCAACAGAAAACAAAAAGGGGGTTTACGGGCCCTTTTCCCTGCTTGTGTGTTCAACATTATTCTGTCTCGACTCATAGAATAAAAAACAAGTGGCGTAAGAAATGAAGCATGTAATAATGAATTTTACGAAATAATGAAAACAAATTACCACCTTTCTTCTCATTATGGCACATTGACAGACCTTAGGGTGAGGATACTCATCCATCCAAGTTGTTAATGTAAATTCGAAACTTTAAAAGCACCCTCGAACTTGAGGTAAAAAGAAAAATAGATATCGGCATCAAACTTCTTCCTCAGACTGGAGGATCGGGTTTTGCACTTGTCTATAGATACTTTGTTCACATACTCTTCGTTCTATAAACATGCTCCATTTTTGCTGTAAACATAAGACTTTTATTCTCATTTGAACCGACTTAGGACTATCAATAACGTAACTAGAAAAAATACATATCGAGTGTTTAAATTTCTATGAATCCGGAAGGAATAAATGATGCATGCCCGCCTATGATCTACAGAAAAATGGCACTCTACATAGTTCTACGATTAGAAAAGATTCTATTGGCGCAGACTTTGGAGAATGTCCTTAATCTCGGAAATCATAAAATTCCAAGAAAAACGAAGAAGGAAGAATGATCGTTAAAAACTGTCCCCCTAAAAGGTGTTGCCACGATTAAAAATGTGAGGCCGCTTGCCAGATTAAAATGCGGTCTCTTCTGACTGATTGAGGTGAAGTGTACTCAAATCTCTAAATTCGATACAACTGAGTATTACATTCATTGACTTCTCGATGCAAATTGTTTATTGATTAGATGAATATATTAATGTAGAATTTCTCTCAAGATATGGGCGTTCGCATAAAAAAAAAAAATGTAAGTATATGGAGCTTCTCGAAAAAACTACTGAAAACCCACCCAAAACTACTGTAATTGTGTAACTTGAGTGGTTTTTAAGTAGTTTTTCTGTAGTATTTTCGACAAGGATTAGTAGTACGTCCTTTTTTATGCAGGCGTTGGTGTACAACCGAT
Source organism: Acanthococcus lagerstroemiae (assembly GCA_031841125.1). NCBI lineage: Eukaryota > Metazoa > Arthropoda > Insecta > Hemiptera > Eriococcidae > Acanthococcus > Acanthococcus lagerstroemiae. Next base: position 62,515,253 of record CM063106.1, read on the forward strand.
CATTATTTTCAGCTATAATTTTGACAGCAACTCGTGATCCTATCACTTACGCGGAGGAGCGCAAGGAAGCTTACTTTATTCATATGTGTGGAGGAATTCTTATTTTACCAAAATTATAATGCCTCTTAAACCCCTATCTTCGTCTAACACTTTCATCTCATGAAAAAATACTGCTTACAAAAATTCATGGTTATTAGAATATATTGAACCAACTCCCAGGTGGATTTAAAGTTTTCTACAACATGTGGATACTTCCGTAATCTGCTTCAGAATTTTTTAGTGGCTTAGTGAGTCGAAGTCAAAATTTCCTCTTTTGCTCCATTTAATCTCTTCCAATTCCCTACACTATTCATAAAATCGCTAAATGCGCCTTTCTCCCTCCCCCTTCCTCTGAAAAACCGACGAATGATGAGATGCGGATTTGAAAACGGTAAAGGTAATAAAATCATAACAGGTAGCCATACTTCAAAAAGAATTCTATTTTTGTGGAAATACAAGACCACGCGAATATTTGTTGCCCCAAACTAATATACTATACGTGTATAAATGTATGTAAAGAAACCAACGAATGTTGACCAAGAGAACTGAACTCTATTCCAAAAATCATAAGATAAAAACCAAATGCGATCTTCCCTTCAAAAGTTCGAGACTCTGATACACAAATGTATGTCCTTGGCATTTCTGAAATGCATAAACATTCAATTTGTACTTACCTAAACATCAAAATTGATCGTTTATCAGCTTCAATAACAAATACACAATTCTGTACAAACTCACCCCCTTCCATGTTCTTGGAAAAGATTTCTACCAATAATTGCTGTATAACGATACTGATTAATATATAATAGTTTACTTTCATTACGACTGTGATCAGATTCTGTGTGTAATGATAAGTACCAAACACACACAGTTTCCTTTCATTTTCCCTTATTATCAGAAACGATTTGTGTGGATTCCTATCAATTGGGTGTGAACAACAGGGCGCGGTCAATTGGGTGCACGGAAAATGGGGCGCGGGAGAACAGGGCGCAACATCAATTGGGTGCTAACAAAAAATCAAAAAATATATTTTATAAGTTGTGAGCCATGGCTCCCAAATATTCGAGTCCGCTTCTGTTATCATAATCTTGAACAATCGTGCTTGAAAACGTTCATCAAATTGAACATATTTCTTGCACTTGATGAGAGGAGGAGCGCCCGACTCAGTGTCTAAGTACTCTTTGTCGTGAACATGTTGCACCCTTCATATATTGTTCAAAAACCACCAACGTATAGGGTGTGAGTAGTCGAACTCTGACTGTAGTTGCTGATGGCCAGCTTCAACGTAGGTAATTGTTTGCTATTGGATCACCGTTGACAGTCCGATCGTACACACTCCACTACTCAATATGGTACCCTGGTCGTTTCTGCGGAAAGTTTCTTGCGGAGCGTTTTCTGTGGAATTTTTCGTGAGACAAGCCATTAGAATCCATGTCAAGACATACATGTGCCGAGAGGTCCCATGATTGCAAAGTCACCCCATATTACAGTATACTGTCGACAGAAAGCGAATCAATGTATTATCCTGTCCATTTGTCTATTCTGAAACTAAAACAATTCTGTTTAATGAAAAATTATTATAGGAGTTTTTGGACTGCCGTTCTGATCAATGTATCATTCTGCGGTAGATACCTCATTTGATGGTACATAAAGAACACTCGCTCTTCTGTGTTGATATTTCGGTGTTTCCACTGATAGCTCTTCGAGTTTGCCTCCGCGATTTTGCAATACCCAACACATGCGGAGAAAATTTGAGGGGCGTACCTCTGAGCCGTCCAGTCGCACATCATGTTGGTCAGTAAAGCTAATCAAGGTGACTCCAATAAGGCGCTATCGTTAAGTTGGTACCATACTGAACAGTAACCGAATTCCAGTTTTAGAGACATAAGCCCATGGCCATATAGTTTTGGCGTAGTGGGTGAAGCACAACGAGAAAACGACATTCGGTATACGTGCCCTCTATAATATTTTCATGTAGCGATCCATTCTAGCGCTGCAACAATTTTTCTCGAAGATTACCTTTTTCCAGCGACCGGACGCAAGCTCAAAATTAAGGTAAAATTATCGGACTACTCGAGGTGGAGGTTCTGAATATTTCGTTAACGTCAAATCGAGAAACGATTCGCGTAAAGAGGAAAAGAAACGCTTTTTTATTTCTGTTTTTCCTCCGCGCCGCTTATTTTTTTTCTCGGATTCCTGGCAGTGTACATAAATTAGGTTCACGGTTTGGCAAAACTCGCCGTTTTTCCGACTTAAAGTACACTTTTTCAAAATGAGCAAGAGAGACGAAAATGGAGGCTGCTGACTGCTGACCGAAACAGGAAATTACACGTGTTCGAGGAAGAAGGCAGAGAGCGGTTACAGAATGTAAATGTCGTTCGAGGTGAAACAACGTTCATTTCAAAACTTTTTCCTCGTTATCCGAATTTATAAACGTATTATCTTGTCGTTCGTAGGTTTACCGGTCCGAAATTCAGGGTTTTAAGTCGTTCCCCGGAATTTAGAGTCACATTTGAATCTTTTAAAACGAGACCGGGATAAATGCGATTCGATTTTATTTAATTTGCCTCGGATCCTCGACGAGGGTAACCAAACATATATTAGGATTGTAGTTACGCTATTCCTGGAATTAGCTCAGGAAGGAGAACGTTTGATTTTTGTGAAACCAGGAGAGATACTCATCATAATCTATAGCTTACCAACATCTGAACGACCTAAAAAATTGGCGACGTGTGTGAGGACGCTAGTGTGTTGATTAAGGTGCTACCCTCGATAGTTTTCCGCTACTTCCCGTTCCCCGGTGCGCAAAAACCCACCTCAGTTTATGTAAAAGCCAATCAGAACGCTCTGTTTACATGGTGGGTAACTGGTAACCCTCTAGTTGCCCAGGTAGCTCTGTAGTTACCTGTCAGTTATCGTCGGGAACCTTTCAGTTACCCAGATAATCGAAGGGTTACAAAATGGTAACTTTTCCGCGGGTAACTGGCGGGTTTTTGCTCATCTCGGGTTATCATTCTGAGAGATGGAGGTGTGCACTAAGGCTAGGACCCACTACACATTCATGTATCTACGCGTTGCACAAACAAATGACACGAGAAATTCTAAAACTGACGAAATTGGTGCAGTTATTTCCCCAGGCCCCTCCGTATGTATTTAAATATTGGAGAAATATTATGTGCTCCTATGGCATCACTTGCACTAAGGAGCACCCAGAATGCAACAAAAATATTTGTCATAAAAAAAGACAGTGATTCGTGAGGCGCGGGTTTCTTTTCCACAACCTGAAAATGTGACGCCCCTTTCTCCCTGATGTAGAAGAGAGCCACGATCTCAGTAGGATCAACTCTGGAGCGCCGACGATGCCCAACGTCCAGGTCGACCTCTGTCTCTGTTGCAACTCCGTAAATCGTGACCAAAATTAATCAAATTATGCGCGAAGATCGTCGTACGAGCATTCGGATGATTGCTGAGACTTTAAACACCAAGAAAGAAACTGTCAGAAAAATCTTACATGACGAACTGAAAATGAAGAAAGTCTGCGTGAAATTGGTACCGAAAAACTGGACACCTGGCCGCCCATAACGCACTATCTGCGTGGCGTTATTTAGCCGCTAGAGGCGCTCACGTGCTCGAACACGCGTCGTACTCACCCGATTTAGCACCTTGCGACTTTTTCCTTTTTCTGAAGATCAAGTCTGCCCAAAAAGGAGCCCGTTTTGAGACCATGGAAGAGGTGAAATGAAAAACAGCGGAGCTCCTAAACGCCCTTACGAAAGAAGACTTCCAGCACTGCTTCAAACAATGGAAGAAACGAATAGGACGATGTATGGAGAGAATAAAGCTCTTTTTGATAAACAGTCTCATCATTTAATAGCCACACTTCGTATATGAAAATAAGGTCTCTACCTTGGACAGTCCAAAAAGCGCTTAAATACTGATACAATATCACTCTATTTCGACGTGCGAGATGTGTAACTACGTCATCACAGACCAGGGATGGCAATCTGAAACTGAATCTGAATCTCGAAGTTTAAGAAATTGTGCTGTCTCTGAAGCCGAATCCAGAAAAGCTAAGTGTAATCACCTTGCGAAGGAAAAGCCGAAACTGAAATTCATAATACAATTTTACTGAAGCTGATGTCATACTGCCGTGTGATCCGTGATACGGGATTTTCTGACGTATATCCACTTGAAAATATCCCGGGAACAGTACCTAAAGCTCACTAGTACTAGGTACTATTAAGTATTAACATTTTTCAATGGTCGAAAGATCGAACCTTTCGTCTCAGATCAGTCCAGTCCAGTTGTGATTGGTAAACATTTTTGGTCTTGGCACAGAATGAGATGACCAGATGACAAAAAGTCGAAACTCGAAGCGGAATCCGGAACTAAGCTGAGGTAATCATATCAATGAAGCTGTATCTGAAGCAGGGTTGGCAACTTTTCATAATCCCATGTGTAGCGGGAAAACCAATACTGATTTTACCCAATAATGTTTTATTATCGTATCATTTCTCTTCCTCTTCAAAGTGAGCGCTCCACAAAATAAAGCGAGTGCTTCGAAGATAACAATGTTTGTTCAAGTTGTTACCAGTCGACGAATGTATACCCAAGGAACCTCTTCTAAATCGAAAATCATCCAAAGAAGCGAAGACAAAGATGGTGGTGATGTACAGGTGGAAAACGCATCAAACGTACTAAACGATGAAATAATTTTCGAGGAAAATTTCCGATGATTTCTGAATAATTTCATCAGAAATCTTCGAGACGATTTCTTTGATATCCAAAGATAATTTTCGAAGAATTTAATCGAAAATATTAGGGAAAAATTTCCGATCATTTTCGAAGAATTTCATCGGACATGACTGAGGAAAGTCTCCGATGATTTCAGGATAATTTTTTTGGAAATCTTTTCCGGAGAATTTCACCGGAAAAATCTTCAGAAAAATTTCCAATGTTTTCCAAAGAAATTCTTCAAAAATTTTCAGGAAAATTTTCTGATAATTTATGAAGAATTTCATCGGAGATATTTGAGGAAACAACTCCGATGGATTTTGAAAGAATTTTATCGAAAAACTTCAGGAAGAATCTCCGATGATTTCCAAAGAATAGTTTCATCGGAAATTTTTTGGTGGAAATGCCGATAATTTCCGAAGAATTGAGACTATTTTCGACTCATGCGATGGAATCAGAGATTTTTCCTGAAGATTTCTGACGAAATTTTTTGGAAATCAGCCAACAATTTCCGAAGAATTTTATCGAAGATAATTTGAGAAGAATCCCCGATAATTTCAACAAAAAAAATTGTCATAGAAAATCTTCGAAAAAAATCTCCACTAATTTTCGGAGAATATCTTCAGAAAAAATTTTCAAAGATTTCCGAAAAATTTTAAGAAAAATCTTTGGGGAGAATCTCTGATCCCATCGCATGAGTGGGAAATAGTCTCAATTCTTCCGAAATCGAAATTTTTTCCGGAAAATTCCCAATGAAATTCCCTAAAAATCATCGGAGATTTTTCTCGAAGATTTCCGATGAAATTTTTCGAAGATCATCGAGTATTGGAGTTTCCCTCGCCCCCTCCGAATATCTTCTATAATATTCTTCAAAAATTGTCAGAAATTTTTTCTCGATGAATTTGATGCCATTTTTTGGGAAACATTGTCAATTTTTTCTAAAAACTTCCGATGACATTCCTTGAAAATCATCGGAGATTCTTCTTGTTTTTCAATAAAATTATTTATTGGAAATTTTTCCTTGAGATTTTCGATAAATTCTTCAAAAACCATCGGAGTTTTTTCCCGAATGTTTCCTATTCAAAAATTATTGGAAAATTTGCTCGAAGTATTTTGATAAAATTTTTTGGAAAATATTGGAAATTATTTCCAAAGATTTCCAATGGGATTCTTCGGAAATTTTCTGAATTATTTTCCAAAAATTTCCAATGAAATTCATTTAAAATCATCGCAGATTCTTCTTGAAAATGTTCAATGAAATTATTCTTTGGAAATCATCAGGGATGTTTTTTTTTTTTAAATTTTTATTAACGAGACATTTAATGCCTAACGGCTATGGTTCCTGATGATTTCCGATACAATTCTTCAAAAACTACCGGATATTTCCAAAAATTTTTGATGAAATTCATTAAAAATTATCGGAAAATTTTTGAAGAAATTCTTCGGAAAACATTGGAAATTTTCTCTGAAGAGATTCCTAATAAAATTCCTTGGAAATCATCGGAGATCTTTCCCGAACATCTCTCATGAAATTCGTCGGAAATCATCGGTAATTTATCCCAAAAATTTCCAATGAAAATTTCAGGAAATCATCGAACCTGTCTTCTGAAGAAATGCTTCAAAAATCATCAGAGATATTTCTCGATGATTTCCAATGAAATCCTTTGTTATCGTTGAAAATTTCCCTAAAATTTACAACAAAATTCTTCTATTTTTCTCAGTGATGTCCGATGAAATTTTTCGAAAATGCTCGGAAAGTTTTCCTTAATATTTTCGATAAAATTCCTCGGAAATTATCTTCGGAAATCAAAGGAATCTTCTCGAAGATGATTGATAACTGCGCGTGTTTTTCAAAACGAAGATTACTCGGGACTAGATGCATTTTTTCGCGAGTGAAAGTTTCACTTTTGAAGTTGACATTCCTCCTTATGCATATACTCTGCAGCTTGCACTTGACTCTTGCGAAGTGTGGGTGTCAGTGTTAAAGTTTTTTTTATTTATTTTTAATTTTAGTTATAATTTTCAATCATGTAACAGTTTGTTTTTGTTTTTTTTTCCTTCAGTTTTTGTTTAGTTTTGTTCTTGTTTATTTTTTGTAAACTCATATTATTGCAGAGTGGTGCGGGCTATAATTGGTCATAAGACTGTTGCCCGCACCACTTTAAAATAAATAAATGAAATGAAAAGTGAAAGCTGAAGCTTCTCTTTATGCATATTATACCTCCAACTGTACCAATAATTTCCCCGATGTTGCCATGTGTCGCGTCGCTACACATGAAATTCCCCATGTGTAGCATTCGCTACACATGCTATACAGAAGTTGCCGGCCCTGATCCAAGATCAGAAGTACAACATAGACAATTTCTGAAGCCAGAACCGAATTTGAAGTATCCTTCCATCTTGCAGTTAAGCTGAATTCGAATCTAGGTTCATAATTTTCGGCTTTCCCAACCTTGTCACAGACACCACCGGTTTTCTAGAGGTATAAGGGAATTCAGGGGGGGGGGAAAATCCTTCCTTAAGTGAAATAACACGCATTACTGGATAACTTGATGTATTTTTCTGAAAACTCAGGTAGGGCATATGCCGCATTAGCTATATTTCTCCTAGAAATTTCCATGTACACATTCTTGATACAGCCGGAAAGAAGCCTCATACTTTTCCAATTCTTACCTCAACGTAAGAAAGAATTCACTTTTTCTAATCACTTAGCCAATTACGAAGCGTGTACCTGAAAACACAAAAGCCTGTTTCGCGTTTTCACGCTACAGGTTAATTTCGGTAATTGAAACGATAAATTCTCGCCAATAAACGATGGCTGCCACGGTAGATTGGCGAAAAGAGTATTCTCAATTTTCGGGCTCATCCGTTCGAAAAACGGTTCACCTGTCCACAGGACGCGCGGACTTTATCAGGCGGCACGATAAACGGCGCGGACTGAAACAAAAACATCGCTAATTTCGTAATCGCGTGATGGCCGTTCGAAAATGAACAGTTACAGGTAATTACGACCAATTTAAAATACTTTTACACCGCGTTAATGCCGTCCATTTATCACTTCATTTAACTTCGCGAACATGTGTACACTTTTTGACTGCCTTCGATCCCCCTCCCGTCTCTACCTTTGCCATCAACGCGCACAGTTTTTTGGGTACGCTCTGCGGGTGAAAGGACATAAAGTTAGGAATATTCGCGTTCATTTTCGAAATTAAAAATAACTTTCTTACGTAAAGGCATTCATTTGTGTTATTAAAGGGTCAATTTTTTGAGATTATTGCGCCGCGTCCGCCGTCGGGTACCTCCCACCGGTAAAAAGACGAACGGATTGCCAGCGAACAGAATATGATAACTAATTGACCAGCCTTTGAACATCAATCAGGTGTTATGAGAAAAACTCGTAGGAATATCGGTTCTATTTTATTTATTTTTGCTTTATGACAGCCTTAAATTAGGCAGGTACGTTCTTACTAACTTGTCCATCTTTGGGCATAGGCATCCGTCACCCGTTTCCTTGTCCCCCTCTTTTGTGCTGTACTTACCCAATGAAGGGATAGATCATGGTGAGAAAAAGGCGATGGATGCCAGTGCCCAGAAATGGGTGCATTCGACGCCACATTCCCCCCCCCACACTCCGGGGCCTAATGTTACGACGAATGAACGGCTGTAAAATAAATAAAAAAATATCGATTCTAGGTAGGTAATTTATTTTTACTATCTCTCGAAGTCTGTTACATAACACACACCATCGAAAATCAAAACTTGATTTCAGACTTAGGGTATATTCTCCTGAGCTACATTTCATGTTTGTAGGAACTGTGTTGTCTTGAAGAATTATTGGCGCTTTATTTGCGATTCTAGAAGTACTTCAAGGACAATTTGATAGGTTCTCATCTTACCGAATGAATATTACGCCCGCTATGCGGCTGATCAGTCAATAGGAATGCATTGCATTTCATTAAATATCCTATTCATCAGCCAATAGATTCACACAGTTGACCACATGTAATGTGATATCTGTATTATTCAACGAGTTCAAGGGCGCAACTAAGAAGGAGGCTAGGGGCTATAGCCCCCCAATATTCATTGATACCGATGGCCTGATGCGGTTACGTTGCGTCGTAGGTTCGTATAAATTTATGGCTCATGAAAATAGGTAGGTACCAAATAAGGTAGTCATCGAATCGAGCTTTCACCCCGCCAAAGTTTTTTCTTTTTCTAAGTTCCACCTCCCATCAAAAAAATGTTCTGGTTGCGCCCCTGAACGAGTTAGTAGAGGTAGATAACGAGGTTATAAAACTTTCCAAATAAGCGGAACTAGTCTAAGAAAACCAGCACAGAAAAATAGATCATTCGGGAAAACAAAATAATAATTCCCTCCTTTACAAAAAAGGCCTCCTTTACAAAAAAGGCAACAGACACAAAATCACCAACTACAGACCAATCAGTTTAAGCCCCACGATAGCAAAAATCTTTTCAAAAGCACTCGAGCTCCGAATCAAAAACACTCTAACCTGGCAACAACCTAGAGAACAGGCTGGCTTTCGAAAACAATATTCAACAATAGACCACCTACAAGTCATAAACCAACTAATAGAAAAATCAAATGAATTTTAAAAGAACCTATACCTACTTCTGATAGACTATACCAAAGCTTTCGATTCGATCAACCACAGATTCCTTCTACACTCACTAAGAAAACAAGGAATACTCGTAAACTTTGTAATAATAATCGAGGACATGTACTCTAACCTCAAGGCGAGAGTAGTAACCGACATTAACGGCCCATACTTTAATATCGAGAAAGGAGTCCGCCAAGGCGACCCCCTCTCCACTATTCTTTTTAACTGTTTACTAGAGGAAGTATTCAGGGGGCTAAATTGGGAAAGAAAGGGGGTAAACATCCACGGCGAAACTCTTAGCAACTTAAGATTTGCGGACGACGTGATTCTAATCTCTAACAGCAAAAAAGAACTTTCGGAAATGGCAAACGAGCTTCAAGAGAGGGGAAGGTCAGCAGGCCTAGAAATAAACATCGAAAAAACAAACTTTCTTACAAACAACCAGGAAGAAACTTCCATCCAACTGGGAGGCAAGACAAGCGAAAAGGTGGAAGAAACAGTATACCTAGGCCAAGTGATAAGCATGGAGGATAAAATGGACAAAGAAATTAACAGAAGAGTCACACAAACCTGGAACAAATACTGGAGCCTGAAATACCTCTTCAAAGGACAATACAGTAACTCACTCAAAAGTAGTATCTTTAATGCTAACATTCTAACATCGATCACCTATGCATCACAAACTTGGACACTGACTAACAAACACGAAAACCTCCTAACCGTAACACAAAACAGCATGGAACGTTCCATTCTTGATTTGAAGCGAAGGGACATAGTTCCGATAAAAACAATACGTAACAAACTGCCCACCAACAATAACATCATTACCACACACAGACGACAAAAATGGAACTGGGCAGGTCACGTCGCGAGACTGAACGATAACAGATGGACACAAACAATTACTTTTTGGGAACCCACGGGCAAAAGAAGGAAGGGAAGGCAAAAAATGCGTTGGAGGGACGATTTCGACCAGTTTTTGAAGAATAAAGTATATCACAGAATAGCATGGGAAAGGAACGAGTGGAAAAGGCTAGGGGAGGCCTTTGCCCATAGACAGGGTATGGCGCGAGGGGGCTGGTGACCTCTCGTCCGGTGGTATACGCAGTGCTACTAATATGTAATATGAAATGTAAGATGATCACTCACATACACGCTCTAATAAAGGCTTTATTATTATTATTATTATTATTATTATTATTATTATTATCATTATTAATTCTGCTACCAATTTTAAGTGCCATATCAGTCAATTTCTTCAATCTTGAAGAATCACGATTAAAAACTATCATCAGTACGATTCCTTATAGTAACTCTATCGTTACATCGTTACGCTTTTATTTGTTTTCAAAAACCAAAGCTTGCGAAACTGCGAATTTTGCACCACAGGTGTTTTCTCCAGTCACCTGCTGTACTCTATTAGTGTGACTGCGAAGTCTATATCGAATGGTAAATTATTCTCAATTTCGATTAGCATTTTACATCCGCAGTGAACGGACGTGCTCTACCGGTGTCGTATCGCGTCCACGTTTCTAATTAGAATTCTCGCGGTTTTTGCCTTTCTATAACACTACGTCTTAGAAAGTACAGGTCGTCTCTAGGTTGTTAACTGTTGAATTTTAATTGATTCGACCGAGTTGGAACTATTCTAATACGATTATTATTCTGTACAAGTTGGATGGACTGCTCGGCTTCGGCTGCACAGTATACTCGAGGAGAAAATGAATCGAGAATTCGCAGTTTTATGAAAACCAGACGAGTAGATACCTGGTGTCTACAGAGACTGAATGGGAATAACTCCTGGCAATTTGGAAATCGGTTGAAAATCTTTTTTGCATTCTCGGCCTTCTTTTTTTTCAAATAGTTATCCAATCCCGCTCTATTCGATCCACGCGAACATTTTCCGCGTACACATATACATTCTTCGTATCGTGTACCCAAGGGAATTTTCCCGTAATACAGTAGGTATATCATTTTCGAATTTATTATTTTTAGTTCCTTCCAATGAGAGCCGAAGGAAGGTGTCAACTTAAATTTGATATGTCGTCAAGTTTCAGTTTTCTCCTGCGACGCCCATAAAATCGTTTCGACGAGATAGTAAAACGTATCTACCGACGAAAATCGGCGTCAAATTTAACACGGCTATACTCTTACATCAGGTAGAGTAGGAAAGTACAGCACTAGAAATCTGTGCCTTGAGTATGGGAGACAATTAGGGTGTTACACTTGAAAATTAAAGAAATGACTAAAATTAACAGAAAATAGTACATCTTATCATTAAGGCACAAAATATTGTGATACCAACTTACAATAAACATTTCTTAGATTTGTGTATTTACTTAACAGTCATCGACAGGTATCATAATGGCTAGAGTAAACGGTTGAGTATATGTGACCGTCTCGGAAGAAACATTTCTTATGCTTAAAAAATCGATTTTCAAGTTTTAACGTTTTTTGGGTGTTTAAAATCAAATTTATTAAATCAAAGTGACCTTTATTTTTCTTTAGTAAACCTATAACATAAGTTAAGGTGCCTTCTGCAAGGCAAAGGCCTCTCTCAGATTCTCCCATTCCTTCCTAATTTACAAAATCTTGTGATATTGTCTGTGCTGGAACATGCTGTCAAACTCATCTCACCGTCTGGTTCTTTGTTCCCATTTTCTCCTCCCCATTTCAAAAACCAGTCGGAGGTTGTTTCTGCCCACCTATTATCGTCCATTCTCACCACGTGTCCAGCCCAGTCCCACTTTACCCTTCTTATAGCATGGAGGAAGTTCATATTGTATTTTAACTTCTTTTTAATTTTAAGTAGATTAATCTCATCTTTCCTCTTTATACCAAGAATTGCTTTTTCTAGACTGTTTTAATAAATGACTATTTTTTCCTCTGCAGTTTCAGTAAGCGATCGGGTCTGACAGCCGTACGACATGGTAGGAAAGACATAACTGTTCAAAATTTATCCTTTATTTTGTTTTACTTAAAGATTCCCTTTTAAGATTTTTTTCAAAAACCAAAATGTTTTCCAAGAGTTGGCTATTATATCTAATTCTAAATTTTTCGTTTGGTTAAATGTTATCTTTTGTCCTAAATATTTAATTTCCTTCATCCACTCTATTTTTCTCCTTTTATGGCCAATGGATCCCCCGTTTGTTCGACAAAATTTTTGTTTTTGACATTTTCATGTCTTTATTTTGGCACACAAACCGGAAAAACGTTATTTCTACTGACTGACTGGACTGTTGACTGACTTAACATAAATATCATTCGCCTACGAGTACCACACTCCTTTTATCAGCCTGTATTCCCTTGCGAGCATCACGTTCCTTGTACCAGCCTACGAGCACTATGCTCTTCCAGTGCATTATGCAGTTGAGTCTGCAACCACGGGAGAGCATTTTCATGTCTGCTTTGCGGACTGCGGCGACATAAGAATGTCATTGTCCAGCGAATGTAGCGTCCAAAAAATGAGCACGCTAAAAAATATGGAGCGCAACGTGCTCTGCGGAGCGTAGTAGACGACGACATTTTCATGTCGGCGCAATCCGCGAAGCAGACATAAAAATGCTCTCCCGTGGTTGCAGACTTGTCTGCAAGACGATGCACGAGCAGAGCGTAGTGCTCGCAGGCTGGTACAAGGAACGTGATGCTCGCAGGCGAATGAAGTGTTGAGTCAGTCAGTCAGTCCGTTTTGCAATTTCTTTATGGGTTTCTTCTGTTTTTGTTGAAGAAAAAAAAAAAAAAAAGAAAAGAAAAAAACAACGAAAACAACATAGACAATAGAGTAATGCAATGAGCGTAGTGTTGTTTTGAAAATATTAGGGACATTTCCCAGATTTAAGAAATTGGACTCCAACAAAGCGCTATTATAGTGAAATTTCATAACTGTTGTTTAATCTGGTCGCACTGATGATTGACGACCCAGTCAGTGCCATCTGATGGTCGGTCTTTGCATACTTTCGTGATTTTAATATTGCTTTCCAGACGCGCTTCCTCTCCCCCTTCGCTCAATTATTTCAACATTCCCTTCATTAAGAGCAATCCCTTCCTTTCCCAGTCCATTTTCCTCATAACTTCCTTCAGAGCGGCGTTGAACAGAATCGGAGATAAGGGGTCACCCTGTTTCACTTCCCTATTTACAGCAAAGTACCGCCCTGGTCGCTCCGTAATTATTCTCGCCTTCAAGCCGCTATACATTATTTTTTATCACTGAAATTTTTTTTTCTATTTTACCTTAATTCCGTACAGTTTTGATCATAAAATCATGCTTGAGCGAGTCAAAGGATTTCTCATAATCACGAATACCAGATGCAATTCAAATTGATATTCCTCGGCTTTTTCCATTAATTGTTTTAGAGTGTACAGGTGATCCATGGTCGAGAACCCCCTTCGGAAACCAGCTTGTTCATTGGGTTGCTTTTCTTTTAGTTGTTTATCTATTCTTGTTTCAATCAGGTTTGGAAAATATTTTGAAGAAAACGAGCTCTGGATTATTGGTCTGTAATTTTTGATGAAAATTGTTTAGCTTCCTGTATATCAAGTATAGAGTATTTATGAGCGACTGGTCATTTTAACTGTGAACATTAACAAGAGAACTATAAGGACGTGATACCTTAAATATTCATGGTTGGCCATCAGGGTATTCATGATTTCAACTAGAAGATTAGTCGAGTCTCTGAGTTCATTTATTAGGGATCATTTCAGCTGCAACCTTCACCCGCAGACTCTATAGGATTACAAACCTGAAATATTGAAGGTTGATAGTATGAACCCAAGTTGTAACTTTGTGTCAAATTTCCAGATGTGGACTACTGCTGATTTTGTCGCAAAAAATTAACTCAGTGACTGGAGAAACTACATGTACTATATCAGTGATATCCCAGAACACGATTTTCAGTAATTCAAGTTATAGCTCCTTGTGGAGCCCCAGAACTGAACTCGGTAACTATAATAAATACAATGGCGGTTATCATTCCGCATGTCTACGAGCTGAGTTGTTCCCCTTCTTGGGAGGGTTGACGGCGTGTCTACAAAGAAATAAAAATGGTACCTACTGCGAATTTGAAGGTTATTATGTGACATTTATTTGATTAACATCAAGTGAAGGACAACATTTCACCTACAGACTACCAATAGCCCTATTTGAATCCCCTTTGAATCCCTAAATATAATTATTTCAAAAAAAAAAATAAAAAAATAAAAAATAATAATAATAATAATAAATAAATAAATTAGGGAGTGTATTCTCACGTTGAGAAGAATAAATTTTCAGGAATCACATCACTTTATTTATTCATATAACTGCCACCTCTAGGGTGTTTTAAAGAAAAGTTTCTGTTTTCTTGTGGGGAATTCTCCACTCAAGTTCAAACTTTTTTCAGACCGGCTTTAGATTCTTATTTGTATGGATATGTCAAATGGCCCGCTACGCGAAAGAGAATAATTCCGCAGAAAAACGTTACCATTGCGTTGCAGTTGCGTATTCCTCTTTACACGGTCATTCGTTTAATCATGTTGCGCTCCGTCGACATGGAGAATGCCCATCAGCAATACCAAGATTGGACGACTATAGTCTGCTCAACTACATAGTTCAGTGAGGGAATAACAAAACTAATCATGAGCATGTGGTCGTTGCGGGAGTGGGGAGGGTTATTGTTCACACTAGACGGGCAAGCACGTCAGTTTCATTGCTTGACCGCGCTTCGCTCTGACTAGGAGCATAAATGCCCGAATGCGTTGTTTTTTTTTTCAAATTTATTTTATGGAATGTATAAATGTGTATTAATTCATTAATAAACTGTGCAGAATAGATGTTGGGATGGTAAAGTCCTCCTTATTGAGAGTCATCTTTATAGAACGCAGTTGCCCGGACTACATATTCATAACAATGTCCTTCCATGCAGCAGTCAGACTCTTTCTTCTTTTTTTTTTTTTTTTTTTTTTTTTTCTATTCCTTCTACCTTGCTTAGTACTTCATTAATTTCTTCACAATTTTTTTCTACTTCTTCTTCACTATAACTTCCTTTCGGCAAATGAACTTGGACTATCACTAAGACTGCCGTCAAGTTACCCAACTTTGCAAACTTTTTGGCCAGTTTCTAACTTGGGCGTTCTCAATGAGCATGTTTAGTAGACGCGAGCTAGTCATAATCATAAATCATATAATCTTGAAATGATCGTCTAGTCTAGGAGAATCGATCTAAGTAGCGGAGAAACTTTGATATATAAACTATGGGAGGGGCCCGTTCAAAGGTGCCAAGTTAGGTCAGTGTTCCCAACTTTGCACTATGGAAAAGAAAAATGTAAAAAGTGCAGGAATATTTTATTAAATGTTTAGTTACAGTG
Organism: Acanthococcus lagerstroemiae; assembly: GCA_031841125.1. Lineage (NCBI taxonomy): Eukaryota > Metazoa > Arthropoda > Insecta > Hemiptera > Eriococcidae > Acanthococcus > Acanthococcus lagerstroemiae. The sequence goes on from CM063106.1 coordinate 62,530,987, forward strand.
CGTCATAAGGAAAAACATGTTTTCCACGATAACAGGCTTGGGTAAAACCAATATGATCATATATGACGAGACTTCTCTTCTCTTTGATAGACGTTTGGAAAATGAATTCCAAGTTCCTGTTGGAGTATTGTTTCAGGATTTTCACTGAAAACTTGGAACCGTCCAACACCTCCAAAACAAGATCGACATATTTGACTATCAAATTGGTTCTCTCTAAAAAGTACTCCACAAGAATCAAGTCACTTTTTTCAACCAGAAACAGATGGGAGGACTACCAATGACACTTCTCATTTTAACCGGTGGTGACATTGCTAAAGAAAAATACGACTTTCCTTCAGTAGTTTGCCTTTATCTTTGCAATCGCAAATATGTAATTTGAAAGAGGATAAAATTATCTACAAGATTATGTCAAGGCTGAAAATATAACTTTCTTGGCAATCTGCGCAATCAATCTAATTTTCCAACGTAGAATTTTCCAACTTGTAATTTTTCACATTATACTCATTTTGAAGAATACACCAATACACAAAAATATAACCGATTTTGTTCCTTTTTTTTTTTTAAATTTACCTAGATCTATAGTGTCTGCCAGACTTCACCTGAGACCGCTACGTGTCGTTTCAACGTAAGCAGCATGAAGCGTGCACAGTTAGGTACGAATGCAAAGTTGAGTAACCTAATGGTACTGGTTTAGCTGAAATTCTCACCATTAATATTCCGACCCCCTGTTTTGGACCCCCTTCGCACTGCCCAACCATGATTTGTTTTCTCAAAAATTGTCTTATCGAGTCTTCTATCAGGTATATTATAAAAGACATATTTTTGAACATTATTTTTTTTATACTCGTAACTTTACTTATAAGATGTTTTAATAAAAGGGAAATTCAGCTTTCCTTATAAGACATCCTGAGTTAGATTTCAATCCCCATGCTCACCAGCATAAAATTTTTTACACCAAGATATTATGCCACTTTTTCACGTGAAAGCAAGAAAATCCTGTAAGTGTGTTACCTTACTATGCACAGAAGTATGAGTACTGGATGGTGTTTTTGTTTTTAAAGAAGGAAATAGAAAAAAAAAAAATAAAGCCAAATGTACACGCATTATTTATTGAAATTTAGACAAAACATTGCTACTACATATTATTCAAATTTTCTGACTAATATTTACTGATAAGAAAAATGAAATATTTCATAGAGGAAAGTACCCACTGGTTCCGTTAAGAGGGAACTCGCGTACAATGATACACAGACAAGAGTGACACTTTTGAGATATCTTTGCTCCTTTGCACCCTAGTACGTAGAATTACGTTTCTAGAGTAGTTACTAAAAGATTATTAGAGACTTTTTCTTCATGGAACGCCTCATACATTACATGACTCTATCTCCTCTTCAGGATCTGCTGGATCAGCTCGAACATCAACCCCGTTTTTACCTTAATCGTGAACCCGCGGGGTCTGATGAAATCTAATTGATCTTATTGCTTTTGAAATTCACAACTGAATTTCTCGCCGGTCTGATGAGATTTCAATAACATTGATAATCTCGACGTCGGCGAACAGCTCACCGAGTTCGGACACGCCTCCAGTCTCCAGTTCTCGTTGCCATCGCTCTCTTTTCTAAGCCGCTTTCGTTGCCAACCCCGTCCCTGCGACCACCTCCGCTACCCCCATCGTTATTAAATACTTAAAATCGCGTAGTCAGCGTATTTTGATACTTGGCCAACGATCTATTGACGCGAAGAAAAATGCTTACATAATTCTAGGGCACCATGGCTGCGGTCGGTGTATTTATGAGTAGCGAACGAAGTAGAAGTAAAAATGCGCCGAAGAAGGGCTATATTGTAAATACAGTTAGGTACCCTTTACAATAACTCCGAAAAAAGAGAGAAAACAAAACCATCGTAAATGTCACCCCGGAACTTCGAGTTGGAAAATCGCTTTTCTCGCTCGCTCGCTCTTTCTCAGTTCGGCTATACATAATGACGTCATACGTTTGCGCTCTACGTCATCGCTGTAAACGACGTACGTACTACGTTTTGTACACGTAATACGAAAGGAAAGTAACGATCAGCGACGCTACTAAACGAATACAGGGTGTTCCATGAAATAGGCCTATGTGTATATTTGAAGATTGCGAAGTTATATCGAATTGGTACGAACGATATCCAAATTTGACACCTATATAATATGGATTCGTTCGATTCGACGGAAAAAACTGAATACGGCATCGAAATAGGGGTTTGTGGGTCACAGATTTCGAAAATTTAATCAGATTCTTAGTCCATACCTAATTTGAACATTCAAATCCAAATTTGATCCTACCTACGGTGCAAAATTAGACCAACTTCAAAAATCGTTGAATGCGGATTTTTGAGTCACCAAGTTCGAAAAGTGAACAAGATTTTTATTTTGGACTCGGTTTGAGCCCTTAATTCGACACACTCCTTCCCATCAAGGGACCAATTTGGCTTTTGTGGAATACGTGAAGAACAAAGTCGGAGTAAGTGGGTCTCGTGTCGTTCATTTTGAAAATGAAATCAGATTATTCGATGAGACCCCGATTATTGCTTTAAAATTCAAATTTGACGCCTTTAAATGGCGCAAAACTGATCCGTTTCAAAAAGTCGACCAAAGTATTGGGATAGTGAATTTGTGGTGGCTCTGTTCGCAAATTCAATTAAATATGTTTAATTACATCTCAATTAGTACCCCGATGAATGCGACTTTTTCCTCCTCCAACAGGTAAATTCGGAGGTTGCTCCCTGAAAACAGACACAAAGCTTCTTTTCCGAAGTGAGAAAAACTTGTATCCATTCACAAGGAAGAAAGGAAAAGTTCTTTCTCTTTTTTAAGCAAATATTTTTGAGGAAGTCGAAACTATACTTTTTCCGCTGGGAAGAGGGAATAATCATCCTATTCTATCTTGAAAAGGAATTTCTTCCTTGGGGAGAAATAGAGAGAGAGAGAGAGAGAGAGAGAGAGAGAGAGAGAAGTGAGGGCACTCGAAATTAAAAAAACGACAGTGTGTAGAGAAAGCGCGTGCGTTGATCAATCGATGGCAAAAATAGATCTGACCGGGAGTGCTAAAGCATAAACTGTAAGGGTACTCCTGCAGAATTTCTGACATTATCCTAAGTTCTTCTTTTTTCAAGTCCTCCCTCACCTTCCTGCGGGCCAGTTTTCTTAGCTCAGATAGTTCTACCTTCTGTCTCAGAGTTCTTCTTTTATATTCGCCGAACTATTTCTTTTCTCACAAATTTTTATTGTTTCGGAAGATAATTGCTTTGCGTATTTGTTGCCTGAAGAAATTATTTCGTATTTCTTTACTATCCCTATTAGAATTTCGACCACCTTATTATAATTTTCCTGTGTGCTTAGATTCAATTTTGACAATTTTTCCAATCTTGTTTTCAACTCTTTTTTTGCTTCCGCTATTACGTCTGTTTCAATGTCCTTAACGCACGAGGGTTTCTTCCTAAGCGCATTTCTGACCAAAAATCTTCTTGGAATCAACAACTAAGTAAGAAGCGGGCGATGATCAGAGGGAAACTCAAATTTTTTCAGAACTTTCACATCTTTTACGATTTTACTATCACTAGTCAAGCTATAGTCAGTCTCATTCCTTGTTAGATTATCTGGTGAAGCCCAGGTCCATTTTTCTTTTTTACGTTTTTTGAAAAAACAAATTCATAATTTTGAAGTTTTCAGTTTGTGCCAAATTAATTAACTTTTCCCCGTTCTTATTTGTTGAAACACTTGAGCAAAATTGACCTATGCTGTTGGACCTGGCTTCTCCTTCCTCCCTTCCTAGTTTCGCGTTAAAGTCTCGCATACCTAAAATATAATATTCTTTTTCCTTTCTTAATAGCTGAGAGAGCTAATTGTAGAACGCGTCTACTTCCTTTTCATCAGCTTGTAGGGTCGGTGCGTAGACCTGGACAATAAGGAGGTTTGCTTTGTCACTAATTTCATGCAATTCTGTCCGAAATGCTAGTTACTAGCTTAATTTTACTCACCCGTTTTTTAATAACGTAAAAGTCCACTCCTTTGTAACTCTTTTTTGCCCATTATAGTAAAAATAATTCCCATTTTTCCTTACCATAAATTTTCCCCCTAAAATCCTTGTTTCCGAAATCCCTACAATGTCAAATTCCCTCCCCTCCCAGCACTTTTCGAATTCAAAGAGTCTTTCGGTACTGGCAATACCTTGACAGTTAAATGTAATAACCTTCAAATTTTGACCTTCTCCCTTTTTAAATTTTCAAAATACAATACGTCATTCTTTTCTCCGTTGTGAAGAAAAATAGGCGCCTAGCGTATTTTCCCGGTCATGTACCGCATAAGCGCAAATAGCCATCTGGAGTCGCGGGCTCATGAAGGGCTTACAACTATTAAGGCAATGTTAAGAATTAACTGTCTGTATTTTTCAATTTCTTTTAGGCGTGGGGGAGAGGGAGGGTTTTCAGTGGATCTGGGATAGCTGAGCTCCCAAGTCCTCTGCGGTGACCCTGCTGTCCTCTCCAATATACATTTCCATATACATCATCCTGTCTGGTTACTTTCTCCGTAGCACGATGCGAGCGTCTTAGGGACGTCGTTTGCCTTCTGCATACATGTACTTCCTGTACGCGAACTTTTGTAAATCACGATCTTCTTTTTCTTCTTCTTCTCTTCCCTAGTCGATGTCCTTTTTTCTCCCTCGATCGGCCAGGCAAGACATCCGGTTAGATATAATTTATGTATAGCACTCACAAAATTTACTTATTTCATCAGTCAATTAATACACACGCGTTCTCTGTGCCCTCTGGTTTTCTTGATTTCGAATGCCCTCATGCCCTCGCTGCGGATCAGACACTTTTCTCATACAATTTTCAAAAAATCAGCACCCCCAATCTGCATCTATGATATACCATTTCTGGAAGTTCTCATTCTTACAATTTACTTTGTTGAAACTAGAAGGGCCGTATGATACTACTACCCTCTCAGTTTCACAAATGGCGGCAAATTTCCGCCTGCCCCTGGCTCCGATTTTACTGGAAATGATATGTTGTTTTCGCTCTCCTGTAGAGTGGCACCAATGGACTTGGTTAATTTCGCCGAAGAGCCCACGATTAGTACACGTTGTTTGTCGAATTTCGATCCGACTTCGCGATCTTCAAAAATATTCAGGTATCTCCAATGCGTGGAACGCTCTGTATTCGCCGTTCGATATCCGCGTAGTGATTTCGATATAATCGCGGCCCGTTTCGCTTTTTCAAAATATTTTGTACCGTTTTCTGCAAATGCCACAGGTTCACTCTCGTCGCTCGTACCTATATTTGCTATATAGCGAGCTGAATTTCCCATCTGCTTCTCTCCTTCCCCCTCGGTCGTACCCATATCCACTTTTATTTGTACATCGGATCGGATTTGCTCGATAATTTATTTCGGGTCTCGGTATTATATTCCTTTGATAACGTGATTAATTGTGGTATGGCTGTCCGCAGATTACTTCCTGTCCACATTGTGCACATACCCATCGAGTATGCATGCGCGAGTTGGCGAATTCGTCGTCGACTTTCCGTATCGTTAAGCATCGAGCAACCGGAATGGAAATTCGTATTTGTCGGCTTCGGTTATTAACACGCACCGAGTTAATGTTGCCGGTCGTATGGCGGGAAATGCCGAAGAGAAATATGATCGATGCGGACGTTTATAGAGGCCTGTGTACCTGCGTCTAAAATTCTGGGCCTCGGTGGCGAACAGCAAGAGGACACGAGGCTATCGAAATTACTCTTCTGCCCGTATAGGTGCCTAAATTGCATCGCGAAACCAACTTTTCAGCCATCCAGTCCGGGCCCGGCCTCGTTCTTCGCAGCCGGCATTCAAAATCTTGTTTGAAATTTTACATGCGCGTCGACGCGACCATCCATCAACGTCAAATGCAAACGACGAATCCGACGTGTCGAAATTTTCGTTTAGAACAATATAGTGCACGGTTTTGGGGCGGCTAACGAACAGAATCGGGGAGTACCGCTCAAATTTAATCTATCACGCCGAATATACGGGGCAAAAACTCTGCACTGTATACATTATACGACGATAGAGAAGTAAATGATTCCTTCGAAAAAATTCCGAGGGGGATTTTCTCCCCATGGCTGCCCTGCGGACACGTCGGGAGAAAATCATAGGAGGATACCAAAATGCTGTGATTGCCCTTCTTTCAAGGAATTTCAAAAAATCAAAAGTTCCTTTATTGACTCTAGAAGTAATGTTAATGCTTATACTATTATTGAGTCAAGCCCAAATTTTGGGCAAAGGACTCTTCTAACCACACTCATTCGGCCCGGTCCTGCGCCATTCGGGTATAAAGCTTGTTTTTTTTATAAAATCGGTGATGTTATCTGTCCATCTTGCTCTCTGTCTTCCAGGTCAGCGTGTCTTCTTTCTGGGACATTCAAAATTTTGTTTCCCCACCTCCCGTCCGTAGCTCTTGCGATATGACCCGCCCATTTCCATTTTCTTCTTCTTATTTCCCTTTCCAAATTTACTCTTCCCCCTACTTTTTTTTATTTAATATTGATATTCTAATTTTGTTTTTTAAGGATACTTTTAGAAGGGAGCGTATCATTGCATTTTGGGTGATCTTTAGTTTGTTTTCTAATTCTTTGGTTAAAGCCCATGTTTGGGCCCCGTAGGCAATTAAGGGTACGACGCAACTATTAAGAATTTCGCATTTGTTTTTAATAGAAAAATTCCCTTTAAATATATAATTTAGTGACCAAAATCTGCTCCATCCGATTGATATTCTGTTATTAATTACTGATTCCGGTTTATTTTCGAATGAAAGCAGTTGTCCTAGATGGTTTGTTTCTTTGACATTTTCGATTCCTAAGTCGATTAGGTCTTGTGAGTCCAGACTGGGAGTTTTTGACATGATTTATGTTTTCGAAACATTCATGACCAAATCTGCTTTATAGCTTTCATTTTAGAGTTCTATTATCATTTTGGACAGTCCTTTTGGGTATGGCGATGAGTACTATGTCGTCTGCGAATTTTAGGTTGTTCATCGATCCTAATACCCTTGTTTGACTAGTCAAAATTTCTAAAAATTTCCTCTAGTATCGCGCAGAAGAGAGCGGGGAGAGTGGGTCCCCTTGTTTGACTAGTTTTCGGATATCGAATAATTATTCCCCTCTTATATCCGTTATTACTCTTGCTTTTAGGTTGGTGTGCATGTCTTTAATTAAAAAGTCGTAGTCCACGTCTACGAATATCATATAAACTACCAGCTGGTTCACCGTATGGATATGGTCGGTTGTAGCATAGCCCTTACGGAAACCTGCCTGCTCGACTGGCTGGGCGTTATCCAACTGAGGGTAGATACGGGTTTTCAGAATTTTCATGCGGACTTTGCTTAGATTGGAGGAGAGGCTGATCGGCCTATAGTAGTTCAATTAGTTTTTATCGCTTTTCTTATGAAGGAGTATCATTTCGAACAACATCCATTGGGCTGGGGTCGTTTTTTCCTCGATGATACGGTTGAATAGAACAGTCATCGTTTCCGCCAGTTCTTCAGCAAAATCTTTTAGCGTTTTATTTTCAAACCCATCGGAGCCGGGAGCCTTTCCTACTTTAAGGCTTCTCAGGGTAGCTTCGACCTCGTGTTTCAGTATTTCTGTGAATATTTCTTCGTTCTGTGTGGGGGCCCTATCTCGTGCTTTTTTCCTTGCACCCACTTCCAGGGCACTGGCTGGGGTACTATACAGTTTTTCGTAAAATTTAGTAGCTTCTCAAACGATGTTTTCTCTGGACGACACTCTCTGCCCTTTTTTGTTCTGTACACCTGCTGCTATTGGTTTTCCATAGCAGAGTTCACGTTTCAATTTCTTTGATGGCCACGTATTTTCAATGATTTCTTGTACTTTTCTAGCTTCAAATTTTCTGCAGCCCGATCTTATTCCTTTTCACACTGTTATGCAGTTCGGCCATTTCGACCTTCCGCAGTAGTGTTAACTTTTCCACCCTACGCAGGACTTCTTTTTTATCAATAAAGTTTTGTGTTTCTACTGATAGCTTGTCGTCTTTCCTCGATTTTTGTTTTTCCAAATTTTTTTAGTGTAGCTTGTACTATTCCAGTAAAGCGGTTGTAGCTCTTTTGGGTTTGAGCTGGGGCGCTCCAACAGCTCTTCTTCGATGGATTCACGTGCCTTTCTCATCCTGTATCCTGGTATTACAACCTTCTGCACACGCTTTTGTGATCTGTACGCAGGTCCTATTATTTTTGATCTGTAAGGATTCGGAGGGAGCATCTCCCGACTTTGTGGTCTGAGGATGCCTCGAATCTTGCTACCACTCCATAGTCCTTTACAATGGTGCTAGCATTAATAAGAAAGTGATCAATCTCGTTTCGGTTTCTTCCTTTAGGGGCCATACAAGTCAATTTCCTCGATTTCCTTCTTCTTTTTTTTTTAATGAGTTTATAATTTTAAACCTGTTGCATTCCGCAAAATCCACTTATGTACCTTCGTGATTTCTTGAACCTAGGCCGTGCGCCCCTACGTTCGATTCCCCAAAGAGATTTGTTCCCAGTTTAGCGTTGAAGTCGCCCAGTATTATCGTACCTATGTATAAAATTCCTTTTCCTTATGTACCGTTTCCTGAAGTTTTGCGTAGAAGGCCTCTTTATTTTTCTCAGACGCCTTTAAGGTGGGTGCATAACATTAAATGACAGCCAGTTTTGTGTGTATCAACCCGTCTCTATACCGCCGTGTTTCTGAAATATCCATAATAACTCCCTGTCTTACTTCCCCACAATGACTGCTTTCGTCTTGAGGAAGGATTATAAATAAAAAGGCTGTAATAAATATTCATTCATTTGTGTGTGAGGTGGCGCCGTATGCGCCGAGTGCTCAGACTTGCGAGTCCATTGCACTATTCCTCAAGTTTCTGTTAAGGATCAGCTCAGTAGCCTCACTTTTATAGCCAAAGTGAGGATTTTACTGAGCTCTATCCCTTTGACTTCACTGGGTGCTGGGTACTCTAGCCCCAATGCTTCGCGTCTTGTCCCGGCTATTGCTGGGCATTGACATATAATATGGATCGAGGTTTCTTCCTCTTCTCCACAGTACCTACAAGAGCCGCCTCTTACCACTCCTATTTTATACCACGTGTTTTGTGGCCCCATGACCGGTTAGTAGTCCGACCATGAGCCATGCATGTTTCCTGTCAAGCCCTAATAGGAACTTGGCATACTTACTAGGGGTGTCCCCTATCAGTGTTTTGCTGACGTTCATGCCACTGGCCAACCGCCAGTGCATTGCCGTCTGCTTACTTATCCAAGGCTTTACTTTGGATTTTGTGACGCTGTATGCTATAGGCAGACAAGGTCTGGGTGTTGCCAGTTCTTTTTTTATGCCCTCCTTCGCTAGCTTGCCAGCCATCATGTTCCCTTTTATGCCGCAGTGTGCCGGTGTCCTTAGTATAGTGACCCGGTTCTCCTGAGCAAGGGTGTATAGTTTGTTAACACACTCCGTCACCACCAGGGATGTAGTTTGGTGTGACGATAGTACCTTAATGGCCGATGGACTGTCTGTACAGATATAGATCTGTTTATCAACAAGGCCCTTCTGCTGACTTCTATCAATGGTCATCGTGATCGCCATTATCTCTGCTTGGAGGATAGTGACGCCCTCGCCCAGGGCCACTGAACAGTTGTCAGCGCCTTTTGCATTCGTGATTCCGATTCTTACACCTTGGTCATTCTTAGAGGCATCTGTAAACCACACATTCTCCTCTTTTCCTAGAATGCTTGGCCACCTCTTTTCTCAAGCCTCCCGTGTGGGTATTAGCGCATGGTATGGCTTGTCAAAGAAGTGTTCCATGGCAATTCTGTCCTTTGGCATCCCAAAGCATTTGTCTATCGTCCCCGCCATCTCCCATATCCTTCTGTGGCCTGTTTCATGGGCCTGAAGGTTTGGTTGACCCAGACGATAAGCCCCCATTATCGCCGCTGCTTCTACAGCAGTGTGAAGCGGTGGCAAGTTTAGGAGCCTTTCTAGTGCCTTCGTCGGCACCGTACTCATTGCTCCCGTTGTCATCACGCACGCGAGCCTTTGCAGGTAGTCTAGTTCCTCTCTGACTTTGGCTAGGTGGACTCGGCCCCCACCACATAATGGCCGCATATATAATTCTGGGGCGTATTACACTGGTATACATCGCATCATTTTGGGAGAGAGTCCCCAGGTCCTGCCGACATAGGTACGGCAAGACCAAAGAGCCTCAATCCATTTTCTTATTTTATCTGAGACGCGATCCCTCCAGGAGGGTTTTCCATCAAGATATACTCCTAGGGCTAACGGTCTTCTTTTGTATTGCACCTTGATCAACTTCTTGCCTTTCTTTTTACGGGTGAAAAGTGTGATCTCAGTTTTGTCCGGGTTTATCGATCACCCCTTTTTCAAACACCATTTTTCCATACATCAGAGTCCCCACTGTGTTAACTCTGCGATGGTTCCCGGAAATTTGCCGGTTACCACCACAGCCAAATCATCAGTGTAGCCCTGTGTGTATATTTTTTGACCATTTAACTCCTCCAGTAAACTGTTCACCACCAGGCCGCACAGTAGAGGAGAGAGTATTCCTCCTTGTGGGCACCCCCTGATGGTCGTTGCATGGATCCGTTCTTGTTGGTATGTTATCCGGGTCTCCCTGCTTTTTAGCATAGATACAATCCAGTTTATTAAGCTTTCCTTCATTTCCCTTCCTTTCAGGGCGGTTTAAAGACCGAAACAATTTTTATAGTGTCCGTCCCCCAAAAAAGTCAGCCAATCTTGTCGGACCCCTTATGCAGAAAAAATCGCACGATTCCGGTTAGGTCCTCTAAAAATAAAGGTCAGGCTGACTAAAAAGAATCAAACGATTTTACTGAGGGTCTCTTGGGTGCAGCACAGAATCGCACAATTATCGAAGTCCCCCCCCCCCTCCAAAAAAAGAAGAAGAAAGTTAGCTGATCCTAGAAAATTTTACTCTAAGCTTTCCTGTGTGCAAATAAATATCGCACAATTCTGGTGACGTCCAAAAAAGGTCCGACAATCAACCAAAAATATATCAGAGAATTTGCTGGGGCCACTTCCACGTTAAAGTTCGCTCATACAATCGATCAAGGCAACCTTATCGAGAGGTGAGGGGGAATATCCCGAGCCCAAACTTTTAGGGGGGCCGATATTTTTAAAAAGCCTGAATTTCAATCATACTGTACACATCAAGTCAGCAGTCACTACTTACACCATGAAAGAAACCTCTTTTATCCCGTAGCTTATAATTTTTCCCATCTAACAAAAGAACAAATTGAACTGGAAGGAAAGGGGAGTCGTGAAAATTTCTCCAGGCCCTCTTTTTCTCTCTACAGCGCTGGATCAAGGGGCTCTCTTGGGCTAGAACTCCATTCAAAATTGTCCATTTGCCGCCGTGTTAAATCAGCTACTTACGATTCCTAAGAATTTGTCCCAGGTCGGCGGATGGGGGTGGGATCGATAGTTTTTTCATGGCTTGTTTTTTGTTGTTGTTTTATTCTAGTTTCTTTTTCTACTTTTCGTTTGTTTGTTTTATTCCTTTTTATTTTGTTTTTATATTTCTGATTTCTGATTTTCCTTTTCCCAATTGTTTTAGTAGTTTCTTCTCATTTTACATTTTTTAAATCTGCGTAAGTACTCAAAAAACTCAAAAAAATATTATAATACATCCTCAAAACGGGTTTCGCTCAGTGAGTGCAACAAAAATAAGACGCAAATAAAGTTTTCATTTTTCATGAGAGGTCGCATCAAACGCTCCCTGATGTATATCCATGAATGTTGCCAGGACATAATCACCGCCAGTCATCCCTCTCTCAATTTCTGTTACAAGCGAGTGCAATGATGACTCTACTGATTTGCCTGCCCTATATGCGTGCTGGTTCTTATGTCGTGGGAACCTTTTCAGGGTATCCTCTCTTAGGTGCCTGTCTATCAGCCTTTCCAAGGTTCTTAGCATGAATGATGAGAGACTTATCGGCCTGTAGTATTTGGCCTTACAAAACACTACTCTCACACCCCTCCGCGATTTTGGAATGTGCCCTAGGGCTAATGATGCTCTGAGGACCCTAATGAACGGTCCCATTATCGTCTCTAGTCCTGTCTGTAGGCAGACTAGATAGATTCCATCTGGGCCCGGTTATTTGTACGGCGAGAATGTGTTTACTGACCAACATACGCTGTCTGGCGTAACCACCTCTTTCGCCGTTTCCCAATCCGTTCCGCATTGCACACAGTCGGCTCCTGGCTGCGGCTGAGTGATTTCCATGATTTCTGCTCCCGGAAAGTGCGTGTCAATGAGGTGCTCCATTGCCTCTCTCGGGGTGGTGGAAAAACCACCTGTCGGGAGTTCGAGCGGTCCCTCTTCCACCCTTCTTTCATTACTGAGAAGTTTTTGCAGGCGTGCCGTCTCCGGTATCTTTTCTATAGATTCGCAGAAACGTTTCCACCCCTCTGTTTTGGCTTGCTTTACCGCCTTTTTATATGCTTTTTGAGCCTCATGATATAATTCCCAGTGAGCCGGTGTATTGTTTTTCAATGCAACCCTCAGCCTTTTTCGAGTGTCTTTCCTACGTTTCCCCAACTCTGCTCTCCACCAGTTTAATAAATAAATAATAGTATCATTTTCTTAGGTTTTTAGAGCCTTTTGGATTTTCCTACTGTACCTCTCCGTATCAGCAATGTTGGGAGCTTTTTTGTTGGTATTATTCCTATAAAATTGTATTTTTGCTATACGTACGATGACCTGTAGAAGTCTGTGATCAGTGGGGTATTTAAATAATCAGTGAGGCCTACTGCGATTTTCTTATATTTTTATAGCCTCCCCGACGTCTCTGAAGTAATGCTCGAAAGGGCCGATTCCAGAGCTCGGGTTGAGAGCAAATGAGAAAAAAAAAAGAAGAAAACCCAGTTTCCCAGACTGCGATGCAACAGACTTATACGGCGGCGTATTTCTCATCAAACCGGCTCTTTTATACCTTTAAAGAGTTAATTGGGAGTGCAGCAGCGTATATAACTCAATACCGTGCAAAAAGTGACGCTGTCTCCTTCAGAATCGAGCCACCGAATGCAAATATAAATATCCAACTCTTTTGCAGCCCACGTGGTCGAGCAGCCATTTCACGCCAAAAACTACCATACCGCCATCTGCGCCCCATTTTCCGCGGTAATTTATTTGCGGTAGCTGGCCCTGTAATTCATGAGATATCGTCGCGATTCGCATCCAGGTAAAAATCGATAATTTCGGCCGAATTAGAAGAAAGTGAAAATGTTTCCTTTCTCGCAGTGCGGTTTGGCTCATTAGCCTGTGCCGATCAGCGTCGTTTGCTCGGCCGTGCCACATCCTAGCAAATTTACATAGCTGACTAAGCACATATACTGAACCAGCCAAACTGCTAGCTCCACTTTGGCGGTCCGCAATGTTAGAAATACGTCGTGGGTATCGAATTGAGCTAAATAATCCTACGTTTCGTTCGGCAATGTGGGTAGACTAGGTGTACATGTAGGCTGCCTATACCGCGCCTGTATCATATGTGCAGTCGCGCTACTGCCGTGACATTACTCGACGGCTCGGTGCGGCTCGCACGACACAACGATAAACTAAAACAAAGACAAAATTTGTATTTTGATAGTGAAAACAGCGAAAACTTGAGGAATGCCTGAGCAAGCAGTGTTATGCGTAAATCATATGAAACTCGATCAATACGACTGCTGTGAAAGTGTATCGGGCGCACGAGGGGCCAGACGCGGTCGCTTATCACGCAGGCGCTTTTCTTGTTGAATTTCGTTTTCTACAAATACATTGCACGTGGTGTATCCGCCCAAAAAGTGGAAATTGGGTTTTAGCGAAACTCGGAAGTGGCTAGTGCATTTTCGTACGGTTTTTTTTTTATTCTTTCTTCTCGCATTTTATTTTTATTCATTTATGTATAATTACGTCGACCGATAATGCGCTGAAGTACATCAGTACTCGCCTGTGGTGCAGGTATGTGGTGTTTCATGTCCACGGTGCATCGGCCCAGCGGATTTTGGATGGTCGTCGTTTGCTGTTTAATTCTACCCAGGCACACGCAATTACCAGCTGCGAACGCCGCGTTAGTATATTTGCACTTTTTATTTCGCTTTGGCCCCCTTTTTTGGGCCTTCAGTGTTGCTGAATACAAGCGAGGGTTTTTCGAATCGAATAAATATACTGTCGAGTCGGTATACGTTGAACATTTTCGACATTCATCGAAGTATCGAGGTGCTATTGATTCAACCGTTAGTCTCTCTTCGCGGAATTTTATTTCACCATGACAATAAGGCAGAAATGATTGCAACAGCTGTTGCGATGTACATTAAGTAAAAATGAACGGAATTCTTCTTGCTTTGTCCCAGTGCGTGCAATAATTATGAAGTCGTACAAGGCATTTCGAGAAAAGTCTTTCGAAAAATGACGTTGCACTCAGGCTGACGAAGCGTATGAATTTTCGCTGTAATATAGTCGGGGTAGGAGATCTTAAAATGAGCTGAAATGTTCAAAATGTTGCCTCGCAAGTTTGGAGTATAATCAATGCCGGATAAAAGCTCTGAGGGCTCCTGGACCCGTGAGTGTGCACAACGCTTTGTCTTTGTCTTTGTACAGACTTATAAAGAAAAATCGCTCGATTTGTTCGCGATCAGAAACTCATCTAAAGGCTCTGAAACTCCTAAAAATTGTAAATACACTAAATATATATTGAAACTCTTAAGCACTTACTAGGAAACATAAGAGACAAACTTAAACATGAAACCCCTTAGAAAGGTCGGGAGCAAACGTTAACACAAAAATTTATATACGCTGGCAATGCATACGGGCCATTTTTACACGTATTAACAAAACAGAATGGCGGCGTACCCAGTAGCGGTAGTTTACAATTTAAGTGGACAAAATTGTTTCTCGGGTGCTAAAAAACTTCGTATCGAATACGCCATTAGATGTTGCCGGTCTAATTCACATTGCCAATAGTGGAAAGAAATAAAGAAGAACTAAAAAGAAAACACTAAGAAAGTTGGAAGAAAAATTGAAAATAAAATACTAAAAGGAAGATGAAAACAAAACAAACGTGATGGTAGTCAGTAGATGGAAACGAAATCCAATAAATTCAGGGGATTGGAGTCAAACCTTTCTTCATCCAAAGTCCACTTTTCTTTTGGGAGAGAAGAAAAACTGTTACAGACTATGTGCAACAGAGAGTTCATATCGAGCCAATATAGTCTTATCTAGGTTAGAAAAACATTCTACGAAAAATTTCCTCAAAATTTCCTTCAACTAGGAAATTTCCCACTTTTTTTCTTGCATAAAGTTCACTTTGACTGCCAGGTCGATTTTTCCCGGACTATATCGTAAACAGAGCACAAAATTCGAAATCAGATTTTCAAAATTTTACACAAATCGATTAAAAAACTAAATTTTAGTACTATAGCTTTCAGCTTCCCACTTATTCCTGGACCATTCTTCCCGAAATCGAAGTTTCTTTCTTGTTTTCCCGTCTTGAGGCATTTTCGAATAACAATGATTTACAGGAAGAAAAACCTCACGTTGATCAACAGAATCGCGTTTCGCTTAGCGTCTCCATCTTATTAGTAAACAAAAAACAGGCTCGGAGTCAAACCGTTCTAAAACCACTGGATAAAGAACGGTTTGACTACAAGGCTGAACTTGAGCGTGTTTTTCTACCAGAACGAGGCATTCTAGAATGACGGCTGGGAGTTTATCTGATGTTAGCCCATAACGAATAGTACCTTAAACCGTATTTAACTCATTTTCACCAAAAAGTGGATAAAGAAAGGTTTGACACCAAGCCTCTCAAATATGGAAATAGGAGATAAAAAAATAAAGGAGGTAAAAGAATTTAATACTTAGGCAGTCTGATATCGCAAGATGGAAGAAATAAAACAGAAATAAAGAGTAAAATAGAACAAGTTGAGAGAGTTTTCTTTTTTCAAATATGCTCGAAAGGGCGGATTCCAGGGCTCGGGTTGAGAGCAAAAAAAAAAAAGAGAGGAGACGTATTCAGGCAAATATGTATTTGAAAATAAGGCTGAGATTTCTTCAAACGTATATTTTGGAGCACAGCACTGTATGGATGTGAATCCTGGACAATAGGAACACAAAAAAGGAGAAGGATAGAAGCTTTTGAAATGGGGTGTTGTCGGAGAATTTTGACAGTCAAATGGACACAAAAGATCAGGAATGAGGAAGTATTGAGGCGAATAGGAAGGAAAAGAGAAATATGGAATATAATCATAAAGAGAAGAGTTAGATTGATAGGTCATAATATAGAACATCCAGTGATATTGTTAGTACCGCTACAGGGAATGATTGGGTGATAGAACTGAAAGGAAGGCAAAGAATGAGCTGTGAAGAATAGATAATGAGGGATACAAAGTGTAAATCCTTTTAGGAAATGAGAATAGCACAGCAGAGAAATAGTGGAGAGATGCAACCTACTAGTAGAGAGACTGAAAGTATCAGTATGGTGAATTTTATTTTGCAATATCCTGGATAAAGGTCTTAAAGCAAATATGTATGTGTTCAGCTCAACATTCCAGACCATTTCCTGTAGCATAAATTGGAGTGTGTCATACTTAGAAATGCAAATTAAAAAAAAAACAAGTGAATCTGAAATGACAATGAAAGAAAAATAAGGATACTTTTTATCCCGGCTGATAACACTCATATTTTATTTTACATTAAACCTTCTGCCCTTTGCCGTAACTTCAATTTTCCCGAAAAATCACATATTTCTTTGTAAGCTGAACTATCCAAAGTTCAAATTTAGAAACTGTGTGGGACAATAAGTAGAAATTGTATCGAATAACACCCATATTAAATTCCAGATTTTACATCAAGTCTTGTACCTTCTACCGTAACTTCAGTTTTTCCAAAACACCACATTTTTCTCTGTGAGCCAAAAAACTCATTTAGAAACTTAGTAGAGCAATAGACACGCATTGTACTGAGTTATGGCACTAATTTATATTCAAGTCTTTTATTTTGTACCGCAACTTCAATTTTTCTGAGGCCACATTCTGTTTTATTAGCTGGAAAACCAAAAGTTCAAATTTGAAATCCTAGTGGGGCAGTAGACAGAAATTATATCGAATTATAACGCCCATATTTTTTATACTGTTTTTCGTGTCAAGCCTTGAGCCCTCTACCAAACTTTGTATTTTTTTTAAAAAAGGCTACACTTCAAAAAAAATTCTGATAGAGCACTGACAGTTTTATACATGAAATAAAAAAATATGAGTGTTATTTTTTGATACAATACCTGTCTTCTAATCTCCTACTGCGTCTTGATATTAAGACTTCAAGTTTTCGTAAATGGCGACATTTTTAGAAAAATGAAGGACGTCAGTAGAAGGTACAAGACTTGATATTTTGATAAACAAAATAAAATATAGTTATTATTACGCGATACGATATTTAAACTGAGGATTTTTGACTCACTTTTGCTTGCGCGTGTACAGTCACTTTCAATTTCGAGACGACCGAGGGTCGGATTGAGGTGAGTAAAAGAGGGCAGCTATTTTTAGTGTCGAAAATTTCAAATTCGTTAAATACGTGAAAATTTTCCCTCAATTTTGAAGGACATTAATTATGTAAGTCATCATACTGATTACAAATTTTCAACTCGAGAACTAGAATGAATAGAGGGAGAAGAGGAGTGAAGCGGCGAAGCCAACGAATATTTTTGAAGGGTATGAAGATGGGAATCATAAACCATGAAAAAAATCGCTAGGGGAATATTATAGGACACAGCAGGAAAAAAGGGTTGCACGACAGGACTTTTGCGTACTAAGTAATGGTATGTAACGACAACATTAACATCATCAACAACTATTTCATTAGTAAGAATGACAAAAAATATTTTCGAGCGACTTTTATTTTAAACGACAATTCATTATATTCCCCGTCAATTATATTTTTTCTTGTGTGCACTTATCATGCCATCTACCGAAATTTTTTATCAGTAATATGTTTTTGTGCGATATGGGTTTATTACCCACATGGCGTTCATAGCCTCAGGCACCTTATTCAAAAGAAATCTACGAAGTTTGAGTAAAATCGGGAAAGGTTAACTCGTAGGAAGTAACATTGATTTACGGAATTTGAACTGCAATCGCTCTGGGGTATCTCCGGATATGAGCTTAACAACAGAAGCGCTATGTGGAAGAAGGGCCCTAGTCCTATAAGAAATACATTGATCGAAGGCCCTTCTTCCACGTAGCGCTTCAATTATTTTCTATTGGAAATGAAAGTTTTAAGGCTCGCTGACTTCATTTCAGGGGTTATTCCCTCCCTCCTCTCCATTCAGGCTCCCCTTGGGACTAATTTTCAGTGACTCTAATTTTCCTCAATTTTCGAGTTCTTTACATCGCTATAGTAGTGTTTTTTAAGTCGCTGAATCCATTTCAGTTTTTTTTTCCTTCTCTCCCCTCAACTCTTCAGGATTCAAATGCGGCCAATCTCCAATTACTCCAGTGTTCCTGATTTCTAAGTTCTGTAAGTCAGTAGTACGGTTTTTGTGGTCGCTAAATCCGTTTCTGGAGTCATTTTTCCCATCTTCTCCACTCTTAAGGATGTACGGGGGTCTGATATACGATATTATCAATTTTTACTTATTTATTTTTTCATTTTTTATTAGTTTTTACTTAAATTGACGGCTACACAAAAATTCACTTATAACATTTAATTTGTCGCCACCCAGTACTGTGGTAATTAACTTTCAGCAGTGTATTGTGTATTATTGTCGTGTATCATATGTCGTGTAGTTTAATTGATTTTTTCAGCGCCCCACTTAGTTTTTTTGGCGGGTATTCATTTTTTATTGTTTACTGCGGAAATTGTCGTGGGATCTATTAAATTATCGTCTTTGCATTTGTTTCTATCGATGTATCCCTTTGTTTTGTCGGGCCATTAAATCAGACCCTTTATTATTCTACCAGCCTGTATATGTAGGCATTTGCAATCATGAAAAAATATATATATATATATATACTATCAAGCTTGCACATTATTCCTTCAAAAGCTCATATCTTTGCTCCTTCGAAAAGACAAGCAGATAAACATATTCACGCATTGTCTGTCCTCAGGATAAGTTGCCTATCTACCTGGTCTATGGTGATCATGCACTTGAGACACCTTGCATACTCCTGTAGATAGAAGTAGAAAGTCTTACATTCGTCATTATTCAGTACTTAGCTCTCACTGCGACTTAGCGTTCGTCTAATAGAACTTATACGACTCAAATGATCATCCCTAATAAACAAAATTTAACAACACGGCTGCAGACTGCAGTCACGCAGCAAAGATCTGAGCACATGGCTGGAAGAAAACAAAATTATTTCCATGGAACGTCATCCATATGGCTACTTAATAACGTCTCAGTACTGAACAACATGAAGAATAAAACGCGTAACTAAAATAAAAGCCATAACGGGAGAGCATTTTCATGTCTAGAATTTTACTTTGCTGCGCCCTGCGCAATAACATTCTGCAGCAGTGTTGTCGCTGCTGAACTGCAGTCTGCAGCCTTGTTGTTAATTCTATGGAAATTTTTAATACTCAATTTTCAGAATTTTGTAAAGGAAAATTGAAATTTTTCTCAACTCAATTTTTTCCTCATGTACGAATTTGGTGGATAATTTGCGGGCGCCGACGCTCCGTTGCCGAGATATACTCGAAAAAGTTGAAAAAATTGATACTGAGTATGGTTGGAATAAGCTCGCGCATGCGTGGCCGTAACGCGATTTTCATCACGCTCCAAAGTAACGCTTTCTTCCGTTGTGTGCCAAAGTAAAAACATGAAAATGTCAAAAAGAATAAAAATAACCATTAAATACAGAAGGTCTCTATTTGGTCCGTGCCACTGAGCTGGAGCCCAGTGACCCATAAGGTTAATCTAACTCTGACTGTAGTCTATAAACATATGCGAGAATCTCAATACCTTACAAGAGATATTTCAGATTGAAACATTTCTGAAAAAAGGGTTGACTAATTTTTGAATACGTATAAAGTGGAATCCTCCTTACAAACTCAAACATCACTTCTACCTATGTTTAATGATGCTTCTCAGTTACGACGTGTTAAATTAAATTGCTTTAAAATCCCTAGAGCATTTGAGTTATTTCTATGTCTTCACGGTAATAACTGAGCAACCCTGACGAGAGGGGGGAGGGGATACTCTGGGCCCGGACTTTCAGGGGGAGGAATTCTCCAAACAAATTCAAAATCAGCGCTAAAATTGGATTCCGAATCATTGTTGTTCTTTTCTTTGTTTTTTAAGGGTTAAATTTTGACCCTCTGTTGCAAATTCATAGCGAAAAGAGCTTTCAAAGTATAAGTTTTCAACAAAACTTGGAGGTTGCCTCTGAACCTAGGAACATCGATGGGGTTCGACATCCATGGTTTATCCTGAAAGCGTTGATCACGCTCCAATCTACATTAACTTTTCGAACGAACTAGAACAGCATTATGACAGATTTACGGCGTTTTGAGTATGCAATTTCAGTAACATTCCGAGGTGATTGGGGTATTCGGAATATTCACGGCGGCGCGATCATGCAATTATACTAACACTCCAGTCATGTGGTTGCTGCATTTGAATTCGATGTACAACATATTTTTTGATCTTGTACAAAAACCATAATGAGCAAGTAGCTCACATCTCGTTTTATTTTCTATTGTCAAAGAAGAGAATAGGGAATTGTGATATTGGATGTTCTTAGGATATTGTAATCGGTCCATCTTCATATTTCAGTTTCAAAGTTAGCAGCATTAATCGATCAATTTATCGTTTTGATTCAAGTGTGTTCGTCTTTTTGGGAACTAGAACGTTTTAATTTCAAAATTTCTAATGAGACAAAAACCCTATTATTTACAGTTTATTCTGTCTGCTAATCATAGGCTGGCCAAGTACTAAGCGAAGAAGGGGCGGCATAATCCATAAAAGGTCAGAAATCCTCCTCCTCCTTCGCATTAATATTTGACTTTATAACTGAAATGCTGATAAAATTGCGAGAGGATTTGTAAAAGCAGCCCACACTGTTATTTTTGATACGAGGTCTAGTTGGCCGAGTGGATAGCGTGCTAGTCTCGGAATCCAAAGGTTCCAGGTTCGAGCCCACGGAGCAACTTGTTACATTTCGAAGAGAAGAGGGAACTAAGACAACCCTAATAGCCACCCCTGATGCGATACTCGAAAGGGTAGGTTCCGGGGCTGGGGTGTGGTGTCTCAGAGGCTAATTCGGCATGCGTGCATCGCCATATGTCCCACCACACCACTGTTATGTTTGATAGAATAGGTACTGTACTGCGCCATTATATGTATTTACATAATATATAATTGCGAGTACTTTCTACAGCCAACCAGAACCATATTTGCAGTGACGTGAATAGAGAAGGGAGAGGGTAGAATTTATGGGAATGCACCCACTACAAATGACATCTTAGAGCTTGTCAAAAACACTTTAAATCCAAGACTCTTTTCAATTTATTTAATTAATTAATTAAGTATATTTTGCTTATAGAGTCCAAATTCCGTACATCTGCCTGCATGCTGCAAGTCTGAATCAGATTTTATTTATGAACGGTAGCACTGTGAAGTGCCGTAGTACTGCCAGATGAAACTAGCAAAGTTGTAAATTGTATATATTTTCAGTTTCATTTAGGATATTCACTTTTTAGTCAGACGTGTGTTACATTCGATCTAGCTGGAAAAATCCTGCCTTTTGATATCCATGTTGCCTTGTTATAAAACGGAATATTTTTGAATGTTTTGGAACTTTTGGGAAACTTTTAAAGATTTCTGATATGTTTAGCGCGTATTTTGCGATCTTTACCGCATAAAAAACGTGCCCTGCTAATCAACATGATACTTAGATAAGTCAGGGAGTCCAAAAAGAAAACGAAATTACGGGAAACGTTGTTTTTATCTATTGTTAACTGTTTCATTTTTGAATTTACTTCTGCACACTTTTTCCTCCCCCCTCAGTTGTCCTGACTCTACCAAAATTCCGTAATCCAAATAATGAAAAAAATGTGTGAACATTGGAATAGTGCTTTGACCGTCCTAACTCAAAACTGTAAATTCTAGACCAAATTAAAACCTTGTAAAAAATTAATGAACCGGCGTCTCAAAATCATGGATTTTCAAAGTGTAGCACTGCAGTTTCATATTACTATACAATTACCAAAGATTTAAATGTCGATTTCCGTGGAGATCCGGAGTCGATATCAGAATTGGAGCGACTTCGGTTCCATAAAAGTTTTTAACTTGGCTCCAGCTCTGGCCATAGCTCCTCAAAGATTTCGAGTTACTAAAAGATCCCTCTTTAACACTTTGATTTTCAAGGTCAAATCGGTTCTGCCTCCTCTCAAAGTCGAAATTTCAATTTATTTTGGTGATTGAAATCCAGATCTGATTGCGAATCTATGGCAATCATCGGAATCGACGACCCAAAAACCATTATTTCGACATTTTAAAATCAAGTCACTGTTTCGGCTTCGGCTCCATCAAGAGAGCCGTGTTTCGGGGCATTCAGTTTTGTCTACAAATCCTTACAGAGTCTAAAATGAGTTTTATGACATTTTGGAAATAGAACTATGCCAACATTCGGTAGTTCCAAAGCTAGACATTCTTCCTCGGGGGTACGGATTTTAAATAAATAATATATTCCCTCCCATAAAATTTCTTACCTATAACTGAGAATTGCGACACTCTCAGCAGAGACGAGAGTCCCAGGTTGCCTCTTAGTCTCAGAACGGGTAGCTCTAGAGGATACAGCCTTAAAGACTTTCCTCTCCTAATGTCGCAACGCTACATTGACCCTCAGTCGAAAATTGTATCCAGCTGGAGGATACACAATTCCTATAGGCAACAGGGTTACGGCAGTACTGGCGTTGACAGCTGCCACAGCTGCGAGAAAGAGGTTCTTCTCTAAAATACGTGTCTCCTATAGAGACACGTAGTGTAACATTTTATATTCTGTCGTACCTTGATACAAAATAAAGAGCTAAATCATACGGATTGGTTTCGTGTCGCGGGGGGCGAGGGGGGGGCGGAAATTTCTATAAACAACATGGCTGCAGACTGCAGTCGTGCAGCAACAACACGGCTGCAAATTGTAAATATCAACCACTGAATTTGTGTCGGGGGAGCGTTCGATTTTTTCTTACGTTTTAGCATTTTATATACTCACTAATTAACCGATTGACCTGACTGACTGACTTGACTGACTGATTTCTTTGGTGGTAAAGGTAAACTCTGGGGTCACCCCTAGAAGTCCGCCGAGTTCCTACTAGGGCTCGACAGAATATATGCAAGGTTTAAATTAACAGGTGGACATTTGACTCATGGGAATCGTCAGGGGTGGCGGTAGACGGGTATTTTCCGTTGCCAGACAGCCTAGCCAGCGCGATTTTCGTGACGCTATTTTTTCATCACGCTAAAAAGTAACGCTATTTTCTGTTGTGTGTCAAAGTAAAGACATAAAAATATCAAAAACATTTAGCTAGTTGGATTTTCTCCCAATTTTTTGAAATTTCACAACTCCGCGTGACTGGAATGGTAAATGTTCCCAACTGCTGAGTGTAAAGTCCCTATAGGGGAGGTATGTTGCTCCCCACCACCTATCAATACGTCCCTGCTTATATGGGTGTATTTCGTTATGTTTTTCGTTACAGTTTTGCTCAAGTATACCCAACAGTAAAAGCATATAAAATGGTCAGTTGCAGTGATGTAAGTCCAGTATTCTGTGGTGACCCTCTTCTCTCCAAAGTACATTTTTAGAGTCGGCAACGAGCCTCTTGCAATCACTTTTTTTTCATTATTGTCTCTTCCGACCACTGTTTCATTGAATTGATGGCAGAGTGCGTTCGTGTTGTTGATAAACATTTCTATGGAAATTCTTTGTAGTCAAAAAATACAGTTACTATGTATATATATTTTTTTCTTTTTCTAAGGTCAGATCAGATCGATAATTATTTATTAGTTTTCATATAAAACATAAAAGTATCGATTGTTCAAGCCTGTCAAGAGTCAAGATGCATACTTTCTTGCCAACACAGCTCAAGTAATTAGGTTACTTGTTGCATAAATCGTCTTGCTGGCTACTTTCTGCATAGCGCGATGCGAGTGTCTTGGGAATGTCTTTCGTCGTCTGCATACCTGTATTTCCCTGCACGTGATATTTTCCAAACCACCTTCTCCTCTTCTTTTTCTTCTCACTTACTGTCTTTTTTCTCCCTCGATCAGCCAGGCAGCACATCCTTTTAGATTAATTACAGTTTATGTTCCAGCACTCTCGACCAGATCTTATCAATCAATGTACGCACTTTTTCTACAAACTCTCGTTCTTTGATTTCGAATGCCCTCACTGCAGTCCAGACTTAATAATTCTCGCACCATTTCCGAAAAATCCACTTGTCCTATATTAACGAGTTTCTCATGGTAGCATTCGAATAAGTTAGCCTACTCTCGCACAGTTAACTTACAGACAGCTTTATCATTAGGCGAGAAGTATACATACGTCAGTCCACTTTTTGCATCCGGGGTGCACATATTAATGGGATTCTACGCGTAAAATAGAGAATTCCACATTTTGCGTGTAGAATGTATAGACTATAGAATAAGTAAAATGTACATAGAATGTAAGACTGGTAGAATGCTCTCTAGGCTTGGTCAATTTATTTTACATTTTACGTACCATGCGTAAAATATGCGCTCTGCTTCTGAAAATAGTAGACTACGTTAAATGTGTAAAATAAACCGCCAATGAAAATGTTCTACATATTTTAAATGTACAATAACGCGTTCTGCTCGCGTATGGTAGGCGTAGAATTGACGCGCAAAATGCTTTCTACATTCTATGAGCCCATCCCTGGCTGTACAGAATTGAATGCGTACCTTTGTTCATATTCGGTTCCGGTCAAAAAACGTATTTTGACCACTGGGGGCACTTGGATCAGCTAGCATTTCCCGCGCTCAAATATTTCCTTCGTATGAATAGGGAGCATGACTGCCCTTATTCGATCGATTTGAAACCTGATAGGATCAATTTTCTCATTTCATTGGAACCGATTCAGGAAGAAGATCCGAGAAAATCTAAAAAAAAAGAATCTGCTAAAAGTAAATAACGACCACTCTGGTGTTGGTAGATTCTTGGAGGAACGTAGGGCGATGCGGACCCAGATAAGCCTGTTCAGCCTGGATCCGTAAGACCATCTCTCAGACGTAATAGGGAAAAGCCCAAAGGGGAGGGGGACCCAGCAAAAAAATTACAGTGGGATGTTTGAACGTAAGGACCCTGAAAAACGAGGAAAACCCAGCTGAAGTGGAGGAAGCATTTGAGGAGGGTCAAATCGACATTTTTGGCCTTGCTGAGATAAGAAAGGAAGGGGAAGCCATTCTGGAAACCAAAAAAAAAGAAATCTGTTCTGCTACATAGGTCAGGGGGGCAAAATGAAGTGGGATTTTTAATTTGAAAAGAATGGAAAGAAGAAACTTTTTTGGAATTTCGAGGCGAAACTGATAGAATAGCAAGTATGAAGATTAAATTATCTCAGCATCAAACGGTTATCATCACTCAGGCGTACGCCCCCACTTCAACCTCTAGTGCAGAGGAAATTGATAATTTTTACCAAACTCTTTTGGAAACATTAAACACCCAGAAAAACGAAAAACAGAACGATACACTAGTTATACGAAACTTCAACAATCAAACTGGAAGTAGGATATGCGGAGAAGAGCACATAATGGGACCTTACGGTTATGGAGTCCGAAATAAAGGAGGCGAAAGGATGATTGAATTCTGTCAAATAATCTACAAGTCATTAACTCATTTTATAAAAAAAGTAAAGCAAGATGTGGACTTGGTTATACCCGAACAGGAAGTAAAAAAAACAGATAGACTATATTCTGGCCGTGACATATGCTCGAAAAAAAAAAATTCATTCGGTAGATGCTAAACTTAAATACCATTCGGATCACAGATTAGTTAGGGGCGAGTTACAGGTAGATAGGGAGAGATAACCTCGGAAACCAGCTACAATAACCACATAATTACTGAAAATAGACTGCGTGGAGGCGTACCAAGGGGAAATTTGTAGGCTGCTGGAGGAGAGCAATGCTGAGGAGTTGGCTGGAAATCCGAGTAAAGATAATGTAAATAGGATAATTAAGGTTATCTCTAGCGCAATATACGAAGCCGCTAGATTAGCAGGCTCGAGCTTACCTACTTCAAAAGGAGATTAATAACGCAAGCAATAGTAACAACTCTGATAAGGCTAAGGACTTAATCAAAAAAAGGCAGCGTCTGAACAAAAAACATATTTATCAAAAAACGAATAAATAGAATTGAACTTGCTATGTAAATTATTGAGAAAGGAATTTCGTTCGCGAAAATATGAAAAGCAACAAAAATTGATCAAAGAAACTAACTCTAAACGGTACAAAAAATATAAAAAAAGATAGTGGAAAAGTTTATCATCGTGGAAAAATGGACTACATATTTGGTAAACCAGAAAGCCAGCGAAAGTATTTGATAAGAACGGAATCAACAAGGTAGCTACAGTCTTTTACTCGCAACTGTATGATGATAAAAGCAAGAGTCTGATAGACGAGAAAGAATATATAATCCAAGAGGAAGTTCCGCATTTTTTGGAGCATGAAGTAGAAGCAATAGCACAAAAATTGAAAAGGAGAAGGCGTCAGGCGCTGACAAAATTAGTAACGACCATGTAATATTCGGAGGAGGAACCTTAGTAAAATACCTCATTTACCTTTTCATTATGATCCTAGTAGTAGGACAGATGCCATCAGAATGGAAAAAATCAGACATAATTTTATTGTATAAAAAAGGAGATAAGCACAACATCAAAAATTATAGACCAATAAGGCTTAGCCCGGTTCTCTCAATAATCTTTTCAAAACTGATTGAAACAAGACTAAACAAACAACTGAAAGAGAATCAGCCCAATGAACAAGCTGGTTTCCGAACGGGGTTCTCGACCATAGATCACCTGTATACTTTGAAACAACTAATGGTAAAAGCAGAGGAATACCAATTTGAATTGTACCTAGCGTTTGTGAATTACGAGAAAGCCTTTTTTTACTTTTTATTCAATGTACCTTATTTTCTTTCGACTATATACATTCTTAATACTTTTAATACTATTTACATTATAGCTTATGTATCAGATTTGAGGCGGACGATTCGCTCAAGCACGATTTTATGATCAAAACTATACGTAATCAAGGCATCACGGAAAAACTTGTTTCAATGATAGAAGATATGTATAGCGGCTTGAAGGCAAGAATAGTTATGGAGCGACCAGGGCGGTACTTTGCCGTGGACCGGGGGGGGGGGTGAAGCAGGGCGACCCCTTATCTCCGATTCTGTTCAGCGCGGCTCTGGAGAAACTTATGAGAAAAATGGACTGGGAAACGAAGGGAGTGCTCGAAAACGCACGGAGATTAAGCAACTTGAGATTCGCTGATGAATTGCCCTGGTAGCGGGCCCTGGGGACGAACTGAAGGATATGCTGGAAGAACTGAGCGAAAGGAGAGAAGCGGGACTAAAAATTAATATAGAAAAAACAAAAATTTTGTCGAACAAATGAGGGTATCCGGTGGTTATAAGTGGAACAACAATAGAACGGGTGGAGGAAATTAAATAATTAGGGCAAACGATAACCTTTAACAAAATAAAAAATTTAGAATTGGAAATAAGAATAGCCAACTCGTGGAAAAAATTTTGGTCTTTCAAAAAAATATTCGAAGGAAACTTTTTATCAAAACAAAAAGGACAAATTTTGAACAGTTGCGTCTTCCCCGTCCAGTCGTATGGTTGTCAGACCTGGTCGCTCTCTAAAACTGAAGAGAAAAAAACGTCATTCACCAAAATAGTTTGGAAAGGGGAATCCTTGGGACAAAGTGGGAAGACAATATCAATTTATCTAACATTAAAAAGAAGCTAAAACATGACATTAACTTCCTCCAAGGAGGCTGAAGTGGGATTGGGCTGGACACGTGGCGAGAATGGACAATAACAGGTGGGCAAAAATAACCTTCGACTGGTTTTTGAAAGGGGGAGGAAAAAGGGAAACAAAGAACCAGATAGAGGGATGAGTTTGATAGAATGTTCCAGCACAGACAATATCACAGGATTGCGCGAAACAAGGAGAATGGGAGCATCTTAGAGAAGCCTTTGCCCAACAGAGGGCAACTCAACCTATTATATTACATATCATTTATGTATAAGTTAAGTCCAAATAAAGGTCGTTTTGAATTTGAGGGCGATGCACGCATGTCAAAGTAGCTCCCTAGACACCGCACCTGTGGCCCCGGAAATTACCCTTTCAAGGATCGCATCAGTGACCAGAGGAAGGCATTGAGTCTGGCCCGGGCCTCAATTTCGTCTATCTGCTTTGGATTCGCGCCCTCCTGCCGGGGTCACTATGAGACACCCTACTGATCGAGGCAGCGCTCACCCAGCATTAACCAGAAATTTGGATGCTTCCTTCCTTCACCCCTCACCTCCTCGTCTTGGTGCGTATGCGCAGGAAGGTGGTGATGGCGGGATAAATCCTTCCAGAAGTTCTAGGATGGTTCAGAATTGTTGTGTTCAGTGTGGGCCAAGCTTGCTTCGTCGGCGCTCTATCTCGACCACTATGTCTGCATTTTCTTCGACATCCGGTTCCATCCGCTTCCATACCTCTGCATTTCTAGAACCAAGGTGTCCGGCGCGAGACGGTCGATCACGACGTCGCTATCGCTCATGTTGCCGCCGTGATCGATCGCTATTACCGTCCCACGCCTCTCCTGCTCCCAGGCCTCACACGCCAACAGGGTGTGCTAGGGATCGTCTTCCGCCCTTCGATCTCAGTACGCGTACATGGGGCTCGGCGCTGTCGCCATCCGATGTAAGTGCAGCACCCGTGGCCACTTAGGACTTAGATCAGGTGGAAGAGATAAACACAATGTTCTCGATCGATTTAGCGAAATTTATTCGCGACCATCTCCTGCCAGCGTGATACATCAAAAACTAAATTCTTCTCAAACTAACCTTAATGCATTAACCGGGAAACGTGTAAGACGAACCGAGAGAGGGGAAAAAAATTTTGCAACAGGAAAACCAACAACGCACGTCTGACGCGGCCCAAGGGCTCAAAAAAGCAAATAAATTACCCGTCACGTGCAGTTGTAAGCAATTTTACCCATCCGAGTTTTTGAGATCTTTTTCTTTGCGCCGTATAAACGCGGCGGCTTTCCTTTTAAAAACGTATTAAAAATGAGAACGAAAAGTCTGACTGGATTTTTTGCCACTGTTTCAAGACAATAAGCTCTTCGGTGTGCCGGATTTATTATACAGAGCAACGCGTTCGCACCGAAAATATAACCCTCCATCCGGCCTGGGCGAATATTATAATATAAAAAAATGAATCAATTTTTTCGAGCCTCTGATTTGAGACATTCGCGTCTGTACTGGTAGGGACCATTCGATGAGCTCGAGTCGACATGACCGAACTCAATTCAAATATTCGAATCGTCGTTCGATCGAAGACATTACTTACCGCCTACAATCCTTACTTTCAATAAAAAGAACTAAAAGATTTCGAGATTAAAGTCGCTCGTGGGTGGGACGTGATTTTTCGTTCATTTTTTTCTCTTCTTTTTTCATTTTAAAACTAGCCTAAAGTATCTGACAGGCTAACCGGGAAGTTGTGGCGCCAGCTCGAGAAAACCGACACTATATACCCGTATTTGTATGTTATGTAGTATCGCATCGACCAGAGAAGAGTGAAAAGAAATATTCCACAACCATAATAATGTATTTTCACTGAAATTTGAAAGCGAACGAACGAACTTCTAAATTGGTTTATAGCTTATTTCGCGAGCTGAAAGTTTTCGATTTTATTTGGCCGAAAATGCCATAAAATAAAAGACTCGCGCGAGTATTCGATTCTGCCCGGCTAAGAATGAAAATTTCTGGCTTTGTAAGCTGCGGTAAAATTATCAGCTCTGCGAGCCCAGCTCAATTCACTTTTTTACAGGCATTTCGAAGACTTTCGATTGTCGGTCAAACACTTTCCCTGTCTGCGGATAGGGCTGATATTTCATACGTGGCACTGAGAAGTCTCACGGTCAGGTCTGACGAAAGAGAAGGCAGCTGGGAATCTTTGTCTCCGATCTAGGCTTCCTTCACAGAAAAGCCCGAGCGCTTTAAAAAATCTTTTTTTCGACTAATCATCGCAATTAGAGACACCGGTAAAAAATCACGAGTGGTAGTCCTGGAAATGAAGCTGTGAAAAAGGAAAAAATTGGGGGCACAGGTTTCTTCGGATATATGTTATATGAGGCTCTAGTGAGTGCATCATGAAAAGTGTACGCCCCCCCCCAGCCCGGCCATTAACCTCGTGAGGGGGGGGGATTTCGAACGTTTTCTAAGCTGAGGTTAATCCCCTTGAAATTTTCTATTTAATGGTACTCAACATTAACATGTTTGGAAGAACTGGACCCATCGCCTTGAATGCAGCCAGAAAAACTAAAAATCTTTGAAATTGATGTTCTTTTCTGATTTTCATTCCAAAATATGACCTGTTAGGAGAATGTATGAGAGATAAACATTTTTCGACATGAAATTTACCAGATTATGAAGTTTGCGGATTCCAAATTTTTATTTTTGTACAAAATACGAAAGTATATAGGATGAAATAAATGTACAATAAAAATAAGAAAAACAGCACATGTATCAATTAATCATAATGGTATTGGACAAGTAAAGAAACAAAATAATGGTCAGCCTTCCTCGTCGATATCAAACCCGATTGACAATTTGGAGAGCACTCACACAACATATCACAAAACCACTACCGTTTTCAGACTTTTGGCCGATCACATTTTTTTGTGAGTGGTCAACATCTCATCATTTTAAGATAGTGTGTGTGAAGTGATCGCTCAGCATTCGTGTGATTACTGAGTGATGTTCACAAATGCACTCACCTTCGGCTTCATTGTCAATCGGGGAGTCAGTATTTTTTGGAATTATAGGCATTGCATTTGCACGAGCATTTCCAGCACAGTTTTTGCATGCAGATGAACATTTTAAATAGAGGATGTACTTTCTATCCTCCATTATCAATTCAAAATAATATTTCAATAAACATTATTATTTTTTCATTATTAATGGTGTATCATCAAGTCTAAGTTCATTAAATTTTAGTTTAACAATTATTTCTATAAAACCTAATAATATAATGTATAAAAATACAGGTACTTGAACAAACTGTAATTAATTGTTCTATTATTATCTTATCAAAATTACTATGGACCATTTCTCCCCAACAGCACAACCCTTTTTACATACACAGTATAACTTCTTGAGGAGGGTATCCAGAAACAGAGGCTCTTGTGTCACAACAGGTAGTAAATTATTATGACTGTCACTTTCCCAACCCCAATCAGTACAATGAACCTCCTTAGCTCTACCCAGCTACATTTGCACTTGCCAATATACCCGACGACTGAGTGTACGGCCGCTCCTATTGTTGGGCATAATGATTTTAAGTCGATTTTAGTCAATGACTGATGTATCTACACTCTACACGAATGAATCCAAACGGTAGAATCGGAGGAATTGGAATTTATTAAGAGTTGTATTCTGTGGTACTCCATACAATGCCCTGAAGATTTCAGTTCCAGCATGCTCATTTTCTTTGTGCGAGGCATTATTTTTCAGGTTTTGTAGTGCTCCTTGTTGGAGAAGTTTATGCAGACATAACTTCCCTTTATTGTAAATTCCTGAAGTGGCATCGCATACCCTGTAGATGCATGCGTCACCAAACGCTCTCTCATACGTTCTCCTAACAGTCCATACTTTGGAATGAAAATCGGAAAAGACGTAAATTTTCAAGATTTTTAGGTTTTTCGGCTGCATTGAAAGCAATTTATGTGGGCTTAGTTGTTCCAAACATGGTCATGTTGGGTACCATTCGATAAAAAATTTTAATGGGAGCCACTTTTGTATTTGACATTTTCCCTCAAAAGGCTCACTTTTCGAGAAAAATAAAAAAGAAACCTCAATCTGGAAAACGTTTACACCCCCACGAGGTTAGCGGCCCTGCGGGGGGGGGGGAATAACTTTTCAGAATACACTTCCAGGGACCTCACTGAATATATTTTCGAAGAGAAACCTTTGCCTCCAGTTTTTTACTTATTAGCACTTAATTTTAGCTAAGACTATGGGGAGCAGTTCAAAAATCGGATTACTTTCATTTTCAGGCACTTTTCCGTTTAAAATTCAATCCTAATTGGAGTGGGGATGAGAGTTAAACGCCGAGTTGTAAAGTTGACATTTCAGAACAGTAATTGTGAATAAGCTTATTTTGCTGCGATACGCTGCACTTTTTTAAGGTAAACACCTGAAACGGGAACCAAAAGCAGGATATTGAAATGCTGAAATCCTGCTTCATAGAGGATCGTAAAATCTGTTCTGTTCCAAATAGGGGCTGTCCGTCTACCAACTTTACTCTTTCTAAAGTAAAAATATCGAACAACCTATGGAAATTGTTTGTATTTTGTTTCGCTGAACTCAAATATCCTATCAGATGAAGGTGGTTGGTCGGTCCTCGAATTTGTCCCTAAAATGAAAATCGAATGCTTCAAACTGGCGAAACCGGGCTTCAGAAATCGAACGAAGTATCGAAATAAAGGTTTCTGGATCGTTCACTGTAAGTATTGCAATGCATTTTGATGATCTTGATTTCAGTCCTTAAAACTGAAATTTCACTTGTGAGATGAGGCAAGATCAACTTGACGTGAAGAATCAAAGTGTCAAAAAAGGAGTCATTTGGGTAATCAAGTTCGAATATTCCATCAGATTATGCATAACCTAAACTTTGCAATGAAAAATCAGACAAAATTAGTATTGCTTTCAAAATTAAAATTATTTTCATACATATCATCGGGAGACAATTGAAATTTAACTTTTGAAAGGAGGTAAGGTCAATTTGACTTGGAAAATCAAAGATTTAAAATAGGGGTCTTTTGGGTTATTTTGAAGTCACCCATCAGATTTAGCGTTCAGGAGCCCAATAATTAAACTTTGCAATGAAGATTATAATTAGTTTTGATTCCCAATTTACAGCTATTTTCGTACACATCATTGAGAAGCCAACATTAAACAGAATATAAATTTGTGATGAAAAATTTGAATTTTCTCCTCCGTCGCCTCACAACTTGAACCAAATCATTTTGACCTAGAATAACTATGTCATTTCTAGTGTTTCCAGATCCCTTTCGTAAAAATTCTTAAAATTCCACGAAAAAAATTTGTGAGACCACAGACGTTTTTCGTGGATTCTTACAGAATTATTAAATTAAATAATTTTTTCTTCTCTAATAGGTGGAAGGGGCGATGACATTTGGTTGTATCACAGAAAATAAATACAACGGAATTTACACTTCTTTATGTGCCAGTTTCAATCACTTCAAAAACTTGAGAAAATTGGATTTCGATCAGTTTTTATTTTCCCAGCCTAATTCTTTGGTGAAAGCATTAAATGTTGAATCTAACGGTATCCTTCCAATTATATTTTATATGTAATTCGAGCTTCGGCTTGATTTTAATTTTCCCGAAATTCAAAATGAAAATTATTTTTGACATTTCTACCACTGTAAGATCATTAAGAATTTGCCTGTTCAGTAGTTATAAATAAAAAAGAACAAATGTAGCGGTAACACACAGAAACGCAATGTAACACAGTCATGAAAGAGAAAGATAAAAAATTTGCTACTTTCAGGCAATTTATGAAAAAACTAACGTTTGTCGAGACTATGTATTTGAACAAAATTACCCAAGTGAGATAGGTAAAAAAGAAATCGTAGATTCATGGATCGGGGATTTTTCAAAAGTTCGTGAAATCTTACGAAGTTTTGTGAGAGATACTAACACTGTAACGTTTCAATTACTGAATTTAATTTTGGTTGAACAGGGATGAGAAGCCGATTGAAACTGAAAAAGCTTCTCTTCTAGCTTCCTGCTACCCCAAATTTGTAAGGCTTTTGACTCCTGATCGGACCATCGAATAGGAAGAGCAACAATTAGTATCCCCAGGACAAAGATTAAAAACTACATGAAGAGCGAAGGCGCGATAAAGCTTTCAACACCCTCCTAAACAAACGTCAGCTGGCAGAAGAATACCTGGAGAAAAAAATCAGCAGTCTGGAATTTAGTAAGGGAAATGTATAGACAGCCTATAACAACCTCGAAAATGCAATAAAAGAAACAACAAACAGATAAGAAACTAAGGAGGGAGTCACGCGGACCCACGAAAAACTAAATGAGGAAACAAAGAAACTATTTGAAAAAAGGGAGGAAGTGAGGGGGAAAAATGACTACCAAAAAAGAAAATATTGGATGGTGTGAACTCTAGAAAGTGGTCAGGAGAGAAATCGGAAACAATATACGAATGTATGAAGAGGAAACAGTCGAGGAAATAATACGGGAACACGGATCTTCAAGGAAAACGTAGAAAGAACTAAGCTCAGGGAAAAGCAATTACCCTACATAAAAAAATTTCGATGGAAATTTACATAAGAACAACACGGCTGGAGACTGTATAGAAATGTCAATCACTGAACTGAAATATCACCATGAAGAGCTAAATCATGCGGACTGTCTTCGTGTCGGGGGAGCGTGTCGGGGGTGGTGTCGCTATAGTGGTGCTGCGCTAGCGATGTGGCTATGCTGGCCAACCAATAGACATAAGCTTGAAATATTTCGCTGAAATTTCGTCGTCGGATTAGAGGTGCGAAATGTAAATTGTATAAATCGAGGCTGGGTGCGAGGCGCTGCCGAATTGCAAAACTCATCCTTGTATCAACCTCACAGCACTATGTTCCTTGTATTAGCCTTCGAGTACTACGCTCCGCTCCCCGCTGACATGAGAATATCGACGGTCGTTTCGCTTTTTGTTTTTTCGGCAGTACGGTTATTGATTGCCGACATTCTCATGAAATGAAAGTTGTTTCATTTCTATGTCTTAGGGGCGAGACCATCAGAAATTTAATAATAGCTCTTGGACCTTTGAACTTCAGTTTTTGGGCTAATGATAATTTTTGTGTGTAATGTTGAAAGGAGAAGCTAATTACAACTTGTATAAATCACAAGCCAACATTTGAGGTCCGCGGATTGACAAACATTAATCGACGTTGGAATCCCAAGGAAACAATTAAAATAGCGTCTACTGTAATTCCTAATTTTAGTTCATTCATTTTTATCTTTTATCTCTAATTTGATAATTGTTTGATTAATAAAGACTCAAATGAACCTCCTATCCTCTATAATTCATTCTTCGATAGTTTTGGAATTTGTCCTCCAGTTTGGATTTTGGTAATTCGACGGATGAGAAAAAGTTGAAATTTTACGCCAAGTTTGCCCAAATTGTGCTCTCATTTGGGTTTTTGTATCTCCCTCGACTCGATGTCAAAAATAAAACATTGATAGAATTTTTGAGTTAATCGTCCATCCTCCTTTTCCCGATAATTCGGTTTCCGGAGAGTCAGTTTTGTTCATTTCTACAGTCCCGGTTTGACTTTTGAAGCCTACATCGAAGACCCAAGAGAAATCTAATGAAATCATCGTTGACACACATTCGATTTTCCATGAGCCCATTTTGACTTCTGGAGCCTAAATGGTAGCTCGATGAGGAAACTGATGATGTTTTCGCGAGAAACTGTTCCTATTTAGATGAGTTACCAAATCTTCCAAGAATAAGACTCAGATTTTCATTCTGGGACTCAAATTAAAGCCTAAAGAAGAATTTGGTGAAATTTTCGAAGTGAACGACAACTGAGAACCCTACATATTTCAATGATCTTTCCATGAAGAATTTCAAGTTAACAGCAAATTCTAGTCCTGCTTTAGACAGACATATTTTAATTTTTTTGCCAAGAAGAAACTAGATTTTGACATCAGAGGTGCCGAATGAAAGAGAAAGAATGTCATTATTTCATACTTTCTCATTCACCAATGAAACATTCAAGAATGGGCTCATCTTCATTCTTCACGAAAGGGGAAAAAATAATGACAATCAATACATTTCTCTGTTTGGCACCTCTGCTTGTCTCATGACCGACTTCGAAAGAAAGAATGAGTAAGAGGAGATTATAATTTTACAGACTTTTTAAATTAATGTTCACTGTTTCTACTCACAGGGGGGAGAAGTTACAATGGTAATTCGTTACGTGGGCCTGCCCATTATCGGAAAGTTATAATTATTTCTAGTGATTCTCATTTCAATCTTTGAACGAACCAGCTGACCTGGCCCAGTTTTGACTGTTTTGGCTGCGAGCCTCCGGGAAATCTCCTGATCGGCTGGCATGCCCAAATCTGCTCAATAGTTCAATAGTCGACCTTTGCTTCCCGAAAAAGACATGTTGAATGAAAATTAGGTTAAACTGAAGAAATACTGCTCCCTGCATCGTGAGTCTTGTCCTGCATTTACCTTTTTTCCTGCCCATAAAATGGGTTACCAACCTGTTGGTCCTGTTTCGTAATTTTCTGTTTACCTGCCTTCCTGCTCTCCAACCAATCTGTTGTCTCGCTGACCATCACTCCTCTTCTTCCAAGTTGACTTCCCTCTCACAGTCGGACAGATCTGCTCCAGCAATTTTTCTGGTTTCCAGAAGGTAAACCCCTGACCAATTTTCTGCAAAAAGTGGAGGAAGAAGCCTGGCTGAGATTTTGATGCAGGGAGATATAACTTGATGTGATGATAAATATGAAAACGAACAGTTGCATACTGTGGCAAAGGAAGGAGAATAAATTATTATGCAAATGTAAGCATTGGGGTCAATGAGGAGAGGTAAAAGGGACTACTCTTTTACTAATACGATCGGCGAACAAGGCAGATTCTAAAAACTGATGAATGCTTGTGACAGAAGACCTCCGGCCTTTGAAAACAAATTCCTGGAGTTTTGACTGCCCCGCAGCGGGCCTCGTTCACCTCCTTTACTAATATTGTCGGCAAAGAATTGATGCTGATTTTAAAGGCTGAAGAAGGCTTCTGAGAGAGACCCTCCTGTCCGTAGGTCTTCGAGAACGAATTTTCAGAGTTTTGACTGCCCCGCAGTGGGCTTTGTTCTGCTGTCGCACATTTTGTAACCGGTTGTAATTTTTTACAGTGGCACTCGCCGGATCGGAGACTCAAACATTTCGGCCATTTTGGAATCGGTTAGCGCACACTACGATAAGCGAGTTCGCCCGAATTATGGCGGTAAGTTTTCTCCTCGTTTATAAGCGACTAGACAATTTATATAAACACGTTAGGTACCTACGTATAGAACCGGACGAGTGTAAAAGATCGTCAGTCGTGTTAGAAATTTAAAAAAAAATTTTACGTTTATTTTCGCATCTTTCGCCATAAAAAGCAGCTCGGTATAATTTTACGATTTCGCTACCCAGTTCTCGAGTATATGTACAGAAAATCGTCTCCTTCGCCCGCCCTTTTCCACCCGCCGAAATACCCACGAGTTCCGCCACCGCCGCCTAAAAACCACACGTATCTAACTACACCACTCACACCCAACCCATTTTTGGATAATATTTTACATGGAAACTTTTATATCTGCATTTCTTTATTTTCCTGCGAACGCGTTCGAAATGAAGTAGAAAGAAAAAGAAAGAAAGAAAGAAAATGTAAACACGACGTTTTGGCTCCGAAACGGCGATAAATCAAAACGGAAAAGAAGAAATTCATCGGCGTTTATTATTATATATATATATTTTTTACTTTTTGTTCTTATTTTCTTGTTCTTGGTTTTATAAAAATTATCGGTGATACAGCGATATCGCTAAATCTCTGCGTCTATTCGTGGCGGGAAAAATATAAGCGTAAATGATGCGATTGTAAATAACCTCAGTCCGAGAAATGTCGTCTATTTCCATTGATTGAGTACTTTTCTTCTCTTCTTCACCAGCTCTTTATTTTGTTTTTCTCTAACACGTGCTTCGTCCTTCTTCCATCGGTTGAAAGCTATAACCGCTTACATAAAGGGAAGAAATTTGTCTGGGAAGTACGCTCGCGCAGACGGGCCCAGAAAGAGTTTCCGCGTCGATGAATGACCACCGAGTATGATTTAAACAGTAATAGAGCCGAGGTGAAACTCTGTCAACATACCATAACTTATTTATCTCAGATAAAATTCCAAAAAAAAGTGCGGCTACCCTCATCTCTTCACGAATGAACATGTTTGTATAAGTCGTACAATCGTTCTGCCTGGTCAGTTTTTCTGCGCAGCAGAATGCCAGCATCTAACGAACGTCTTTTGTCTCCTAATACCTGTACTTCCTGTCTATTCTAAACCACCTTCTTCTTCTTATTCTCACGACCCACACTCCTTTTTCTCCCTCGATCAGCCCAGGCAGGACATCCGACGAGTCTAGTTCAGCTACAGCTTAGTGACAAATACAACAAAACAGAACATAAATAAGAGACAAAACACCAGAAGAATTAACAATAGACTGCGAACAGATCATCCAGACCATATAGAACCAGATCTCAGAAACGAAGCAAGACACATATCGAGGGACTAAGTCCTAAACCTGCTAACTCCAAAAAGTGAAATTTTACAGGACAGCAAAAAAACAACATTCCACAGTGGAATGTTGTTTTTTTGCTGTCCTGTAAAATTTCACTTTTTGGAGTTAGCAGGTTTAGGACTTAGTCCCTCGATATAGGAAACATACTGCTGAATTTGAAGAAGAAAAAAGGAAATAAACACAATAAAAACATACACAAGACAGACTTCCAACTCAAACAGAAAATAAAAGAAAACAACTTAATACTCATCAAAGCAGGCAAAGGCAACACCACAGTAGTATTAAACTGTAGCAAAAATATAAGTTCAGGGACCCGGACGTGCGCTCTCAAGACTCTTTTGGGGGCGTAGTCATTCATCTTCGAAATTCGATCACCTGTCCCATAGCTCCGAATTTGAAATGCGTAACGAATCTGAGGCACTTTCTTGTATTTCTCGAATAAGCGTAGGTGTACGATGATTCTAAAACGGCGTTAATCTGCGCGTCGAGATTGAACGTGATCGCTAATGAACCTACGAGTGGACACGTATGGACCATGCAGAAAAAGTACCGTTATAAGAATTCATTATTACGAAGGCTCAATGTAAAAGACTCGAATCGGCCGGTGCGAACAATTTTCCGTGGTTTTTGAATAGTATAAAAATATCCAAAGCACACTCCTATTGTCTATCGAAGAAGTGGCTCGATTTCTAGCCGGCAGAAGACAAGACAGTATAGATATCCAAGTCTGAACTTGATACTTCTTCGGCTAGCTCGGGCATGATTCCCCAGTTCAAACAAATCAAATACGTCGATTGGATATCATACCAGTTTCATTTATTGTAGTCAGATAATGTAAGGGCTGGGGTAGGAGTTTCTAGACAAGTCAACGACGTTTTCGTAGGAAAGGAGTTTTCGAGCCGCGAGTAGTCCGCCTATGTGTGTCTTTTCGCGAGCTTACTAGTGATCAGGAGACGAGTTCCGAGTGTTTCTTCCCGGCTACAGTACCACGTGGTATGTCAATTTTCAGCTAAGCTTCATTTTTTTTCGCGGGTCACGCATCGCTAATTCGGAGCAAAGGGAGTCGATTAGTAGAGTGATCGAATTTATTTATTTGTTTGTGTTATTTCATCTTTATTATTTTTTTATTTTTTCATTTTGAATTTCCAAAATTTACCAGTTCCCCAAGCTTACCGTGCGTTTCTGAGTCTTAGTCAATTTTTCAAAAGTAATTGCATTAACATTTCGTGTCATTTTCGAGTGCAAGGCCGTACCATGAGTAGAGTTCGAATTCCACCTTTAACTCGTTTTAGATCGAGTAATCGCCGAAAATTCACCAGAGATTTCTTCCACAAGGCGAATGCTACTGCAGTGGGAAACAGGGTTAGGGCGAAATTCCATCGCTCGTATTTATATCACCTAAAACGAGGGTATCTGAATTTGCAAATTTCGATATGTTTCGTCACGGGGAGGCGTATGGTGACTCGGCCCCCTGTAGTCTCGTGTGATGAGCTGTGTGCTTCGCTAGCCAATCTCTGGTTCAGCTGAACTTCCTAAGTTCCAGCCATCGAAGACAGGGGGGAGAGCAGTGTTCTGTGGGACAGGAGAAATCGAATTTATTTTTTCATTTTTTATTTATTTATTCATTTTTTATTCATTTTAAATCCATTTTATCATTCCTAGATGAATCAAGCGCGAATACGGGCCCGCACTTACATCTATTGATTTGTTGGTTTTATTTTCTTAATTTATTTTTATTTGATCTTTTTAAACACGAATGTTGAATATTAGACCATACGTAGCGTCTTATTTCTTTTCGATTTTAAAACACACAGACGTGTCAGTGTGTTCTAAATTTTGGTACGTGGCATCCCAAATTATTTTAATATTGTCTAATCGATTAAAGTCACACTCATCCTGGACTCGCCCAGACTCCCGTGGGGCTTGGTGGTAGTCTGTGGTTAAACACCTATGAGTATGGTGATAGTAGGCTGAACGTTCGTTATTACGAGTTATTAGCCCCCTCAGTCGGCAATCTACTATCGGCAAATTTCCTACAGGTGAGATCCCTGGGAGAAGCTCGTTTTCTTCTTGGGCTCTTATTCCGAAATTTGGGCGGGACATCTGGCTTTCAGGAAATTTTGCTACAAAACAAAGAGGAATACATAAGGAAAGTTGTAACTTACTTTAACACTACAGTTACTAACCACTAAAAACTCGGGCCCGACCAACAAATACCAAGCTAAACTAAAGACCTTAATGAAAAACAATCACATAAACAATAAGAAACTGGAAGAAATGAACCCCAGGGCACCAAAATTAAAAGGAATCATAAAACTCTACAAACAAGACGGACCAATGTAAGACCACTAACACCACTGAACAAAATGAAATTTTTTGTTTGCACAACGCATTTAAGGAGGTGATTCTTGAGTACTTCTCAACGCTGAATACAGTGCCGTCGGCCGTTTTTCTCTATCACGTCTAGTTTTTCTGATCAAAAACTATAAAAAATTCAACTAAGTGTGTTCAAAAAGAGGTTTAGGAACTGAATGTGGTCATACTGATTCGTGTTGTTGTGTGTTGCAGTCGTGTGTAGTGGTGTGTATTCCGTCTGTTTGTTTTCTGTTATTCTGGTCTGATAACACTGATAATATCAGTCAGTGGTACCGCTTATTCCAATGCAAAAACAAAATGGAAACGAATTTCAGTCGTTCAGAACTCCAAATTGTGACGTGATAGAGA
Source organism: Acanthococcus lagerstroemiae (assembly GCA_031841125.1). Lineage (NCBI taxonomy): Eukaryota > Metazoa > Arthropoda > Insecta > Hemiptera > Eriococcidae > Acanthococcus > Acanthococcus lagerstroemiae. Next base: position 62,572,390 of record CM063106.1, read on the forward strand.
AAAATGGGTCGCAGTATCGCGTTCAGCGTTAAAAAGTACCTCAGAATTACCTGTCGAAATACATTGTGCAAAATAGTTGTTCAGTAGCGTAATCAACAGCATACAATCACCAAGCTACAGACTAGCAAAAACAATAGCAAAATTCTTGAAATAATGCTACAATTCCAGAATGAATTACAGCACTGAAAACGATACAACTATATAGGAAACCACAAACTAGTATCATTGGATGTAACAAAGATGTTTGGAAACGTACCACATCAAAAACTAACAACAATACTGATGAACAACAAATACGAAGAAAACACAGAGGGAAGGGCATACGCCAACATCACAAAAGAAATTATAAACCAAAACTACTGCCAGTTTAACAAAAAATATTATGAACAAACAAAAAGCCTAGCAATGGAGTCACCATTGTCATCCATTCTAGCCAAAATATACATGAATAACTTTGAAAATGATCTACTAAAGAGCAGCAAACACGAGAAAGACATAAAGCTATGGACAAGATAGGTAGAGTACATATTAATCATTTGGCCAGGAACAGACAGACAACTGGATCAATTCCTCACGGAGGCAAATAACATAAACAACAATATGAAGTTCACAATTAAAAAGGGCAAGAAGAACATAAAGTACCTCGGTCTAATAATATAAATAAAAAACAACAAAACATAGTACACTGTTTACAGATAACCCATCCACATGGAAAGTAAATAAAAAATGAGGTTTATGGGGCAATGGTCCCTATGTATTTCTTACAGGAATTTCTTTGTGTGACGTCAAAGCGCAAGAAAAAAGTGGTGATTCCCCTGCAACCGAACAAATAGGCAATCCATGAGCAATCCTCACACTGTAATTGATGATGTCTCTCTCAAAGTGTAGGTTTCAGGTTGTGACGTATACTTACCGAGTGGTGTTATCAGTATAGGTAAATGAGTATGTTAGAAAGAAGTCTATATCCCAGCCTCCAGGGAAGGCACATTTTAGAATGACCCTCATCTTCACCCTCAATCCAGATTCCCAGGTTTGTGATTGAAATTGATTGGTTGTCTCATATACTTACCACATAGTGATCTCAGTATGTAGATAAATGGGTATTCTTGGAAGAAAGGCACAGGGCTGGATCCAGAAATAGGAAAATTTAGCAGCCCACTGAGAAATCCCATTTTTAACGGCCTACTTAGTATTAATTAGCCCAATTTTTCTCCCATTTTTCACATATGGCCCAAATAAATCGCGGGTCAATAAGATTTTCTCGGTGACTCGCCTGCTGGATCTGGGGCTGAAACTGCATAACCCAGCCTCCGGGAAAATCATAATCCATAGCACCCCTTCCCCTTCCCCATTATCAAAATAGTCCAGATTTTCACACCCCGCAAATATTAGTTCACACCTGTGTTATTGCACTAGATATACTTTTTGTAATTTGGACAATAGCCCTTGGTCAACATTCTATGTAAAAGTTACTGGAACTTTTTTCATGAGATGACTTGAACTTATGTGTTAACAAAATTTACCCTTAATTGAAATATTCTATAACGATGAGCTTGCAATTACGGTTTCAACATTTCAATATTATCACTGCATAATGAACGTGTCTGATATACTCTGAGATGAGATGTACATTATACGTATATGAAAATACCTTCAAATTAATCACGGACTTAAAATTAAATTATTCAAATTACTATAGACAAAATTGAGGGAGTCTGAATCAACTCGAAAAGGGAAAAAGGGGTAGGGTGTGGTAAGGGTCTGGCAATTATACACAAAAATACACTTATTTCAACCACGGAATGCAAAAATCTGGATCAATTTGATAAGGGGGAAGTAGAAGGACAGTCTGGATTATGGATTCCCCAGAGGCTGGGTAATATACCTCTTTTTAACATACCCGTTTATCTAGATATTGAAATCACCATGCGGTAAGTGTGCGAGATAACTAATGGATTTCAATCACGAACCTGGGAATCTGGTTCGATGGACCCCCTTCTAACAGGCTCATTTACCTACATATACTAACAATACCACTTGGTAAGTATACAAGTTCCGACACAAACTCGCAAACGAGAGAGAAAGACAAGCTAAAGATGATGCAACGAATTTATTCGTGAATCGAAAAAACAAGCTCTCTTTCCACAGAGAGCGAAATAAAAATATGTAAGGTAAAATCGAACTGTAGGTACGCGTGTACCATCGGACGACGAGAAATCAAACTGAACTTAATTTCTAATGAAGCTACAGGTAAATCGTACCAACGATAAGCGGCTAGTTATGACTGGCAGGTTAATTCAAGATAGCGTAGTCTAACATCACTAATCGCAATGGAAAATGAAAAAGCAGCGCCGGGTGTGATTCTAGCAGGCTTGGACGGGAGAATGTATTGCGCACGAGGTTGCACCGATGAGTAAGTAGCGAGTCATAGATGAGAGACTTACAAGTATACATCACAATCTGAAACCTACACTTTGAGAGAGACAAAATCATCGATTACTGTGTGCTGATTGCACACGGATTGCCTATTTGTTCGGTTGCAGGGGAATTGGCGCTTTTTCTTGCACTGTGACGTCACACAAAGGAATTCCGATAAGAAATACATAGGGACTCTTGCCCCATAAACCTCATTTCTTATCTACTCACGGACGCAGTAATACCCAATGAATCATTGCATCATCAAAAACACAAAATGGCAGCACTATACAACTATTGCTGCCACTGTCACAGAGAAATCAACACATTAAACAACAATAACCATAGAACAATAAAATCAAACAAATAGCCATTAACAACAAATACCAACCGCAAACAGCAGATAGAATAATGAACAAATGAATACAACAAAAAAGTACCGACACTGAACCAATAACCACAAAAACAGACAAATAAGCAGGAGCAGTACCATCCACAGGGACACAAACCCATGGCCGACGAATCCCCAGTAGCAATGGAAAGCTAAATACCTACTTTCTTCTTCAACTGTTGTTCAACATTTTTGTAACTTCACTTAGGTGTTGAGACAAAAATTTTACCCCTTTCCTAATGGTCTTGAGTTTGCACCTAATTGGAAAATGAAAGAGTGCCGGCCGTGGATACACACATACAAAATACAGAAAATCTTCAACCGCAGTCTGATAGTGGTGGTAACACACCCTGTTCTCGTGAACTGGCGGGGTAACAGGGCGCTACCTTCCACCTCTGTTGGCACTTTTGTCGCTCTGTTTGCTAGAATGTTAAGAGGATTATCGAGTATCACTAGCTTCCGGCACTGGTGGGGCCCATGCTCAGTACGCAAGGACTGCGTAATTGGCACTTAACCACTTGGCCACACAGCGACGCACATTGTCCCACCCACACACTGCTAAGGACCCATAATTTCCTCAGATTCCCTGTTCTTCGAGATCTTATGCCCAGTTCTAAGGCACCAAGTGGCCTGTGGCCACCCGGGTCCGACCAAGAGCACCGCTCTGTCCAAACCCAGTGAGGTCTAGCATCAACCCGCCCGGACAGGCACAGGAACGCCCCAGGCTGGTCTACCAGTAGAAGAGCGACCCGATGCGACTCATACCAGCCGGACAACGAATGAGCCATTAGCCACCTTGACTGAGGCACAACCTGCAGGGCCGCGGCTGGCCTCCACAGTCCAGTCTGAACTGCGGCGGCCGCCCAACACAATCACCAGCTGCACCCCACCCAACGCGGACGCGCCGTACTGAAGCCGCCACAGGTACCACACTTATGCTAGCCCATCAGCAGCCCCCCCCCAGACCACCACAGACAGAAGACCCCAGGAAGCGCCAACCCATCCGCAGGGAACCAAGCAACGCCAAAACAGGCATCCCCCACCAGCACCCTCAGCACCCCCCACAGAGAAGGAACAAAGGGGACCCTGAGCAATGAAACGTTTAATTTGGAATTTCATTTAGTCGGAATGGCCACAAAGGTTGGATGCCATATTTCTAATGCCCCTGGATCCGCCAAAAAGGGCTTCTCTCTCTCTCTTTTTATTTTTTTAATTTTTATTTTTTAAATACATCTAACGACAGCACAGGCTTCCCTATATGGTACGTCAGCTCGCCCTTCCGCTGCGGAAGCCAAGCATCGAGGCTGTGTACTACCCTCATTGTCCAGCGGCCATGGGTGGTCTCTTAAAGGCGAGCTACTCACTCTTGAACTGTTTGCCGCAGAATTCTCTCTTAATCTTCTCCTTTACTCCTTTCTTTTTTCTGTCAGCTCGTGGGAGCTTCTGGAAACGCTGATAAAGAGTAGCGCTCTTCCTAGCCAGCAGATCAATCGGAAGAATTCGAGCTAGTACAAGAACCGCCTCGTACGAGACGGTTCTATACGCGCATATTATGCGTAGTGCCGTAGCCCGCAGAACTCTTCCTATATCTTCTCTGTTCTCGCAGAGTGCCGTGACTGGTGCCCAATTGGGGACCCCATAGAGAAGAACCGAGTGGATTACTGTCAAATACAGTCCTTCTTTGACTGTCACTCGGCCCCCGGAGATTCGGCATAAGCTAACGCAATGCTCTCAGCGTCCGCTCTGCTTTCTCTGCCATTGTACGGAGGCGATGCGGTTTCCAACACAGTTGGTTGTCCACCGTCATTCCCAGGTACACCATCCGGGGCTGTAGGGATACCGGTTCTCCCAGTACCGCTAGGTCAAATGGCTGTGGTCTGTCCCTTTTCCGCCCGTGAAAATGGACGGCTTCTGTCTCTTGGGCAGCCACCTCTAAGCCATTCGCCTGCATCCAGCGAGACATCATCTCGATGCTGAGTACGGACCTGCTGCGAACTTCCTGCTCTGAACTCCCTTCTACAAGGAGAAGGGTGTCGTTGGCAAAGCAGATGGTCTGGGCTCCTTTGAAAGTGTGAGCCGCAGGACCTCGTCAAAAGACATGTTGCACAACAGGGGTCTTAAGACCGATCCTTGAGGTACATCCGCCGAGATGATCTTCTGGACCTGGCGACCTTCGGCGTCTATATACGCTACAAATATCTTTTTGTCTGTCAGGTAGATCTTGATGATCGCTCATAGGTACCCTGAGAGATCCCACTCATCCATTGCTGTCAGGATACGCTTCCGAGGCAGTATCTCTCTCTCTCTCTCTCTCACACACACACACACACACACACACTCTATCTCACTAAATGTGGGGGGAGCGCTACTACGTTACTTCCGTTGCATGTTTTCGCGTGCGTTTCACTTTTCCTACGTTAACTACCCATCCTAAACCTGCGTAAAGAAGATTCGCTTCGAAAATACATGTTTTCGGAGAAACACCTATAATGTGAATCATGAGTGATGTAAAATGGTATGTTCCAGGTGAGATCCGACTGTTGGACCGAGGGAAAATGTTCAATATTTATAGTTTAGCGGCTTGTTTGTCGGTCCATTATTCGCGTTGTCAGTTTTATATGGTAAAACGTGTCATTGACATCTGAGTTCGGCATACATCTTTTTTTGTTTGTTGTCGACCATCAGCGATACAATTCGTTCCCTCCCTGTTATTATTGTTTGAGGTCTTCCGGCCAAATTACTTACATTACTGCGATACGACCTCCGATTCTGAACGAAATGAGAAGCCTAACGACCGAAAGCGAACCTATTGATTTATCTTCGGAGCGATATTGGGGCTGTAGTCAGCTCGCTATTCCTCCGTCGATGCTGTTTAGTGATAGGCGCGAGGGATAACCGAGCTGAAAAATGGTTTTTGTGAGCTGATACGGTAGGCTGAAAATAAATACATACATCGCCGCTCGAGAGAATGTCGAGTTACAAGCGTCGCCATTGCAAAGCCCGCGCGCTAATATCCGAAATAAAAATCAAACTATCGTCCCCTGAAATCTTTTAATATCCTGCGAAAATAATGTAAGAGGAGCCTTTTTAATCAGCTGTGCTCGCTTTTCTAACGATGACGGTTATCTGCAAGGTAGCGGTGAAAATTGTTTCCATTTAAAATGCGTAATTTCCTGGTTGTTTTACAAAAGGTAGTCGCCGAGCTGCGATACGGTATACCCGGAATCCGGACCATCGATTTGTAATAAGTTTAAACTTCGCGTATTCATGTTGGTTTGAACGCCGGCGGGCTTTGTAAAGTATCAGCAATTTCGAAGAGCGAGTAGAGGTGTTCGGTATCTGAGAGAGCATGAATTGGGAATCGGATCCATGCGGAATGCAGTTCGGCTGGGATGTTGAACAGAACTATTCGAATCATTGCCCTCGCAGTAGAAGAATTCTATTGGATTTCCCGAACAACAGTGTTTTCAAACTTACAGAAGGTAAACATGAGTATTCGGAGCTGAAATGAGTGAAGGCAAAGAAGGGTCGCTGGATTAGGAGACGTGGGAAAAAAATATTTTTCACCGCCTACACTTCGTTAGCATACATGCCTCGCTTTTTGTTTGTATTCATGTTTATCTCTTTTTTTTAATTTACTCTCAACCCCAGCCTTGGAATCCGCCCTTTCGAGCATTACCTGGAAAACGTCGGAGAGGCTGTTAGGGCTGCCCTAGCCTTCTTCTCATTAAAATTCTTGCCGAAAAACGTGCCTAGGTCGAAATGTAGCAAGTAGCTATGTAGACTCGAACCCGGGACCACCGGATTCCGAGACTATTCTCTCCTTTTTTAAACAAAATTATTATTTCAGCTTCCTCCCATTGTCTTGGTATCTTTTCTTCCAGTAATATTTTGTTGAACACCCACGCTAGAGGCGAACTGAATTCTTCAGCAAACTCTCTTAATATTTTATTTTCTATACCATCGGGGCCAGCCGCTTTGCAAATTTTTAGTTTTTTCAGTACATTCGAAACTTCATTTAACGCACTATCCACTCGGCCAGCCAGACCCCGCTTGTATTCATGTTTATTCGTGTATGTATTTACATAATTATTTCTTTGTTTATTTGTTTTCCCATTTGTATCAGAGATGCGTCTTTAAAATGCTCCGTTTTCCGACATTTTGACCATTTTCTTTGGGAATTTCAGTTCCAAACTCCCGTTTTCTGAAAGAATATACAATAGGAATCCATGTTTTTCAAAATCCCAAAAAACCTAGAAATCAAGTGAGAGAATATGCTAAGTGACTTAGTGCATGTTCTCGTCGCTTAATATACTCTGTCACTTGATTTTCAATCCCGTTTCCGGGAAAAATAGTTCGGAAAAAGTGATTCCTGATTTCTAGATAGTATTCAGCATTTCCCCAAGCATTTTCAATTTGATTTTTTTTGTTGGGGGAGGTAAGGGGGCAGAGGTGGATTCTCATTTCCCGACTTACCAATTGAAAATATTTTGAGAAACATGTCTGATTTGTATATTGATACATTAGTCTGTTCTGTCTGTTTGGTCTATTCCAACTGTTCCGCTTGTTCTACCTGTTCTGCCTGTTCTATCTATTCCATCAAGTTCATCTATTCTGCAATTTTCATTCCATTTGTTTTATCTGGTCAGTCTGTTCTGCCTGCTGTTCTGTCCTGTCTCTTCCATCTGTTTCAGCTGTTCCGCCTGTTATGTATGTTCTCCATGTCTGTTCTATATGTTCTGTCTATTTTATTTGTTCTAACTTTTCTGTTCACTTTGATTGTTCGTTTTGTGTTTCTTTCGTTTGTTCGCTTTGTTCCCTCTGTTTTATTTGTTCGGTATGCTTAGTTTACTCGGCACATTCGCCCTCAAAACAAATGTCCGACACCAGTAGCATATCTAGTCTACCTAGTCTTGAGCGCAGGGGAAGGGGTGTCAGAGAGGGAGTGCTAAAATTAGGAAAATTACTATGTGACCAAGTCACAAGGGGTGGGAGTCCCGACATCCCTTTGGCTACACTACTGATCGAAACACAAATATGTCACATTTTTGGCATGACACAGGGATTGAATATGTAAGAGAATTTGATGCAGAAGTTGATTTACATGTTGATATTGAATTTTGAATCAAATTCTATATCGATTTCGATGTAAAATTCTATGGCGTTGTAAATCGACTTCTATATAAAATTCTTTATCAGATTCGACCACAGTGTAGGATTGATGTCTAATGCCGACACAGCAATCGATTTTCGTCTCGATTGTATTTCAAGGGCAGGCTGTTCTACATTTCTTGCGATGGTTCTGATTGTTTGTTTTCTTCTATGGATGGATGGATGATGTGTGTGTGTCTCCCCCCCCCCGTCTTACTGCATGTTGGTCAGTTTGACACGGGGGCCATTTTTTTATTATGTTTAAAATTTATAGCGCTGTATTGAAAAAAAAAAAAAAAAAAGAAGGGAGAGGACACACTCATTACTTGGACCATCTTGCACCCCTGTCTCCACCATAATTTCTTCTCCTCATAATCCAGTAATTGGGTGGAAATTCTATGAGTTGGATTATAACAATAAATAAGCTAGTAAGGAAGACCACCACTCCAAAATTTTGATATTATTGAATGTCCAACGTGACTAAGTGATATTTTACACATTTTATTTTCCCCATATATTCAATGTGTGTGTTTTTTGAAACCTCGCACATTCATATTTTTTTAGAAAAGTAATTTATATACTAAAGTATCCAGTGGTAAAATCTTAAAAACTAACTTTCCTGGGTCATGTTAAAACTCGTTCGCCGTACTTCTTTAGAATAGGTTGCATGCTCAACTGACGCTCAAGGAAAGACATTCCAAAAATGCTCAGATTCATTAATTGATATTGCTTGTATCTAGAGCTCAGATTTTTCAGCATTATAAGGTAAAAAAATTCACACTGAAATGTGATTTTTCGGCATTATTCGGCAAAAACAAAAACGAACGCTTTCTTTCAAAATTTGAGATAATAATTCCTTAAATGAATGTCAATTTAAAGAAATGGTACATTGTGCTGGAACGAAATGTGCTTTTCTGTAGTGCTCTGCGTGAAAGATAGTCATCTGTCTCAGAAAATAAATTCACACAGGGACAATATTTTCTACCATTTGCGTTCGTTACATGGATGAAGTTCTCAGCAAAGTTTTTCCGATTTTCTCGGAGGTGGCAACGCCCCTTGGCCCCACTTTGGCTACGGGTCTGATTTCATTATTCGCGTGATTGATGTTATTGAGTACTGATTACTGAATAATGAATGGGTACTCGTTATTCATACTCATGACAAAAGAATAAATTGTTCGTTATTCATGCGCTTATGAATAACGAATAACGATTGCGGTATTCATGAATAATGAATAACGGTTGCGTTATTCATGAATAACGAATAACGGTTGCGTTATTCATGAATAACGAATAACGGTTGCGTTATTCATGAATAATGAACAACGATTGCATTATTCATGAATAACGAATAACGGTTGCGTTATTCATGAATAACGAATAACGGTGGCGTTATTCATGAATAACGAATAACGGTTGCGTTATTCATTATTCATTACTCGAATATTATTCTGTCTAACTCTGGTGTTGAGGGACACCCGACAGAAACGAGCTTCTTTTGCATTGTGTGAGTTGCTACAGCAGTCAGTAGGTACGTATACTGAATGTTATCTGACGGGAAACTGTTAACGGGGATGTGGAGAGGAAGCAGTCTGGTTTCACATAATATGAGCTCTCTCTCTCTCTCTCTCTCTCTCTCCTCTCCACCTCTCCCTCTCTTTTGCTGTCTATCTCACTAAATGTGGGTGGAGCGTTACTACGTCACTTCGGTCGCATGTTTTCCCATTCGCGTTCGTTTCCCTTTCCTACATTAGCTAAACATCGTGAATCTGCGTAAAGTAGCTTTCTTTTAAAAAGTGAAGACTGGAGCTCAAAGTATAGCTTAATATGGCCTAAAATAGAGAGCATTACACAGTATGCCTGAGAAATACAGGTGACGCCATCTGTCGATCAACCATGATATCATGTAGTTACAAGTCTGAGGAGCTAAGGTACAAAATTTCAGCTGGTTTTAGTAATTCTATCTCGAGTTATATACGGCTACGTGTGTCGAGTTTATGTTACCTCGTGCGAGCTTAAGAACATGGAACAAAGATGTGCAATTAAATTTTGTGTTCGCCTCAAAAAATCGTACTCGGATACGTATTCGCTTATGAAGGATGGTTCCGATGATGAAGCACCATCTCGGACTACCACATACACGTGGTAGAAACGCTTCAAAGACGGGCGAAACTCGTTCGAAGACGATTCCCGAAGTGGAAGACTAGCAACAGCTTTCCTTCGACTCAAAAGGCCTAATCCACCACGAGTTTGTTCCGGAGGGGTAGACGGTCAATACCAAGTTCTATTTAAAGGTTATGAAGAGCATGGTTCCCAGCATCCGTCGAGTCCGGTCCGAGTATCGGGATGCAACCAGTGTGGGACATTGTTGCATGATAATGCGCCTGCTCGCACTGCTATACTTCTGACGCATTATTAAGCCTCCAATCAAATCACCGTCCTCTCCCACCCGTCCTATGCACCTGATTTGGCACCGGCGGACTTTCTCCTCTTCTCAAAACTCAAACTGAAGATGAATAGCCATTTTATTGAAAAAGTTTCGGCGATTTAACGAACTTCTACATAGGAGTGGAATGAGATTCCACAAAAATACTTTTCTAGGGTTTTGGCGGGGATGTATACCGGCGCTGTGAAGAATAAATAAATAAAGAAGGGTACCATGTAGAGGATTATTGTCAATAAACTCCGTTATCTTTAAATCTGTATTCTTAATTCAATTAGTTCGGGAACTTTTCAGACATAAAGCAAAAAACTGAAGGTCTTTCGATACCCAATAGAGTGAATATTGCACAAGTTTCTTGTAACCATCCCAAAATGCAAATAGAAATTTGGAAACCAGCCATAACTGAGCAAGAATGTAGCCAGAAGTTGATTCCTAGTGCTCAAGCCAGGCCATTGAAAACTTTCGGGAGCACATTTTCAATGCGCCTATGCATGTGCGTATGTGTTTAGGGAGAGGAAAGAGGGCGTTTTTCTGGCGGGCCGGCTGAAGCCGCGAGTTTTTCTAGGAGGAGCCGGAATCCCTCGATTTATATCCCTGTACTTAAATACCTAACACTATAAGGTAGGTACTAGATAGATACTACTTTTCTATGGCTGTACCGTATACAAAGAGGTTAAAATACAAGCTGTACACATCGCAGTTTTGTGTAGTAAAAACTATTACGATCAGCCATAAAACTCGTCGCAAATCGTAAACTATTTTTCGCATCATTTCAACTGAACTGTTTGCTATTTTGTTTCAGGACCACCAGTAGAAGTCGGCGTCACAATGTACGTACTCAGTATCAGCTCGCTGTCCGAAGTGCAAATGGTAAGTAGATTATCCGCGCCCCGGCGCTTTGGGCTTCTAAAATCATCGAGAAGGGAAAGTGAGGTGAAATATTTATACAGAAATGAATAATAAGCTCGCGGGTCACGCTGCGCCGCCTTTCACTCTGAAAAAACAAAACGAGGAGCTTTATGTTGTAAATGAAAGGCGTCGGAGGCCTTATCAAAAAAGATTAAGCTCGAAATTCATTCTTTGTTCTCCGAACGCGTTCGTGTTACCCATTTCTCTGCGACGACAGAATTGTATGCTTCTTTTATTCGATTAACCTCGTCGTCTGCGCGAATATTTATCAACTCACGTCATCTTTCGAGTGCGCGACTATATCATTATTGCTATAAGTACGAGACCAGACCTTTTTCTCTCAAGATGCGCCGAGCAGTCACTTTATTTACTTTGTAGGTTTCCAGTTTCATTTAGGATTTAGGACATTCAAACTTATTAGGGTGTTTTTCAGATCCCCCAGACTTACAATTTCTTCAGATGTCTTGAGACTTCCTTAACTTAGACGCATTGAAATTCTCGCACACCTGATATAAACTATTTCATTCTTTCGGACTTTTTTTAGCCTCCTTGAAACGTTGTAACACTCATGATTTGACTGAGGCTCTTTCAGATTTGATAAAAGTGCGTAAAATTCTGTTGGACTTACTTTGACTATATTAGAACCTTTGAAAACATTTCCTATATGTTGTTTCAACACACTTCTAGTTTCTTCTAAATTATTTCAGAACAATGAATCTTAAAAACTCTTTATCACTCATTCAGACGTACTTCAGACTCATTACAACTCCCTCTAGATTTGTTTTCAACACTCTTCTAGACTTGTATTAGATTTGTTATGGCTAATTTTGAATTCAGATTCTCTTAACGAAAATCTACCGATGCTATGTTCTCGATGTAGGGACCGGGGAGAGGAGAGTGATATTCTGATTTTTCTAAATGTCCATCACGGCAATAACTGGAAAAATTTACCAACAGGCAAAAAGTAAAAACTGTTCACTTTTTAGATTTACCCATTTTGGTAACCCTGAGAAAGCAAATATTGAAGGAAAATCGGTTTAAAGGTCGATTAGCATCAGTGAAAGAATTAGGCGTGTTTGATGCAAATAATGGCCTACGCTTCATTGTTTCTCCTTGAATTTGTTGAAACGATAAAAAGATTTCACCGAATAGGTTTCTACTCATTATTTTACTCCGATACCTCTACCTACTATTCTCCTAGTTGTACTCTTGCCCAGAGGTGAATGAACCCCTGGCGGAGTGGGATAGGAGGCGGTTGGAAACGGTGACTCGATGCAAAAAATTTCCGTCCAAGCAAAAAAAAAACTGAGATTGAAAATGCCGACTTAATTACACAAACATTTTTCATTTAAGCAAATAAAAAGGAGTAAAAGAAAAAAGGGTCAAAAGATCGATGAAGTCACGATTTTCTTTTGCCGACTATTCGTGGAAAGATTCCGATCTCGAAGATTCCTCCCTCCTTCCCTTCGGTCTACCTATGGTCTGTCCTCAAATTGTAAAAAATATTTGTATAACTAAAAGTGAACTAATACATTGTCATTTTATTTTCATTTATTTATTTATTTTTAGGATTTCACACTGGATTTTTACTTCCGACAATTCTGGACGGATCCACGGCTGGCGTTCCAGAAGCAGGATGGAATAGAAACTCTATCCGTGGGATCTGAATTCATAAAAAACATATGGGTACCGGATACTTTCTTCGTAAATGAGAAAACTTCGTATTTTCACACCGTTACCACGAACAACGAATTCATCAGGATACACCACTCAGGCAACATAACGAGATCAATGAGGTACATGCTTATCATTTTTTCAATTTTATGTTAAATTCTCCGATCAAATTCTTCTCTAATATTCGACTTGCATAAGCAATTTCTTTCTTCATACCTGGATAAAACTCGTATTTTGCCAGATACTTTTATACCTTATGTTCGTGGGCACCATCAGACTTTTTTTAGAGCAGGACGATTCCAGGGTACGGAGCAACACCGTTTCGAAGAGAAGGAAAAATAATTTATTAAGTAAAATAATTCATTTTTCGAAAATCTAGAGCGAGGAAATGCCCCATTTGCCTTCCCCCTACCCTCACCACGGGTACCAGTGTCTATATTCACAGATAATGAAGACACATGGCAGCTGCTACTGTATTTCTCTTTTTCGAGTAACCTTTCAGTTTTCATTCTCCCCTGCAAAAGTGGAGCACTATGCAGCGACCTATGTAGTGACGCTCTCCTCGCAAATGCATATTTTTGTATAAATCGTTCTGCTTGTCTCCTGTATACTGTACTTCCTGTCTTTTCTAAGCCATGTTCTTCTTCTCCTTCTTCTTCTTCTCATTCACATGACTCATTCTTCTTTTTTTCCCTCGATCAGCCCAGGCACGACATTCGGTTAGCTTAGTTCAGTCAGAGTGCAGTCACACAGTTCCACCACTAAAAATTTCAAGAGTTCTTAAGAATTTACATAAAACTGAGTAAATATGCATCGCTTCTTCAAATTTTTCCCTTTCAAAATTTGGGAAATGGAAAATTTATCGCCTGATGGGAGTAATAAGCACTCGGATTTTACACAGCAATATAAATGTAAAATACATCTGTGAGGGGCAAAAATAGGAGGGAGCTAGTGGAGGCTAAGCCCCCGGGTTTCAAAATCAGCCCCCAAATTTTATTTTTTAAATTCGTCTTAATACAATACGACTTTTTTTTTCTTTCTTACAAAAGAAATATTGCAGAGAAAAAATCTATTTTTAATTTATTATTATTTTTTTTTTGGGGGGGGGGCTATGATTTTAGGGTTTTCATAGGGTTATTTTAGGCGCTGGAACTTCAGCCCCCAAAGTTTTTGCTCTATTTCTGCCCCTGACATCTGTGACCTGTCACAAGAAAAGAGCCCTTAGTGGCACCGAAATGTTCTAAGAAAAAAGCGTAAGTAATGAAATTCTCTTCTCTTTCCTTCACAGTATTCAAGAGCAGAAGTGAAAAGAAAAAGGAAAATTTTCAGAATTTCCACAGAACTGAAGATGAAGGGGGTAAAACAACAAATGTGAGGCGTCAGTAAACATTTAGTTGTTGAGAAACATAGAAAATGCGAAAATTTTTGTCTCGAGATTCTTTGGGAAATCTCAAGATTTTTTACGAAGAATCCTGGGATTTTTCAACAGGCTTAGGTGGCAGCACTGAGTTCTACTATGATCTGTTTTTATTCACTTGAACAATGCATTCGCTTCTTAGGGTTGGCGTAGCCGAGCCTTTTATACAATGGAATTAATAACAAGCTACCTCGCAGATAGCGAGGTAGTAAGAGGGTGTTTGCTTAAGCTGAAAAACTTTCAGCTTCCAAATTCTGGCTTCTCAAAATTATACTAAAACTGCAAAAACTTCCTGCTTCTCCGCATTCCGGTGTTATTGCGCCAACTTCCTACTCTGGTATTGATAAAACAAAACCAAATCTGAAATGTTAAAGCTTTGAAGCTAATATTCAGACACAGTACCAACGTCTATGCGATAAAACAAATATACGCCACGAACGCCAGAATGAGAATCTATTGAGGTTAGCACCTCTCATCTTCCACACGCCTCCGCCTTAAGACCGATCTAACGATCTAAACGCAACTGAGCTAAAACTGAACTATGAGCTGTACACAATTCAGTCGTATTTAATGGGAGAAAAAAAAAATGAAAATTCGATAGCAATAGGGTGCTTGCAGCGCTGCGCGCGGGCAAACACACTAATAAAAATAAAGTTCTAACCGATGCAACAGTAGCGCTTGCGGTTTTAAATGTAAGTATGTGGATGAACAAACGAGATACCCGAGAATGAATCGCATTTGCTTTCAACAGTGGCACTTGTGGTTTTAAATGTAAAAGTGAACGTATAATAAAAGAAACAGATAGGAAGATGGTTTTACATCGTGCTTACGATCTCTGCAAGAATGACTGGAGGTATTAACATAAGGAACCGATGAAAGGAGTTCATTTTTGAGGTTTGTAATATTATTCATAAGGAATTGATGAAAGAAGTTCATTTTGTGGGGCTTGTCATATTATTGTGTATGATTCTTGCTGAAGGAGTTCATTTCGTGAGGTTTGTAAGATTATTGTGTACGATTCTTGCTGAAATTAGAGTCGGCGTGAATCAACCGACATTTGTAAACAAAATAAGTTATTAATGTCGTTGGAAAGAGCGTAAAAAGTAGAATTTTCCAGAATCGGGCCCCCATTCAAAAATGTGTACTCACGTTGATGAACGCTTATCAGTAAACGCTATGTCATATAGTTTCTACATGGTTCTTGAACCTAGAATCACGTTTTCTCAAAAAACAGATTTTGCTGGTTGGTTCCTTTACGCTCAACAGCGTCGAAGTGCGATCATACTTTTTAGTCGAAGTTCGTAAGTGGAATATCCGCCTAGACGTCAGCTGAAGGGCCGACCCTATTACTAGGTCGCCAAGCGACCTGGCTTGTTCAACTCGCTCTTGTTTTTCTGATTTCGAATGACCTCGCTGCGGTCTGGAACTAACACTTATTTTTCTCGTACAATTTCCAAAAAATCGCAGCTATGAGCCCGAGTATACATAGCCGCCAATTCTTAATCTTTTCATTCGCCTTTGTATGGTGCAGGCGGAGCCACATTAGCACAGGGTCTTGATCTTCGGAGGGAATCGCCCCTTATACATTCAAAATTTTCCAACTTTCCAACACAGTCCTGAGTTTAAGATAATACCAGTTGTGAATTTGTTAATCTTCGCATCACTGGCGCGAGGATGTGATTTCTTTGGTGACAAGGATGCTCACTCAATTGTATTCACGATGAATGTTCATGCTACAAACTTACGCGAAAAGAAATATTACTTGGGAGAGAACCAGCTAACGGGCGAGGATTCGACATAAAACATAGTTGACAGCTATTACACCGAAAAATATGAGTTGAGGCACCTACTCGGTGGTCGTGCAACATTGCGGTAGCAATGGAAAATTAATTTAGATTTATTGCTGTCGAATATACTCGTAGGTGCGATGCGGCGGCGTGTATTTTCTTCAATATTGCATCCGTTTCTTCTCGGCCTAACTTCAACCTGTCAAAGTTGAGAAATATACAGTTTGGGGAAATTTTACGGAACGCTTTTGAAGCAGTATAAGGAAATGCCGTGCTTGTATATAACTCGCACCCTCGTATTTTATCAAAACCCATCCTGCAATACCTTTTCATTGCTCATTTTTTTGTACGCTGAGCACCATCAACTTAGTGAAAGTAAATGGTACGAACGTCGTCAACTGCTCCAGATACTACTTTGATATGCTTCTCTTTTTTGCTAATACCCTCAGCTGAGACTTTATGACGGACATAAAGAAAATACAGGAATATAAATATCTAGATTAAAAGATAGCTTTCTAGGACAGAATACAGAAGGAATTAAAAATCTGTAATACAAAAGATGTTGAAAATTTTGGTCTCTACAGAAAATAAGTTCAAAACCGAAAATAAGAATTATGGACAGCAGCGTAATTCCAGCGCTGAATTATGGACGCCAAACGTGGTCCCTCAGAGAAAATCAAACAGTAAAACTACGAAGCACACAGAGGGAGGAGAAGAGAATCTTAGGGCTAGAATTGAGGGACAAGGTCAATCATACGAGAATAAGGGATAGAACGCAGAACAAGGACATCGGAGTGACAATAAAGCTACTAAAATTTAAATACGCAGGGCAGGTGTACAGGAATAATGAAGACGGGTGGAATCGGATAGTAACAATCTGAGCCCCGAATGAAAACATAAGAGGAAAAGGTGGACCAAAGACCAGATGGAGGGATGAGATGAGGAATAGAATAGATCGTACCTGGAAAAATAAGACCTACGACAGGACCCAGTGATGGAGGATAGGAGAGGCCTATGTCTGGGAATGAGCTGATTATAAATGTAATACTGTACTAAGTGAAGTATATTTATGTTTTTTAAATAAAGTTTGTATTATTGTCATTATACAGTGGGGCCAGTTTGTTCCCAAAAAAATCCCAGACTTTTCCAGATTTCTTCAGTCCATTTTCCAACTTTTTCATGACAAACAGATTGTTAAAGAAAAAAAAATTCAACTCTCTCTCTCTCTCTCTCTCTCTCTCTCTCTCTCTCTCTCTCTCGCTCGCTCGCTCTAAATACATTATTTTCTGGGGTTTTTGCCTACTTGCTAGAATTTTTCGTTCATAAATAATAAATTTTCATTTTTCCCATTTCCCTTCAAAAGTTTTTGAGTACGCGATTCAGTAGTATATGAAAACGATTTGAACGTAACGAACTCGAAAATCTGTTACATGCCCAACTTCCGGAATCTATTCAATTGTTTACTTATTTTGGATATTTAGTGCCATTTAATGCTCCTCCCTTGCCATTTCATTTTCAATTTCTGACATTTATATCCAATGGTCACTCTATGAAAAAGGGGAATGGAGGCTCCCTGAACTAAGAGCTTCTTAAGAAGACGCACTTCTATCAATTCTGTCAATCTTATTTTCATCGTTTCACCCCTCTACATTCATTTTTTTATATCATTGCTATCTATCAATTTTTTTTATTCTTTTGAAATTTTCATTATTTCTACCGGATTATCTTGCGTTTCATTTCTGTTGTAGAAGGTGAATCTGGTGGCCCTTTCGGAAATTCTAAACGTATTACATTTTCAGTGTTCTTAGAGTGTCTTTTGAAGAGTTTGGAAAGATTGGATTATTTTTATACGTAAGAACATGAGCAGAGTTTCTCAAACAATCATTAATTTTATTTTTGTAGAATCTTCTGATTAAAACCTTTCAATACCCTTCCCCTCTTCGCCGCTTGTACAAAACTGTCCCAATCTGTCTCTATTATGATTTCTGAAATTTAATTCCTATCATTTTTCTGTCAACGTACCAGTGCCTCTATTTACGAGTATATCATTACAATAATTTTTTGAAAGCTACATCAATTCTGTCATTTTGGTCACCTTATTTCTGCGTGCAGGTCCATTCATTCATTTGTTTCTACTCTTCTTTCTCCAATTTCGTTTCCCCCACATTTCCTCATGTAGATGCATGGAAATATTTCTATTCATCTTTCATCCATTTCAATTAATTCTCTTATTTCATTTCGATTTCCTTTTATACTCATCATTTCCGTCATCTTATTGTTACCAGTTCTGTCAATGTTCTCATTTCTCATTTAAATTGTCACTTTTTTTTCAATCGAATACTCATTCATTTGTGCTTTTTCTAGAACCTTCTTAATGTCTTATCAATTCCGTCATTTCCGTTCATTTTTTCTTCTGTCCGTCATTTTATTTCTGCAGTTTTGTCGTCTCATTCTTACCATTATTGTCCATCTGTATCTCATATTTGCTAAGTTCTTCTATTCAAATTATATTTTTTCTTATCATTCCGGGTTTTCCATCATTTTGTTAGAACTCTTAACAATTCCTTCATTTTTTTCTTGCCTTTTCAACTCCATAAATTTTGTTGTCTCCGTTACTGAATTTATCATTTCACTTTATTTTTGCCACCATTCCTGTCGATTATCTCGTTTCATTTCTTTCCATTAGATTTTTGTCATTTCTAACAGCTTCAACACTTTTCTTTTTTCTACCTAACTACACCGCATTATTAAATTCAATCAATTTTCTCATTTCATTCACGCGATGTTTTTTTCTTTCATCTAAATTCTCTCATGCTGTTTCTTTCATCTCTCGTCAGCACTGGCTCAAAGAACACATTCTTGCGGGGTGGGAATGCGGAGTGTGTAAATATAAACGTGAAAAATTAAAATTCCGACTTAAATTTTACAAGTCTCAATTCAGTTGAAAAGCAAAAAGAAAGACTTGATTTTTTTCACTGAATGCCATAATTTCTCAGCTGAGTGTTAAAATTTCCCAGATAGGAGAGCAATATCATTCCACCCCCTCCCATTCTAACCCTGCTCATTATTTTATTCTGATCATTTCAGTGAATTAATTTCTATCCTTTCCTTTAATTTCATTTTTATATCGAAGCTGTAATGGCTCACTTTATTTCTTAAGAAATGCAAGAAAAATGGAGCCATCGTAATAACTCTTCCTGAGGCTATTTGGGGTAAGATAGGGAAAATTTAGACTTTTTAAAATCAGTGAAACGATTGCAATGGTATTGGGCTTGGACATGTGGCGAGGATGGGATGCGAAAGATGGGCAGCAAAAGTAACAAATTGGATAACATATGGAAGGAGAAGGAAAGGAAGGCAGAGAGCAAGGTGGGTGAGAATATCGAAAGAATGTTGGAAAACAAATTGTATCATAGAGTGGCATATGGACGGCTTGAATAGGCCAAATTAAGGGAAGCCTATGTCCAATATAAAGGGCCATCTAACTAATTAAATAAATATAATATAAAATGGATTATATGTATAATAAAGGCTAGTAACTGAAATTGTAATGTAACGATTTTCATTTTCAAATTTGACTAAACGGAAAAAAAAATTCTTTATATCAATTTGTGTTCCGATTTCCAGGAATAGAATCTCTCGGGAGGAAGGCCGTCATTTCATGGGCGCATGCATCCTTCTCCCCTAACGTTGCATGCCTCACCCTCTCACACTTCCAATGTAAAAAAAAAAAATAGGAAAGTGGTGCGTTTCCGAAACGATTTGGGGAAAGACAGCAACTACAGAAAAATTATTTTCAATGAGTTAGAAAGAAGCTTGAAAGGTTTGAGAAACTTAAAATACCACAAGGCCTTTCACAGCCTCTCTTCTCCCTGAAAATCTCCGAAATTCTTCCCTTTCTGGTAGAGTGAGTGAATCATTCTTCTTTTCCAAAATAGAATTCTGGAGTTCAGAGGTTTAAGTCACCACCCTCCTCAAACAAGGTTACTCAATCTCTACCTGTGGTTTATCTTCATAAGCATGAAGAGTATATCGCACGCATGGGTATGCTTATATTTTACTAAAAATCGGCATCAGAAAAGAATTCCGTTGAAGGCTCCAATTATGAGATATAATGTTGGTAGTCGCTATGAACTTGTGAATTCGGAAGTATCAAATCAAGAATGTCAAATTATGCTTATTCCTCTTTATATTGAGTTCCGCAGTGTACCACCAGCTAGTAATTATAAATATTTCTGTCGTGTGACACGCAGCGCTGAAGGTATCTAATATTGTCCGGGAAAAGGAGCCTAAGAGATTGAATGTCCTTTTTTTTCAAGACACTTTTTATAACTGAGCTATAACACATATATACTACCGCGAGTATCATAAATACTCATCTAGAAAATACGATGTCATAATTTTCAAAAAAAAAAAAAAATTGGTAGCAGAACTGAAATTTTTTTCTGAAATTTAAATGCTGTTATTATTTCTTACCAGATATTATTTAGATTTATTACCATAAGTTAATAACGTATTCATTTACAGATTAACTATTACCGCTTCATGTCCCATGGATCTGCAATACTTCCCCATGGACAGACAGTTATGCCAAATTGAAATCGAAAGCTGTAAGTATGAACTCCCAGTTCAAATATATAATTTTACTACCCTTCTGTTCGCATTAAAAGGAAATACTTGAGAATAAAATTCATGAAATGATATGTCGTAATCCGACCCGATTCCATATATTTCAGTTTATTACCTGACTCTTCGACGAAGAAATCATGGTGGCGTAGTTCAATCGTGCTTTATAATTTCTCGTAAAGCCAAATAATTTATCGAAATTCTTAGCTTTATATTTACCTACATTTCTTATCAACTTGAAACATGGAGAAATGAAATAATCGCAGGCCTTTACTGCATCGACGAAGGTCGCGGAGAGAAAATCCGGACCTAGGCAAAGTCACTGTTCAGCTCCTCGAGGAAATGGAATCTGCGGCCCTCTTAAATTGAATCAGCGATAAGTCAACTACAGAATGAGGCAGCGATCATATTCACAGATTCTACTGACTGCCTGGGTGTTCTACTTGAAGTTCACTGTACTGCGCTAATTAATCCCTCAAAATGTGTATGCGTGTAGGAGGAAGGGGTTCACTACGCATAACTTAAAAACAAAATGGAATCCGGAATTATTGAAACAGGTAGAGAAAAGAGAAGAATATGAAAAAGTAATGAAAGAACTTTGTAAATTAAAGGAAGAAAATGATATTGAATGGGAGTGGATAGCACTAAAAAGCATTAAATGTACTGGAAAAGAGGAAAGTAGGTACTCAAATAATAAAAAGGAGGAAACTCTGGATGAAAAGGAAATATTAAAGTTAGTGGAGGAAAGAAGAAAACAGAAAAAAGCCAATGATAGAGAAAGTAAGGACAAATATAAAGCCTTAAGAAACCAAATGAAGAGAGAATGTACGAAGACCAAACAGGCGCGGATTGATGCAAAAAATTGTACCAAGAAACAGGGACTTGGGGCCTATTTTTTATTTATTTTATTTTTTTTGTACAAGCTAAAAGACTTACGCAATGCAATGTACAGATACAAAAAAATCAATTAGCATGATACAAATTCATTTTATTACAATACATGTAATATTGAGCTTTGTTTATAAGATAGTGTAAAGGTACAATCATTGCCAGTTGGCGCATCTTTCTCTCTACAAGAACTAAGCTCGCTCGTGACAAAGGTGAAAATTCTGAACATTTAATGCAGACATTATTGATTATTTCTTCTTCCCTGACTTCTTGTTGCAGATCAGGTTCACAATTACATGCTCGTATTATGAAAAAAAGCTTCCAAATTTTCTTGTTTCAAATTTGCACGAGGGCGCATTTTTATTAATTTCAATTTTGAAAATTAACGTTCGCAGGATACCTGAGTCATGCATTTAGTTAAGAGATATATGTAACCTGGAACCATGAAATATGCCTCTTGTGCGAAAACAGGTTTTCGAGATAAACGAGTGTAAAGATGGGATAGTGGTAGTGGTGCGCACAGATGTACATAGCGTGTACATCTGTGGTGGTGCATTTACGCGTTGCTATGACAACCACATTTTGAATTCTTATTCTTTGTCATTCCCCTAGGCCCGTTTTACACGACGCCATATAAACGGACGTTTTTAAACGTTTGACGTAATTTTTAAATGCTATTTGTAGAAAAACTAATGAAGATAGGAAGCTGCGATTTATTTCATTCAAAAGAGCGTGATTTTTTCTATAATATTCGTCTGGAAAGTAAAAATGATTTTTTGATACCAGAGGCACATTCTATGGTTCCCGGTCACATATATAGACATTATATATATATAAGTCTAATTTTGGAGGAAAAATCTTTGGAATTGATAATTTTGCTCAAAACAAGTACCACATTCTTATTAGCTGTAGTGTATTTAACATCAGCGTCACTAATCTTCCATGTGTTATAAGAACCAAATATTTTACATAAAGCATCAGTTTTAGATCGCCATTGTATGTATAGTCACAGGTGTGAAGTGACTTAGAATTGTACAGATTGCAATATGTAGACATACACAGTATGTATATACTTCCTGCACCTTTCTAGTTTTTAGCAATTGATTATTCAAATATGTTGAGCCTTCGTCCAGCCTAACCTTATGGCCCTTGAGGCTCTTGGGCTTTGGGGCCCACTGTTGTGGCATCCCGGCGGCTCAGTCCGCGTCTGAGACCAAACGAAAATAGATTAGTTGGAACTATGAGGAAAATGAAGAGCAAATGAAAGCAGGAAACCCCGGTTAAACATACGGTATAGCTCATTCATTATTGGGTAATCGAAAAAGTGTGTAAAATCCAAATTCTCTATCGGAATAGAGAATAAATTTTTAGGTTGGCGTGTCCTCTCCCAACGCAGAACTTTTTTTATGAACATTTAGTGTTTTTACAGAATGTTGACCCCAAATAAGCACGTCTTAATATTATCCGATCTGAAATTTCAGCGGAAATGTTTATGTAGGAGGTTGAAACGTAATAGGGGTAGGTATTTAGAAGTTCGAAACGTCATAACTTAAAGACTACCCTAGTAAATATATGCTGAAATATCAACGAAGATGGTCACTAGTTCAGTCTGTGGTTGACTTCTCGCTGATCCAGATTTTGGTCATCGAATTTTTATTACAATTTCGGTCTAATTTTTGATGATTGGTAGTTGAAAACGCCGATGTTTAGGCTCCTTTGTGGAGGCCATCGAATCAAAAGTCCCCAGCTGTCCTCGTTTTGTCAGATCTGAAACCGACTACGCCACCCAATATTACCTATAGTTTACTCATTCATCAGGGCCAGATTTAGGATTTTTGGTTGGGCTCCAGGACCCAAGCTTGGTGGAGTCATTTCCCCAATTTTTAGGATTGGTAATTTTTCAACGGAAGCTGTGTTTTTTCAAATACGGTATTTTTAACGTACATGGTTAACTAATCAGCGAACAGCAAACAACTATTTTTTTTTAATTTTCCTTTGGCGGCGGCTTGGGTCCGGTGGGTCCACCCCTAATTCCGGCCTTGTCATTCATAGTGTACTAATAATATTACCTATCTAAGAGCTTCTTTTTAAAGTTTATATTTGAATGAAATTATTCCTTGAATTTGAAAAGGAATTTCAACAGCCCTTTACACAGGACTAAAAGGGTTGTCAGTTACGCCCTTTATTCACTGTTATTTTGTCTTCGATTACGAATGGTACAACGGAAAGGTAATCACCGGCGTTAAATTAACATTTCTGGGTCATTCGCGGTTGGTTAAACGATCGCGAGAGCTCGGTATCCCTCCCCTCCACCGGAATATTTCGGCGGATTGTGGGAGACGCGTAAGCCGTTTTAATTCTTTCGAAACAGCTGCGACTCCATTATCAAGTCTCTACAAAATTGGCTGTTAAAATTACTGCATTAATGATAAAGCTGCTGAAGATTATAATCGGCCTTTGCCGTTGCCTTTCCGTCGTATCAGTGTTAACGTATTTTGTGTGTTGTTTACAGTTTGGATGTTGGTAATATTTTAATTTCGGTCCTTTTCTCCTGGTACCGCACTAAATGACCGTGCCCGAGGAGAAACGAGGTACCAATTTTTGACTGCGCCCCCTACCTGGGCAAGACTATATATATAATTTGGATACTGAACCAAATTTTTCATTTTTTTTTCGTCTTTTTATTTAATTTATTTTTTTTTCTTTGTGTCTTTCCTTCTTCATCTTACCTTTTCTGTCGTGCATGATTTCATAAGAATCTTCGTTTTTCTTTGATTTGGCGATTTAACTGCGCTTATTTTATTTTCTCGTCTAGCTCTTCTTACCGGAGAGAGGAAACCGACATTGTCGGACTATGACAGAGTGTAGTCTGCCGCAGTTCTGAAATCCTCAAAAACCCAGCCAAGCCTTAACAACATTGCTGTTTTCGAGTTCTATAGTATCTCTTTCTCAGCTCTAAAGTCTTACAGAAAAGTTTAGTCCAAGTTTTAATCTACTCAGAGTAAATTTCCCAAGAACCAATACTGTACCCTCATTTATAACACAAAACGCCTTCTCAAAATTATCATTCTCACACTGGGGCGGGAGAAATAATCTTCATCTTCATCTCCCTGTGTATCATAATTTTTCGTGATAGACGCCTATTTCTCTCATTTTCTCATCAATGAGAGATCGAATACCCAGTACACGAGGGAAAATTAATTTTGAAAAAATAAAATAAAAGTTGGGATGCCAGACATCATATTCAAATATGCACGTCGTGATGCCTCGATGTACTTTTGAAATTAAACAAATGAAAGGTCGTTCCAAATCCACCTCGCTGAAATTGAGTAAGTCATGTTGAACAGTGACATTCAGATTACGTGTATTCTAACCTGAGAATACTCACCGTGGGATTAAGGAGAGGAAGCTTCTCTTCGAAGAGAATTCACTGCCTCCTTATGGGCTAATGAGACATTAAGCGCGATATATGAGACTCATTTACACATGACGGCGATCCGAAACCGTCACTATTGGAATCTATGTACGTAAATATATTAAAAGAATTGATGAAAACTAATACGACTTCGTCCGGCAGTTCTACCCGGCCGATTTGCTTCATTTTTTTTTTAATGAAAGGTATTTATATGTACATATGTCATCAAGTATTGGAATTCATTTAACTTTGACCTTACTCAAGTTATACTCAAACGCGACTTAAATTATAATTCCTCCAAGATTTTGCTCCACTCAAACATCAACACCCTACGTTCTAATTAATGTATCAATGTTCATTTTTGTCTAAGAACACTCAATGGATCAAGACCCTTCATTTGAGCTTATGACCACACAAATCCGTCAAGTCTGAGGAAAGTTGTGAGGAGACATTAAACTTGACTTTTGATATTTTCAAGATTTTTCTTGACTTAAAGATCTACCTATATCTTAGATTCTTATTCAGGTAAAGAATTGGTTTTGCGCTAAGAACACTCAGTGGATCAAGACCTTTCATTTGAGATTTTGACCACTCAAATCGGTTGAATCTGAGGACAGTTATGAGTGGGCATTCAACTTGACTTTTGATATTTTCAAGATTCTTCTTGACTCAAAGATCTATATCTCAGGTTCTAATAGAGATGAAGAATTTGTCTTGCTCTAAGAACACTCAGTGGATTAAGACCTTTCATTTGAGCTTTTGACCATTCAAATCGGTTGAGTCTGGGGACAATTGTGTGTGGACATTCAACTTGACTTTTGATATCTTCAGGATTTTTCTTAACTCAAAGATCTAGACCTCTAGTTCTTATTGAGGTAAAGAATTTGTCTTGCTCTAAGAACACTCAGTGGATCATGACCCTTCATTTAAGCTCGTGACTACTCAAATTGGTTGAGTCTGAGGACAGTTGTAAGTGAACATTCAACTTGACTTTTGATATTTTTAAGATTTCTCTTGAATTAAAGATCTATATTTCTGATTCTTATTGAGGTAAAGAATTTGTTTTTCTTTAAGAAAACTCAGTGGATCAAGACCTTTCATTTGAGCTTGTGATCACTCAAATCGTTCGAGTCTGAGGACAGTTGTGAGTGGACATTCAACTTGACATTTGACATTTTCAAGATTTTTCGTGACTCAAAGATCTATATCTCAGGTTCTTATTGAGGTTAAGAATTTCTTTGGCTCTAAAAACACTGAGTGGGTCAAACCTTTCACTTTCATTTGAGCTTGTGACCACTCAAATCGGTTGAGTCTGTGGACAGTTGTGAATGGGCATTCAACTTGACTTTTGACATTTTCAAGATTTTTCCAAACTCAAAGATCTATATCTCAAGATCTTACTGAGGTAAAGAATTTGTTTTGCTCTAAGAACACTCAGAGGATCAATACCTTTCATTTGAGCTTATGACTACTCAAATCGGTTGAGTCTCAGGACAATTGTGGGTGGACATTCAACTTGACTTTTGATATTTTCAAGATTTTTCTTGACTCAAAGATGTATAATGCTGTGGAGCAGTACGGGTCTTCTAGTTGTTTTTAATGCTCATACTCTTGCTTTTGGACTATGACTTAAAATGGCACTTAGCCAGACGATCTTCACTCTCACACAAGTAAAATGAGAGAAATTAAAACGAGATATCTTCCATATAAATAAACATTGTCGTCCACGGAGGGGTCAAGGAGTACATGCCAATGAATATGGGGGTGAGGTGGGTTCCTCGGATAGAGCTACTGCACTATTAAACTTATGATTTAGACAGGTCAAGTTAGCTGATGGGACTAATGGAATTATTTCTAGTTATAGCATGGAACTTGGAATTGATTAGGGTTTATTTGTTTATTCATCGTTTGAGTACTAATTTTCATGTTAATCTGCGATGAAGACTTAGAACTGACCTGTCGCTTGGTTTGTTTTCCCGGGATGTTACTGCCCAATTTTATAATCTAATTGGGCTGGAGCGACTTTAAACCACCGCCATGAACCAATACTGTAATTCCAAAAATGCGGCCTAGAAAGAAAAGTTACACAGCCGACACCCGTACAGCTGATAGGGTATGATGTCCTCTTCACTGGTACTGACTGACTAAAAACCCGCCAGAGAGCCCTTGAAGAGTGGATAGAAGGAGGGGAGAAGGGGAGCAACATACTTAAGGAAACACATTTTAGTTGATATCACCATGACATGAATTAGGTATTTCAAAGTCAGCTCAGAGGACATGAAACGACTTTTAGGAATCCTAATTGTATTCGGTTATAGAGAAATAATTTCTAACTGTTCACTCTCCAAGGCAATTTTATTTTAGCCACTTTGATGATCCTAAACTAAATGGGACAAAATGCAAGACTGGTTTTAATTTGCGAAGCATGAAATTAGTAGTCACATTTTTTTGTTTCATATTTGATCCTAAGGTTTCCCTCAAAATTCAACTTCTGTGTGTAAGCCGAAGTCAGCAAATATGCGGATGATTTCAAATTCAAAACTTTTTTCACAAACGACACCTGCTTCCTTTTAAAGTCAGTGTCACCAGATTCTTGCGGAAATCTAGAAGCGTAATAGCCGAAAATTTTCGGAATCCAGCCCGGTGTTGCAACTCCTAGGCAATTTCATTCTGTTTACTTTTTAACCTTTCCGGAAACTTTACCTTCGGTAAAAATTTAGGCTTTCGAGACTGATAAAAATGAAAAACTGAAAACTTCTCTCGTCTAGTGGTTGACTTTGAAGTTATTCCAGTCGAAAAAATTGAAATTTTTTAGATGTACGAATTCAATTCTTCCTCTCCATAAGGAAAGTCGTTTTGATACTTCATAATTTTCAACTGTAGGAATGTTTTCATGAACCACGGATCAGATTTTTGCATCCAGATTTAATATCCAAGATTTGGATCCCGCATCCAGATTCGACCTTCCCATGCTCTGAAGAATCGCTGGAAAGGATTGCAAAATTTACGGATCTTGTAGTCACATCCAGTCAGTATACGGGAATATACTTCTGGGTGAATCTCTGAAGAACCAGAAAATTGCAGTCACTGCTCGCTTTCTCTATAACTAAGAGCACTAGCGTAATTTTTCCCCTTGAATTGGTAGTAAGAAATTTTCTTTATCTCCTACACCGATGACCTACTCACCCGCACTTCACCAGATTTGAGAGAAATATTCAAATAGAGGAAAAGTTCCACTGTAATGTCCTGAAACGAACTCATTTTTCTAACTAAAATTGGCTGCGGTAACATTTTATCAACAAAAAAAAATATCATACTTATGGTTTACATGACCAACAGAAATGTTGAAGTTTATGAGGGAGACCAAAATTTAGAATTTAAACATATGTGACCTGGAATCATAAAATGTGCCTCTGGTGTCAAAAAATCATTTTTCACTTTCTTGACAATTCTTATAGAAAAAATCACGCTCTTTCGAATGAAATAATTCGCAGCCTCCTAATCTTCGTTACTTTTTTCACAAAATACTTTTAAAAATTACATTAAAAATTTAAAAACATCCGTTTACATGGCGTCATGTGAAACGGGCCTACGGTAATGATAGAGAACAAGATTTGAAACGCGGTTGTTATAGCAACACATAAACGCACCACCACATATGTACACGCTATGTACATCTGTGCGCACTACTACCACCATCCTATCTTCACACTCGTTTATTTTGAATATCTGTTTTTGTACAAGAGGCACATTTCACGATTCCAGGTTATATTATGTCTACCAGTGGAGCCAAAGTCATGAAATTGATTTTTTTTTCCATCGTAGTATACAAAATTTGAATCATCCTACAAAGGGAACAAGGTATTTTATTGAATGCAAAAAATTACCATAATTGACTATCCACTAAGTAGATATATTGACTCAATCATAAAATTTTCCCAATTTTTAAATTTAAAGTAGGCTTTTTGCCAAACTTCTGTCAAAAAACAGCATTCTAATTTTTTTCCATTCCATGGTAGTATACAAAAATACGCCGGGAAGATAAAGTACAAAAAAAAGTTGATTTCAACTTCTTCACGTCAGGTAACACTGTTTTTGATGCTACTGTAATCCATTTCTGCATGTTGACCAGTTTTGTTCCCTTTCGTTTTTCCATGGTAGTACTATTTCTAATTTTGCTCTTCTCGAGCCCTGGAATCTGCCCTTTCGAGCATTACTTCAGAGATGTCGGGGAGGCTGTTAGGCCTGTCTTAGCCCTCTTCCCTTCTGGCCGAAAAACCGGCCTAGGTCGAAATGTGGCGAGTTATTGCTACGTGGGCTCAAACCCGGAACTTTCGGATTCCGAGATCAACGCGCTATCCTTTCGGCCAACCAGACCCCCTACATGGGAATATACTTGATCCAAGATCAAAATTTCTGAATCTGCATAATGGAAACATACCAGGGTATATAAACCTCCTCAATCCATACCCCCCCCCCCCGTAACACCCTAAATGCTCCTCGAATAAACTCACTGTCGAACATATACTTCATTGCCCTTTACTTAACTCTCACCACCAAAAACATTAACTACCACCAACAACGAAGAGCATGCTCCAAAACAACTCAATGACAATAGATGAGCGCATCTCCTTCCTCACGACACAGACCTTTTTCCATTAATTTAACCATCCTCGCCAGCCGAGCCGTATAGCCCTTGGTGCAGCTAGTGGCTCGTAAATAAACAAATAAAAAATAAAATAAAAAGTTCCCTCATGGTATTAAACTATACATGTCTTAGATTGTTAACTTTGGCCATTTTTCAGCCTCGTAGTGGAAGGGAGAGAACAGAGACTGTAAATCGAACAGAATAAGCTGCCGTTGCTGCTCGGCTGCCACTTACTTTGTTTCTTCTCTGATTTGAAACATGGCTGAAGTTAGTGATTTGGGTTATACAAGTAGTATCACTGACTTCCCCATGATGAGCCGCTATTTCCAGACGTCAAGTGGTCAGTTCACTCCCAAGTCTCTTGGAGTTTACCTCGCCATTTTTCAATATCCAAGACATGTGAGGCAGATCGGCTCATTTCGAGACGGCCTGGTAAATACCACACAGACCGATACAACTCATTGAGTTGCTGCAAATGCTGTGCCAGGCTGCAGATTTTTAACTGAGATCATAAGCACATAGGCGGCAACTTTCAATTTATAGGTATGCATGTGGGGGAGGAGGCAGAGGCTTAAAAAACTGCCAGATAGTTCAGATCTAATTTTCTTCCTTTGTTGTGTGTGTGTGTGTGTGTGCAGGAAGAGGTTGAAGTAATACGTAACAAAGTCGATTCTATAAACGGAAGAACAGCAACAAATAAATAAGACATCAGTTTTTAGGGATGACAAGACGATACTCTTGCCTCTTATTACCTATGACTGAGATCCAGATCATATTGACATTTCAGGGATTTTTTTTTTCACTCCGAATTCTTTGTCATTTTTGGAGGGACAAGAGTTGAGGTCTTACGGTTTTATGCATGGCCAGCTGGACTTCTACCTCACGCAGGTGATGAGCAGCTATGGAGTGTTCAACAAGTACCTGCACCGGATGGGCATATCAGAAAGCCCACGGTGCTCCTACTGCGCTGCAGGAGGGCGAGATGATGATGTCTGGCACACCCTGTTCGAGTGTCTGGCATTCGACCAATAGAGGGAAGAAGCGGTGGCCACATTTCAAAACGAGGGCGTTGAACCGCTTACACCGAAGAACCTGGTCCCGACCATGCTGAAGAGTACAGCGGGATGAGACCAGGCAGCTGCCTTTGTTAAGAGGACGGTGGGCCGCAAGATGGAGCTGGAGTGGCAGAGATAAAGACAGCG
Source organism: Acanthococcus lagerstroemiae (assembly GCA_031841125.1). Taxonomy (NCBI): domain Eukaryota; kingdom Metazoa; phylum Arthropoda; class Insecta; order Hemiptera; family Eriococcidae; genus Acanthococcus; species Acanthococcus lagerstroemiae. The sequence goes on from CM063106.1 coordinate 62,603,355, forward strand.
GACACAGTACCCTATGCCGGCACTCGCCATCCCACCAACATCAACGACGTCAACGAGAACGACGACGACGATGTCGCAGCTGCCATCAACCGACGAAGAAGACGATCCGGGGCAACTCGATATCGAAGATGAAGAATAGATGCCGTAGATTCGTCGCCGTGAAGAGGCGACAGGAGAAATGGGGACAGCAGGAGCTACCTCAAAGCGACCCCCGTATTCTGACGCAGGCCCATTCGGGGCGTTTCCGGGATAGAGGTGCGGTATCCCGGGGCCAATTTGGCATACGTGCATCGCTATACGCCCTTCTATCATGGATCCCATCTTTCCACTCGTTTATCTGGAAAACCTGTTTTCGCACAAGAGGCACATTTCATGATTCCAAGTCACATATGATTTATTCTAGCGACAGGTAGGCTATAAATGTATTTTCTACTATTTCGTATGTCGGATTGGTACACAGTCACCTAGTGCAGGTCCTTGAGATGAAGATCAACGTCCGGAGTACATTCCTGAATGCAACCTCCCTTTATCACCGAAAAATTATTCACAATGACCATCACATTATTCAACTTGTTGAATGAAAGATTCGGGTACTTGAGCTCCGTTTAGTTTTTTAGTTACTGGACGTGAGACGAAAAGCCCATCTACTCCTGCGCACTCTTTAACAAGAGTGAGCAAGATTCAAATCAAATTAATGAAATCGCGGTTACGAATCAAGTCGCATCCTTAATGATCGGCCAGAGAGCATTCCGCATATTTCTTTCATCTATGCGTGAAAATTAGTGAAAATATGATTTGAAGATGAACTTTTGGTCATTGATTTGCAAATGATCTCGAAATCACGAAAACGATTTGTGGTTTGTACTTTTGATCAAATCCTTATTCTCAGTCGTTGATTCGCGATTTGAGACAATGTTTTTTGGTTTTTCCCCGCTCATGTTGTCAGGCCTGATTGCAATTTACAATACCCTGTATCGTTTAATCCATATGAAGTAAAAACTGGAATGATGATTGAGAGTACATGACACGTCGAGTAGAATGATTGCTAATGCAGTAACCCTTCCTCTATAATTTCACATACTCAACAGCATGGCACTTATTTTAAATTTTTCTTTCCAATTTTCACTTCTACGAAGAAAGTAGGTGTATTTTGGCGTTAAGAGCTAAAATATTTTTGAAAAAGAAAAATTAAGTTGGTTCTCAAAGATGGTTGAAATTTAATACAGGATTCTTCTGAGGAGAAAATTCAGTTTTCTTTAAAACACTTGACGCAATTTTTGAAAATACATATAAAATATTAGACAATTCAATGCAAAATGACTATTGATTTTATTAACAGATTGTAAATTCAAAGCGTACACGAGGTCAAAGTCTAGAATACAATAAGAATCTCAATTAACTTGAATAAATAAAAAATGTTACAAATAAGAGTTTTTCAACAAGAAAAAGTGATATGACTTGAAAAATTTGTTCTTCTGCACATGACAAAGAATAAAACAGGAAATGCTTGGGATAAAATTTCATGTAGGCGGTACATGGACCCCGGAAATAAGACTGCTGAGGGTCTATTGATGAAATAGTTAAATCATGTCACCTGCTAACTAATTTTTACGGTTTTCGGATTCTCTCAATCCATTTTTGATGTTTTCCTAGACACACCCTCAACCTCGAAGAATCAACAGCAAGTCAACCTATAAAAACTGAGGCTACGAAATATCAAAAGTTGAATATGTAAGCTTAAGGTGTAGTCCCCTGAGGAGTTTTATTGGTAGGGATTACAGCTAAATTTACACCAAAAATGAAATCAGAGTCTTAAAAATACGTATGTCCAAAATGATTAATGTCCACATTATGTATTCAACTTCCCTCTGGTCACCGATATGATCCTCAAAAGGGTAGTTTCCGGGGTGCGGTATCTGGGGAGCCATTTTGGCATGCGCGCATCGCCATACGCTTCACCAAGCATCACGTATTTAACTTTCAATATTTCAGGTTGTATTCCCTTGTGAAGTCTTCAATGTAAGGGATTGGGAGTTACTTTTAAAATGACCTTGAAATGAACTCAGCAAATGAGAAAATCCTGTAATTTATATACTGAAGATTACTGACCCGAATTTGTATGTGCTAACCCCCAACGAATTATTTGAGGGGAGGGCGTGTATCCTAAAATTGAAAAGTGGCCTTAGTGAATTCAAGTTATATGTCATTCGTTTGATTAACATTGAATAAAGAACATATTCTAATAAGTTGACCTCAACAGCTTTTTCTTGGGGTTCTCTTGCAACCCCTACATGGAAAAAATTTCGGTCCATTCGTATGTTTTGTTAGAAAAACAATTGTTTCAAGTCGGATCACTTTCTTTCGAAATAGTCTAGTCGTAACATGTTCTCAACTTTAGAGGAGAATTTCATTCTTTCTGGCTAGAGCCGGTGCGAGGGGGGAGGGTTGTTCCACTTTAGTCAGTTTTTCATTCGGCAATTTTGACAAAATTTCTCTCAATTCGGCAAAATTTTTGAAACTATTATTTCTTTTACACACCGATTTCACTTCTTTTTTTTTTAATAAAAAAAATTTGACGAGTCGGAACTTTTTTTTTTTTTTTTTTGGTTTTATGCCTTACTTAGTAGCTTAGTTGGGAATTTTCAGTTAAGAAGTTGGAAAAATCCAACCTTTTTTTTTGGGGCTTCGACTTTGGCAATTCGGCAGTTCGATATTTTTATAATTCAAAAATTGCTCAAACTGGCCTTGTTTCTGGCTACCGGATTTCTCCACCAAAACACATCACATGGGGGGTGGTCAGAGGAATCGTATAGCCGGTACCAGGCTGCATGACTACTAAAAAATGCAGTAGATTTTCGACTGACATCCACCACAATGTAGAAAATTCAAATTCTAATTTCGCAAAACACCCGTTTTGCTGGCAAGGCAGCTGATGTTTTGATTGTATTCCGTATGTAACGTAAAAGTCTGTAAAAGCTTCTTAGAAAAAAGCTAAGTATATGTTCATTTTAAAGGAAAACAGTAGGCAAGTAGGTCATCTCTACGATTTCAAGTGTGTACGCCAGTTTGTCCTCGTGATAAGTTCGCATGATTGTTATCGGGGATGTAACTAGGAGGAGGAGAAAGAGAGACACTGTTCCAAGGAAAATTTTTAGCTTCTACTCCAGCAAAAGAGAAAATCCATAGTTATTTCATCTTCTTACTGAAATTTCCTCCTCAAAAAATTTGATATCCACTCCTAAATAAAAGAATCTATTACGACCCTAAATGAAATACTTACTTAAAATGAGAAATAATCCCCGATGAGTGTTTTTAAATGGGAGTACGATTAAGGATTTTTGCATCCCATCCCCATGTACAACTCCATGATATAAACCAAGAAACATGAATAAAGTTCCCTTGGTTAGGATTTTTAGAGGCAGACCCAGAAAAAGGTTGATGGAAACGACCATTCTTTTATTTTTATTAATTTTATTTGTTCTTTAATGCCTCTCGGCTATGAACATATTACATTTGTTTTACATAGCTTACAATTAAGATAGTTACAGATACTTTGCTAAATTAGAAAAAATTATGAAACGGCGGAGAGAGGGGATATTCTTTGGAGAATACCTACTGTCTTGCCATCATGAATAATAAACAGAGTGTCCCAGCAAATCGTGATCTTCCTGGTTGAAAAATACTAACACAATTCCAAGAAACAATGTGATTTTTATTTCGCCACTTATAGCAAAGAAGTTGAACCGGAAGCAATGATACTAGACCAAAAACAAGTATCGCTAGCTTTCTTCCTACAGTCAATTACCAAAGGACACTGGTACAATTGTCTCTCTACAGTACTAATAGCTTGTAACGTCCCCCCCCCCCCATCAAGTCTATACCCACAATTACGAGGTCAGGAGTGAATATCTTCAGCTCTGTTCGTGTAATACTTGGTGGAGTTACTTGAACGGAGTGGAATTAAAGGGGCGCTTGGAAGGCTGAGGTCTTTCAACACCTGCTGAAGCCCCCCTGAGATTTCAATTTTCCGTATATCCCTCATCTTATCTGGTGAAGTAGATCGTATGACTTCGATTTTTCTACGTATCTCAAGAACGGAGTTAGCGGCATTGTGGGGCTGACGCTCCCTTCCCAAAGTATTGAACAATTCAGAATAGAAGAACGAACCAACAGCTTGAATTCGACTCGCTTCTTTTTGATTTCCCTTCTTCAGTCTTTCTGTTTCTGGCTGCTACATTGCTTGGTGTTTTTTATTTTTTTATTTTTTTTTCTTTCTGTTTCTTCATTTTACTTGAGTCAGGCTTACCTCTGTTACGCCATATTTAATTCAGCGCAAAACCAAAGAGCAAAAATACAAAAATGAACGAGACACTTACTCGATTTATGTGTCGTATATAGTTGGTTACACAATGAGAGATATTCGCTACATGTGGAAAGGGAACAAATCAGTCGGAATCAGCAAAGAGGTTGCCTTACCTCAGATTCGAGTGCTCGGGTACCGGCAGAATGCGACCGAAATTAATCTTACCACAGGTAAACTGTTTAGTTTATAAGTGTTTTCAAACTTATGATCCCGCCTCCCAGTTCATCTGCTCCTTTTCCGTCTTCTCCTTGAGTTTGTTGGAAACAATTCGGTAGCAATGTTTTTGTCGATTGTCTCAGTTGGTTACACTATGAGAGACATTAGGTACAAATGGAATAAGGGGCCGACGTCTGTGGGCGTCTCGAGCGAAGTATCTTTGCCGCAGTTTAAAGTACTGGGACATCGACAGAGAACGGTCGAAATTAGTTTGTCGACAGGTAAGTCTGTTTATTCCAATCAAATTTTGTATTCTGTAGATTAACTCATTAAGACAACTGAAAGCAAAAATTTGATCGAATGGTTTCCATTTTGTAGACTTTTTAGCGTTTACTACCGATGGGTAAATTTTCGTAGGCTTGTACCGATAGGCAATATTCGAGACTGTGATGAGAGAATAATGTCTTGCTGAACTTTTGAAACATAA